>OX422141.1:203851662-204460800 GCA_949129095.1 Volucella bombylans
ATCCGATAAATTGTATCACAATGCGAAGTGAGTGACGCACTGAGTGAAGCATAACAAATACCTTATTAGGTGGTGACTGTTATGGTAAGCTTACTTTCTGTTGAATTTTGAATTTCATATTTAAGTGGAGAAATAAATTATCATGAAGCAAAGATTAACAGATATGTACATGACGCAAATTGTTTACAATTAGAATCGGTTAAAGGAATTTATTAAAACAAAAAAACAACACGAGTTTAGTTAATAAAAACAAAAGCACTTACATGATAAAATAGTCCAACGGGAGCTTACTACAATACTTTACTAAAACCAATTAAATGGCTCCATCAAAGTCAATTGTTTTAAAATGCAATGGAAAATTTTATAAACTGTAAAACATCGTATTAATTAAATAAAATGTTACTTGATTTAATAAATACCATTTACTGATTGGAAGATTAACTGCGAGCGGTAATTCTAAAGAATTGTAAATCAAGAAGACTGAAGCATTTAAAAGTAACAAACATCTTTGTATGTTAGGTAATTGCTTTATAGAGATTAAACCGGTATTTATGTAATTGAGATGGGCTTAATGTTCACTGCATGCTGTCTGCGCCAAAGAATGATTTAATCTTTTTCTTGAATAATTATCAGCTGACTATATCGATAATAAATAATTAAAATGCTTTACTGCGTTTATATTTAATGGGCAAGATTAAAGACATTCTCGTAAGCGATTGAAGTAAAAATATTACAAAGAATTTTCAGACTACAACTCAAACAGAACCTACAACATATGAGTACAACAAAACAATTAAACCAGCTTACCGCAAACTGTGAATGCCACGTTCCCATAGTTCATTACCCTACCAGCGAAATAAGGCTTGAATCTAAAGCACTACCCATGAACTATTCTTTCGATAATCAACCAACTTCCTTACACGAAGAATATCGACTGTATACGATTACGGGTGCGAGTACGAGTACTCGTATGTCTCCGGAATTATAGTGTTGTCGGCATTTTTTTTTTTAACATATGGTAAATAAAATCCACCACAACACAGCTGATAGGTATCGCAAAAAATATGCTAATCGATGGTCATGGATAAAGAAAATTGAAGACATTAGTATGGACAACAGGCAATCTGTGGTGCCACCTTAAAATTTCCAACGATTATCTGGATATTCATATGTTCCTGCTGTAGTGGGAGATTCAGACGCGTGTGCGTAAAAATGTGCCTTAAAATGATATAATCCTTCCACTCACCGATTAAGATGGCAATTAATATTCAGTATTTTGTTAGACAACATCATCATTTGATCATGAATTTCTGATTAAGATATTCGTACGAGTACGAGCTCAAATAAGATTGAGTATAACTTTTCGATTCTTTTAACTTATTTGTATTCTTGAGATGAAATCAAAACGAGGTCACTTTGTGCCTAAATTAAGTGGTCTCTTGCGAATCATTGCCTAAACACAATAGTTATTGTACACGAGGTTGACACAAACAACAAAACAAAAACTACTAACTGAGTGGTAACAAGATTTGTTAGTAATTCAACACCACGTTTTATGGCACATCAAATTGGAAAGTTGGATAGCAGGTGCTACGTACATTATATCGTTAGAACTCTAATGTAATCAAATAAATGTACAACCAAAAGCAATTATTCAAAAAGTTGAAAGTAACATGAGAAATCATCAAATTGAATTGTCTTACCAACAAAATCTGATCGAAATGTGACTTTCATTATTTTTCTTGTTAATAAATTCTTAAGTCCCGAAAATAACAGGTGAATCGAAAAGTTCCAAGACTAACATGAAAAACTAAAATTTTTTGGCAAAATTCGATTTTATTCATCAACACAGCACCACTGTAACATTTCCACGCTTTTCTTGTGGAACTACAGTATTTGTTCAGCCGTTCAAAATACGCTTCAGTTACGACGATCGCCTCTTCATTGGAACCGCGCACATTATAACATATCGCATGGAAAAATAGTTTTTTATTTCACTTAAACAGTTTTTGGTTCAAACGCGGCACTCACTGCGAACAGAGCTTTCGCGTACCCAATTACTCGTGTAAAATATGATGTCCACGGTCTATTGATATATAGGGTTTTCCAATAAGGACTTGACAAGTTTTTTTTAAATAAAACGGAAACCATTTGAAATAATTTAAAAACTTTATTATCGGCTTGAAGTACAATCAAAACATTTATGAATGAAACTCGACTTCGTTCATATGGCCACCGCGGGCAAGTTTGCAACGGTCGATTCGTTGGACCCAATTTTCAACGACTCGGCCATACATTTCGGCCGAAACGACCGCTATTTCGCGTTCAATGTTGGCTCTGAGCTCTTCCAACGTTGTCGGCGTGTTGGCATAAACCAATGACTTAACGTAGCCCCACAGAAGTCAAGCGGCGTTAAATCGCACGAACGAGGCGGCCAATCGACTGGCCCATTTCTTGAGATAACACGCTCACCATACTTACTCTTCAATAAATCGATTTGTGTTTGTGGCATCATCCTGTTGAAACCACATGTCGTCCAAGTCCATATCTTCCAATTCGGGCCAAAAATAATCGGTGATCATGGCGCGATAACGCTGACCATTCACAGTAACATGACGATCGTTATCGTCGACGAAAAAATATGCCCCAATAACGCCCCGCATGCAAACCGCACCAAAGAGTTATTTTTTGTGGATGAAGTGGTGATTCATGAAGCACATGTGGATTTTCACCCGACCAATAACGCATATTTTGCTTATTGACAAACCCATTGAGCCAAAACTGAGCTTCGTCACTGAAGATGATTTTGCGATGAAATTCATCATCGGAGATCGTACGTCGCTTCAAATGGTCTATCGGCTTCAATTCTTGAGTCAGCTTCTTGAGAATGCCGTGGAAGTGACTGATTTAGATCGTTTGCTACGGACGCCTGAACGGCAGCTATATTTTCGACACTTCGACCAACTCGTTGTCTCATTGACACGGCAACATCACACATCATAATATCTAGACTCAAATTTTTACACTAAACTTGTTATTGCCTGTCCACGAGGGCGAGAATTACGACCGAAAATTGGAGTCAACGCTCTTAAAGTTGCAGTCACCGACTCCGAATTTCGGTAGAAAATTTTTATAATTTGCAAACGTTGTTTGTTAGTGTACTTTACCATGATGAAAATGTTGAGTTCACTGAATAAATCGACAGTGACAGTTTGATGATTATTGAAAGAGTGCGTTCACAAATTAAATTCAAAGTTGTCAAGTCCCTATTGGAAAACCCTTTATTTACAATATAACATTATTTGTGGATTATTTTGATGTTCTCCGGTATAACGACCTCATTTGGGTGCCCACAGCGTTTAGCAAAATCAGCAAACCAGCGGCAAATTCCTTTCAAGCCCATCATGAGATTTAAGGTGTTTTTTCACTTCAAATAATAGTGTTTTATCGACGTGCGAAATTCATTTTTTGAAACTTCAATATCTTGGTGTCATTTTGACACGTATCCTTTGAAGATTGGTACTAACTAAAAGTGGTATGGTTATGTTATTAGAGTCGCCATCTATGTGTCAGTCTCGGGACATTTCGAACCACCTATTATGTTCACGGAAAATATTGGTCCAATTATGATCCACAAGAGGAACACTCATCAGACTAGGTATTATGTAGACATCAAGCTTCTGCGGGATCTAAATTCACTTTAATTGTAAATTTGTTACTTCTAATTGACAGTACACTACATTACACTTATAAAATGTGTAAGTTCCATTCGTATCAATAACTAAAAATGAAAAAAAAATACCTATCCTTGGGTTAACTTCTATGGGCAAAAATATTGGTAATGTTTGCGAATTCTTGCAAACAAAATAGGCAACTAGATGTAGCCACTACTGTAAAGCGATATTTTAAAAAGTTAGTAAGATACGTGTTTCAAATAATTTGACAAATTTTTCCTATTTTCGACACACATGTGTATTTATCATACATTCTAATGCAACAAAGGAAGTAATCTTTAAAAAGATTGAGCAATTATTGCCTTTACAACATGCAGAAGGTGCAAGAGCAAGAAGTATTTGAAACAATATGTCAATCTGGCGGAGTCGTTTCCATTGATGTATACCACCTACCGTGAGTAATGTCAACATTTTCAATATAAACGCAACGGTATTGAATAGTTTTGCATGGCCTTGGGGAGCCAATATTCTGAAAATATCAGTTAATTCTATGGAAGGTTGATAGTGAAACATGTGAAACTACATGATATTGCGCATATTGGAGGCATACCACTAGTATGCCTTACATGAAATAGATTGAAAACATACTACATCGTTTTCTACACATTTTTGTTGAAATGTGAACGCATTCTTTATGTCATTACTATTTTGCTTGTTAATGTCTACCAATTAGTCATGATTCAGTCGAACTTTCCCAAACTGATTTCATCGTAAAATCATCTTCAGCAATGAAGATCATTTCTGGTTAAATGACTCTCTCAACCAGCAAAATATGCGCACATGTGCTTGATGAGACACCACTAAATCCACAAAAATTGACTGCTCGGTTTCGTTTTCATGCCGGTGGCGCCACTTAGCCGTATTTTTGCGTTGGTGTTGATGGCCACAAACGCTACAGTTAATGGAAATCGCTATTGAGATATGTTGCAATGTTATTTTTGGCCGCAATTGACGGCCAGTGTACATATCTTAAGCCGATATATTTTCGGTGACTGTTTTGAATTTACAAGCTAATTAGAGTTTTTCAATGCGGAAATCATTTTTAAGAGACAAAATTGTCTAAATGACGTCTATTTCGTTCGACATATTGCAGCCAGATCAAAACATTCACAAATATGTGAGGGCAAAGCGTAGGTCGCAGCTTCACTGCAAATGTTTTCCTGTAAATTTTAAATAGTTCAAGAATTGTTACTGTAAGCCGCATGCTGTGCGGCATCACGAGCAAAAATTGCTCTCAACATCTCCATCGAGGGTCTACCAGTAATAGGAAATAGAATCGATATGTTGTGCCCAGGAAACAGCAACAGTCATTGTTTCTTTCTGGAGTTCATAATCCCTCGTACCAAAATCGTAGACCAGCTTTCTGGTTTCTCGCGATAGCTACATTCTTTGGGACCCAAAATTCCTTTTTTTTTAATAACGTGTACTGCTGATTTTTTAGTTCGAGTAGAACCCGCACTCTACCTTATCGATTTCCGAGGGTTTAGCGTAATTTTGTCTCAAACTTGAGCCACACGTTCTGGCGTCGCTGCTGACATTGATTGTCCTGGAAAATATCTATCAACCATTGATTGATCTTTCGTGTCTAAACATCCCAGATCATTATGCGTACTCTGCCTATTACTTAATCGTCAAATATTGAAGGGAGTGCAAATAGCACGACTTGCACATACCAGTGATTCACTGTTTTTCAAATATTGCTCGACGGTGAACGCGTGTTGAGCTCTCTGCCAATGGATCATACTGACGGTTAAATCCACAAATATCCGCGTCGACCGATATCTTTCTATTAGCCTCACCCCACTAATTTTTTAAGCAATTATAATTTTTTTCTGGACACTCTTTACTAGTAGATATTTTTTTTAAAGTGAACCCTTATGGCCCCGACCCATAGAATCCGTCAGTTCGTTGTTCCGTCATTCCATTGACGGTAGTGATGTATTGTCGGAAAGAAAAGTCCCATAAAACGCGTCGCATACCTACGTTGACAGAAGACCGTCGATGACATTTGGTATTGCTGAGAGTGTTTTCTTTTCAAGCTGTGACAGTTTCTCTACACTCCCTCAGGGCGCCCACCAACTCCATCGCGACAGAGCAACGGATCAACGGGATGCTGGGATTGCAGTTCAAAACTTATAGAATCAGATGAAACAGATAGCGATCTTGAGTGGTGTTATACATGAGAATTATGATTAATTGAGTAATAACCTTTATCAAAATGAAATATCGAAAGATTTTGACGTGTAATATAGAGTTTGTCAATAATATGCAATGTTCTGATGTACGGTTAATACTACAAAATGCCGTAAAGTCGTAGCATATGAAAAGAGAAAAGCATGCACCCTAGATGGACCGCATGAATCGAACAAGTAACCACATCCACTTGCATTTATAGAAGAAGACTAACGGCTTTCAGTACTTCGTGAGAAGTGTATCTACGATCGAAATTATGACAGAGCATTTACAAATTCTTTCAGTGCAAAGATGCCAGGTGGTTCTAATGTCTCGCCAAATCTGGCATAAACAACTTTATGAAAAATAAAAAGGTGGAACCCTTGGGATAGATTGGGATACGTTGCAAATCATTTTATGCAATGGAATCCGACAATCATATGTAGGGTCTACAATACGATAGGCACATAATCAGCGTAGTTAGGGACTGGAAAACAATAGAAGCTTGAGGAATACCGGAAGATCTATGTACCTGTAAATTGATCAGCCTGTTAGTTACTCTAACCAATATTGTGAATTTTTGAATTCGAATTACTGTCGACCATATATTGTTCAAAATTAATTTGCATATTATCATTGCTTGCGATGTTTTTCCTGGGTTGATCCAATACGTTGTTTTCGCTCGATGGCGGCTCATTGTAATTCAGTTTTGTCACCTATTTTTCTGTTACAACAGCCAATTTTTAGAACAAGTCCATTGTACTTCTAATAAGAGTCAACACGTACCCAGAACCTGTTAATTTTCCATAAATATTTCAGTTTAATCACAAGAAAATTAAATTAGCTAAATCATCCATAAAACTGTAGAAATGATTGTCTTCTATTTGTAAATAATGTTGGCCTTATATATGTCGGAGTAATCGGTTTTGGAATTATTGGATAAATAATTGACGGTCATCAATAGCGTTTAATGCCCACAAATCATGGGCACAACATTTTGTTAAGAACAAATCGTCAACAAGTTGACGTTATCCATAAAAATGAAAATGAAAAAAAAAACGAAAACAAATCCCAACTCAGCCATCTGTGACAGGCACCACCATTTACCCTAATGAGTTTCTACACTAATACGAATATACATGAGATGATGGGACTCCTGAGTGATGTTCATGTGATATTCATCTAATTTGCTTGAATCAAATAATTACCTTTATTTTTGTTACCTCGAAATGAATGTCACAATAACGCACTAATACCTTGGACTTGCACTTGACTGCCAGGGTTTAGAGTGTTTTATTTCACAGTATCTGGACAATAAATCAAACTTAATAAATGCACAAATCGTGCAGAAAATTGGACTTTCACAATTCGGCTCAAAATATAAAAAAAATAAATGACTGCACGATACCAAGCCATGAGCACTCATTGAAGTTGGGCTTTTGTGTTCGAAAGCCGGGTACGGCGAGTGTTTCAGTGTTTCCTGGCGCATTTGGCATGTTTGTTGTCAATGGAATAAGAAAAATTGTTAAGAACTTGAAATTCGCGTGACAGTATTTAGTTGTGACTTTACCGGTAGTTGATGTTAGGACCACAATTGAAGTTTTTCCTTTGAATTATCATATTATTGATTGTCCTACATAAGTACATCTTGTAAATAAGTGTGATTTATAAAAAATAAGACAAAATCAGAAGATACTCGTAGACTAAAGTAGTTTCTTTCTGGGTGTGCATACTCGCAAAATGTGCAGTGCGTTTTCAAAGTAGAACAAACCTTACTGACCTCATCAGTTTTATTCTATGTATGTACGTACATATACGTATGATGTTTTCAATCTTTGTTGGTAGATGAATACACGTACGTATAAGAATTGCGTGTGACACGCTATTTAAATTTACCCCACCTTTGCATGCATACAAGTTGCACTACTTCATTTGCAACTTTAGCTTAATAACAACTTGCCTCAGACGTCAAGTTCATACATCGTCTAATAGCGCATTAACTCACCCCATTACAATGTAGAACAGGGCTTCAATTTTTGTTAATATGAATAAACATATTCATTAGAGCTAAGAAAAGTTGTTTGACCCAATTGGAAAATAAAGATGATTGTGGTTATTACAATAAAAAGGGATTAAAATTCGCAGGTGTGTAATTTCAATCTAGAATGGTTTGAAGTCATATTCTGAAGAAATTTCCTTATTCGTATACCCGTATACTAACAAGGATCTTCAGGAGTTTGTTTCCCAGATCGTTATTTGGGCTGGTTTACCAAATGTTCCACATCGAAAGCGATGAAATAATATGATAGCAAATCCATGTATTACATTTTTGTACACATTAAATGTGTCGCCTGTCCTTCCGAAATTAAGGATATTTAATTTCTGTTCCTTAACGTGAAATATGAGTATATTTTGTGTATATTTCCTAAATAAAAAATTCATAAAAAGTATGAAAAAAAAGCTGTAGTCGACTCCAAGTATCTGTCCGCCATAAAAGTCATTAACCTAGACACCCAGCATTTTCTATTGACTGATAGTCAAATACCTTTACATAGAAATCTAAAATAATAAATTCCTTATCTACGAGTATCATACAAATCACTGATATGGTATGAATTACCAAAACCAAAAATTCTTAAAAGGTACAACCAAAGCAAGGTGAATCACACTTGCCCGTATTGGTTTGCCTACGTTGGTACTTGCTACGCAGGTGATAAATTATTCATAAAACAAATAAGAAAAATTAAAAAAAAAAAACATATCGATTCATAATTTGATGTGTAGTACTAGACGATTTTCTAAGCCCAATCACATTGATATTCCGGCTTCGTACTCTTCGAAATATCATCAAAACTAGGAAGCTTGCGATGTATTGAAATAAAAATAAAAAATATTTTTTTTATGGAACTTTATATGAATTGTGCATATATCCGCATGAAGAATGTTCAAAAAAAAATAGAAATAGAAATAAAATTAAAATCAAATCGAAGTCCTCTAAACAACCCCTTTTACGGAGAGTCGAGAAGAAGCCATTGGAATGATTGATTGACACGGCATGAATATATTTTCAAATCGCTTTGCTATAGTTTGCCAAAGAGGTTCATAAAGCGAAGGATTGAAGGACTTTCTCAACGAGTTTAGGGCTGCTGATGGCTTTTATGTACATCTACATCTGGATAGAGGAAGAGAACTATGCAAACACATACATATTTTGTGATTTTTTTCTTCTCTTCGATAGGTGCAAAAATGTGCACGTTAGATTTGAATCACGTTCCTTTGTGGTTTGACGTACACGTGAATATTTGGTCTTTGTTTAATACGGCTCGATTGTTAATTAGTTTCCATAGCGAGGTGCTTATTGCACGCTTGCTAAATTATTCATTCCCTCTGCGAACAGATATGGTAAACACCACGTTGTAACAAGATAAAGATTTACTTTACTAATTATTGCAGTTTCTGTCGTGAGTTTTACAGTAAAACAACCGTAGTTGTATAAGGGTTTACTGAGGTGAGGCTTCTAGACAAAGCGGATTCTATATATAAAATCGTCCAATGTAGAGAGCTTAGCTTATACTGCTTTTCAGTAAACAATCAATTTTTCTGACCCTTCAGAAGTTCTTGATATGGAGCTGCAATTATACTGTCAATACCTATCGTTATTCGATATTTGTTCTCTTATTAATTAAGTTAACATCGATACTATGAAGATCAAAAGGCCACCATACCTTCATACCTTTGTAACATTTTATCATAGTACAAAATGGCAAGCAAGGGTGACTGCCTGTCAATCGATATAACAACACAAAAGTCACTCAATATCACAGCTCCAACAGTGATATTGATCGTTTAAGACGTAACCTCGTCTTACACAAAAATGCATTCAGAATTATTTAATCCACATGAGTGCAACTAAAATACATTCTGATCAATTATTCTTCTCCAAACAATCATGTTCCAATGCATTCTATCTATTTATTATGCATTCCTGATCATCACTGAAACGTTCACCAAAATGTACAATATACGAGTACGAGTATTTGTATATTTTCGATATCGATATCGATATCGATACTCTGCGATCTTGCCGAATTCGTCCTTGTCGGTTTAGCTAAAGCATGACAACATGCGCTAGCCAACGTGCTATGCATATTAATTAGCCGACTCCCAACAAGTTGCCATACAAGCGATGGACAAATTTTAGTCTATTATCGATCTTTAAACGCGACGGGTCGTACTTAATTAGAATCGATTCTAAGGAATTTCAGAAAAATTGACATGAAGTACTCGTATTCATTATGGGTTGTAGGCGGCTTCATGTGTTTGATTTTAAGTTTTGACCTTTTGAAAGGAGTCGAAACTAGAGCAATGGTCAGCATTATTTTATTCTTTTCATATGACTGGTTTTCATTAAAATGTCGTTCTTCTTACAGATATACTTGTCACAATTCGGTTACCTTCCGCCAGGAGCTAGAAACCAAAATACCAACGGTGGACTCTTAGATGCCAGCACATGGACCAAAGCTATAGAGGAATTTCAAGGATTCGCCGGACTGAATGTTACCGGTGATTTGGACGATGAAACTCTACAATTGATGTCACTGCCACGGTGTGGAGTTAGAGATAAAGTTGGTTTCGGAAGCGATAGTCGATCAAAACGATATGCACTACAGGGCAGTCGTTGGAGAGTAAAAGGGCTTACCTACAAAATCTCTACATATCCAAAGAGACTGAAGAAGGCCGATGTTGATGCTGAAGTTTTAAGGGCATTCAACGTTTGGAGTGAATACACTGATCTTACTTTTACACCGAAAAAATCTGGACCCGTTCACATTGAGATCAGGTAAGAAATGTTTTCATCATTTCATACCAACACACCAGTACTTGTATAAACGAATGTTTTTATTTGTTTTAGATTTGTTGAAAGTGAACATGGTGATGGAGATCCATTCGATGGTCCAGGTGGCACTTTAGCTCATGCCTACTTCCCCGTCTATGGAGGCGATGCACATTTCGATGATGCTGAATACTGGACAATTGGTAGCCCACGCGGTACAAATCTGTTCCAAGTAGCAGCTCACGAATTTGGACATTCCCTTGGATTGAGTCATTCGGACGTACGATCAGCATTGATGGCTCCATTCTATCGTGGCTTTGATCCCGTATTCAGACTTGATTCTGATGATGTTTCAGCTATACAATCGCTCTACGGCAAAAGGACTTACCAAGGCGATACTAATAAACCAAAAACAACACAACGACCGGCTATTATCCCAGCCAGACCACGTGAAGATGCAACTCTGTGTAAGGATCCTAAAGTTGATGCTTTGTTCAATTCATTCGATGGACAAACATACGCTTTGAAGGGTCAAATGTATTACAAACTCACAGAGAACTCAGTGGCGGATGGATATCCTAAATACATTTCAGAGGGTTGGCCAGGTCTTCCAGGTTGGTTAAATTAAATATTTTTAAATCAATTTTTTTACTAATAGTATATTTACTAATTAACAGGTGATATTGACGCTGCTTTTACATATAGAAATGGCAAAACATACTTCTTCAAGGGTACCAAATACTGGCGATACACTGGTCGACAAATCGATGGTGATTATCCAAAGGAAATAAGTGTAGGTTTCACAGGAATTCCAGATCATTTGGATGCTGCTATGGTTTGGGGTGGTAATGGAAAGATTTACTTCTATAAGGGAAGTAAATTCTGGAGGTTTGATCCATTGAAGCGGCCTCCAGTTAAGTCGACATATCCAAAACCAATTTCAAATTGGGAGGGCTTGCCAAATAATTTAGATGCTGCGTTGCAGTATACTAATGGTTATACATACTTCTTCAAGGGAGATAAATATTATCGGTTCAACGATAATCAATTTGCGGTAAGTAATGTAATTCCTTAATATTTGTCTCTCGCTTATTTGTGTTTCCGCTGATGAAAGTTAAGTTTATCGTTAGAACTCACACAATATTTTGCCGTTAACCAAAGATCAAATCTATTTATCTTGTTTGGCTCTAAGACTGCACCTCGTGTCATGAATATCATCACCATCACTGCATCTAAACTAGAGTCACACGTGATACCGTAATCCAGTATGCAAGTCAAATCGTTCGAATTCACTGAAAGGACCAGTGACACGTTTAAGTGAATGCCGATTCCACGAAGCAACTGACGCATAGGATACGATGCACCTATCTTGGTGACGAGTCCAGTATCTTACCGGAAGCTCTCTTAAACTGACAGCTACTTGGCAATTTCCGATGCGACATATTAAGACATAATAATTAGCTTCATTGCAAAACAAATGACGATGGCTTTAGCACTAGATGAGTCAGACCAGTTAGCTTCGTCTTTTTTTGTGACGATTAAAATCTAATTGTCGGTTACGTTTCTCATTTGGAAAAAATACAATATTAAAAGCCACCAGGCTCCAAGTTGAGTTTTTGTCTACCAAAAAAAACTTCTATTTCAAATGACCCTTGGCCAGTAAAAGCGTTGATTCTGTTGAGATGCATTTAAAGTGTTTCCTATTGCTGCAGTTTTTGCGTTGAATTTTGTAAGAATTTGTGTTTCCTAAATAAGCAAAAAATGTGCCATTTTCTTAAGAAAAAAAAAGCAGAAAAAATTGTTAATTAACAGTTCGTATCTGACTATCAAGGGACATTCTCAAAGCGGATTCAGAAAAAACTCAATTGATGTGGTAGTTATCCTCAAGATTGCATTCTACTATAATATACCTAAACTCAAACTTCTAGTCACCTACAGTGCAGCAAGTTTTTCTCAGAAGTCCATATTCAAGTGTGGTATGTGTATGTATTGACATACTTATTATTAAATGCTTACTTACTCATTTGAGTTCACTTTTTTAAATGTTGAGTTCCTTATAGTGTTAACTGCCCAATTTAGCGGGGCTATTATAATCGTTTTCGCTTATTAAATGCTAACATGTAGGTGGACACAGCAAAACCTGGTTTTACTATGCAACATGATTGAACCACAGATGGTATAGGTTACATAAATATTGCACGCTGAAGGAAAAAATCTAAACATTTTTCCATTCAATGGGACGTACCCGTACGTCCCAGTTCGATCGAACTATAGTGAATCATACTCAGACATGAAGTTTTCCGTTTTTCGCAACGTAATTTTTTTAAATCAAATTTGACTGATAATAAACATTCTATTTGAGAACCGTAGTAAGGTCAAAGCAGAATGCGCTCTCTTTAATGTTGTGTTTATTGAATAGTTGTTTCACGTTTTTTTTCAGATAAAATCTGAATTTTTTTGATTCATTAATAGAAGTATAGAAGGTCCTTGCGATGCTCATAGCAAGGACTTTTTTCATCAAACCATTTCGGATCTCTAGTATTTGTTATCCCTATGCATTCCAAGGTTCTCTGAAAATTCTATTAAATACTTTGAAGTGAACTTTACAAACGTTAAAAAATTCATTAGTTGATGCCTTCTTCGAGAATAATTGTTTGCAAAGATGAAAAACCCCGAAGGACATGTTATTTTTTCATCAGTTTTTAAAAATAGTTTGGAACAATTTAAACATCTGTTCCTTAAAAGCATTTTAAAAGCAGGATATCCAATAAAATATCGCATTGCTGTTGTTTCTAGTGTGATTTCAATTTCGATTTCCGTATCAGTAATGGCTTTTTCGTACAGAGCTTCATCGCATACGATTTTCCTACAATCCTTAAGCAATGAAGAAGTTTTTGGAATATTAGTTTGAGTTGGGGATAAGTCTACGTTTAAAAATTCTACATCACCATCGTCACAGTTACTGAAAGGAGAAAAATTAATAAGATTTGACGAGAGAATTTTCGACATCAAAACATTAAATTCGTAAACAGATGGATTTTTGTTGTAACCACCTTTGATGCGAATAATAGAAAATAAATTTTCTAATACTTCTTGATGGATTCTCTTTGTTAGTAAATAATAAAGTAATAAGACCCGGTTATTAGTTTGTTCCATTCCTTTTAAACAAAAGTTTCTTGGAAGGTTAACTGATTTTTGTGTATCCTTTAAGTAAGACAAAAATTGTTTCAGCTCATTATAAGCTGGATTCTTAAAACCGCCTTAAACTTTCTTGTCATAATGTGAACCACTGTCCATGCAGTCAAGTACATTGTTCACTTTTAGTACGAACTCTTTCGTTGATACAGCTTTATTAGAGTTTTCTCTTAAGCAATTAAGTTCAAAAGCAGTTTGAATCGATGCCGCAGTTGTCCGGCTAAATATTTGCGTTGCAAGGTAAACATGCAACTTCTAAATTTTAAACATGTCTTAGCTACGTTGTCAACTTCCAAATTGTATATTTTTCTGATAACATCAGAAGACACTTTACCATCTGGAGTTTGTAGATCTGATTTCAATGGAACATTACGAAGTGATTTTAACAAATGAGGGAAATCATAAAAACAAAATATTTTTTCATCAATAAAAATTATAAATGGGGTTTCTTCAGAAACACCTAGCATTTTATAAGCTTTTCTATTATTGGCCCCTTGACAGATTTTCAAATTTTTTTTTTACAATTTCGCTTAGGTTATCCCCATTTACACCGTTTGCTGACACAAAATAGTTTAAAACACTTTTCCAACTATCAAACAAACCATTTAGCATAAAAACACATATTTCATTAGCAAACAATCTACTTCTTTCTACACCAAGGTCTTCGAAACCATCTATTAAATCATTTTTTATATTTTATGTGAGGTTTTTACGAGTCCTAATTTGATCAAATATCAGGACTACACAACGTTCTCGCTGGTTTAATAAAGCGAACTTTGACTTAAGATACGAATGAGCATTGTTTTCATATCCTGGTTGTAACCCTTTTACAGGAGCCCATCTACATAAAGAGGAAATGTGAGGAAGTTTAAAGCCAAGTCTATCTCTCAAAAATTTATAGGTGCTTTGTGATCTACGAGTATAATAAATATTTTGGGAAAGATTTTTTTCGTGGCTGTTGTATTTTGTAGTCTTTGATTCTTTCAGAAGCATTTTTCAAAATATTTTTGAATGGCCTGAAATATTGAGCCATTCGATTTGAGACGTCGTTGATATTTTATTTTTATTAAAAATTGTATGGCAGTCTCTGTTTTTTCTACAATGTTTTATTTTTAAATTTCTTAATTTAAGTTTGTAACTTAACAATATTTTTTTTAAAGTTGCATTTTTTTTCTCCTCTTTTGCACATCTTTCCAATAACTGATCGCACCTTGCACACGAAATGCTGCAACTGCTCGACGTTCTTCTTCGTTTAGTTAAAGGAGACTTCAGATTTTCTAAATTCAAGTTTGAATCCAAATCAGAATTTAAATTTAAGGAAGGAACAGTATCCGCCTTAAGATATTTTTTTCCTACAAATTCGGGACAAAAATGATCTCCACAAACAAAGTATTTGCCTTCATGTTTAAAACCACATGCCTTCATCCCCAAATTATTTAAAATTTCCCCTAGAAGGACATTTACAAATTTTCGAGTCAGGGTAATTCCTTTTAGTTTTCCTACAAACAGAACAAGAAACTCCAGATAATCTCTTGTCACCCATTGCTATCGAAAAATAAACTGCGAAATAAAGGGTTTTCCAATAGGGACTTGACAACTTTGAATTTAATTTGTGAACGCACTCTTTCACTAATCATCAAACTATCACTGTCAATTTATTCAGTGAACTCAACACTTTCATCATGGTAAGGTACACGAACGAGTAACGTCTGCAAATTATAAAATTGTTCTACCGAAATTCAGAGTCGGTGACTGCAACTTTAAGAGCGTTGACTCCAATTTTCGGTCGTAATTCTCACCCTAGTAGACAGGTAATAACAAGTTTAGTGCAAAAATTTGAGTCTACATATTCGTAGTGTGATGTTACCGTGTCAGTGAGACAACGGGTTGGTTGAAGTGTCGAAAATATCGCTGCCATTCAGGCGTCCATAGCAAACGATCCAAATCAGTCAATTCTACGACGTTCTCAAGAATCGGGCGTCGCTCAGACCACATTATGGCGTATTTTGCGTAAGGATCTTGGTTTACACACATACAAGATCAAGCTGACTCAAGAATTTGAAGCGACGTACGTTCTCCGATTGGGTTCTGGGAAGTTGCGCCAAGATGATGAGTTTCATCGCAAAATCAGCTTCAGTGACGAAGCTCATTTTTGGCTCAATGGGTTCGTCAATGAGCAAAATGTGCGTTATTGGTCGGGTGAAAATCCACATGTGCTTCATGACTCACCACTTCATCCACAAAAAATAACTCTTTGGTGCGGTTTGCATGCCGGCGTCGTTATTGGGCCATATTTTTTCGTCGACGATAACGATCGTCACGTTACTGTGAATGGGCAGCGTTATCGCGCCATGATCACCGATTATTTTTGGACCGAATTGGAAGATATGGACTTGGACGACATGTGGTTTTAACAGGATGATGCCACAAGCTACACAGCACACGCTACAATCGATTTATTGAATAGAAAGTATGGTGAGCGTGTTATCTCAAGAAATGGGCCAGTCGATTTGCCGCCTCGTTCGTGTTGATTTAACGCCGCTTGACTATTTTCTGTGGGGCTGCGTTAAGTCATTGGTTTATGTCAACACGCCGACGACGTTGGAAGAGCTCAAAGCCAATATTGAACGCGAAATAGCTGCCGTTTCGGCCGAAATGTGTGGCCGAGTCGTTGAAAATTGGATCCAAACGTGCCCGCGGTGGCCATATGAACGAAGTCGAGTTCCATTCATAAATGGTTTGCGTTTTATTTAAAAAAAAATTTGTCAAGTCCTTATTGGAAAACCCTATATTATATCGCTGAAAAAGTACAGCTGACAAATTTTACTAAGAAAAATTGTTCAGTCACATAAATACTCGTAAACATCCAAATCGGTCGAGAGTCGACGGTGAATGAGGTAAAGCAACTACACAGCCAGCGAGCGCGCCGCGCAGCTACGTGAACTGTGGTTGTTTTATGTATGCATATAAGGGTTGAAAACAGAAACCACAGACACATCTGCACACACTATACAACACATGCGATCCCAAGAATTTTATAACACATTTTGTTTATACAAATTGTTCAGAACTTGAAGTTCGAAGTAAAAACAGGCAATTAAAGACTGGTTAGATGTTTTCCTTCGCTTCGGCGTGCAATATCTATGTAAACTGTAGCATCTGTGATTGAACCCTAAACAAATATCTGCCGTATACACAATATTAATTGATCCTTTGAGCCAAAATAAGTCTCAACATACTTTCTGCAACTTCTTATTAGAACATACTTTGACATCGTCTTTATACTCTGTATCTTAAGTTAATCAACAATTTAAATATTCTACTGTGTAATTAGAAAGTTAATTAATTTTTTGAATTCTTGTTCTTTTCTAGGTTGATAAAGCAGATCCACCATTCCCACGACCATCTGCTCATTGGTGGTTCGGTTGTAAGAATGTACCATCATCTTTTAACTCATTAGGTAATGTTATTGGAAATTCAGATGAGACTTTTGTTATCCAAGATCAATCGTATAATTATGATAACGACGATTTGGTATTCGATGCAGGTGAGTGGAACCGACCAAAAGTATACCTCTAAAAAAAAATCTATCGAATCAGCGTTAGTACTTCGAAAACAAAATAAGAAACAATCAAATTAATATTCTTTATAAGAACATTATATTGCAAACATGATCTCTTCAAATGTATAAAAAAAACTACACTATTCATATAGTAAAGATCACTTAAATGAAACATAGTTTAAAAACTCATACAGATACTACTTACATAACAAAATTATTAGTTTTAATGGTATGTTATGTTTAAAAGAGCATTTTTATCTGACAGTGTATAAGTCCGACAGTATTTTTTTATTACATTATTATATGTTTTGTAATTCAATCAGTGTTTTTTTTTTTATATTCATGTTGAAAAAAAAAATTATGTTAATTAATAATAATATTTGTTTTCTTATTTCATTGTCCTACCTTGTTTGTTATTCTCTCCTCATTACCCGTTTTACTTTGTGTTTTTTCCTTGTCCTGGTTCACAGTGTATTTGACTTGTTTTATATTTATATAATTTTGGGAAAGAAATTGGGAAATGTGTCTAGGTTGTGGCTTTGAGATTTTTTTTTATTAAACTCTAAGGATCAATTGGAATTTTCATGCAGGGCTTGAATTAGTGGTGGTTATGTCTTTTTGGTTATTTGAGCACATCATAACATCATGAGAGTGCACAGAAGTACGTACTTGTATTTTCATTTTAACAACTTTCTACTTGATCGTACAATTTTAGTAGAAGTATGTCTAAAAAAAAAATATTCAGAAAAGTAAAAATAATCTTACGGTAAGTTATACATGTAAATAACATAACCTAACAAGGAGGTGGAATTAATAAAAAAAAAAAATTGGTAATGGTAATAATGTAAAATTCATGAGGTAAATAATTAACCTTCCTTACTAAAACACATATCATTTGACATACCAAAATTATGAAAAAATTGATACCTATTAAAAACCAACCAACAAATTCATGTACAGTAATATTTTGTTCTTCTAATATTTCTTAGCAGTGAAAATTTAGAAACAAACAAAAAAAAACAATGCTAAATGGTCGGTTTCACTAACCAGCAATAGTTACTGAAACAATATAATAATAATAATAATACGATTAATAAGGAACAACAACAAGTAAAATACGAAATAATTCACTTATTATATTCACCTAAGCAAAACTGCACTAACTATTGTAGTTGTAAATAAAAATATTTCCATGCTACTTAACTAACCGATCAAGCACACTTTTTCTAGTAAAAAAAATACACACAAATATTTATTAATACCTATATACGAGTATATATATATAACATAAATTTGTTTGTGTTTTACACTTTTCACTAACAAAACAAGGTTACACGGGTTTCAAACTATATATTTTCCCCAATGATATCTTTTTTCCTGAAATTTAGGGTTTTCTTTGATCACTTTTTGTTAAGACTATTAAAAACAAATATTTTTAAGTTTATTTTTGCATCTTCCCTTTATTCCAACTGAACGTAGAAAACTCCTCTTTTATGCATGGTTTTGTTGGCAGACTTGTTTCCCCTTTTCTTGGAATTTTTGTATAAAAAAAAACACAAACAAAAGAAACTATATCGCGAACTATTTTCTTGGAAAATAAATTTTAAATATTTTTTAAATAATAAAAAAAAATTGATAGCATGAGCCTTAAAAAATTCTAATAGACCCCCTCTAAATCTATGTACATAAAAAATAAAACTAATTCTTAAAATGTGCTAAATAATCTTGGGTGTGTGATGAACATAAACCAATAAACCGAAGATTAGCACTAATGATTTAAATTCATACTTTCCTAAAATTTGTGGACTCTAATTATTATCATACATAACTTTGGTATTTTCTTATATTTTGCTGAAAATAAAATGACTAAAAACTATCTTGTAAATTACTGAATGACACATTTCGAGAGGCCTTCTCTTTAATGTATAGGGTTTTCCAATAAGGACTTGACAACTTGTTTTTTTAAATAAAACGCAAGCCATTTGAGATATTTCAAAATCTTTATTATCGGCTTGGAGTACAATCAAAACATTTATGAATGGAACTCGACTTCGTTCATATGGCCACGGCGGGCACGTTTGCAGCGGTCGATTCGCTGGACCCAATTTTCAACGACTCGGCCACACATTTCGGCCGAAACGGCCGCTATTTCGCGTTCAACGTTGGCTCTGGCTCCAACGTCGTCGGCGTGTTGGCATAAACCAATGACTTAACGTAGCCCCACAGAAGTCAAGCGGCGTTAAATCGCACGATCGAGGCGGCCAATCGACTGGCCCATTTCTTGAGATAACACGCTCAGCATACTTACTCTTCAATAAATCGATTGCAGCGTGTGCTGTGTGGCTTGTGGCATCATCCTGTTGAAATCACATGTCGTCCAAGTCCATATCTTCCAATTCGCGCCAAAAATAATCGGTGATCATTGCGCGATAACGCTGACCATTCACAGTAACGTAACGATCGATATCGTCGATGAAAAAATATGGCCCAATAACGCCGCCGGCATGCAAACCGCACCAAACAGTTATTTTTTGTGGATGAAGTGGTGATTCATGAAGCACATGTGGATTTTCACCCGACCAATAACGACCATCTTCGTCACTGAAGATGATTTTGCGATGAAATTCATCATCTTGGCGCATCTTCTCCAGAACCCAATCGGAGAACGTACGTCGCTACAAATGGTCCATCGGCTTCAATT
Organism: Volucella bombylans; assembly: GCA_949129095.1. Lineage (NCBI taxonomy): Eukaryota > Metazoa > Arthropoda > Insecta > Diptera > Syrphidae > Volucella > Volucella bombylans. Next base: position 203,871,861 of record OX422141.1, read on the forward strand.
TTTGAGTCAGCTTGCTCTTGTATGGGTGTAAACCAAGATCCTTACGCAAAATGCGCCATAATGTGGTCTGAGCGGAGCCCAATTCTTGAGAACGGCGTGGAATTGACTGATTTGGATTGCTACGGATGCCTGAAAGGCAGCGACACTTCGACACTTCGACCAACCCGTTGTCACACTGACACGGCAACATCACACAACGAATATGTAGACTCAAATTTTTGCACTAAACTTGCGAAAATTACGACCGAAAATTGGAGTTAACGCTCTTAAAGTTGCAATCACCGGCTCCGAATTTCGGTAGAAAAATTTTTATAATTTGCAGACGTTGCTCGATCGTGTACTTTACCATGATGAAAATGTTGAGTTTACTGAATAAATTGACAGTGGCAGTTTGATGATTAGTGAAAGAGTGTGTACACAAATTAAATTCAAAGTTGTCAATTCCCTATTGTAAAACCCTTTATAATGAAGATGATGTTCAGATCTTTCGATATCGTGATCGTAAGTTTTGAACAGCGTCGTATGGCGTCGATAGTGTTACAGATTTTCGTGAACAAGAAGGATAAGAATGTTTTAGGTTCAATATCCGATTGGTTTCACGAGCGCCACTTGATTTCATGATTTCTGTATTTTTATTCGAATTTCGAATCCATTGATGGAAATCCATTTCAGTTTTCAAAGTAATTATATTTGATTTTATTCTGCGGGCTCAATTCAATGAAAATACTGTCACCTCATCATACAATATATTGGCAATTCCAATAAGATTGTGACTTTAATGCTACTACATTTTCAATATGTGAAAGAAGGAGCAATTTGTTCATTTGACCGACAGGCAATGGATGTTTTCTTTTCCTATGCCTACTTATGTTATTTTTATATAATCTGACGTCTAGTGCATTCTACTAATTTAAATAGAAATTATCGAATAACATGATACACTTTCCAAATAAAACGACGAAAATTTCAACCAAACACTGCCTATAATACCCACTATGCATGCCTATTCGGGAGCAAAACACCAAAAACTATCTGAAAATTCTAAATTACACGTACTCTCCTTATTTGGCAACAATTTCGACAACTAGCATATCTATTATATTGTACAACGCACGTCACTCGTGCTTTTATCTAACCTCTAAGTAACTTTTTATGTTTGCACGCTAATTTCGTGACAAAGAACACTAAGGTCAGTACGCCTGTTACTAGATCTTTTTCTTAACTGTAAACATATGTGTATATAAGCAAATACTTATCTGTTTGCACTAAAAAAAAAAACAATTTATCTCTCTAGCATGTCTTAATTTACATGTCCATTTTTTTTTTAATATAATTTGTTTAATTTAATTACAATTTACGTTATTTTTACAAATATGTTTTACAGGCGTCAGATCTCGGGGTTGAGAAAATTATACTCGTATTAATGACCCCAAAACTTGTTTAACTAGTAGCTAGTAGTAGCTTTTTCTATATTTGTAGCTTCCAGCTTTTACAAACAAAAAAAACATAAACCGTGCACAAAAAGTGAATATTTATTTATTTTTTTTTGTTTATATATGTAGATTCCTAATTCTTTTTATGAATCGTTGAAATTTTATTTTTAAAACAAGTAATGTTTTTTTTTTTTTTATTTAAATGTACGTTTTCTTTGGAAAATTATACATGCTTGTGTGACATCAAAACATAAAAAAAAAAAAAAACAAAACAAAACAATTTATTCAAATTGCAGTCTACTGGTACTTGGGATAGAAATATAGAGAAATGTAAAGATTATCTATAATGAAACATATGCCAATTGTACCATTTATGTAAAATGTAAATAAGTTCCAAATGTGACGTCCTGACCAGTGCTTCATATATACATAATAAATATAAACCAGCCAGTCCGACTGACCAGTAATTATCTCTAAACTCCATTGTAAATTATATCATCAAATCGATTTGTGAAAAAATCTTAACTATACATATACATACATATGTTTTAAAATGTTGAACGCGCGTAACCGGCACTGAAAAGCTTTTTTTGGGGACGTTCCAAACATTACGAATCCTAAGCCAAGAATTCGAGAAACACTGAAGCTGCCAACAACTACACACGCTAAATACAAAACAATTATGTACGTTTTCTTAATTTTTCATTTTTTTTTTCTTATTCTTCGTTCAGTTTGGTTTAAGCATTTACTTTTTTTTAATTTTTTTATATATATAATAATACATTTAATAATAATGTGTATAGTATTTAATATTTAATTGCATAATATTAATGTGGGATTTATTTATCGCCTAAACAAAAAATAAAATTCTCATCTAAACAAAATTCATCACGGGTCTTGCATGACGAAAATGTTTAATTAAAAATGATTGTCTAATAATAAATGAATCGTCACTAAATACAAGTCTGTTCGAGTTCAAAACATTGTGGGTAAATTATTTATCAAGTCTGTTTTGAGATATATTTTCTTTTTTTTTTTCCAATTCATGTTACTTTACGATGAGTAATTGCTATTCTATGAAGTCATTGATATTTTATGGGGTTTCGTGTATCCCTAGCTGACAATATGTTTCGAAAACCAAATTATTGTTATTCATCTTAATGACTTTCAGTGACTCTAACACTCTTAACTAGAATCAGGAAGTAAGATGATGGCTTTTGTTGGGATCCTGTTTTGTAGTATAGTGTCTGGCAGTTGAAAATCCATTCCATATTGTCTATTATTTACATAACTCATTGTCGACCGTTCTTGTACATAAAAATAAACCAAGAAGATGTTTTTATTGCTGTCTGTTGTATTTTTTGTCAGGACAAGGTTCAACAACAATACGAGTATTCCACCATTGACCAGACTTTGTATCTTTCCTCCTTTAACTTGATATCGGATCGGCCAGTTATCCCCCAGGTTGTCAGATAAAAAATTCTTGTACTACTACTACTATTACTACTAAGCTTTGTTCATTCCTCCGAATCAACTTGAATTATGTAATTTTTGAAAAAAAAAACAAAATTGTCTTCTTAAGGAGTACATATTTGTGTTTTATAAGCCCAAACTTAATATCAGGCGACGGAACAAACAATGGTTTGTGAGTGACATTAGCTTTTACAATTATTTTTCCTCGACGACCAATCCTTCCTACCTTAGTGTTCTTCATATTGGCCAATAAAATTTCCTTTAAAACTTCTTTGATATTTTGATATCTTTATTTAACTTTCGCTGTGAAATATACGAGTACACACCGATTTTTTAACATCGAGAATATTGATGCATGAATGGCTTTGATGTTTCATTTCAAAAATATTGATTAGCCTCAAAAGATGTTCAATCATAGCCTGATATCTTTCACCATTTTTGGTTACATCATTGACAGCGTCGTCTTCAAGGAAGGCTCCAAATACATTTTCTGATATCGGATAGTGCACTATCCATCAATCTTGGGTTCATAGAACTCCATATATGGCTTGTTTACAATCCCACTCGTAATCCCAAGATGAACAAAATCTTATCTTGTTGCTGAGGATCTCTTTTAACGCTTGCCCAAAATAGATATTGTATGGAAACACCTGCAATTCGGCTATTAAAACTCCTTGTAATGACCCGCGCGACATACTGGGTAAACAGAAAACGTTCGTGTCGACGTGTCTATGGTATACCCTCCACAACACTTTTATGAGTTATTTCACTGCAAGGGAAAATCAGTCACAGCCACAAATCAAGCTCACAGTGCGTAGTCATCCTATGTCGAATATCAAAATGTTGCTGATCAGCTCTTTTTTATCAACATATTCAATAAGTTTGATCCTTCTTAAAGTGATGTAGTTCGTCATAAATAATCTTCCAACTTCTTTGGTATTAATTGAAAAAAGAAAAACAAACAAATCAAAAGAAAATAGTAATAATATCTCCAAACCAGTCAGTGACTTTAACGCCGCATTGTAAAGAGTCTTTCAAAAGTCGCGCCCAGATGTTTTTGAAATAAAACATGTAAATACTCGTACTTTGATTTTTTTCTGGTATTTTTGCTTTTATAGAAATATGGCTCTTAACGATTATATGTGAAAAATAATGTCCACCACGAGCACGTACATCAATATTCTCAAGGACTCATTCAAACATTACGGCTTAAGTTCATGAATTTCGGTCCGAATGTTGTTTTTCAGCTTTGCAACTTTTCAAAAAACCCTAAAGAAAGTAATTTAATGGAGTTAAGTCGTATGGTCTAAGGGTAGCCAGTTTATGTCACCATTGAGTGAAATTAATCGAACTGGAAATTTAGACCGAAATAACTCAATGTTTGTACGTGTTTTGTGACTCGTAGCTGGATCCTGTTGAAATACAGATCGTCTGTGCCTATTTCTTCAACTTGAGATCACAAAAAGTCATCAATCATTTGTCGATAGCTCTCTCCATTGACAGCAACAGCTCTTCGAATAAAAATGGACACATGATTCCACCAGCCCAAAAACTATTCCAAACAGTACACTTTTATGGATGTAATGATTTATCTAAAATTATTCGTAGATTTTCTTCTCCCCAGATGTGACAATTCGGCTTGTTGACGAATCCATCCAATGTGAAATGAGCTTCATCATTAAAGATGATTTTGCATGAAAAATCAGCATCATGTTCTACCAACCAATTGTGGGTTGGTTATGATCAGTTGGCTGCAATACTAGTGTTAATTGGATTTTGTAAGAATGCAAACGCAAATCCTTATTTAAAATATGCCAAACAGTCGATGGATGAAGGCATTTAGGCAATGCCTGAGAATCGATGTTGAAGGTTCTTCAGCCACACTTCGTGCTACAGCAGCTATGTTCTCAATACAGCTTCCACTTTTTGGTCTACCAGACCTTTTTCGATCCTCGACGAAACTAATTTCTTAAAAAATTTTTCACTAACCCTTGAATTGCTGTCCATTGTCATAATAAGTTCGAATAACTTTAATGAGTTGTTCTAACTTGTAACTATCCGTGGTTAAAATTGTCCATGTGTCTACTTCACAAATGTCAAAGATGACACGAAAAAGGGGTTGTGTTCAGAAAGTATTCACTACTTGAAGTTGTTGGTTAAATTTCTTCTAGGAATTAGTAAATCTTTGTAAGATTTCAGTTTTGACAAAATAAAATTCATCTTCTTTTTAATGAACGAGTTAATGTGGCATCTGCTTATAATGAAGGCTTTGTCTTAAATTAATTAATTTTCAACAAATTTAAGGTATGAGATGCAATTATTTCTAAATATGAAAATAACAACAATCAAAGGCTACAAAATGAAAAGAATTAAGTTACAAAACGGATCGGCTTTTTCCAAAAAAACACAAATTATTTTTTAGAAATAAATCAGTAACCTTTATTCCCCATTACCATTCATGCATGTAATGATGTATTGATACCGTCGCGCATTAAAAAAAATATTGAACGTTGTGCATCCCGTGGGGTGACATGGCAGATGAAAGCTGCAGAACACCTTGATGTGAAAATATTTCCGTTCAGTTCCGAAGAAAGAGAACCACACAGCCTGATGCACCTCCAATGCGCTCGTTACGTGAAGTTGAAAGCCACGTCCATCGGAGTTGAGTGCGAAATTGATACATTGTGACATCACGATCCTCAAATACTGTGATAAAACAAAAGGATTTTTTCAATCACATGCAAACATTTTAAGATTAAGATTTTGGTCAAAAGATATATAAAAAACTTCACTTGAAAGCCATACTTTACTTGTTGCTGTTTGAAAAAGAATAAAACCTACTTTACTTCACTACTGTTCATAATTAGCCAATTTTTGTTTTTATTCTTGCTGTCTCTCCCCAAAAAATGATCGGCCTGTGCCTGAGATTCCGAAGAACTTCGTATGTTAGGGCGGACAATAGCTCAGAAGATGTTGAATGGGCCTAATTATTTTTCTTTGAATTTTGGTACTCAAATAACGCTAGTCAACTAAGTTTACTCAACTTATCCTATTCAGTCGCATTTGATTTGGCAAAGTATATTCTTATTTTGTGCAGTCACCCAATAAGAATTTATCTTTAACTCTTTTCGAGTGCATTGCTTGGTTTTGACAGTGTGATAGAATGTATTCCCATATCCCGGAATGAAGAATTTTATAACAATTTAACAGACAGATTGCAGTGACTTAAAAGAAATACTTCCTTTGATTTGTATTGAATGCAACTATTTATCGTGTATCATATCCTTAGTATCGCAAGGATCATTTTCTGTTTAAAAGTCACCACAATTTCAATGATTCCTGCATTTGCAACCCCTCTGAGTGGAGAAGAGGACCTGAACCCAAGACTGTTCTGCATGAAGTCGTCAATTTATAAAGAGATTTTTTCATTGCATTACATCTGTTTTATGAGGAGACATTATAAGGATGTTTGTAGAGGTATAGTACATACATATGGAGATTTAGGTATTTAGGCCTTTCCTGTAGTTCCTACAAATTTTTACTTCGTATTTTTGCTGCGCGATCTAAAGAGTGTATTTTATTCTGCAAGCCCAGGTATTTTGAATGACTTAAAAATAAAACACAATTTTATAACGCCAAGTTCTTGACGTATGTTCTTCATAACATTTTTGCACATTTCTGGTGTTATTTCCGCAATGTATCAAGTATGCATTTGGAAAAATCATGGGGATCAAGAATGCTAATCGATATCACTACTTTGTGAAATAATTCGCCCGGTAAAAGTTTATCGTAAAATTTACATAATAGAACGAACTATATATGATGCGGCGGCGTCGTATCAGAGCTATATATCCTTTAAGCTCAGATGATTCAAAACAGGTGAAAAGCAAAACATGGTAACCATCATTAGTAAATGTAACCATCATAGCCACCATCTTTTTGAATGAAATCTGGCTCAATAATTCTGCCGACTCAGATACAATTGCTCTTCGAGGTTGCAGTAGTCTTTGGTATATTTGAGTATTTCCAGTGCCCCAATAGCGACTATTTTGAAAGCCAAAGATCGTTGATTTGGGTGACAAATGACTACGAGTAACACCAAAAAAATGCACAAATTTGCTCCCATGTACACAATTAAATAAGTTTTTTAAATAAGATTAGATGCTCAGCCATTACTTGGCACCTCGAATGAACTCACATCCAAACAAAATCGGCCTGAAATATGAACCGTAAACTATTTGTTTTTATGTATAAGACAAAATTTGAACATCTGTTTATTGTGTTTTAAGGACTAGTTGTTATAATCCTGTCTATTACAATCCTAAAAAAAAACTAATTTGGAACACTTTTCGATAGACGAACTACTCTCCGTTTACTTACCATTTCGATGAGCTTATGTAAAAAATTTAGAAAAGAGAAGAAACGATTTGTTTCTCCTTTTTTATTTCTGTTATTTAAAATTATATCAAAATAGGCGATAAAGAAAATATCCTGCATTAAAAGAAATAGTAAATATTTTAAAGCACCTGTTTTCGAAAATATTTTATTTCATTACAAAAAAGTTGCGTGCAAAATAAAAATACAATAGTTAATTAAAAAAAAAACATTATTTCACTTAAAGAAAATAATTATATAATTTTTAATTGTTTTTATATGTGTAGATTCAGAAGACAACCGAGCTCACGATGAAATATCGGGGAAAAATTCCGGCAGAAGCATATCGACAGCGGCGACAAATGCGTTATACGTCATGATATCGACTACGCTACTAGTTTCGTTTACGAAAATGATTCTTAGCTAAAAGCGAACATTTTAACAATCCAGCCCTAGACAAGAACAATTGCTATTTAATTTAAATTTTTTTTTTTTATTTTTTTTCAATATATGACATATGACATTTTTTTTTTTTTCGTTTTTGTTTCTTAAAATTGTTATCGCACGAAAATGCATTTAGTTAAATTTAATACGTATTCTTGTTCTTAATTTAAAACTTTATGTATGTATATATATATATATGCGTTCATGGGGAGTATGAGGGATGAGAAACATACTGAAAAACGATGATCGAAACCCTGAGTGCCTTTGTTTGCTTATGCGAATACTTGAGAAAACAAAACATAAGCAACTTACGTGAGCTAGAGTTTCTAAGATTTCTATTATCATTATTATTATTTTATTTTTAAATAATTTAGAGATATATATTTTTTGAACGACTTGTTAAAGAGTATTATCTAAGCCTTAAAAAAAAAATAAAAAATTATTGTGCACATTCCATCTGAGGAACACACATTTACAATTGCGAACCGAAATACAGTCGATACTAGTAAATATAATTTAGAGTATGAAAAAAGTAGGACACTATATATAATTTAAAATGTTATACATATTTATAATTAAGTTTTAAAGTTAATTTTTAGCATAAAAGGTTTTGAATTAACTGAAAACGAATACACTTTGTGCTGCTTTAAATTGTTAAAAACAAGACCGTTGTTTTTAAAGATTTTTTTTATTATTACCTTTTTCTATTTGTTCGATTTCCAATAATTCCAAAGTGAATGTATGATCTATACGGAAAAAGTCCAGTTAATAATTATGTAAGAAAGTATGTGTATGCTTATAGAAGAAAATGTATTATAGATTGTATATTAATTGAAGCAAAAAGAAAACAAACAAGGAATACGATATTTTTCGGAATTAATATTTAACTCCGAATATTATCATAATTATTATTTTCAATGAATGAATGAAATATATATATATTATGTTTTTTTATTAATGAAATAAAAACAATGAAAAAAATTAATTGCTGGTTTAAATAAATTAAATTGCATCGAGATTGGTTCTTCCCTTATACACATGAATACCTGCCTTCGGGTGAGCCCGGGCCTCAACCATATTTATCCATCTTCCTCCAAGTATGTATAATATTAATAATATTATATTACATCCTTAGCACTGCACAATTTTATCGTTATTGTTAGTTTAGTCTCCAACTTCAAAGGTTTTGGGTGTTAGATATGTTTGAATTGTTGCTTCTCAAATCGGCTTTAAAACAGTTTCGTTTTATGATGATCTTCCATTTGAGCAAAACATTGAATTGGACGGATCTATCGTCCATTCCGCTATTTTTTTGAATCTTTGCAATATATAAATATAGTACACTGGTGATCAGTAGGATGAGGCCATACATTTTGCAATCGATATTCACTCTTTATATAGGGTTTTCCAATAAGGACTTGACAACTTTTTTTTAAATACGAGTAAAACGCAAACCATTTGAGATATTTCAAAAACTTTCTTATCGGCTTGAAGTACAATCAAAACATTTATGAATGGAACTCGACTTCGTTCATATGGCCCAGCGGGCAGGTTTGCAGCGGTCGATTCGTTGGACCCAATTTTCAACGACTCGGCCACACATTTCGGCCGAAACTGCCCCTACTTCGCGTTGGATGTTGGCTCTAAGCTCTTCCAACGTCGTCAGCATGTTGGCATAAACCAATTACTTAATGTAGCCCCAAAGTAAATAGTCAAGCGGCGTTAAATCGTACGAACGAGGAGGCCAATCGACTAGCCCATTTCTTGAGATAACACGCTCACCATACTTACTCTTCAATAAATCGATTGTAGCGTGTGCTGTGTGGCTTGTGACACCATCCTGTTGAAACCACATGTCGTCCAAGTCCATATCTTCCAATTTGGACCAAAAATAATCGGTGATCATGGCGCGATAACGCTGACCATTCATAGTAACGTGACGATCGTTATCGTCGACGAAAAAATATGGCCCAATAACGCCGCCGGCATGCAAACCGCACCAAACAGTAATTTTTTGTTGATGAAGTGGTGATTCGTGAAGTACATGTGGATTTTCACCCGACCAATAACGCATATTTTGCTTATTGACGAACCCGTTGAGCCAAAAATGAGCTTCGTCACTGAAGATGATTTTGCGATGAAATTCATTATCTTGGCGCATCTTCTCCAGAACACAATCGGAGAACGTACGTCGCTTCAAATGGTCCATCGGCTTCAATTCTTGAGTCAGATTGATCTTGTATGGGTGTAAACCAAGATCCTTACGCAAAATACACCATAATGTGGTCTGAGCGGAGCCCAATTCTTCATAACGCCGTGGAATTGACTGATTTGGATCGTTTGCTACGGATGCCTGAAAGGCAGCGACACTTCGACACTTCGACCAACCCGTTGTCTCACTGACACCGCAACATCACACAACGAATATTTAGACTCAAATTTTTGCACTAAACTTGTTATTGCGTGTCTACTAGGGCGAGAATTATGACCCAAAATTGGAGTTAACGCTCTTAAAGTTGCAGTCACCGACTCTGAATTTCGGTAGAAAATTTTTATAATTTGCAGACGTTGCTCGTTCGTGTACTTTACCATGATGAAAATGTTGAGTTTACTGAATAAATTGACAGTGACAGTTAGATGATTTGTGAAAGAGTGCGTTCACAAATTAAATTCAAAGTTGTCAAGTCCCTATTGGCAAACCCTTTACCTGTTGGAAATTTTGTACCCGGAAACTTTTACTACCTGTGAACAGGTCAATATTTTCTCTCAACAGGATGTCACAAAATTAAAGGGTAAATAAGAAAAGACCGTTGCAATTTCCCAAGACCAAACAATGAACTACTCGAAAATCGTAGAAAAAGATGCGCCACCAGGATGAGGCCAATGCGAATATTTCGTTGCAGGAGTTCACATCGCGGATTTTTTTCAAAGTTTTGTTAAGAATATTTAAAAAAAAACGTTGAAAAGAACTGTTTTTATTTAGTTTAAAAAAAATGGATTCCCGAAAGACTTTGACAGAGGAAAAATAGATGCTTTCAATGCTCTCAAGCCGAGAAATTGCAAGGAGGCTTAATAGAAGTAAGACTGTTGTAAACAGTTATCTTGCGGATAGTGCTGTGCTATGGGAAAAATTAAAAAGGACGCACAACAGAAGCAACAACATTGCGAAAAAAGCGGTTATTTCTACGGCGTGCCTCAAATTCTACTCTACCAGCGACTAAAATAAGGTCCAACAGCGGAGTATCAGCCAGCGTAGCAACGGTCCGAAGGATATTTCGAAAAAGTGATACTATACAGAGGAATAAACTTAAAAAGAAACAAGAACAAGAAACTTTGAGGCAAGTGTACAAGGATCATCGAATGAATTTTGCAGGAGAACATGTCGCTTGGAGCAATGAATGGAAACGCGTTGTCTTTTCGGATGAAAAAAAGTTTAACCTTGACGGCCCCGATGGCTACAACTTTTATTTCGATGATTTAAGAAAGGAGGGGTTTTTTTCAAGACATTACAGCCGTACATCAGGTGTAATGGTATGGGGAGCTATTACCTACTATGGCACAATCGAATTAGAGTTTTTGTCCACAACAACGAACGGAAACAACTACAAATGTTTGCTGGAACGGTCACTTCCAAAAGTGAAGAACATTTTTGGACCCTTGCCTTGAATATTCCAATAAGACAATGTCGCCATCCACATTTCCAGGGTTGTTAGAAGTTGGATTCAATCAGAGGATGTGGAACTTTTGCCATGGCCGCCCTATTCACCGGACTTAAACATAATCGAAAATGTTTGGGTATGGTTATCTCGTAAAGTGTATGAAAGCGGCATACAATTTGAAGACAATGACACTTTAATCGAAGCTATTCGTAATGCCTGGGCCCAAATTTATCTTGATTATTCAAAAAAAAACTATATGATTCTATTCCAAACCCTCTTAACATATCGAAAAATGCCTGGCGCACTCATTATTAATGTAGAAAAACGTAATAAATAAATGTTTTAGAACCATAAAATGTAGAAATTTTATTATTTTTTTCCTTTCTTTCGAAGATTTTGCATATGGCCTCATCCTGGTGGCGCATCTTTTTATACGCTTTTTAAGAAGTTCATTGTTTGATCTTGGGAAATTCCAACGGTCGTTTCTTATTTAACCTTTAATTTTATGACATCCTGCTGAGAAAATATGTACCTGTTCACAGGTAGTAAAAGTTTGCGGGTACAAAATTTCAAACAGTAATAAAGTGTGAAAATTGATTGCAAAATGTATGTATGCCTCATCCTAGTGATCGGCAGTGTACTCGTATTATAACATACACGTATGTATAATAGTAATTGCATGGAATGCTACAATTATATAGGGTGAGAAAATAAGAACAATAGGCAAAAAAATTTAGATAAAACAACAACGCTATGAGATATAAAATTGATTATGGCTTTATTCTGAAGCTAGCCATTATGTGTGGAATAGCACATCATTCAAATGCGTCAAGCGGTCGGTCCAATACTAGGTGGGGTGAAAAGTAACCTCCTTGACCGCCAGAATGCGCTGCTACTGCAAAAAAGGTGATGGTGCCTTGAAGTCCGTTCATATTTAGGCAGACATGCCAAATTTCAGTGCGATAATGTCTTTAGTTTTGTTTTGACAGCTGATTGTTATTGACGTATTTGGCATCATGTTGAGTATGGACAAAAACGACTTTCGTTCTCTCATAAAATATTATTTTTTGAGAGGTAAAACGGCGAAGGAAACAAAAGAAAAGTTGGATAAATATTATGGGGCTAATGCTCCGTCAGATTATTGTTTTCGAGAGTTTCTGGTGGCCGCATCTCCACTACCGATTATGTCCGTAGCGGCAGGTTCTCCGTTGCAGTTACAGAAGACAATGTCAAAAAAATACATGAAATGGTATTGGCTGACCGGAAAGTGAAAGTGCGCGAGCTAGCAGATACCACAAAGATTAGTACTGAGCGCTCACGCCATATTTTGGGCAATATTCTGCATATGAAAAAGTTATCCTGCCGCTGGGTGCCACGCATGCCCACTTCGAAAGTGTGTTTGGACTTGCTGATGCGGAATCGGGCGGACTTTGGGCGTCGATTGGTAACTGTTGATGAAACTTGGATCCACTATTACACATCAGAGAACAGAATGAGTGCCCGCCAATGAACTCAAGTCGGCACGAGTGCTCCGAAGCGGCCGAGGGAGGCTCGATGTGTCGGAAAGGTTATCGCGTCGGTTTTCTGGGATTGTCATGGTATACTCTTGGTGGACTACCTCGATAAAGAAAAAACTATCAACAGCGAGTATTACTGTGCATTATTGGAGCGATTGAAGGCCGAAATCGCTGTAAAACGGCCTCATATGAAGCACAAGAGCATCGCAACCACGGCTAAAATCAATTACTTGCGGCTCCAATTGCTGTCGCATCCACCGTATTCACCCGATTTGGCTCCCTCAGACTATTATCTCTTCCCAAACCTCAAAAGATGGCTCATCAATAAAAAATTCAGCTCACGCGAGGAAATCATCGACGCCACGGAGGAGTATTTTGCAGACCTTCCGGAAAATTACTTTTCGGACGGGATCAAGAAGTTGGAAAATCGCTGGAATAAGTGTATCAAGCTAAAAGGGGACTATATTGAATAAAATAAACAAAACATTTAAAAAAACAATTTTTTCATTCCCAAGGAGGTTACTTTCCACCCCACGTGGAATGTGCGGCGTTATACCGGCAATAGCTTGTGGAATGTTGGCCTAGAGCTCGTCCAAAGTGGTTGGCTTGTTAGCGTAGACTATGGATATGACGTGACTCCAGAGACAATGATTTAGTGGTGATAAATTGCATGATCGCAGCGGCCAATTGATGAACGCTCGCAGTGAGGTGACCCAGTCTCCAAATTTCTCCTTCACAACTTAGAGCGTTGCGTCGCTCTAAGGAATGGCGGTTAACATCGCTCTATGCCTAAGACAATTAAGAAATAAGGTCCGATGATGCCGCTGTTGCTGTCACACAATCAATTCTGTGCAGTTCAAAAAATTAACAATGTTGCAGAATTTTCTACCAGAAATCTGTGAAAAAGGGTTTGCCAAGTGTGCGATGCCTGGTTCTAGCTAGTGCGGGCAGTCACAGGGAAAGGGGAAAAGCGTTTCTATTTCTTGTGAGCTGTTACTACCACGGCAGTGGAAGTTAAAAGGAATCTCTAACTTGGCAGCATGTGAGCCAATTGCTCAGTTGCCCATGCTAATTGCTGTGATTCTTGCTGCCTGGGTGGGAGTCCAGTTTTTATTGTAGGCGGTCCAAATCTGTCTGGATATGATACGGGTTTCTAGACTATTTCACTTAGAGTTGGCAACAAAAAGAAAGTGTTAGAGAATTCTACCCTTCATGAGTTCCTTCGGGAAGCAGACTAACTCCGCAAGAGAGACATCGAAATTTCACCCACAGCTGTCGTCGGCTCTCTCATTCTCCTCTATCTCACTGTGGTCGGAAACTGATGTTAAATCGAGCGCTTATCTGAGTGATAATTTTCATGAACTTTTAGACGACGAAGTAAGTGATTGAAGCGCTTTGATATTCCTAGCTGTCAGATTTCACAAACAGTAATGGAGCTGAGACTAAGTATTTTGCAGGCCACTCTAATCGCTAGTACCTCCGCCTTGAAGACATTCAAAGAGTCGAGAAGGCGGTACGATTTGGATATGTTTAGTTTCACTGAGAAGACACCTGCTCCAACTCCGCATTCCATCTTAGAGACGTCAGTGAAGATCGATACTTGGTATTTCGATAGGGGTAGATTATTTTTCCATTCCGTCCTTTCCGGAATGTGAACTTGGATGTTATTATTAAAATCGAGTTTAGGTACTCGTATCATCTTATCAGTTGTCGAAGCCAGATCCCTAGGCAACATATCAAGAGCTTTACTATGACTATAGAATTTCGGGGACCAGAATCCAGATTCTCTGAGTCTGATAGAACTACGCGAAACGATGTTTTTTTATTGTGCAAATCCAGGGGTTATATATGGAGCTGCGCGCTGAGAGCTTCTGTCGGGCTCGATCGTAGCGCCCCTGTGGTTCTAATACCATGAACTCTGCTAAGTTTAGTTATGTCGTAGACTTTACTTAAGTTGCACCAACACATGAGCCATTCATAAGTATCTAGAGTGTGAGTAGCACTGTAAGAAGGTCTTCTTACCTTACTGTGACTTCTGGCTGTTGAGAAGAATAAAATAGTGATCCAATCGTCTGTTTCTGGTCCGTGAAAAGCTTGTATATAGGAACTACGAGTATGTCCCGAGCTACCATCGAACCCCACTTTCATATTAAGGAACATTTCTCAAGTTCTTCATCTTCTATTGTTTCAATAACACAATCCAACATCGAAAGTAATCTTTTCGATGTAATGTCAAACAAAGCTTGAAGACTGACTTCGGCACATGTAGCTGTGATTTTCATCATATCTTTGTTGGGATAGCAATTTTTCTTTATATTCTGCACAACTTTGTACGATGGAAATTTTTCAGGAGCACTCATTCTTATCACATTATATTGGTGTCGTGATAGTTTCGCTGCGACTAATACTGGCAAAGCATCTTCTCCGGTCATGCAACTTTTCTCCTGCGACTTTCTAAATGCTTTTCTGTATTTTTCAGCTCGATTGAGGCTTACAGTTGGTTCTTTTAGGAGTTTGGAGGCTTGAATCTGTCCGGAAGCACTTAAGCTCATTTGGGTAGCATAATTGAGGACATTAACAGGTGCCGAATCTCTCAAGTCTTGCATTTTGACACATTTTGTTCGTTCGGAAGAAGTCTCAAAACACACTTTCGGACGACCACGTTTCTTTGCTGAATCTGGTGCTCTATAGAATGCAATAGAATGCAACAGAACTGTTTCTTCGATTCTGCAAGCTTTTAGCCACTGCGTTTCTTAAAATCAGTTTTGAAATGCAAGTGTTTTCTTTACAACTTCTATCGAGTTTTCCAATAAGGACTTGACAACTTTTTTTTTAAATAAAACGCAAACCATTTGAGACATTTCAAAAACTTTATTAACGGCTTGAATGGAACTCGACTTCGTTGGACCCAATTTTCATCGACTCGGCCACACATTTCGGCCGAAACGGCCGCTATTTCGCGTTCAATGTTGGCTCTGAGCTCTTCCAACGTCGTCGGCGTGTTGGCATAAACCAATGACTTAACGTAGCCCCACAGAAAATAGTCAAGTGGCGTTAAATCGCACGAACGAGGCGTCCAATCGCCTGGCCCATTTCTTGAGATAACACGCTCATCATACTTACTCTTCAATAAATCGATTGTAGCGTGCGCTGTGTGTCTTGTGGCACCATCGTGTTGAAATCACATGTCGTCCTAGTCCATATCTTCCAATTCGGGCCAAAAATAATCGGTGATCATGGCGCGATAACGCTGACCATTCACAATAACGTGACGATCGTCATCGTCGACGAAAAAATATGCCTCAATAACGCCGCCGGCATGCAAACCGCACCAAACAGTTATTTTTTGTGGATGAAGTGGTGATTCATGAAGCACATGTGAATTTTCACCCGACCAATAATGCATATTTTGCTTATTGACGAACCCATTGAGCCAAAAATGAGCTTCGTCACTGAAGATGATTTTGCGATGAAATTCATCATCTTGGCGCATCTTCTCCAGAACCCAATCGGAGAACCTACGTCGCTTCAAATGATCCATCGGCTTCAATTCTTGAGTCAGCTTGATCTTGTATGGGTGTAAACCAAGATCCCTAGGCAAAATACGCCATAATGTGGTCTGAGCGATGCCCAATTCTTGAGAACGCCATGGAATTGACTGATTTAGATCGTTTGCGACGGACGCCTGAACGGCAGCGATATTTTCGACACTTCGACCTACCCGTTGTCTCACTGATACGGCAACATCACACAATGAATATGTAGACTCAAATCTTTGCACTAAACTTGTTATTGCGTGTCTACTAGGGCGAAAATTATGACCCAAAATTGGAAATCCAATCACAATAGGCAAACGTGGCGCAGAACACTTGAAGAGGAATCATTTCCTTTCTGAATGAGCGAGAGCCATCAGCCATTGCCCATGAACGGCACTGTCATGTGTTGCTTTATAACCAGCTTCGTTGCAATAACCGTAAGACCAAATTTATATCCTCTGACCCTGGTCAAGGGACTGCAAATTTCGATGCGCCTCTAAGGAGATTATATCAAACACAACTGATACATATGTATATTCTTTGTGTTTCTTTAATAAAACGAATGTATAAAGATTAAAATATATTTCCTAAATATAATCGTTAGTTTAATAAAATTACAAATACAATTAAATCATAAGTATATAATTTAACCAACAAAAAAAAGTGACTTACTGAAAAACAAGCATAGCATTTGCCAGGATTAGACCTATTCAAAAGGCTAAAAAAACAATTGAGAGGGGCTGAGATAAAATCCAACTCAGAGCAAAACAAAACATTCGATCTGTGAACATGAAACATTAATAATTAAATTATTTTTTGTTCTTCTTAATTTAATTGAAAAATGCATCCTCCTCGTCACACTCGGGATCTGAATTTAGCTGAGCAAACATATCGTGGAGATCATCCTTCTTATTGAATATGTTTTGTATATTTTTCTTTTTGGTCGGGGGATCGAAGAAATTTTCGAATTCAGGCTTTGGCTCAAGATCCGCTGGTATTGGTGATACTTCTTCTGTAGGTGGGAAGTCGTTCGTGCTTGATAGCTGCTCCAAATCTGGTTTTGATTCTCTGACAGCTAATTCATTGCGACGCACTTCATCCCAATCAGTCGTTTCTGAATTTGTAGCCCACTCGTCGTCCTCTTCTTCGGGTTCTAAAAGCACAAGAAGACAATATATTTTACTGAAGTACGAGTAATGATTAAAAATATAAACTGTAATACAACAACATCATCCGTTAACAGATCTCAGCAATCGTAAGAGAAAAGAACAATGACACTCTGATACGGACCAAATCATAAATCTGGAGTTATGCATAGTAATCAACACGAAGAGGAAAGCACCAGCGTATCCCATATTCAAATGTAAATTTGTAATGAGAAGGTATTAGCAAAGAAGCCTTGAAAATAGCGATTTTACGGCTAGCTAAGACAGGAGGACAAATAAGGCGACACAATTAGGACACATACCCATTTCGACACCACATACAAAAAGAACCCAGGCTAAACGTGTTGTCGACACCTGACCTCAACATGAACCGGATAGTCTCTTGATTAAATAATGGTCCGTCAAATTGATCGTTGCAAAGCACAGCTAGCTAGCAATACACTAGGTAGGGCAAAAGTCATCACCCTATCGGAAGATGCTATAATATTTGCAAATCTTTAACATTTGTGAAGTAAACAGCTACAAACTACACGTCAACAAGACATGAATCGCTATACTCCACGAGGTAGACAGCTTTTCATAAAAAATCATCATGAGCGACGAGGCCCATTTTCATCTCTGTGGATATGTGAATAAGCAAAATTATCGCTTCTGAGTCACCAAAAATCCGCGTATAACCCACGAAGAATCATTACACCTGCTCAAAGTTAATGCATGGTGTGCTGTGCATGACTACTGTGAGGGCTAAATTTCCGTGTCGCCTAATGACGATTCGGGCCCGATTTGTGGCATTTTCCATCACTCTTGCCAGAACTTCCGGCGATAGATGCTCGCATTCTTGACGGATATTCTCTTTGAGTTCTTCAATAGTCTGAGGCTTGATGACATAGAATCGTGACTTCAGAAAACCCCACAAAAAGTGGTCTTGCACTTGCATCAATTCTGTCGTCGGCCACTTAACTGATATCATTTTCTCGACCTAATGGAAAGAAAACTTGAAGACATCAAATAAACACCATTCGAAAGCAGAACCAACGTTTTTCATTCAACATCGGGTGACAACTTTTGCGTCACTTTGATGTCCGAACTCTGCGCGGACTACTATCTTGTTGTAGCCAATATACAAATGCGTGTTTCACTAAAGCCATAAAGTATTGTGAGACACTTTAAATTTGACTGGAATCACAAGATACTGCTGGCACTGATTGATTGATTGAATCTCCCAAAATACATCAAGAGAAGTGCAATACTCTCAGCATTCGGCGCAGAAGACCGGTGACAATACGGTGATGAAGCCCTCACTAAAACATTTAAATCAGTTGTATCCTTGCGGATACCGGAACACAAGCTAACAACATATGTTAAGTGGCAAACGAAAGTAAAACAAGGAATGTTTGGCCAGAACAACGGGTCGCAACAACGAGAAAGTAAAACTTTAAACTTGCCTTTGTCCGCCTAAACACCGACTTCATCCCAGAAATCTATTTCTTTGATCTAAAAAGGCAACTGAAACCCAAGATACTTACTTGGGCAGAACATACTCAATCGAATATCTCCTCAGTCGATGAATCATGTTTTGTCGAACGTCTTCAGACTTCATGTCAATGGGGAGACTAAAACCTAAGTCAGCGTTTTTCCAAACGTGAACTGGTATATTCAGATCTGAAGCTGTGGGCTTAGTATGATAGTTTAATTTTGGTGGGGCCGAGTCTTAATATAAGTTTAATCTGAGTGAAAAACTAGGACTTACAAAGCAACAAAACGACTTAAGAGTTAGGAACCAAGGGAATGGCAGAGGAGATCTAGTTTGAGACGTGGAGTTCTCAGGTTGAAATCAAAAACGGGAGGTTGGGCAGCTTTCGGAAGATTGTTTCGATAGAATCATAGGAGGTGCGATGGGTTAGATAAATAGTTGATAGATAATGTTGAGATAAATAGTTTTGGTATGGACGTAGGCCCCCATTTATTCGGCTTAATACAAGCTAAACAATCTTAAACTTAAACTGAAACCTAAGGTTGGTTGGAGTGGTGAAGGAGATCGGATTTGAGACAGTTAGTGGTGCGATTAAAGTCAAAGACGGTAAGGTTGGTTTGAAATGATCTTTCGTAGCATACGGGGGATTGGTTCGTTCGCACCATAGGAGATGTGGTGGGTTGGAAGAAAGAAGAGACGAGAGGTATGTAGATTATGTAGATGTGAAGGGACGAGCATTCAACGTGATCGGAACGGAGTGGATGAATGAAGAGAAAGTCGGCTGCATCTCTGCGTTCATCAAGGGTTTTGATAGGGAGGCGGAATAAAAGGATCGTCCCAGGACATACCTCGAAGAGCAAATCGAAGAAAACGGCGCTGCATACTTTCGATTCTCGACATATGAGGAGGAAGCGAGCGTGAACCTGGTCACGTATGAGTTGGTGAATTCTTTGGACCACCGTTTTACATAACCTACTGCAGAGTTGGCTTTAAGGATTATCCAATCCATATGTAAACGGAAGTTGCGCTCCGTATCATACAAAATGCCGAGGTCCAGAAGTGATTGAACAGAGGAAATAGGTTGGTTGTGAAGAAGGTAGAGTAAGGAAGGAGATTGGTGCCGCTTATGTGGTGATGGATTAGCATTTGGAGATATTAGGTTCCAACCAATTTTTGGGACACCAGATAGAAAAACTATCAAGGTCTTGTTGAAGGAGGAAGGAGTCATGGGGTGAGGAAATGGTTTTGAAAAATATGATATCGTCGGCGTAAAGGGAATCAGACGAGCGTTTGGTGACCCTATCGAGATCATTTATGGTTAATATAAAAAGAAGCGGACCTATATGACTACCCTGTGGAACTCCAAAGGTGGCCACAAACGGAGTCGAGTAGGCTGACCTAAAACGAACACTGTAAAAACGGTTTTCCAGGTAAGAGGATATCCATTTCAACAATATGAGTTTAAAGCCGAGGACATACAATTTGAAGAGTATTAATCGATGAGAGATTCTATCGAAAGCCTTGGTAAAATCGGTTGCAACTACATCGACTTCTTTACCATTCTGTAGCGCAAAGGATACGAATCCAATGAGATTTATGGTGATTGAACTATCCTCCAGGAAGCCATGTTGTCTAGGGTGAATAACTGATTTCCATTTGATGCTTAGAGCTTCATACAAAATACTTTCAAATATTTTGGGTATGTGAGAGAGTTTAACGACGGGACGATAGTTGGTTACATATCTCATTATTTGGTCCTTTTTTGTGGATCGAGGTTTCGAAGGAAGAAAGGTAATTTTCCTTGTAAAAAGGATAGACGATAGAGATTAGAAAGGGAAAGAGAGGAGGAAGTATGGCAGGGAGATCATCTGGGACGGGTGTGAATTCGTCATTGCAACTTATATTCGATAAAAGACGGGTCCAACGTATGAGAGAGAAGTGGACCATTGGATAAATTCAGTAGGTAGGAATAGAGTTGTAAAGAGAGAATCCACCGAAAAGAATGTCAGCCACGTCTCTGCGTTTTTCAATAGAATTCAAATTAAGGAGTTTGAGGCGGTCTCGATCGGAAGGTAAAATAAAAGAAGTAGTTCCAGGGTATTTCTCGAAGCAAACTCCGTTGAATGTTCTCGATTCGGAACATGCTAACACTTGGCTTGCATATTCGAGAAAGGACCGGACAAAGGTAATGTTAAGTGACCTGGTCACATAGAAATTGGAAAATTCTTTGGTACGCCGTTTCCTGTAAACTCCGATCACGCAACACCTCTATTCAAACCAAACACTAATATTTACTGCATTTTCCGCCACATTTAAAATTCACAGAAAATGACAAAAAAAAGCTCCACGCACATCAGCTAGGACTGAAGAATTGATCCGTGAGAAACGTAAACTAAGACGAGAGTGGCAAAAGCACAGATCTTCCCTTATGATACAAACTCTGACAATGGCGACGAAAGCACTCCAAAGATTTTTCAGAGGGCATAACGAGAAGAGCTTAATATATATCCATATCTACATCTTGACGACCTCTCACCAAGTGCGACCAACCCTCACTCATTCTGGAAAGCTGCAGAAAACATAAAACCTCAAAAACAGCACGACAACAGACCAACACAAGCTCATGCTCCAAAAACTAGAACAAATCCCAAGAAGGCACCAAGTTATGTCCAAATTACAGGCAACATGCTAATAGAACTCCCAGGAGTAGCAATTGAACACCTTACTTAAACGTTCAACAACTAAAACTCAGGCCACTACTCCCAAACTTGGAAGACGTCAAAGGTAATCATGATCCCGATGGTCGGCTAGGACTATACTCTTGTACCATCTTATCGACCAATAAGTCTCTTACACTTCGAGAAACTACTACTTGGCAAAATAACTCCGTTCTCGGAAAAGGAAGAAATAATACCCATCCACCAATTTGGACTCAGAGCTAAGCATGGCACGATTACACAAGTTCACAGGGTAGTAGCTAGAAGAGATTGACCTAAAAGCCAATACTGCACGGATAGTAAAAGTTTGCTACAGCACGCAATCTTAACTTATTTCGAACGCAAATGTTTACCACATGGACCTCTGGATTTTCCTAAAGGCGGGACCTTAACTCTATCACCAGCAGCATGAGTTGTATGGAGAGCATAGCAAACGTAAATCGAAGTACGAAAGTTAAAGGAGAGTAACTGAGCAATGACACAATTTACAACAGAAATTATACTCACCGCAGTCCAAATCATCATACTCATAGTCATCGAGATAAATGTCTTCCAAGGATGGTGTTGGCGGACGATTGGGCTCCTCGCAAGGCTCGTCCTTAACTCTTGTGCCAAGTAAGTTAATGCCGCCGTCATCCGAACTGTCATCATCGGTCTCCTCTAACTTAATGTCTCCCTCAACGTGACCCGGAGGTTTTGCAAAACTTCCGTACGTACTAGACGATATTGATGAACGACGATAAGATAGATCCATTTTCTTGATCATCAGGTCATTCGCTTCTTGCAACACTCTATCCTTACTGTCTGCATCACTTTCAAACGATTCCTGAGCAGCAGGCGAGTCATCAGCTCTTCCTTCTTTTGACTGACTGTCCGAAAGATCATCCGATGGGATTGACTGTTTTGACTGTTTAGCGATATCTTTTGAAATTTTCGGTTTCGATTCCAACGGTGTACAAGTGCTTGAACGGGTCTCACTATCAGCAGAACTTATTGCCGGTGAAACTGATTTTTTACTCGCATTGGGTTTGACCGAAGCATTTTTGCCATTACTCGTCACAGTCGATCGTTCTGCAGTTTCGTCGTCTTCCTCGTCGTCTGCATCTTCTTCGACTGGTTCTGAATTTTGTGCAGCTGCTGTCTTCACTGATTCGTCAGGATCTAGTCCTTTCGGATCTTGGCTTTTTAGAGTCTCGTTACCATCCTGTAGTGCTGCAGTTTTCTTCACTTCTCCAGGAAGACCAATATTACCTTTTTGTCGGCGGAATCGTACAATGAGACTTCTTGAATCTAGCAAAGCGTTGACGGTTCTCTTGTATGAGGCCATGGCCTCAGCTACCGTGTTATAGCGGATGAATGCATAGCGAGTGTAGCGCATTCTTTGCGCATATCCAATGTCGATGCGCTGTGCGTTGGGGAAGTACTGTTTAACAACCCGTACGGAGATGTGGGTTGGCAAGTTGCCAATATATAACGTATACGGGTCAATTCCTTCAGGAGTAACTGGCTGATCATCTACGTGATGATTCTTAAGTTCAGCAGTAATTTTACCTGTCCCAAAGGGTATTTGACGTATTGTGTTGATGACCTTATCCACATCTGCACCCTCCTTCAGCTGCACGAAACAATAACGCGGAGTGGATGGCTGCTGAAAGTGAACAGTGTCAATTAGGGGTGAATACTTCTTGACTATGTATTTATTGAGGTCTGGATCGGGGAATTTAAGAATTAGCATTGGACGTCTCTGCATTCGATTGAACTCCTTTTCAAGGGCGATAGCTGCTTCGGCCTCTTCTCGAATCCATTGCTTGGTTCGGGTATACCTTGTCGACATGGGTTTACGTTTAGCCTTCTTGTTGACTTGAACTTTTCCAAGATCTTTTTTGCCCAGGTATATGGTGAGTTTTTCCGAACCGTTTGAATTCTCAGTTTCTATTAGGCGAGCAAATTCATCGAAATCGCCAAAACGTTGCAAATCCATGGGCGGCGATAAAAATTTAGCCGGTAGCATTTGTGGGAAAAAGTGAGGGTTCCTGCGACGCCCTCGCATGCCTGATAGGTTGACGTTCATTTTATGCATCATGGCGTTGTTATTTGACTGAAGGTGAGTGGATCGCCCACCAAGTCCGTGTAGGCCACCGTTAAAGCTATTAAATCCTGTGTTTATCCCATTAAGTCCTCTTAACCCAATTGCACTTAAAGGATTTTGTGGTCTGGGCAGTCCCAATCCTGACATACCATTGTAAACACTAACAGAAGCAGTTCCTCCACCAGAATCAACTGACGATGATGATCCTTCCGTGCCGGGTTCGGGCTCTTTTGGCAAAGGTGGCTTTTCAGGTTTCAAATCAGGAGGCGGTAGCGGTGGCTGGCATGGTGTTGAAGGAGGTGGTGTTGTCGCATAGAACGATGGAGGCGGTTGTGACATAAAATTCCATGACGGACTAGTATTGTACATCATTGGTGACGGCGGGGGTGGTGGAACGAATTGGGAGTAATTAATCGAATTCATAGCGCCCATTGAATTCATGGAGTTCATCGTATAGTAGGCTGCTGGATTGTAATATTGCTGATTATTGGTAAACTGTTGTTGTTGTGCTGTTGAAATCTGCTGATTGGCAGAGTACGACTGTGTCCCCTGGGGTGATTGCACTTGCTGATTAGCCGCATACTGTTGAGCTGCAGCATACTGTTGTAACTGCTGCTGATGAGTTGCATCCAATTGCTGAGTTTGGAGCTGTTGTTGTTGTTGCTGTTGCGGTTGCTGCTGTTGTGATTGCTGCTGTTGCTGCTGATTGGCGGCATATTGTTGTACTTCCCTTTGAAGAGCTTGATATTGTTCCTGCTGCTGATGATAAAGTTGAGGTGAAAATGCCTCAAATCTCTTAGAATCAGAACTTTCCTCCGACGTGCTGGAGCGCTTCATTTTGAGCAATTTTGTTATTATTTGTCAGTCTGTGGTCTGAGCGTTCAAAGGTATCTAAAAAAGTGAGACATGTCGTTTTCAAATTAATAGCACAGCACTATATGACAAAACAGTATTTTATAACTTTGATTTGGAGGAAATTTTTCGTGCTAATTAGAGTTTTTTTTCTAATTTTCTCTTCGTCTAAGCACAGCTTCTCTTTAAAAAATAAATGCACCAATGTCCATAAAAAGTTGTTTTTCTTCGGTAAGTACTGTCAAAGCGTATTTGCACATAAACGCTGAATATGTCGAAAGAGCGAGAGGGTCAATGTGATAAGCAAATGAAATTCCTGTGACGTGTTCAAAAGGTAAATTCATATTTTTCTCGAACAATCACACGTGAATTATGCGCATTTTGATAAAAAAAATTACATTAATAACATATTAGTCCAAAGTTGGTAAATAGAGAAACTGAAAACACAAATTTGTTAACAATGTCTTTTTTTTTTCAATAAATAAATCAAAATCAACATTTACAAAGCTATTAAAATATTTGCATTCTACAAAGAGGCAAAATTGGACAGCAATTCGAATTTTATTGAGTTTGATGCTCTGTCTTCCATACAAATTATTTCCTATATCCACACTATGAAATGATATATGTATGTAGACGATTATAATATACACAGTTTTGGGAGCCTTAGGCATCCTGGACAGTCCACACCGGATTGATGGTTTTTTGAGACCTTCACATCCAATGCAGTAGATATGGTTTCAACCTTTCTTCTAAGCTATCAGCTCTATGGACAAGCAGAATCTACTTGCTGCACACCTCGAAGGCAGCCCATTGATCCAAGATCAGATTATGTCTACACGTACACCAGAGTGTGCTGAAACTTCCATGGGATCAATCTATATCTGCACTCGTACAGCAGCAAGGGCACGTCCAGTCTGTGTTTATAAAAGGCAAATCTTCTCCCTCTGTAAACTCTGATAATGACCCAGCTCATGAAATATATCGAAACATGCGACTTCTCAATGACCGGTAGTACGTAGCAACAGGTTCCCTTGTGATTTTATGGCCAAAAAGTAAAACCAAACTCTGCACCAATTTGCAAAAGAGTTAAGTTGATTAGATAATACGTTTCGGAGTATTCAATTCAACTAGAATGACATAATGTTAACTGCTATCTTCAAAGCGTACACCAAGCCATTACCCAAAACTGAATAGCACTGACAGCCTTCGGTATAATGACTGCATATTGGATTTTTCTAATTTTTTATTTTCAACTCATTACAGAATGTAAACTTTCAAAATCAATGAGTATCGGTTTCTTTCTTTCTTGCCTCCCTAATTTTCGCACCCAGTAAGATGCTGGTATGAAACCTGCGTTGACAGCTTTTATTTCCTTAGAGACCGTCAATCGAAGTTCTGACAGACAACCAATGCGGGTTGTTATTATTTATCTGGTAGAACAGAGCACTCAGATAAAGAACTATTCCACTGTACTATTTGTAAGTTCCCTTTAATGAAATCTTTCAGAAAGATTGGTAAGCGTTTCAGTGATAAAGTGACTGCGAGGCTACCACCCACCACATCAAAGCCGAGTACCTGCAGCCTAATGCGATCTTAAGGCAATGATCCGCAATGTCGTCGCCACTTTCACAGCAAACGTCGCAGGATGTTGTATCACTTATGCCCAGCACATTTAAGTGATTAGCGGAAGTGTGGTGCCCCGTCACGCAATAAGCAGTCTGTAATCTTTCCTGCCGAGGGACAGCAGGAAAGTCGCTAACCTCTTAGAGACGTTGGGAAGCATTCGTGTGGTCTGTGTGCAATTTGGATAGTCATCCCATCTGTAGTTATGCTCATATGATACTCAACGATCAATGAAAGTCTTAACCGAGGACGCAGGTTTAACTAACTTAGGCTTGAGTTATGCAAAACTCTTCTCTGTACCTGCCTGGCAAGTTCATCACCGATTTCATTTCACGTGATCCCATTGGGGAGACAAGACTCAGTGAATTTAACTTTCCGTCTGTGTTCAGTGATGTCTTGCATTCTCGAACTAAATTTGAAGAAGTAAGAGGGTTCAGTAAGGCTCTAAGTGCAGCTACAGATGCAAATGCCTCTTCCGGAACGCAGACGCAAGTTTTCCTAACGAAGAGTGAAATCTAATGTTGTCGTCTTCCGGAAAGACACCAGCTCTGCATCCTAAATCGGTGTTGGAGCCATATGTAAAGAGGCGACTACATTCCCTCCCTGTTACAGATTCTGGCCGAAATCAGTCTTGGCTACAAGGAAAGTTGTCGTATTTTTTTAGCAGGATGTGTTCTGGTGTCAATGTTCATTGGTCATTGACACGCAACCTAATCAAAGCTCCAATACGTACCGAAGACCAATTCTCTTTAAATGGAAGATGACTTTGAGAGTGCACTCTTGATATGGGTATCAAGGCAAGGGAAATTCATCAACGAGAACAACGACTCAAACCGTTCTTTGAGGTCTGGTAAAAGCAGCATTTGAAGTATTTCCTTGAGAGCTTATTCCACCAGACAACCGATGCATAGGATATAAATGGCCTTATCATAGCCGTGTTCTAGAGGACCTCGATAGCAGGCCCCACGTCTTACCTACATCTCCTTTGCACTGCCAGAGGGTCGACAGCACCTTAGAGGCTTTCGACGTAACATGTTTAGTCCATAGAAGTTTGTTATCCAGGGTGACACCCACATACTTGAGTTCTTTGGATAAATGGAGAGTGATTGCTTTAAGCACTAGTTGAGTCAGACCATACAGCTTCATCCTTCTTGTAAAGAGAACATCCCTAATTTTGTGAGGATTGTCTGAAAGCCCATTTCTAGTGAACCAATCATCAATCACGTCTAGGGCTGACTGACACGAACAGATAGAGAGTGCAGCTACATAATCCGCGAATGCTTATGCATAGTCGTCAGAACTATTAAGCGCGTTGAGCAGTGAGTCGACCAACATGCATTATAGCAATGGAGGCAGAACGCCGAACCATCCCATATTGACCACTGTCAGCATCCATAATTAGTGTCCCACTCACCAGAATTGCTTTTATTCGCAAACCTAGTGATTCGTCTACACCGAGTTACACATGCCGTCAAGAGTTGAGTTGCGAGGCTGCATTCGCAAGGCGTTTTAGCGCACGTGGATCTAGACCATTCTCTCCTCTCTCGTCAACATGAAGGAAGTCAGACTTATAGTTCTTAATCTCTTGACAAACGTGTAGGCCCCTTTTCCAATTTTCGTTATAAAGGCTGCTCTCCCTGTTCTCCAGGGTTTCGGTATATATGCCAGTGCCAGTGCAGTGAAGTTTCTTTTCAAAGTTGCCAGCAGCTGATCTATACCTTTTTGCAACGTGACAGGTTATATGCCAGGCGACTTGAGGCCGTCAAAGGAAGCAACAGCATGTTCAATATACCGATGGCCTATACCTGCTACGACGTGTTATTCAGCTCACTTGCAGCTTCGTTAATAGGAGCTGGGTGTAAGCTGGACCTGGTTAGATTAAGTGAACCTCAAGCATGAGACGGAGAGTCTCTACTTTCGACTCATTGCAGATGCCATCAGATTTTTAAAGTGATTCGCCTCTTGAGAACTTTGACCAGCAGTTTCGATCTTCACGCAAACGCCTTTATACGAGTATTCTTTTTGCTTCGATCTGTAAAGACCTGTTTAGAAGTTTTTTGGTTTATTTACGAAGACCCGGCAAATCTGCGTTCCACCAAGGAACGGACTGGCTGCAGGATTGCTTTGGGACGAAGCGTTAAAATTCATTCGTTCTACATATTCTAGACACTTCATTCGACTGGTATACACGTCATTGAGTTCGCTGTTATATCCCGTCAACGAAAACGTCGAAACAACCAAAAATGTCTTCATCCGCCTCGGCTAGCACTCTTGCTTCTGTGCCAAAGAGCATGGATGATAAAAGTCTTATGTAGAGCGTTCTTAGCATTTTCTAACAGCGATTTGTAAGTGTAACTACCCGTTTGATTAAAGAAGTCACATGACAGGCCCCGGTGAAATTAGCTCTGATCGATCTCAAGTTCTGTCGTGATGTGAAATTTTAGTCAATTGTGAACTTTTCCGTGATTTAGATGGTTAACAAACAGTTTCAGGAGCTCAAAAAATATGACAGACAAGATCGTTTATGCGATGTTCAGCTGATTGATGCCCCTTTACTATGAACAGCTTGGAGAGTCTAGTCCCATGTGAATTAGTCAAATGCACTTGACTTGGTGTGTGCTCTCTAAGAAGTCATCTCTTGCAGTCAACCTGGCAGACTTGTTATTCTTAAGTTTAGATATTGTTATCCGTATTTCATCTTTGTCGGGTGGGCGTTGATCTCCCAGGTTGAATGGTTTGTTCTGCCTGATATCGATATGCCTGATATCTTGTTGATTTGACATGTTCACCTCCTCATGTTTACCTTTGTATATACGAGTTATATACGAGCATCTCCTAATTTGAACGATATCTCGCTTGTCACGTTCTTTCTCTTTTCACATTTCCATTCTCATTTCCTCATAGTAGTCCTTCATAGTT
The DNA here is from genome assembly GCA_949129095.1 of Volucella bombylans. Lineage (NCBI taxonomy): Eukaryota > Metazoa > Arthropoda > Insecta > Diptera > Syrphidae > Volucella > Volucella bombylans. Next base: position 203,901,140 of record OX422141.1, read on the forward strand.
AAGTTATTTTGCTACAAGTTATTTCTGCCACGGGAAACCGTGTGCTTCCATAATGGTATACTTTCCCACAGCTTAATTCTGTTTCCAGACGTTTCTTTCTCATTTTGGCGATAAAACCATCTTGAATGATATTAACATCATATTTAGTGCACTTTAGTGGGCTGTTTTAATTTAAATTTAATCTTGATGTGGATTACTACAACATCCCACAACTTCTTGCTTTATTGCGATTTAGGGTCTCAATCTGGTTATTCGGCTACGTAAAGCTTTTTCAAGCTCCAAGCATTTTATGTACAGATCCGAAATCGTTTTCCTTTTTTGCATTTTGCAGGCTCGTCAACAGTAAATCTATCCTCGCACGACACTATTGCATTTTTCCTCAATTTCCTTGGTAAACTGCTCATTAAAACTATTCGATTCGCTGTAGAAAATGCTAATTCAAAAAGTTTTTTAGCAATCTTTCTGAACACACTCCAGTGCTAGTGAAAAAATATTACATCATATTGAGATCTATTGCTGAATATGTGGATTCAAATGTCAAACGAACAGCTGGTTTAATAAAAATTTCACTGTGCTCCCTGCAAAACTGGGCGATTCTAGTAATGCCTACTTTCCTACGAGTCCTCAATTTGTCATGTCGGAGTTTGAATGGGAATCTGCTCAAATTGCCCACTTCTTCAACAAGGTTGGTCTAGAATTTATCCTTCTTTCGAGTTTAAAGCATTTTCAAAGTTAGGTTACCATGCATCCGCTCCGTGTCTCTCATTCGCCTGAAGCGTAACATGAACGAGGGAAAATTTGCCGAGAAGGACAGAGTTCCAAATGGCTTCAGAATTATATACCGTGCACCGATGGAAAATTATGTGAGAGCTGCTAAGGTAGTTTCCAGTGGTACTGCCGCATTTGTTAGTGGTCTGGCGCTCTTGAAATTCGCAACGGATAATAGATTTATTGTTTTGGAAGAGGGTCTTAGTTTGGCCGGCTTGGTCGCCCATGAGTCAGATATTTGGTGGTTCGCTGCCGGCTTCATCGCCATCAATGCGGCAATTATAACCTTTCTAACGAAATATCCCCTCCGGATTTACAAGAACGAAAAGAAGTAAGTTCATTCCAATAGTAAGGCGGTGGGCACCAACAATTTTTCTGTGATTCCAGGTACTTGGCGATATATGAAGGAGTCTTGCCGTTCGCACTGAAGCGATGGAACTTTGATCAAGGAGAAGTTAAGGAGCTGAAACATATACTGAACCCCTGGTCACTGATAACGTACAAGCTTGGGAATAAGACGACGCTGCTGCTCATAGATTATTTCAAGACTCCGTCCGAGTTCCATGAAATGTGCGGAGGAGCAAAATAATTTGTTTTGAATAAAGTGTGCTATTTACAAATTGTGTTAACTTATTTGAGTGGTAGGTGTCGCTAGGTTAGGTAGGTGGAAAATGTCAATCCACGTGCGGTCAAGTGTCAAAATAATCACTTTGCTAACAACATTTGTCGTGCAGAGTTGTATGGTTTGAAGGAATTTTCACAGTTTTCATGGAAATTACAGAGAAAATCTCACCAAAATCAGGTAACAAAGATATAAAAACAACTGTGGGAGGTTTAGCAAATTATAATTTGAATTGTGTGTTAAGGTGAAGAAAATCAACATGGGGAGACGTCAAAGCGTAAGCGCTCCAACCCCTTCAAGGAGAATCTGAAAGAGGAAAAAGAGAAACGTCGTCAGAAGCGTGCCAGGCTCATCATTCGAAACATTTCCTACAAAGCGACAGATGAGTCGCTACGCCAGCACTTTGAAAAATTCGGCACAATTCAAGATTTAAATCTTTTGAAGCGTCCGGATGGAAAATTGGTCGGGTGCGCCTTCGTTCAGTATGAGACTGTGACACAGGCAGCTAAGGCTATTATCAAGACATCGAATAAAGAGTTTCTTGGGCGGACAGTTTTCGTCGATTGGGCATTAGGAAAGGATGAATATAAGAGAAAGAAAGACGGTGAAAGCAGTAATCAAGCCAAAATCGAGCCCAAGGATGAAGTTAAATCTGAAAAAGACGACAACGAGGACGACAAAATGAGCATTAAGGACGAGGACGAGAATGAAGAAGACGTCACGAAGGACAACTCTTCCATTAAAGCGGAATCTGAGGGCGAAAGTGCAGAGGAAGGCGATTCCGATGACGATGACGACGGTGATGATGACGATGATGAAGACGAGGACGATAAAGACAAAAAGAATATAAAAACTGTGCAAAAGGAGAAACACCTCTCTGACGATGTTAAGCAGGGCTGCACTGTTTTCATTAAAAACGTTCCCTTCGATGCGGACGATAATGACATGCGTAAGGTTTGCCGTAAATTTGGACCAGTTTACTACGCGATTATAAATCGCGATCCAGTATCCGGACATTCTAAGGGAACAGCATTTGTTAAGTTCAAAACTAAAGAATCAGCAGACTTATGTTTAGCCTCTGGTACAGAATTTGTGTTGAACGATACTCCATTGGACCCTTTTCCCGCATTAAGTCGAGAAGAAATACGTCAGCAGGCTGAGACGAATTCGAAAAAGGAAGAAAACAAGGACTCGAGGAACCTGTACCTAGCGAGAGAAGGCCTTATTATGACAGGATCAAAAGCGGCAGAGGGTGTATCAGCATCTGACATGAATAGGAGACATAAATTGGAACAAATCAAGAATCAGGTCCTAAAAAATCTTAATAGGTGAGTTCTACATTTGACTGCTTAAGCCAACTGATTGACAGAATAATGTCTTTACAGATTCGTGTCGCGAAATCGTCTCTCAATACACAACCTTCCTTTGAACTATGACAATGAGCATCTTCGAAACATGGTGCAAACTCATACTGGTTTCAAGCCACACGAATGCAAGATCATGCGAGAAAATAGGATAACACCGGAACATCCGAAAGGCAAATCAAAGGGATTTGGTTTCATGTCTTTCACCACGCACAAGGAGGCTCTGGCAGCACTCAGAAAGCTCAACAACAATCCAACTATCTTCGGAACGGTCCACGTAAGTATACATCATAGTTGGTACCTTTTTCTTCTTTTTTTTTTTTTTTTTAAAGCAACACACACACTTTCGATGTTTGCAGCGCCCAATAGTCTCGTTCAGTATAGAAGACCGTGCAGTGCACAAAATCAAAGAAAAGCGTGTGGAAAAATCAAAGCTAAACAACCCAACGTACAAAGAGAAGCTGGAGAAGCGGAAGGAGGCCAGAAAGAACGGTCTCAAGAAAGGTCCCAAAGCTCCACAAGTTGATGACAAGAAGAAACTGCAACAGCACATCAAAAAGTTAGAAGCATCACGAGCGGCAAAGGCGAACAAACCGCCCAAACCTGTGGAGGAAGTAGCAGATTTTGTTGGATTTGCAGGAAAGCCAGGTGCTTCAACAGGTATGCGATCGAACAAGAAGATAATGGAACAAGCACAGGAGCACAGAAAGAAAACTCGCGAACAGAAACGCAAAAACAAACAGAAGAAACAGAGAATAATGCATCGCATTGAGAAGAAACAAATTGATAGAACGAAACAGGGTAAAAAGAATGTCAACCGAGATGACTTGTCGCATTTGGTGAATAAGTACAAGAAGCTTATTGATAGTAGAGCATCTGAGGGCACTCCAAAGACAAAAACGAAAAAGAGGACCAAGTGGTATAAGGAGTAACATGTACTTAGGTTTAAAAACGTTAATAAATAAGTTCTGTCCCTGTATTAGTTCTATTTTCATTTCTAGAGCAAAGGAAATTCTTTCTTTCTTCTTCCTATTTCAGTACTCCTACGGACAACCAGTGTGACCATTATTTCTCTGGCAATGTTGTCAGCTCGCTATGATGAAGAAAACTAATTTTTGCAAAATCGCTGCCTTCAACTAGTCAAAGAGAAGTGCCAAAGTAAAGTTACTCCTAAGCCTGTGGAACATGATCATACATTCATTTGTTACAAAATATATGTATTAGACAATATACGAGGGTTGTCTGAAAAGTTTCCGATTGAAAGACATCTTTTCTCCAAATTTTTATTTTTATTTTATTTTTCTACTTTAACTTTAGCAATTTTATCGTCAGTGGTTGCAGTTTCTGGACGTCCCGAACGTTCATCATCGCTCAAGCTCTTACTGGCACGTTTGAATTCAGCCGCCCAAAGTTTCACTGTGGTAAGTGATGGTGCAGAGCCCCCATATACAGAGTCCAACTCATTTTTGATTTGCATCGGCGTATTCCCTTGCAAAAACAAGAATTTAACAACAGCTCGATGCTCAACTTTTTCCATTTTTACAAAAAACACTCACATCGAGCCACTCAAACGATTGTCAATGACTGAAACTTCGGTAAGTAACTGTCAAAAAATGCACAACTAGCATTCACTAGCTTTTTTGGGGGTTTCATTCGGCAGCTGTCAAAATTAAATGAGAAGGAAAACAAGATGTCTGAAAGAAGAAGATCCTCCAAACCACTACTACGCCATCTACCTGGATTAGAGAATAGTAATTTCAAAAAAGAGCCCAGCGTCATTCTCCTTCTCTAACCCTACAGAATCATCTTCAGTTGATGTTATGGACCAACTCCGTGAGTAGCTTAAATTGGCAAACGAGACTATACAGGCGCTCAAGAATGCACAGTCAGTACAGTCAATTCCTGCACATATAGCTCAGTCGCCTCAATATGTCCATCAACATAACACCCAACACATATCGCCTACGCCTACTTCTGGTTTCGATACATCTCGGCGCCTCGCATCCAACTGCCGAAGTTTAATGCACATTACCCACAGTTATGGCTAACCCAGGTGGAGATGGCCTTCCAGCTTGGTGGCGTCACCAACGACGACGAGCGTTACGCACATTTATTAGTAAGTCTAGAAGGTGATGCTTTGAGGGCAATCGGTGATCTAGCTAGTAATCCACCAGGAACCAACAAATTTTTATCGCTTAAGGAGCGACTGGTACATCATTTTGCTCCTAATTCTGAGTCACAGCTACGCCGCATGCTGAGCGGGGAAGATACCACAGGTAAAAAGCCATCAGAAATTCTTGCGCACATGAAACACTTAGCTGATGGACGGTGCGATTCAGCAATTATGCGCACACTTTTTTTTTTTATCGGTTGCCTGAAAACATGCGGACAGTTTTAATAGCAACCGACCAAGAAGATTTGGATAAACTTGCCGAAGTTGGAGATAAGATTTACGACATGTCAAATGCACATCTTTGCACTGTTACGTCTCCGGCATTAGTAGAAGCAATCTCACAACCCGAAATAAACATTCTGGACGAGATCAAAACGTCAATTGAAGTTTTACGCAAGAAGTTCTGGCTTTGAAGACAACGAGGCAACCGCGCAACCGATCAAATTCGCAAAATAGAGCATCGAGCAGACACAAGCGCTCCGAAAGCAGTGATAACAAGATGTGTTTTTACCATCAAAAATTTGGCGATGATGCACGCAGGTGCAAACCCGGCTGTCCAAAGTGGGAGGGAAACTAAAACTGCCGTCGGGGGTACAGACGGTCGCCCACGGCAACAATGATCGTCACCGTCTGCAAATTATCGACAAAACAAGCGGCATATCGTACCTCATCGATACTGGAGCCGATATTTCAGTTTTACCCATAGGATACCCCAATAATAAAACACCTGCCACATCAAAACTTTTCGCTGCTAACGGAGCAGCCATTTCAACCTTCGGAACAAAGACCATGACTTTGGAACTCGGACTTCGTCGTGAATTTCGTTGGCTTTTCACAGTTGCGGATGTAAAACATGCTATCATCGGAGCCGATTTCATTCACAATTACGACCTTACCATTCGGCTGAGCAAGAGGATGCTCATCGACAACAAAACACAATTGAGTACGAAGGGATTCGTGATTAACAGCGCACAGCCTACAGTTCGAACCATTGACGAGACGAATCGTTACTCTGATATTCTCAGAGTTCGTAGATATCACACATGAAAATAATTTCAGAGTTCCCGAGCACTCTGTTCAACATCATATTGTCGTCAAGAGACATCCAGTCGCGGAACGAGCTCGCCGCCTAGCCGGTGAAAAGCTCAAAGCAGCAAGAGAGGAGTTCCAATACATGATGCAAAGAGGAATCTGTCAACCTTCTAAAAGTGAATGGGCCTCCCCCCTCCACCTAGTGCAAAAGAAATCCGGTGGCTGGAGAGCTTGCGGGGACTATCGCCGCTTAAATAACATCACGGTTCCAGATCGATATCCCATACCACATCTCCGGGATTTTAGTCATCAGCTTACTGGATGCTCAATTTTCACTACCTTGAAGATATTCCAAAGACGGCCGCTATAACACCTTTCGGCCTCTTTGAGTTTAAAGTAATGACGTTCGGTTTGTGTAATGCTGCGCAAACAATGCAGCGGTTTATGGATTCAGTGCTACGAAATCTCAATTTCTGCCATTGTTATATTGACGACATCCTAATAGCATCTGTAAATGAAGATGAGCATCGACAACATCTCCGCATCGTCCTCGACAAAATTCAACAATTTGGCTTAATAGTTAACATTGCCAAATGCCACTTTGGTCAACCAGAAGTGAGATACCTGGGATACACAGTAAATAAATTTGGTATCAAACCTCCTACTGATAGAGTCAAAGCTCTTATGAACTAACCAAAGCCTCAAACAATGGACCAGCTGCGAAAGTTTTTGGGATCATGGAATTTTTACAGCAATTGTTTACCTGGTGCAGCTATAACACAATCACCCCTGGTTGACCTAACAGTTGGAGCCAAAAAAGGAGATAAGCGTACTGTGCCATGGACTCCCGAAGCCAGCCGAGCATTTGAGGAATTTAAAGAGAAGCTAAGGGACTCAGTTCAACTGGCTCATCCACACACAAATGTACCACTTGTCCTTCGTTGTGATGCATCAGACACAGCCATCGGAGCTGCATTAGACCAACGCATAAAAAATCAACTCCAACCGCTTGTTTTTTTCTCAAAAAAACTAAGCCCACGTGAAGTCAGATACAAAATCTATGATCGGGAGTTACGAGTATTAGCCATTTACAGAGCTGTGAAACATTTTCGACACCTCATCGAAGGCAGAGAACTGATCATCATTTCCGACCACAAACCATTAGTACACGCCTTTAATCAGAAATCGGACAATATTCGACGAGAATAGAGCATGTGTCGGGAAAGGACAACATAGTGGCTGACGCTTTTTCCCGTATCAACACTATCGACATGCCGGTATTGGTTAGCACGGATGAATTGGCCACGATGCAAAAAGACGACGACGAGCTAAAAACAACTACTTGCTAGTCCAGAAAATTCTTCACTAAAACTGCGAGGACTCCGTATTGGAAGCACAGACAAAATTGTCAACTGCGACGTCGGAGATACCGACATTCGTCCCTTTGTTCCAAAAATTCTTCGTAAGAAGATTTTCGACAACGTACACAATCTTTCGCACCCCAGTGGAAGAGCTACAAAATGTCAAATTTCCACGAGTTTTGTCTGGCCAAACATGTGCAAGGAGATCCTTGCATGGGCTCGGTCCTGCATTCAATGCCAACGCAGTAAAATAAATCGCCACGTCAAAAATACACCACAGCACATTCCGATCCCTAACGACAGATTTCACCATGTCCACGTTGATATAGTTGTTATGCCACTAGTACACGGCTATCGATATCTATTGACGATGATTGATCGGTTTACGAGATGGCCGGAGGCAACACCTCTTAAGGACATAACTGCTGAAACTGTAGTAGACGCTTTTTTTAACAACTGGGTATGCAGATTCGGAGCACCTAAAACAATAACATCGGATAGGGGATCACAATTTGAATCAACCTTATTTGATGCACTGGTAAAACTTATCGGAAGCACACGCGTCAGGACCACTGCTTACCATCCAGCATCCAACGGCATGATTGAACGGAGGCACAGATCGCTAAAAGCCTCCATTATGTGCCAAGAAACATCAGACTGGGCAAGTGTTCTTCCTACTGTCTTACTTGGTTTGCGTACCAGTTTCAAGGAGGATTTAAAAGCCACTGCTGCAGTACTAGTTTATGGAATGACTTTGAAACTTCCGGGCCAATTTTTCTTCGACGAAGATTTTTCACCGGACCCACAAATCTTTGTTGAAAAGTTTCGCGAACAAATGCGGCAGGTTCAGCCTGTTCCTTCCGCGCATCATTCCAGGAGTAAACCTTTCGCACATGGAACCTTGTTCTCATGTACACATGTCTTCGTACGAGTGGATGCAGTGCAAAAGCCATGCGAGCAGCCATATGAAGGTCCATACAAAATCATGGAGCGTATATCCGACCATGTCTTCAAAATAAATTTTAAGGGTATCCCAACTACAATCAACACGGAACGTCTAAAGCCTGCATTTTTCGAAAACTTTATCAATTTACTTAATACAAATTCACAAATTATACTCAGCACTAGTAATTCTCTTCCTACAGTTAAAACAAGGCCCGCAACGTTAAATCGACATCCAACATCCGTACATTTCGAACCTACAAGGAAAACATATAATCGCGAAAGACAACATTTCATAAATCAGTGAATAATTTATTTACTTTTTTTTTTTCTTTTTTTAACGCTGTCACTTGAGGAGGAGTACTTTGAGGGTTTCATTCGGCATCTGTCAAAATTAAATGAGAAGAAAAACAAGATGTCTGAAAGAAGAAGATCCTCCAAACCGCTACTACGCCATCTACCTGGATTAGAGAATAGTAATTTCAAAAAAGAGCTCAGCGTCATTCTCCTTTTCTTGGTGAAAAAGCGCGCACGTTGTATTTTAATTGTTCTGGAAGTATCTTTGAAATAAAATATTGTAACTAAATTAAAGCATTTCCTTTTAATAGCAAACACGTAATCAAGAATTTTACAGATATTGGTAGTTAGCTACGCTACATTTTATTGACCAGTGCCGCTATCTTTACGTTGCGGTCGGAAACTTTTCAGACAACCCTCGTACTTGTTTGCTTGCTTCTTTCTATACGGTTTTTTCTTTTTGTAATTAGCGCACCGTCAAGTCGTTATAAACACTGCATAGGCGAAGGAAAATTGAAGGAGAAATAACGATGTAACGTAAATATTGTACGTTGATTTTGATTGTTTGCTGCTTATAATGAGATGGAAATAAAGAGCTCGGCAAGGCATTCCATAACTAAGATATATGGCTTAGGTAGAAATTTAAATATTGCAGAGTATACCTGGGTTGAAGGCATGTTTCCGAGCATTCAAAGTGAAATTGTACCCTACGGTGGACGGTTTGAAGAGATAATGCTGAAAACAGCGATACAACTAGTTAAGGAAAGAAAATAACGTTACAGTTATGGAGGATGTCAGCTTCATAATTCGGTATTGAACATTACGAGGGGCGTTCAATATATTCTCGGTATCGATATGAAGGAAAATGCGAATTCAATTTAAATTGTTTTTATTTTTCAATATAATCTCCCCTAACATCAATGCATTTATTACATCTTGAGATAAGCTTTTTTAAACCCTCAAAAAAATAAATTTCCTCTTTCTCTGCAAAATACCCATTTATTGCCGACTTGAGTTCTTCATCATCCGAAAATCTTTTTCCACGAAGACATTTTTTCAAATCCGGAAACAGGAAATAATCACTAGGGGCAAGGTCTGGACTATAGGGTGGGTGTTGGATTTCTTCGAAATCACAATCTCGCGCAGCAGCCTTGGAAACTCGCGCCGTGTGAACAGGAGCGTTGTCATGAAGAAGCAACACACCCGCTGCGAGTTTACCCCGTATTTTCTTTTTAATTTCCTCCCGCAAATTATGCAAAGTGGAAGCGTAGGATGTGGCGTTGATGGTTTCACCTTTTTTTTTGTACTCAATGAGCAAGATTTCCTTTGAGTCCCAAAAAACTGTGGCCATGAGCTTCCCGGCAGACGGAGTGACTTTGAACTTCTTCGGGGGGTCTGTTCCTTTTTTATGCCACTGCATGGACTCTTGTTTGCTTTCAGGGTCATAGTGGTGGACCCATGTTTCGTCCCCAGTAACAATTCGATCCATAACACCGTCCGCGTTCTCACTACACATCTCCAAAAGCTCTCTACAGCATGCGATTCTCACTTTTTTCTGAGGCGCTGTGAGCATTCGTGGCACCCACCCTGCCATCATTTTCAGCTTTATTCGGGCATCCTCAAGAACAAGTTTTTCGACTTCTTTGATGCTTTCTCCCGTACAAGCAGTAGCCGGGGCGCCGGAGCGGGGGTCGTCTTCAATGCTCTCTCTGCCTCTCTTGAACTCACTTGACCACTTTTGCACAGTTGATAATGAAGGTGCGGAACCCTGGTAAACAGCCACCATCTCTTCATGAATAGTTTTCTGACTTTTTCCTTGCTTAGTGAGAAATTTAATTACAGCGCGATGCTCAATTTTCACCATCATCGTCTCAGTTGCCATTATGATTCTGTTTAACTAGAGATAAAACGCGAACTAATAATCACATTTATATGAAATTTTACATGAATGCACTTAAATAATAGTATTACTTGATAAATAAGTCAATTTATATATACAACTACAGTTTCACCCCAATACCGAGAATATGTTGAACGCCCCGCGTACTTATCTAGCAAGTGCATATAACTTTTCGGAGCACCTTATCAGATGCCCTCATCTGAATGGCATACATATGAACATACATACAGGGTGTCCCAAAAATCAACGTCAAGCCGGAAACGGATGATAGGTCAAGTGGTGCCGGTTTTCACAAAATAATAAAAAAAATTCTAAGTCATGTACTTTTAAAATTATTGGCACTCAAAAGAAATTGAGAAATCTGACACCCTTCATCTTCACCTTTGTAGTACAATCAAAACATTTATGAATGGAACTCGACTTCGTTCATATGGCCACCGCGGGAACGTTTGCAGCGGTCGATTCGTTTGACCCAATTTTCAACGACTCGGTCACACATTTCGCCCGAAACGGCCGCTATTTCGCGTTCACTGTTGGCTCTAAGCTCTTCCACCGTCGTCGGCGTGTTGGCATAAACCAATGACTTAACGTAGCCCCCCAGAAAATAATCAAGCGGTGTTAAATCGCACGAACGAGACGGCCAATCGTCTGGCCCATTTCTTGAGATAACACGCTCACCATACTTACTCTTCAATAAATCGATTGTAGCGTGTGTTGTGTGGCTTGTGGCACCATCCTGTTGAAACCACTTGTCGTCCAAGTCCATATCTTTCATTTCATTTCACTTCATTTATTTCATTTCATTTATTTATTTCGTGTGTACAAGTAAGACGTTGTCTTTTATAGTACATAAATAACAAGATAAGTAATATTAACAATTCTTAAATGCATATATATATAAAAAAACAATCCAAGTTAGAAACCAAGTAATCCAGTTTCAATAACTCAATGAAATAACACACAAAAAATACAAGTTTACAAAAGATACAAAGAACAAAGAAAAAGGACACTTTATTGCGTTCTGCTCGCCGACCTATTCACCCTTATCGTCTTTCGTCGAATGTAATTAGTCCCGACGCCGTTTATTACCCTATCCTTCTCTTATCGATGGAAAAACCCTTATGGAGGAAATTCTCTTATGGCGCGATCACATCCTACAATCGGCCATCCTCTTGAGCATCGTCCTCGATGCCTTCTACTAAAGAATTATCAATTCCGTCTTCATCCGGTTCGAGGTATTGGAATTGCGAATACAGCTTCATGTTATCGGCAGAGGTACTCGTATTATTAGGTCCTTGATGTTCACCCATCTTGTTCACCAGATAACGATCATTTCTCAGCTTAGAGACTACCTCATATGGCCCTAAAAACTTACCACTAAGCTTCAAATCAGGTCCGAACTGCGTGCGACGAATAGCGACTACATCTCCAACTTGGTACTGAGTTGACTCTCTTCGGTTTTTGTTGAACGTTTTTTGATTTTCCTTCTGAAGTTTCTGAATTTGTTTGGCTGCTTTCGATCTTAATTCCGTTCGTGCTTGAGTGTAGAGTTGCGAGATTTCCTTATCAATGATTTCCTTTAAGTGAAAATCGTCTTTAATACGCATCTTTCGTCCAATCATTACTTCGAACGGTGACGTGTCGATACTTCGTGAATAAGAGGCGTTGGTATACTGTTGTACGCGCGGAACAAATTTATACCAGTGATCGATCTTGTCCGCAGTCAACTTAGTTAAAACCGGAATAATTGTGCGGTTCACTCGTTCAATTTGCCCATTACCACGAGGAACACCGGTTACGATCATACAATGTTCAATACCTTCTTCACGGCAGTATTCTTCAAAAACTTTTGATCGGAATGCTGACCCTCGATCGGAAATGATACTTCTTGGATTACCAAAAATAGCTGATTGACTTCATAAGCGTACAATAACCTCTTCACTTGTAGTTGATTTAGTCGGATACAGCCAAGTAAATTTCGAAAACGAATCGACGACGGCAAAGATGTGGCTGTAACATTTTTTTGTCGACATCATCGGCCCTAAATGATCCACATGATACGTTTCAAGAGGCCGATCACCCTTTTCGATCGGATGCAAAAATCCTTCGGCTTTCCCATTCTTCTTTTCCGCTAATAAACATTTGATGTACGCATTGATGAATCTGTCAACCTTAACGTGCATCTGAGGGAACCAAAACTCTTGAAGAATAAGATTCTCTGTCTTTTTACAAGCAAAATGTCCTTGCTCGTGTACTTGCCTTATTACTTCGAACTGCATCAATTTTGGCACTACAAGTAACATGTTTCCTTCATAAATTCGATAAAGTATCTTACCCTTTAGAACGAAATCTTTTATCTTTCCCTTCAGTACGTTTTTTGTAATGCCTTTTATTTCCTGGTCATCGTCCTGCGCTCTTTGTATACGAACTGATATGAAATCCATGGCCTTATCAATCACACACACAGATATAGGATTTCGACTGAGAGCATCCACATGACGCATTGATGTTCCTGGTCGATGTTCGATTGTGTATTGAAATTCTTCAAGCATTAGTGCCCAACGTGCAACTCGTAGATTTATATCTGCTTTAGCCATAGTGAGAGCGAATGCTTGGCAGTCTGTAACGATCTTACAAGGAATACCCATTAAATAAATGCGAAATTTTTTAAGGGCTTTCACAACAGCAAGGATCTCGAGCTCATACGAAGTGTACTTTTCTTCAACTTGCGTAGTAGACTGGATGCAACGATTTATCTTCAGAATCTTCCTGTAGCAAAATAGCTCCTAGTCCTTGTTTGGAAGCATCAGTGTGAAGTTGGGTTGCTGCTCCACTGCGATATATTCTTAATACTGGAGCGTTCGTCAGAATTAACTTCAACTGCTGGAATGCCTGCATTTGTTCTGGACCAAACTCGAACTTGACGTCATTTTTCAGTAAATTGCTTAGGGGTCGCGCAATTGTCGCAAATCCTGGAACAAATTTACGGAAATAACTGGCTAATCCGTAAAAACTGTGAACGGCTTGAACACTTGTCGGCGTTGGAAAGTTTTCTACAGCCTGCGTCTTCTTCTCGGAGGGTCTTATCTTTCCCTCTTCTATTACGTAGCCCAAGTACTCTATACAGCTGTGGAGAAAAAAACACTTTTGCCAGTTAAAAACGATTCCATTTTTACTTGCCTTTTCAAAAACTCGCTGAAGTTTCTCCAAGTTATTCTCTTCATTATATGCAGGTATAATGATGTCATCTAAATACAGTAGCACTGTACCATCTGCAATTAGGGAATTGAATACTGCTCTGATATGACGCTGAAAAACTACAGGTGAATTGCTCAATCCAAACGGAACCTTCAAAAACTCGTAGTGGCCGTCAGGTGTAATGAAAGCTGTGTATCTGATGCTGTCTTCTTCCACTGGTACATGATGAAATCCATTTCGTAGATCTAACGTGCTGAATATTTTTGCGGACTGTAAACGGTCGATTTGGTCCTCAATCAGGGGTAATGGATATCTGTCGCGAATAATTTTTTTGTTGAGTAGACGGTAGTCCACACAAAGTCTTTCTTTTCCATTTTCTTTCTTTTTTACCAAAACAATCGGACTTGCATATTCAGACGTACTTGCACGAATTACTCCTTCCTTGGTCCATTCTCCAACAATTTCGTTTACCTGCAAGCGTTGTTCAAATGAAAGTCTTCGGAAACGTTGAAAAACAGGTTCATCGTCTTTTAATATGATACGCATCTTGACGCCAGTGTCTTCTGTTTTATGTGCACTGTAATTAGATATCATATTGGTGAGTTGTATTCGATGAATGGGGTTTCGAACGTGCTCGAAAGATGCGCTCTCTGTATTATCTGAACACACATTGATGTTAAATATTTTATGAACATGATCAGTTTCATCATTTAATTGTACAGAATCTTTTTCTGAAGGCTGTATTTCTACGCATTCTACTTTGCCTTGCTTAAGACGAACTTCGACAGCATAAGTCAGACCACTACCGAAAACGAGTTGATAAGGGATAATACCTTCAGGAGCGACATGAATTTCCAGCTCAATCGGAATGCCATCAACGTTGACTTCTATTTTGAAACTTCCAAGCGTCTGCATTTGCTTGGAACCAATTCCTTGGAATGTTGTCAGCTTCGTTGTGAGTTTTGGCGAACCCAATTGAATGTACATAGTTGGAGTTGTGAGGTGGACATCCCTTCCCGAATCGATTAATGCGTTGTATACTTTACCATGTATTTTCACTTCTTTAACAATTTTATGGCTTCCTGACGATATCGCTGAACAGTTTTTCTTTGCTACCTGTCATTCTTTAGCACGATGCCCGTAGTTGTTACACACAAAGCATTTTGTTCCCTTAACTTTGTTTGGACAGTCTTTACTCAGATGAGCCACGGTACCGAAATTAAAACATCTCTTAACAGTTGACGATCGGTTTGTTATCTGTTGAATGCTTGTTTGCTTTACTGGACGATGTTTGTCTATGGATTTTGGTTTAGTCGTACTTTGAAATGCTTCATATAATTTGAATTTCTTTCGCAGTTCTTTGATTGTTTCCGCCCCAAACAAAATTGCTTTACTTGCGTCATCGTCTTGAATGCCATCTACAATGTATTGGATTTTTGATTCTAGTTCCATGTTGGCATGGCTAGCGACTTCTAATACACGATAAATGTATTCCTGGTACGTTTCTTCGCTTCTTTTACGTACGCTAGACAATAGTTTGTGGACTTCTTTGCTGTTCATGTTTTCTGAAATTTCTGCAGTAAGATTTCTTTTAATGCTATTCCATGAACTTACCTCCTCGTTTTCATATGTGATGAAAAGTTTCGCCGATCCACGGAGAAGTCTTTTGGCATAAATTACTTTTTGTGCATCCGACCAAGCGCACATTTCTGCTTCCTCTTCAAAGTTTGTAATCCAGCGGTGTACATTCTGTGATCCTTCACCGGAGAATATTTCCAGAGCTTCTTCTACGTCCTTAAATGTGAGCGGCGATGTATGGAAATATTGTTTTTGTCGAGCAGAGCGAGTTGAAACTGGGACATTTTTATCGTCGTCATCGTCGTTTATTTCTCTAGCAATCGATGCTCCTCTTTCCACGTTGTTTTGAGTTAGAGCCGCACGTAATCTGGACTGAAGTTCAGCTTTCTTACTTGTCTTCTTTAAATTTAAATCTTGCAGTTTCTCCTTGAGTTCGGCTACTGTCATGGAATCAATTTCATCTTCCTCTTCATCGTCGTCGTCGTCGTTGTCCACTTCATCGGTTGTTTTTCCTGACAGAAAATTTCTTAGCCTTTCCCGCAATTCAGATTCACTGCCATTTAACGATAAACTGTATTTTCTCAGCGTTTCTGTGATCTGTTGCATCGTGAGCTCATCAACATCTACAGATAAATTTTCGCACCCGCTATTTGTTATCTCCATTTTATTATTTTATTACGTCGTTGCCTATGTTCTTGGAACTCGTCGTCTGGGATTTTTACGTTGTTTTTCTTTCGTCTTTTTCGTCTTAAAACTTTTCGTTATCCCACTTCTGACACCAATTTATAGGAAAAAAACAATCCAAGTTAGAAACCAAGTAATCCAGTTTTAATAACTCAATGAAATAACACACAAAAAATACAAGTTTACAAAAGATACAAAGAACAAAAGAAATACAAAGAACAAAGAAAAAGGACACTTTATTGCGTTCTGCTCGCTGACCTATTCACCCTTATCGTCTTTCGTCGAATGTAATTAGTCCCGACGCCGTTTATTACCCTCTCCTTCTCTTATCGGTGGAAAAACCCTTATGGAGGAAATTCTCTTATGGCGCGATCACATCCTACATATATATATGTAAAAAGAAAAAAGAAGTAGAATAAGAAATAGTTAGACAGTAAAAGAAAGAAGAGCATAGTTAAAAGGGAGTGAGAAAGGAGGTTAGACCTATGAAAAAGGGAAAGTATAGTTGTTGCGGTCAGGAAAAGTGTTCTAATGCGGCAGTTTTGAACTTGTTAGCTTCCATTGCTTGCTTTGTCGATGTTGGAAGAGAGTTCCAAAATCTGGTGACGTGAATGAAGAAGAGGCGAGAGTTAAAACTAGGCGTTATAAGATTCATTGTTCTGTTCGATTGCGCAAACTGAAGCTTATCAATTAGATATTTAGGCGATCTTTTATATATAAGTTTGTGCATAAATTGGCAGCACCTTATCTTTAGAAATTGCTGAAACTTACACCCTAGAACCAATTTATGATGGTGAGATACATGGTCATAACGATTCAGCCCATACACACATGTACTTAATCATAGCATTGAACGCAACAAGCAATTTGTGTTCTGATTGGGAGTCAAGCTTGCAGTAAACAGTTTTGTGCATGTTGGGGTAAAACTGGAGGATAACCGGAGCTTACGCAGACCAGCATAGATTCGACCAATGGCATAATTTACTTGGTCATTGGAAGATAGTAATCGATTCAACTTGAAACCAAGATTTTTTACAACGTTTACGAACTTGAGTTGATTGTTATTTAAGAACACTGGTGGTAGTTCATCCGTATCGCACTGTTTTTTAGAAATCAGTATCATCTGAGATTTGTCTGGATTCAAGTTAATCCCATTACATAGTGAACAGTTGTACTCGTATATTTTTGACAGATCTTCATTTATTCTTACTACTAGATCCTCAATTGGCCGTGATAAATGAATTTGGGCATCATCAGCGTAGAGATGGATTGATACATTAGAGCATACTTTAGGAAGATCATTGATAAAAAAACAAAAGAAGATTTGTCCTAGTATCGAACCTTGTGGCACTCCAGAAAGTAACGCAGCAAATCTCGAGAATCGGCCATTATGTACAATTCTCTGGTATCTATTACCTAAGTAATTACTCATCAGGCACACCAAAATACAGAATTTTAATCATTGCTGTGGGGCAGCTATGATGAGCTTGGAAACTAGATTGAACTGGGGATAACAAGCAATGTTGATTGATGTGATTCGAGATTTGGTTTGCAAGAATTTTCTCCAAGACTTTCGACAGACACGGTAAAATGCTAATTGGACGAAATATGAGGTAAAACCATATTCACAAACCGAATAGGTATCCCATCTTCACCTACAGCATTTTATATAATTGAGCGAATGGTATTAACGATATCAATTTCGGAGACGACTTCAAAGTCAAAATCAAACTCAAACAACTGCTGATTTTCTGGAATAAAATTCGGGTTGTTTGTGGCACCGGAAAGAAATGCGCTTTTGAGATTATCAAGATCAAGTGTCGTTGTATCGACGGTAGCATTTCTTCCGACCCCAATTGAACGTAGATTGCTCCATAGTTTTTCTGAGGAATGGTCAGTACTTAGCCTAGATAGAAAATATCTTTTCTTGGCTCTTCGTGTTATAAAGTTTGCATGATTGCGTGCCCGACAAAATATTTCCCAGTTGACGATAGTTGGTCTTTGTTTCCACCTAGAATACAGCTTTTTACGGGCTTTCATGGCATTTCGAACCTCCCACGTGAACCAAGGGCAATTCCCGTTTTGAACGGCAACTATCTTTAATGGAACATGCCTATTAAAAAGGTCCAGTAGTAGACTTTGCAGATGATTAGCTTTATCGTTGACATTTGAGGCATAATTGGAATTACGCCATGGGAGCTGGCTTGCATCCAATTGCAAGTTATAGTTGTCCACAGAAGAAAAATCTCTAAACTGGAACGACAATGGTAGCCGAGACCGAGAAATTGTACGTACAAAAAATTAAATCATGGCCAGAAATCCTTGCTAGAGACAACTGATCCTGAAGTAGAACATTGTGACGATTGGACACCATAAGGACATCAATAAGACTGGGGGGAACATCTGGGGCAAAACGTGTAGCATAGGAATTAACTATCGACAAGCCACAAGCAGCAGCTGAATCTAAGAGTAATTGACTTTTGTAATCACATTTTAAAAGATCATAATTGAGATCACCACAGATTACAATGTGCTCATATAAAGCAGTAAACTCCTCAAGTGCAGAAAACAATGTCTCCAAAGAATAACAGCGTTTTGGGTTATAAGCAACGCCAAGAAAACATTTTGTATTGCTATCATTAACATCCAGCAAAAGATATTCTATTGCGTCTCCTTTAGATTTCTTAAGCTCTCTACACTTGAGAGCAGTACTGTAGTATACCGCAACTCCTCCACCAGATGCAGCAGTAATTCTATAGTTGCGAATAAGTTTATACCCCGGTATTTCATATAAAAGTTCAACGGCTCCGTCATCTTCAGGGTCAGACCATAACCAGGTTTCAGTTATACAAATAATATCGACCGCAGAATTAACAAAAATATTCTTTATGTAGTCTAATTTGATTAGATTTAGACTACGAGCATTTAGGTAGCAGATTTTAAACCCTTCGCATGCTCTAAACAAGATATTGTAAAATGTTTGTGTGGGTACAAATGACAGAACTTATTCTTTTCAATACAAATCCCTTTATTCAGTACAGTTACAATTCACTATTTAATTGTTTCTCTCAACACAATCCAATTTCTCAACCGCTTATACTTTTCTTATCTTTTACTTAAACCACTTAATTACTTCTCCTAATTAACACTTCAAATTTCACTTTTGAACTCACTTGCATACCTTGGGGATGCTGGTATTTATACTCGAATGACATACTTCGAGAACAATCCTCGCCATCCAGCGTCCCATACAATTTCCAATTTGCTAGAAAATTCGATTCCACTCTCCAGTCAAGACTTTGTTATTCCAGTATCAACATTTTCTGCTAGATGTCGCTGCTCACATTTAAGTGGTTATCACATTGCTCCCTCCCTATAGTTGTTCGTCCCGAACAACTTCGTCATTCAGCATCCCGTTGAAATGACACATTCTATCCAAATGGACCACTTTCAATTTTCCTCGATCCCCACGCTGGATCCGGTAGACAACGTCATTAATGCGGGTTATCACCTTGTATGGACCTTCCCAGTCCTGTTGCAATTTTGGTGATTTGCCTTTCTTACGCTGAGGATTATACAGCCAAACCAGATCTCCTTCGTTGAAACCGGAAGATTTCGCCTTGATATCGTACCTAGTTTTCATGCGGCTGCTTGCTAGCTTCATCTTTTCTCTGGTGTCTTCATGCAATTTACGAATCCTGCTGCGTAAGTCATTCACGTAGTCGTTCACCTCTTTGGGCTCCGTCGGTGGGGATCCGAATTTTGCTTCACTTGGCAACCGAATTGTTTGACCAAATAAGATCTCGGATGGTGTGTGCCCTGTTGAGCTATGGACCGCGTTTCGGTAGGCCATTAAGAAGAGGGGTATGTGTCGATCCCAATCCCGCTGGCAGTTGCTGACAACCTTAGATAGATGCTCATTCAAGGTCCGATTGAATCGCTCGACCATTCCATCAGATTGAGGGTGTAGTGGCGTTGTCCTTGTCTTTCTTATTCCCAAATATTGACATATTTCTTGGAAGACTTTTGATTCAAAGTTTCGCCCTTGATCAGAGTGCAGCTCTATTGGGACCCCAAATCTGCTCACCCAGTTGTTGACTATCTGTTCGGCTACGGTCTTAGCCTCTTGATTTGGGATGGCAAACACTTCCGGCCACTTACTGAAGTAATCCATGACTACGAGAGTATATCGGTTTCCATTAAAGGTTTCGGGAAACGGCCCAGCGATGTCGATGGCTATTCGTTCGAAAGGTGCTCCGACATTGTATTGTTGCATTTGTCCATGTGGCTTTACTTTTGGACCCTTGGTAGCCGCACATCTTATGCACTTTTTGCACCAATTCTCGACATCTTGTTTAGCGCTTAGCCAATAGAAACGTTCCCTTACCTTTTCCAACGTCTTGTTTATTCCCAAATGGCCTCCTGAGATTCCGTCATGTATTTCATGGAGCACTTGGTTGACTCTGGACCGTGGCACAATTAGCTGCATACGAGATGTTGTCCCATCTGCACTTTCCCATTTTCTCTTCAGCAATCCATCTTGCACAAAAAGCGAGTCCCACTGTGCCCAGTGTGCCTTCAGAGTTTGGCTCCGATCTGATATCTGCTGCCAGCTTGGTCTATCCTCGTGTTCCTTCCAGGCCAATATTGGTTCGATGTCATTGTCTGCCTGTTGGGAGGAACGGATTTCGTCTATACTCCAACCCTCTATTGGCTCAGTCCTGATCATTTGGATAGTTGCCTGTTCTTTTGCTTCTTTACGATTGCAGTGTTCGCATTTTACTCCGCACGGTCGACGAGAGAGAGCATCAGCATTTGAGTGGAGTGTTCCCTTGCGGTGTTGCACTTCAAAGTCGTAGTCCTGCAATTGCTCGATCCATCTTGCAACTTGGCCTTCAGGGTTCTTAAATTGGAGTAGCCATTTCAGAGCTGCGTGGTCTGTCCGGAGAATGAACTTTTGTCCGTAGAGGTACTTATGGAAATGCTTCGTAGCCAGAATTAAAGCCAGAAGCTCGCGCCGGGTTACACAGTAGTTCCGCTCAGGTTTGGAGAGTACTTTGCTGTAATATGCGACCACTTTCTCTTGACCGTCATGAACTTGGGAGATCACAGCTCCGACCCCAACATTGCTAGCGTCTGCGTCCACGATGAACATTTTTCCGGGCGTGGGGTAACCCAAGATGGGGGCTTTGCACAGCTGTCGCTTCAGTTCTTGAAATGCTTTTTCGCATTCTCCAGACCACCTGAACTGTCGGCCTTTTTCTGTAAGTTGATGCAGGCTCTTTGCAATGCCAGCAAAATCCTTTATGAACCTTCTGTAATACGTGGCGAGTCCCAAGAAGTTTCTCAGTTGGTGCTTATCTTTTGGAGAAGGCCAACTTTTCACGGCTTCGATTTTGTCAGGATCCGTTCTTACTCCTTCCGCTGATATAATGTGACCCAGACATTTTACTTCCGGACGAATCAAGGCGCACTTTTCCGGGTTGAGCTTTAAATGAGCACTTCGTAGCCTCTCAAACACTTCTTTTAGATTTTCGCGGTGCTCCTCGTACGTCTTACCTATGACGATAACGTCGTCCAAATATACTAGGCAGGTTTTCCAGGTGAGTCCTTGCAATGTTCGTTCCATTAGTCGCTCGAAGGCCGGAGCGTTGCACAGTCCAAACGGCATCACTGCAAACTGCCAAAGACCGCTTCCTGTAGTGAAGGCAGTTTTCTCACGATCCGCACGATTTATCTCTACCTGCCAGTAACCGCTCTTCAAGTCAAGTGTTGAAAACCATTTCGCTCCAGAAAGCATATCCAAAGTGTCATCGATTCTCGGAAGTGGGTAGCTGTCCTTTTTAGTGACATCATTGAGACGTCGGTAGTCTACACAAAATCTCGTGCTGCCATCTTTCTTCTTCACGAGGACCACTGGAGATGCCCACGGACTTTGCGATTCTTCAATCACTCCCTCAGCTTTCATCTTCGACATCATTTCGGCAACTTCTGTTTGCTTTGCCAATGGAAGACGCCTTGCAGGTTGACGGATTGGTCGAGCGTCTCCGGTGTCAATGTGGTGTTGAACAATATGCGTACGTCCATATTCTCCGTCTTGTGTAGCAAATATATCAGCGTACTCACCGATTAGTTTTTCTGCCAGGATTCGCTGATCTTCGTCCAGATTACAGAGGCTGAGAATTTTTTTCTTGACTTTTATGCTCTGAACTGTTGTGACCGGTTTTGCACCCTTTTTTTCCGTTGTGGTCGATATAGCCTCAACAGGTACGCATTTTCCCACTATCTCCCCCTTTTTCACCTTTACACTGAATGTCTTTGGATTTAGAATCCTTACAGGGACCATGTTGTTCTTTGGCTCCACTAAGGTCTTTCCCACCATGAAGTCTCTTTTCTTTTCTGGCTCCATCAAATAGAATCGGTGGCTACCAGGACCACCTTCCACTTTTGCCCACAAAATTGCTTCTGACGAAGGCTCTAGACTCTGATTGCTGCAGATGACGACATTTGAGACTGAGGTATTGCCGTTTCCGTATATCATTGGTATCTCCATGTTTCCGTATTTCAGGGTTTGTGCCCCCAAGTCGACTACAAGTCCATGTTCTCTCATGAAGTCTGTACCAATGATGCACTCGTCACATATGTCAGCTACCAGAAACGCGTGAGTGAATGTTATTCCGACCAATTGGATTTTTATGCGAACTTCACCATATACCTTAATCGTTGCTCCTGTAGCTGTTCGCAAGCTGCAACTGCTAGTGTTATGCAGCCAAGACTTCTGCACAAGATTCCTCCTGATGATTGAGGCCGTGGCACCGGTGTTTACTGTTGCCATCCATTTTTCTTTTCCACTGACTACTTCTACTAGAAGGCTTTTGCTGCGTCGTTTTGCCACCGAGACTTGGATGATGGTCCTGGGGCCGTCGACTCCTGCTACCAACTTCTGCCCCGCGAAGTTGGTGCTTAAGCATTTCCCGGCTGATGGCTTCGGGAAGGTTGACCGGCTTCTTGATAGCTGTTTCTGCTGGTTTCTTCCTCTATTGGCTTGCCACCACAGTGAGGGCAGTCTTTTCGTCGCACCGGTTCTTTACACTGCCTTTGAAGGTGTCCTATTTTATTGCAATTCCAGCAGCGCATTATCCGTCTATCCCGTCGAGTATCTCGTTCCTCGGCACTAATTCTTGTGCAGGAGCATTCGATAGATGTTACTTCCCTGACGAAATGTGTTCCCCTGGATGCCTGATTGGCTGCTTCCATCGCCAGAGCGAAGGCAAGTGCTTCAGCAAGGGTTCTTTTCCCGGCCATCCTTACTGCTGACTGTAGCTTCGAATCTGCAATTCCTCTGATAAATGCATCTTTTGCCATTTCGTCGATAATTTCCTGGCCTGCGGTGGGGTATGACACATGTGCAAGTCTACTCACGTCTGCATGGAGCTGCTGCAGTGTTTCTCCTCTTTGCTGCGTTCGGCTTTGCAATTGGACCTTGTATACCTCCTACATGTGGCTGTCCCCAAACCGTTTCTCGATAGCCTGCACTAAAGTCACATAATCTTTATGCTTTTCGATGTCTACTGTTTGCAACAATTCTGCTGCAGGACCGTGCAAGGCCATTGTTAGGGCAAAGCACTTTTCCTCATTGTCCCAGTCGTTTGCACAGGCAGCCATTTCAAACTGCTTCTTATAAGTAGACCATGAGGTCTGACCATCGAATGAGGGAGGTTTCAAATCTTTTCTCCTTGGACCACTTAAAGAACATTCTCGCAGTTTCTGTTTTCGCACTGTGTCGAGCTCTTTTGCCAGTTGTTCAACTTTGCTGTCCATTTGTTCGAATTTTTCGCCAACATTCTTCTCTATTGTATCAAATTTGTCATCAACGTTCTTCTCCATTCTATCAAATTTGTCATCAACGTTCTTCTCTATTCTTCCAAATTTGTCATCGATTTCTTCGAATTTTTGCTGGAGAGTGTTATTTTGTTCTTCCAGTTTTTGTTCTAGACTATTCTTTTGTTCGTCGAATTTTTGTTCAATGCTGCTCTTCTGCTCGTCTAGATTTTTCTTTTGTTCATCCAGCTTTTGCTCGAGACTATTCTTTTGTTCGTCCATTTTTAATAAGAGGAGTTGCATCATTGCAGCCATGTCATTGCCGGTACTTGTCTTTTCATCCTCGTCAACATCAAAGGAATATGCATCAGGATCATGTCCCTCGTTGTTCAAAGCCTCCTGAAGTCGGAGCACCAGGTCACTTTTTCCTCCACTGGCGCTGGGGCTTCTCTTGTTCAACTCGGATTTGAGTTGGACGAGGGTCAACTGTAATAGTTTTCGACCCATTCTAGCTTTTTCAAATAGAAAACACCGTTTTTTTTTACACACAATAAGTCCTATCCCACTTCTGACACCAATGTAAAATGTTTGTGTGGTTTCAAATGATAGAACTTATTCTTTTCAATACAAATCCCTTTATTCAGTACAGTTACAATTCACTATTTAATTGTTTCTCTCAACACAATCCAATTTCTCAACCGCTTATACTTTTCTTATCTTTTACTTAAACCACTTAATTACTTCTCCTAATTAACACTTCAAATTTCACTTTTGAACTCACTTGCATACCTTGGGGATGCTGGTATTTATACTCGAATGACATACTTCGAGAACAATCCTCGCCATCCAGCGTCCCATACAATTTCACATTTGCTAGAAAATTCGATTCCACTCTCCAGTCGAGACTTTGTTATTCCAGTATCGACATTTTCTGCTAGATGTCGCTGCTCACATTTAAGTGGTTATCACAATATGTAAAAAGAAAAAAGAAGTAGAATAAGAAATAGTTAGACAGTAAAAGAAAGAAGAGCATAGTTATAAGGGGGTGAGAAAGGAGGTTAGACCTATGAAAAAGGAAAAGTGCTCTAATGCGGCAGTTTTGAACTTGTTAGCTTCCATTGCTTGCTTTGTCGATGTTGGAAGAGAGTTCCAAAATCTGGTGACGTGAATGAAGAAGAGGCGAGAGTTAAAACTAGGCGTTATAAGATTCATTGTTCTGTTCGATTGCGCAAACTGAAGCTTATAAATTAGATATTTAGGCGATCTTTTATATATAAGTTTGTGCATAAATTGGCAGCACCTTATCTTTAGAAATTGCTGAAACTTACACCCTAGAACCAATTTATGATGGTGAGATACATGGTCATAACGATTCAGCCCATACACATACTTAATCATAGCATTGAACGCAACAAGCAATTTGTGTTCTGATTGGGAGTCAAGCTTGCAGTAAACAGTTTTGTGCATGTTGGGGTAAAACTGGAGGATAACCGGAGCTTACGCAGACCAGTATAGATTCGACCAATGGCATAATTTACTTGGTCATTGGAAGATAGTAATCGATTCAACTTGAAACCAAGATTTTTTACAACGTTTACGAACTTGAGTTGATTGTTATTTAAGAACACTGGTGGTAGTTCATCCGTATCGCACTGTTTTTTTAGAAATCAGTATCATCTGAGATTTGTCTGGATACAATTTAATCCCATTACATAGTGAACAGTTGTATATTTTTGACAGATCTTCATTTATTCTTACTATTAGATCCTCAAAGAGACCAATCGGCCGTGATAAATGAATTTGGGCATCATCAGCGTAAAGATGGATTGATACATTAGAGCATACTTTAGGAAGGTCATTGATAAACAAACAAAATAAGATTGGTCCTAGTATCGAACCTTGTGGCACTCCAGAAAGTAACGCAGCAAATCTCGAGAATCTGCCACCATGTACAATTCTCTGGTACCTATTACCTAAGTAATTACTCATCAGGCACACCAAAATACAGAATTTTAATCATGGCTGTGGGGCAGCTATGATGAGCTTGGAAACCAGATTGAACTGGGGATAACAAGCAATGTTGATTGATGTGATTCGAGATTTGGTTTGCAAGAATTTTCTCAAAGACTTTCGACAGACACGGTAAAATGCTAATTGGGCGAAATATGAGGTAAAACCATATTCACAAACCGAATAGGTATCCCATCTTCACCTACAGCATTTTATATAATTGAGCGAATGGTATTAACGATATCAATTTCGGAGACGACTTCAAAGTCAAAATCAAACTCAAACAACTGCTGATTTTCTGGAATAAAATTGGGGTTGTTTGTGGCACCGGAAAGAAATAGAAATGAGCTTTTGAGATTATCAAGATCAAGTGTCGTTGTATCGACGGTAGCATTTTTCCCGACCCCAATTGAACGTAGATTGCTCCATAGTTTTTCTGAGGACTGGTCAGTACTTAGCTTAGATCGAAAATATCTTTTCTTGGCTCTTCGTGTTATAAAGGTGGCATGATTGCGTGCCCGACAAAATATTTCCCAGTTGACGATAGTTGGTCTCTGTTTCCACCTAGAATACAGCTTTTTACGGGCTTTCATGGCATTTCGAACCTCCCACGTGAACCAAGGGCAATTCCCGTTTTGAACGGCAACTGTCTTTAATGGAACATGGGAGCTGGCTTGCATCCAATTGCAAGTTATAGTTGTCCTCAGAAGAAAAATCTCTAAACTGGAACGACAATGGTAGCCGAGAAATTAAATCATGGTCAGAAATCCCTGCTAGAGACAACTGATCTTGAAGTAGAACATTGTGACGATTGGACACCATAAGGACATCAATAAGACTGGGGGGAACATCTGGGGCAAAACGTGTAGCATAGGAATTAACTATCGACAAGCCACAAGCAGCAGCTTAATCTAAGAGTAATTGACTTTTGTAATCACATTTTAAAAGATCATAATTGAGATCACCACAGATTACAATGTGCTCATATAAAGCAGTAAACTCCTCAAGTGCAGAAAACAATGTCTCCAAAGAATAACAGCGTTTTGGGTTATAAGCAACGCCAAGAAAACATTTTGTATTGCTATCATTAACATCCAGCAAAAGATATTCTATTGCGTCTCCTTTAGATTTCTTAAGCTCTCTACACTTGAGAGCATTACTGTAGTATACCGCAACTCCTCCACCAGATGTAGCAGTAATTTTATCGTTGCGAATAAGTTTATACCCCGATATTTCATATAAAAGATCCACGGCTCCGTCATCTTCAGGGTCAGACCATAACCAGGTTTCAGTTATACAAATAATATCGACCGCAGAATTAACAAAAATATTCTTTATGTAGTCTAATTTGATTAGATTTAGACTACGAGCATTTAGGTAGCAGATTTTAAACCCTTCGTATGCTCTAGACAAGATATTAATCATTGACCGCATTGCGACCCCATCCTCATTAACACCAACAGACGTTGATAGATTATTTAGGCGTATCTTTGCAGCATAAAACAAGAACAATGTGTCAATGACAACTTACGTTAGAATGACCACATATTTGATGTCGCCAAAAATGCTGCGAAATGTCTAGGTTTCCTCAAGCGATGTAAGAAATATTTTACCCCCTCTAATCTGGCCTCAATATATAAGGCATTCATCCGCCCAAAATTGGAGTACAACTCCCACATCTGGTCAGGTGCTCCTAAAACATCTCTGCACCTGCTAGATAGGATTCAAAACCGTGCGATAAAACTTATTGATGATACTAATATCAGTCAATCACCGACGAAATGTCTCGTGTCTCACTTTGTTTTATCGCTATTTCCTCCACCAGAGCTCCACTGAAATCGCCAGTAGCATTCCGCCCATTCAAGCTTTCAACCGTGTTTAATATTAAAATCACATCACATAGAACACATATCGTACGATTCACCAAATACATTTACTGGTAGCACGGTTCCATCGAACCACTCTTGAGAGCAGTTGGATTGCAACAACAAATCACAGTGAAGCATAGCCTGACCATCGCCTGACCATCACACTGTACAACTATTTACATCACCAAGTGCAGTGAGGTGGTGTGCAATATATGAATTCTGGGTTGGACTAACTGGTTGGGAGTTTGGGCAACTCACTCGTGATGAACTCGCTGTACACGTCGCATCAATCGTAATAAAGGAATTAATTTTACTTAGTTGTTTCTTTTATTTGGTCATTTCGTTTTTCTCTCGCTGTTTTTCTATTGGCTATCGGGTGTGATCATCGAAGAGTTCATCCGTCATAATATTTAGTTTCGTTTAAAACATAAATTTGTTGGTCCTTCAGATCCGGATAAAGTGGGTGAATAGTGAAAGAAAAACAAAAAAGACAATAGACTAAACTAAAGATAGACAAAAGACATGCATTCGACCCGTGTGAAACGAGGAACCGCGAAAGGTCGGTTAACGCGCACGACAACATTCGTGGATTCGATAAACTCTTCGACAACCTGCGAAATGTTGGAAATACGATTAGCACACTTGAACGAGTCCTGGTCAACATTCTGTTCGCTGCATGAGGCAGCACTTCAAGAATCAAGCGCGGAAGAAGTGGCAAGCTTCGAGGAGGAGTACGGTGAGTACGAAGATCGTTATTTTGTTGCACACTCGACCTTAGTCAAGAACATTAACGAACGAAAAGCGTTAATAAAATAAACCTCTGTGGTAGAAGAACTCGCGCAACAGCAATCAGCATTTTTAGAAAAACTTAATTCGTCAAGCCCTAATCGTACGGCTTCTATTCAGTTGCCCAAACTAACGGTGCCATCCTTTTCGGGGAATTATAAAGAATGGCCTTCGTTTAGAGACATTTTTATGGGATCGGTAGATAATAACCCAAATCTAACAGCTACCCAAAAGTTCTACTATTTAAGTTCGTTTCTTCGGGATGAAGCCGCAAATTTAATAAAACATCTTCCTGTCTCGGAGGCGAATTATTTAGAAGCATGGGAACGGCTGGAAAACCGGTATGATCGGGTCAACCTCATTGTACAATCGTTCATCGAAACATTTATGGCGATTCCATCGACGACCTTGTGTAGTGCAGAGAATTTGAGGAAAATTGCGGACGGTGCCGATGAGGTTGTACGTGGACTAAATGCGCTCGGTTCTAACAATCGCGATCCATGGTTAATTTACATTTTATTGAACAAGCTCGACGCGGACACTAAACAAAGTTGGGCTGAACATGTTGGTGCTCGCGATAATTGCAAATTCGAGGAACTTTTAACATTTTTACATTCAAAGTGCGATGCATTAGAATCGTGCAAACCACTCTCGCGGCCGGCTAATTCGCGTGCGAAACCACATGGGCAAATTCGGTCGCATTTCATTGAGTCGCCTTCCCACTCACAATGTCCTAAATGCAAACATAGCCACCTACAATCACAGTGTACTCAGTTCTTAGCATTGAACATTGACTCACGTCGTGCGTTTGTAAAAAATAACGATTTGTGCTTTAACTGTCTTCGTGCGGGTCATACTTCGAGTAAATGTCGTTCATCCTTTCGCTGCCGTTCATGCAATACGCGTCATCACTCGTTAGTTCACACAGACTTATCAAATACATCTCGTATCCAATCCTTGTCGACCGACACTCTTCGGCAAACACCCAGACAACCCACCAACTCGCCTGTTTCCCCGCCGGTAAATAACCACTCCTCGCTTGATATTGGCCATTGTCGGCAAACAATTCTTCCAACTGTACTGGCTAAGGTTCAGGATAATCTAGGCAACCCTATCAACTGTCGTATTTTAATTGACTCAGGTTCGCAAATTTCGTTCGTTGTGGAATCATTCGCTCAACGTTTAGGCCTACCCCGTAAGCATGCAAGGATTCCAATTCGCGGGCTATCTTCAACAGATGCTGGCCAAACCCGAGGCTGCATCTCAATCAACCTATACTCTCGATTTAACCAGACCCAACTTTCCGTCGACAGCTTCATTCTTAAAAAACTTACCTCCAACCTTCCTTCTCAGTCCTTTGACGCGTCTACCTGGTCTCATATTCAGGATCTGGAACTGGCAGACCCCAAGTTCAACGTTCCCGGTCCTATAGATATGATTCTTGGAGCGGACAAACTCTGGTGTATCGTTATGGGGGATCAGATTCAAGGACCGCATGGTCTGCCGATTGCCCAAAAAACATCTTTTGGCTGGATAGTAACTGGTGAGCTTTTGGAGTCCATACAACAGGTTCCAGTCTCATCGCTTCACTCTACACTCGACGTCGACGCTCTGTTGCAGCGGTTTTGGGAGTTGGATGAAGGCACACCCTTGAAGGAGGAAACCTTTGCGGATGATGAAGCTGAAAACCACTTTCGGAAGACATTCTCGCGTTCACCCGATGGAAGGTATGTCATTCAGTTACCTTTTAAAACACCCTCACCTGTCTTTGGTAACACAATAAAACATGCAGTTAGTCGCTTGCATTCGATGGAACGTCGGTTCTCCAAAGATCCCAACTTACATGAACTATATGTAAAATTTATGCAGGAGTATCTCAATTTAGGTCATATGGTTCGTATATCACCAGACGAATTGAACGGCAAACCCGGGAACATATTTTATCTGCCACATCACGCTGTTTTGAAACCAGACAGCGCGACTACCAAATTGCGGGTAGTGTTCGATGGTTCGGCTAAGGACTCATTAGGGAAATCGCTTAACAGTCAGTTGTTTATAGGCCCTCCCATACAGCGCGATTTATTCGGGGTGTGTCTACGGTTTCGGCAACATAGGTTTGTATTTACTGCAGATGTTGTCAAAATGTTTCGGCAAATTTGGGTAGATGATATGCATACCGATTTTCAACGCATCGTTTGGCGTGAGAGTCCATCTGATGAGATAAGCCATTTTCGATTACGGACCGTAACATATGGAACTGCATCTGCGCCGTTTTTATCGGTTCGAGTTTTAAAACAGATAGCGATGGACTACCAAAATGAGTACCCAACAGCAGCGCGCGTTTTGTTGAACGATGTGTACGTAGACGACATAATGACAGGAGCACCTTCAATAAACGAACTCATTAATCTTGGGTCGGAGCTTATAACCTTGTTATCGAATGCTGGGCTCGAGCTACGAAAATGGAATTCCAACTGCTGGCCTTTTCTGACTCAGATGCCAAGGGATGATTGTGATTTTTCCTGGCTTAGTACGGATCGGTCGAAGTCCATGATAAAGGTGCTTGGTATGCATTGGGATCCAAGATCTGACAATTATTCCTTTCGCATGTCGGAGCCTCGACTGTCCGTGCCTCCTACTAGACGTACCTTATTATCAGAAATTGCGCGAATTTTTGACCCGTTAGGATTTTTGTGCCCATCTGTTATATTGTTTAAAATGCTGTTCCAGGAGCTTTGGTCATCAGAACTCAACTTAGGCTGGGATGATCCACTTCCAACAGAGTTAGCTGCAAAATGGACGCGGTATAGAGGAGAGTTACACCTCTTCGAACAAATACAGGTGCCTCGGGCCATGTTCCATTCGGATGACATCGAACTTCATGGATTCTCAGATGCGTCGACATTAGCCTACTCAGCTGTGGTATATGCTCGCTGTAAAATCGCCCCCATCAGTTTCAGATTGTCTTAGTTGCCGCCAAAACCAAGGTTGCCCCTCTTAAACCAGTCTCGATCCCGCGATTAGAACTTTGTGGTGCTCTCCTTCTCTGTCGCTTAATAACATCGATACAATCATCCATTCTTCGACACGTAAAAGTATTTGCTTGGTGTGATTCGCAAATCGTTCTCCATTGGTTATCTTCCCCACCTCGTCGTTGGACTACGTTCGTCGCTAATCGAACAGCTGCTATTCTGGAACGCATTCCACGATATTCATGGAGACATATCGCATCGGAGTCCAATCCCGCCGATGGTGCATCACGAGACTTACTACCATCTCTCCTCATCACTCATCCTCTATGGTGGACCGGTCCTCCATGGTTATCGCTGTCACAGGAGTATTGGCCAGTATCAACGTTCACAGTCTCGGAACAGGATGGCGCCTCGGGGGAAGAAAACCAAAAGCCAAGACACATTCTTACAACCACAACGGAAGGTGATGTTGTTAAACTGCTAATAGCCAAAATTTCTTCGTGGATTCGGTTAGTTCGAATTGTCGCATATTGTGTTCGGTTTACCAAAAACTGTCGATCTAAAAACTTTGAAAGAACTATACTCAGCCTTACGGTTTCGGAATTACGTGCCGCAGAACTCGTGATATTTAAACTTGTGCAGAAAGAATCGTTCGCAATGGACATTAAAAACTTACAAAGCACCCGTGCACTTAACTCAAACTCGAAACTATTAAGATATTCCCCGTTCATTGATAGTGATGGACTAATTCGTGTCGGGGGTCGAATTAAAAACGCTTGTTTATCATTTAACCTTAAACATCCTGTAATACTCCCTAATAATCACGTTTCTCTCCTTATAGTTAGGCACATACATAATAACTATCTTCATCCAGGAATATCGGAGACTTTCGTTATAGTACGCCAACGATACTGGATTCTTGGGAGCCGAAATCTTATTCGAAAGGTAGTACATCAGTGCAAACCATGCTTCCTTCAGCGAAAAGCGACGAGTACGCAATTGATGGGTGACCTGCCACAACAACGCGTTCAACGTAGTCGCCCATTTTTGAATAGCGGATGCGATTATGCTGGACCCTTTACCATAAAACTATCTCGCGGTCGAAATCCGAAGTTTTCAAAGGCATATCTGGCGCTGTTCGTTTGTATGAGCACTAAGGCTATACATCTTGAATTGGTAAGTGACCTGACAACCGATGCGTTTCTTGCTGCGTTTAGACGATTTGTTGCACGTCGGGGTAAGTGTTCCAACATATATTCAGATAATGGCACCAACTTTCAAGGAGCTCGCCGCTGTTTAAACGAGATGCAGCAGCTGATCTTATCCGAAACCTTCAACGATGACATCGCAGGCTCTCTTGCCATGGATGGCATCACATGGCACTTCATTCCTCCCTCTGCACCCCATTTTGGAGGACTGTGGGAAGCTGGCGTAAGGTCTGTTAAACTTCACCTTCGTCGAGTTATCGGAAGTTCCATTTTAACCTTCGAAGAACTGTATACTGTGTTCACACAAATAGAAGCTGTGTTGAATTCCCGCCCTTTGTGTGCTTTATCGAATGACGATTTAAATCCATTAACACCTTCACATTTTCTTATAGGTGAGCCATATACAGCTGTCCCAGAACCAAGCTACCTAGGCGTGCCTGTCAACCGGTTGTCGCACTGGACCCACATCCAAAGTATGGTCCAAGGATTTTGGAAGCGATGGCAGATGGAGTACATCACCAGTCTTCAGGAGCGTCCTAAATGGCAAAAGGTTCAACGCAATGTGAAGCCAAACGACTTAGTTCTAATCAAGGAGCCGAATCTTCCTCCTTCGAAATGGTTACTGGGAAGAATTGAAGATGTTCACTCGGGACCAGACAATTTGGTTCGAGTTGCAACGGTGCGAACCAATCGTGGACAATTTGTTCGACCAATCTCACGGCTTGCGATTTTACCATAATCCTGAAACTTGTTCCAGGGGGGGCGGGATGTTTAATATTAAAATCACATCACATAGAACACATATCGTACGATTCACCAAATACATTTACTGGTAGCACGGTTCCATCGAACCACTCTTGAGAGCAGTTGGATTGCAACAACAAATCACAGTGAAGCATAGCCTGACCATCGCCTGACCATCACACTGTACAACTATTTACATCACCAAGTGCAGTGAGGTGGTGTGCAATATATGAATTCTGGGTTGGACTAACTGGTTGGGAGTTTGGGCAACTCACTCGTGATGAACTCGCTGTACACGTCGCATCAATCGTAATAAAGGAATTAATTTTACTTAGTTGTTTCTTTTATTTGGTCATTTCGTTTTTCTCTCGCTGTTTTTCTATTGGCTATCGGGTGTGATCATCGAAGAGTTCATCCGTCATAATATTTAGTTTCGTTTAAAACAAACCGTAACACCCGTCTCGCTATGAATGCTCATCAGTATACCCTCAAGCCCATTTTCGGACGTACTCTAAAATATCGTGATTCGTTCCTAAGCCGTACAACTCGCTTATGGAATGCCCTGCCGATCTCTGTATTTCCTGGTCGTTATAACTTGCAAACATTTAAAAACAATGTACATCGGTACCTCTCTTCTCTTCCTCCCTACATTTCCCTTGCCCGCGCTGTGTACAATCACCTTAAGGGTACTCAAACCCCTTGAGCGCGCGCTCATTATAAAAAAAAAATAATAATGAAAGGAGAATGTAAACAATCAATAAGCATTCTTGGGATACAAAATAGTAACAACAACAACTAGAGGAAGTGAGTAGAGTACGAATAAAAGTATAGATCGAAAAGTAGACAGATAGAAGAAAAAACAAAAGAAAAGATATACTCGTAGTAAGAAAAAAGGAAAAGAGAACATAATGCAAAATATTGTGTTCTAAAAAATTGTTTGGTGAATAATCCACTTCGGGCCAAAAGTAATCGGTGGTCATGGCGCGATAACGCTGACCATTCACAGTAACGTGACGATCGTTATCGTCGACGAAAAAATATGGCCCAATAACGCCGCCGGCATTCAAACCGCACCAAACAGTTATTTTTTGTGGATGAAGTGGTGATTCATGAAGCACATGTGGATTTTCACCCGACCAATAACGCATATTTTGCTTATTGACAAACCCATTGAACCAAAAATGAGCTTCGTCACTGAAGATGATTTTGCGATGAAATTCATCATTTTGGAGCATCTTCTCCAGAACCCAATCGGAGAACGTACGTCGCTTCAAATGGTCCATCGGCTTCAATTCTTAAGTCAACTTTGATCTTGTATGGGTGTAAACCAAGATCCTTAAGCAAAATATGCCATAATGTGGTCTGAGCGATGCCCAATTCTTGAGAACACCGTGGAATTGACTGATTTGGATCGTTTGCTATGCACACGCCTGAAGCGTGTATTTTCGACATTTCGACCAACCCTTTGTCTCACGGACACGGCAACATCACACAACGAATATGTAGACTCAAATTTTTGCACTAAACTTATTATTGCGAAAATTGGAGTTAACGCTCTTAAAGTTGCAGTCACCGGCTCCGAATTTCGGTAGAAAATTTTTATAATTTGCAAACGTTGCTCGTTCGTGTACTTTACCATGATGAAAATGTTGAGTTTACTGAATAAATCGACAGTGACAGTTTGATGATTAGTGAAAGAGTGCGTTCAGAAATTAAATTCAAAGTTGTCAAGTCCCTATTGGAAAACCCTTTAATTATTCGCTTTGATACTCAGCGCACTAGAGCTGCTCGGCTGGTAAATGATAAAGCGGAATTAAAATTTGGTTTGCATGTGACGCAAAATCATTTTATCTTGTCAAGAGTGAAATTTATACTGGCAAGAACTTAAATACAAGTCGAGCAATGAATGTAGGAGAGAGTGTTGTGCAAAAACTGATCCATCATTGGAAGAACAGCGGAAGAACCATTGGCTGCGACAATTTCTCTATATCATTGAATTTGAGTAGGAATTTGATATCTGAAGGTCTTGCTCATAGACTAACTATACCTAGATATCAAACTTTCCAGATATTGGAAAATCAAAACCGGTTTTATACTGATCGTCACTATCCGTGAGACTCTGTCCGTGAATACGTGTGAATTGTGATCAATGGCAATTTATCTCCTTTTTTATACAAACCACTCCCATTTGAACCAAAAAACGTCATCCACATTACACACACTAGTGCAAATCGCTCTCATTCTAGCAATTTTACTTGTAAATTGCTCTCATTCTAGCAAATTTTGACAAAGTTATCTCTATAGCAAAAGTGTTGGAATTCACTTACAGTGTGTCTGTGCGAAAGTTAAGGGTTTGCAAAAGTATTAGTAGAGTTTGACATCTAGTTTAGTTTATCTATGGTCTTGCTCTTCTTGGCACTGTTCACCAAAATAAAACATTTGCGCCAAATGAGATGAAAGCAGATCGTAAGAGAGCAGAATAGTCGACAGTATTTGGTTTCCTTGAATCAAGGTTGCGTTAGTGTCCTGCGTGCCAAAAACGGGAAAGGCAGTTATACTTCTTTCCAGTACGCCTTTGACAAATGCTGTTGTCCCCGAGAAAAAAAAAAACAAGCCTCAATATATCCTTGACTACAACGCAAGCAAAGGCGGAGTCGACGCAATGGATAAAATGCTGGCAACATATTCAACCGAACGCAAAACTTTGCGCTGGCCTTTGGCAATGTTTTATAATATGCTAGATATAAGCGCTGTTGAAGCATTTATCATATATTCAGAAAATAGACAAACGAAGACTCTTCCTGAGAAGTTTGGCTAAACAGCAGCTTTTTATAACAGCAATTGAACAGCGTTGTATAGTAAAAATCAAAATATTTTAGGATGTGCTCAAACACGTCTGGCTATCGAAATGGAACTGGGTCATTTTCCTGTTACTGCTTGCGGTACTACTTTACATCCTTTGCCTGATATTTCTAAGGACAAACAACCCGTGCATCCTGTTCGTTGTCAAAATTGTAAAATAGGAAAGAGTACCTGTAAGATTTGCAGTTGGTGCAAAAGACCAGTGTGTGACGCACACTCGTCTGCCTTCGGAGAATGCTGCTCCAAGATTGATAATTATGTTTTCCAAACATTTTTTTATTATTAAAAATAAATGTACTCGAATTTTGATATCAAAATGAATAAATATTCGTATATTTAAAAAATATTGAAAAGTTTACATATTCTTCCATACTAATACTCGTAGACAACCGACCGGGCACGTTAGTTTACATTCCCGAGCACATGAAGGTTAAGAAATAGTTATGTACCATGTTGCTTTATTATTTAAGAAAGGCACTGTCACTGACAAAATCATTAACACGATTCCTTGCGTTGATTTCTTTAAAAAAAAAAACCCAAAACCGTTTCAGATGGATTTATGTTCTCTTTCACAAGTACAGGGTGTGATCTTAATAAGCCATATTACATGTGTACATATGTTTGATATATTACATCTCACTGCCAAAAAAACACAATACGAGTATAATTTTCTATTTTTGTTTTGCTTAAAAACAGTTGATCCTTGAAATAAGGGATAAGTAAAGAAATTCATCCAATATGGTATGAAAATAATTTCCCCGCTTTAACCCATGCATAAATTTCAATGCTGCCTTAACAGATGGTATCCTTTACATTCTAGTAAATTGTGTCACGTCTCCTTTATGCTTTATCCGGCGTGATGATAATCCCTTCGCTACGTTCTACGTTCTCGCACCCAACTCATTTCCGTATTGTATTTGCTTTTATAATTTACTGCTGCCACAAGCAATTTGTCAAGCGATTATTCTACCCTTCCAAGCTTTAGCGAACTGTCTCATTTCAAGGCAGAACTGAGATGAAGACGAAAAGGATCAATAGATCCAACGAGTGAAGAACGTGCAAGTATGTCAGTGTCCTTGAATGAAAAGATTTCGTTATAAGAAAGTACGAATTATCTCGGCTGAGTTTCTATGATGTCATTAATGTGTGATTGAACGTTTACAAAGTCCATGTCTGTGTATGACTGTTCTAGTATTATATGTCGACTGTAGTACGAATATCTTTGGTGCTTGTTGGCTTTAATCCTAGGGATTTCACCAGACTATTGAACTAGATGTGTGTAGTAATGTAATAATTGTAGCTGAACGAACTATCCTCTGTTGTGCTGGACTCGAATTCTACAATACAATTTCGGTCGATGTGTGAATACCTCCACTTACTTACACTTCCCCATACTATGAAATCGGTCCAGCTTTCATGAGGATATTGTAGGAAGGATAACATTTAACAAATTTATTTCATTTACCCTTGGCTAGTTGTTTTGTGTTGCAGTTGTTGTATAGAGAGCGTTTTACTTCTTTTTCTGTTACACACACCCGAGTACGTATCCTGTGAAAGATAAATATTTGCTGGATTGACGTTCGCTGATAGTCGTCCAGCCTATCCATTATTTAGGCCAACAAAATATCAGAAAGTGTCAGGGTGGGGGTGGTGAAGCAGAAAATTCTATCAATTGAGTAATTGGAAAGTGCCATTTGTGGATGTGATTCATTTGTTGCCGAACAAATATTGTCAATTAAATTATGGCCAATTGGATACTTGAAAACGTTTGATAAAATATAAAGTCTAATTGAGTTCTGGCAGCGGTTTCTGATCGTATTGATTTTTGCTCCAAGGACCTAATTTTTGAGTGGGCTTTCGATAGTATTCCTCTTAATAATTTTAAAGGAGACTTACGAGGATGTATAGAATAGGATGTTTCTTGTTTTAGAAGACATACTTATGAAATAAGTTTGTTA
The DNA here is from genome assembly GCA_949129095.1 of Volucella bombylans. Lineage (NCBI taxonomy): Eukaryota > Metazoa > Arthropoda > Insecta > Diptera > Syrphidae > Volucella > Volucella bombylans. The sequence continues at coordinate 203,939,288 of OX422141.1, forward strand.
GTGCTGAAATAAAATGGGAAGGAAAAAAAAACACTTTACAAAATGTGATTTAGGACGCATTAAAGCTCTATAAGTGCTTTTTCAGTCTTACTTTTTTAAACGGCGTCTGTGCTGTAGATAGATAAATACTCGTATGTATAGTGAATGCACTTTTAAGGCTGCTCAATTAAAAGGTGAAAGGACTTTTGCAATAACCGATTTTGAAGTTTTGATTTTGACTATAAAAATCAAATTTCTTCTTTCTTCACTTTCTAAACCTAAGTAACTCCTAGTTCGACAAATGTTAAAGCTACGGTTTACGATTGAAAGAATATAAAGCGATGTGCGATAGAGCATAGAAATATGGAATGTGTTAGCCTTGTGAGTGTAGCGTAGGCGTGCGTTAAAATAAGGGGGAAAAAAGACACACAGTAGTTCTCCTCACGACAGTTTATTACAAAAAAGCCCCGTAACATCGATCGAGGGTCATATTTATTTCATTATAGAGCACGGTACATGTGTACTACTTTAGCGGGAGGATCATCCGATCATAAGACCACTACTCAAAACAAGTTTGTATATGTAATCACAGTGTGTTGCGCAAAAACGATGACACTGTCATTTGAATAAGAAATAATAGCCTACAATCGGCCATCCTGACCGGAAATCGTCCCGATTACATTAATTAATGAACTAACACTAAGCAATTAAAGCGATTATAAATTCGTATGAACTTATGAAATTAAGAATCTTTAACAATCAGATACACATTTTCAAGATTGTTCTCTTTACAAATTATTTTCCGTGCGAATACACATGTACATACATATGATTATACAATTAAAATTAATTCTTATTAACCTATCAATTTAACATTATCTTCACAATTAGATACATGTTTTTTTTTTAATTCTTTACCTATCATGCGAATATTTACATATGTTCTTACATTTAAACCAAAATCAAATACATATTTATATATGTATATATGTAAAATAACACGAAATGAAGGAAAATTATACATTAAATCATTCAAAACTTAATCGGGCCTGGTAAAAATTCATTGACAACATTGGCAAGTGTACTGCAGTCAATTAAACTTTTTTCACTTTCTTCTTATTTATTATTATTATTTCTCTTTTTCTCTACGTCCTTTCGTCACCATGCTTCAAGGTAGTATCCGGCATCACATACAATCGCATATTGTTCGGAGAGCTTATACCTTTATAAGGTAACCTTGTCAACTGAAAGCCGTCTATGTCACCAATAGCGTACCTGTCGTTTGGCAGAACCTTCTTAACTTGATATGGTCCTCTGTACTTGGCTAATAACTTTTTATTTATGCCCGGAATAGTGACGATATTTTTAATCATGACATAATCGCCTAGATTATATATAGTTGGTTTTTTATGATATTTATCGTAATAAACTTTATTACTCATTTGTCCCCTTTCGATGTTTCTTTGGGCCCTATCCCTAACGTCTTTTATATCTATAATTTCAGATGCTAAGTTGTTCATGAAAAAGTCCTTGATCTTATCGCAAAACCTTCCTTTTTGGTCTCTACCAAATAATAGGGTGCTTGGACTAAAACCAGTGCTTCGGTTCACCGTATTATTGATAGCAAATTCAACTTTATCTAAGTTTCTATCCCAATTACTAGTAGTCCACGCTTCACATTCTTTTGCTAGCATAGGTGTTATTATGCGATTAAGTTGTTCCACCTGACCATTAGATTGCGGCGAGTGAGTTGCTACTTTAACATGCTGAATATTATTATCATTCACAAACTCAGTAAACTCTATAGAGGTGAAACACGTTCCACGGTCAGATATGATTCGGTTAGGCCTAGAAAAATTTGCGAAATATGTTCTAAGACAAGTTATTGTTTCTTTACTTTGCGTGCTTTTTACCGAATATAACTTTACAAATTTCGTAAAACCATCTACTACTACTAGGATATGTTTTTTGGTGGATCGAGTGGCGGGGAATAGACCAAGGTGGTCGACATGAACAGTGTCAAATGGTAGACTTCCTTTAGGAATAGGATGCAGGATTCATTCTACTTTTCCTGATTCGGGAGAGAAATAAATGCATTTTAGGCACCCCTTTATAAATGTCTTAATTTTGTCCTTCATCTTGGGAAACCAATATATCCCGGACAAGTGCTCAAAGCACTTCTCAACGCCCAAATGGCAAAGCGCTTCATGGTGAGTCCTGATAACCTGTTCCTCCATGTGTGACGGGACATAAAAAACTATTTTCTCTTTCGTTTTTCTATATATCAACCCATCCACCATTTCGAAGCATGGACTTTCAGACTTACTTAATTCTGTGGCTATTGAAAGAATTTTCGGGTCATGTCTTTGTGCCGCTGCATAGGATTCTTCATCTATGTGCAAAATATTAAAGGATCTACTCAGTGAATCTACATGGGACATGCGATCACTTTTCCGATGTTCGACAGAATAATCGTACGATTGCAGTTCTAACGCCCACCTTGAAATACGAGGGTTGAGCAATTTTTTATTTAACGTTAGAACAAGTGCTTGGCAATCTGTAATGATCTTGAAAGGAATGCCCAGTAAGTATATCCTAAAACGTTTAAGTGCATATATTATAGATAATGTCTCCATTTCATAACTATGATACCTACTTTCAGCATCAGTCGCACGTTTGGAGAAGTAAAAGATGGGGTGAAATTTACCATCACTTTGCTTTTGTATTAGAACCGCCCCGAACCCAAGCGTGCTCGCATCACAATGCAACTCTGTTGCATTGTGCGGGCTATAAATAGATAAAACTGGTGCTGAAATCAACTTAGTTTTCAATAATTTAAAGACCTCTATTTCCTTTAATCCAAAGACAAACGGAGTATCTTTTTTTAGCAGGTCATAAAGCGGCTTTGCAACGTTTGCAAATTGAAAAATGAATTTTCTAAAATAAGAACAAAGACCCAGAAAGCTATGAACATCTTTGGAAGAAGTAGGTATTGGGAAATCTCGAATAGCTTTGAGGTTTGTATCGTTTGGACTAACACCATTTTCTGTTATTTTATAACCCAAATAATTAATTTCATTTTCAAGGAAAAGACATTTGTCCAGTCTGAGCTGCAATCCTTTATTGACGACAATATTGATAACTTCTTGAAGGATATCTAGATGTTCTTCTATTGTTTCGGTCGCAATAAGTATATCATCTAGATACGATAGAATTTTCGACTCTGAAATCATTTTACCAAACAAATGCTTCATGTAGCGCTCAAATACCGAGGGGCATTTCTAAGGCCAAATGGCATTCTTGTGAATTCATATTGACCAATCGGGGTGGTAAAAGAGGTATATTTCATAGAATCCCCTTCAAGTGGAACGTGGTAAAATCCATTTCTTAGATCCAGGGTTGTAAAATATTTTTTATTTCTAAGTCGATCAATATTGTCCTCAATCAAGGGAAGAGGGTAGTTATCACGTAAAGTGATTTTATTGAGTTCTCTGAAGTCTATGCATAGTCTTAGCTCTTTATTCTTCTTTTCTACTAAAACGATAGGTGATGCGTACTGTGAACTAGACTCTCGTATTATGCCTTTACAAAGCAAGTCGTTAAGGATTTTTTCTAATTCAATTTTATGTGCATACCGCAACCTTCTAGGTGGACAATGAAATGGGGAATCTTTAGACAAAACTATCCTCATTTTAAATTGATTTTCTGTTGAACGACCCTTATCTAAATCCGGGAAAAAAGCTGGTTTAACTAACTCATTAACCTTAAGCTGAACATCATACGGTACATTCTCATTAACTCTTATGCCTAATTCTAGTTGCTTATCACTTATGTCAATGTTAAAAATTTCTTCCACAAAATTGATTTCTTCAACCAATGTACTTACATGACCATATGAATGACGATATTGACTTGAAGACGGCGACGACAAACTTGAAGCTCGATGACTCTGGACGCCAGATGACGAACTTGAAGCATGTTGACTCTGGACCTTGGATGACTTTGGCAAACAAATACTTTCTATTTTTTCAGCTTCTTCACTGGTTTTCCGCAACCACATACCAATCTTGTCCATGAAGTTTCTACCAAGCACGACTGGCTAACTCATCGAATGGTCTTCTACTACAAGTAAACACAAATTAGTTGGCAAATCATCAAAAAATATAAAACAATTAACACTTCCCAACACATGAAGTGGACTACTATTTACACCACAATATGATCTACTATTCGCTTCCGGTGGTGCTATCATAAACGGCGGCAAAAATTTCTTTTGAACGAAGCTTATTGGACTCCCTGAATCCAAAAGAGTTGTGAGGGTGATTGAACTTTTTGCGCGTCCATCGACGAACTGGTATAAGGCATCCTTCTCAAAGTTGTTAGAGGTTGAGCATCGTTGTTGTTCCAAGTTGCTGTTTACCTTGTCTGATACGTTTCTAACGGCGTCTGGGTTTACTGCATTCACCTCGGTGCTGCTTTCATTTTGCAGAATCAGAACAGACTGATTATTTAAACAATTTGTGGCGATGTGCCCCCGACCACCACATTTGAAACAAGTGAACTGCTTTCTCTGATGTGAAACGTTGGCAGGTGTACCACTTGCAACTCGTTCGATAGGGCGATCATTTGTCTTTAATGAATTGGTCTGATTCTTGTAGCAATTGTATATCTGCGATATGCTAGGTCTAGCTGGTAAACTGTCCCGACTGTTGTGCTTGAATTTTTCATATTTCCTCAATGCGTGCTTGAGTTGCTCCATGTTGTTGGCGTTGTATAATATACTTTTATTGACTTCGGTATCAGGTATGCCTTTGATAATAAATTGTATTAAATCCTCTTCTTCAACAGGGTTATGGGATGCAATTTCCTGCATTGACAGTACGTACTGCTGTACTGTTTCGTCGCGTTTTTTCTTCCTCCCATTGAGTTCGCTAAATATATCCGCCTTTGTCACTACACTTTTAAACTCACCCAAGAGAGCGTCTTTAAGTTCCATCCAGTTGCGTAATTTCAGAGATCTTACGAACACCTTGCCGTGCCACTCAGGAGTCTCTTTCCAAATATGAATTTTGTACGGTCGTCTAAATGAATTACTCGTATCGTACTCTTCAAAATGTTCCACCCAAAGACATATAGGGAAATTGTCATCTCCGCTAAATGGACACAATAGATCTTCCATATCTCTAAAATTATTCGTAACATGTGGCCTTTGACTGGGGCTTGCGTCCTCCATTTGCATTTCCTTGAGTTTACGCTTTAAGGCAATAATCTCTTCCTTTTTCTTGCACGCGTCTCGACGTCGGTTCAGCTCTTCATCAAGGTCGTTACCATCTAAGATCGACTGGTTATCCTCCTGCTCAGATTCTTGCTCATCAGACGACGATGCCATGTTTCTCGGATTTTCGGGGTTAGCACACTGAATAAGTTTTTGAAGATCTTCGTCTGAATAAGCATGAACTGCCTCTCCCACTCGTAATCTCAGCACCGCCTTACTACCACTAGATGGCAACTTCAACCATCGCAAAATATTTTTTAGGCCATTAACAGTAGCCGCTTCCATGAACAGGTTAAACACTTCAGACATATTTGATATGCTTTCACAATACTCTCAAAATTCAAATTCTTAAAATTTAACAAACGACACTATAATTAACTTGAACGATTAGCGGATGATCAGATCCCACTTCTGAAACTGTAGCGTAGGCGTGCGTTAAAATAAGGGGGAAAAAAGACACACAGTAGTTCTCCTCACGACAGTTTATTACAAAAAAGCCCCGTAACATCGATCGAGGGTCATATTTATTTCATTATAGAGCACGGTACATGTGTACTACTTTAGCGGGAGGATCATCCGATCATAAGACCACTATTCAAAACAAGTTTGTATATGTAACCACAGTGTGTTGCGCAAAAACGATGACACTGTCATTTGAATAAGAAATAATAGCCTACATGAGCTATTTATTACAACTTTTATTTGATCTTTGCAAAAAAAGCAAAACCACGTCCGGTCTTCGTGAATGTTACAACGATAATATCTCTATTACAACAAATTCTTACTTTTCGTACCATCATGAATTCGCTGCAATATCTTCGAAAAGAAAACAATGGGGAAAGCTACATTATTCGAAGGTGTAATTACAAGAATGGCGACAGATGTATTAACATTCTGCCCGCCTTGAAGTATCAGCGGTATCTTCAACTGTAATTTAATTTAATTTGTAATTTGTAATTCCTTTTATTTGAATTCATTGTCCATGTAAGATCAGTGTACAATACACATCTTTTATAAAAGAACAAGCTTATATCTATTATATTCATATATCATATATATCATATCTATAATATTGAAACAATTTTTTACTGCAGGTGGTTCTGTCGATCGTGCGCTTAATTTCAATGGGTAATAGATTCCAATGACGAATCGCATTAACAAAAAACTGACGAGAGGTATTGACATATTTGCATCGTGGAACAATTAATTGATGAGTTCTTTGATTCCGCGCAAATTGAACTTTTTCGTATAGATATTCCGGCTCTTTTGTCGTTATAATTTTGTTTAATGACAGCACAGTACGATATTTCATAAAAGTATCTAATGAGCACCCTACAATCTTATTTGTATAGGAGGAGATGTGGTCATATCGCCCAACGCCAAAAATATACCTCGCACAGCTATTAAAAGCAACATTCAGCTTTCTTTTTGCCACATAGTCCATATCTGAGAAAATTTCGCACCCATACAACAAAATGGGTAATATATAGGACTTAACAAGCTTCAGCTTTACGTTGGTTGGAAGGTAGTTGGAAGTTGGGCTAAGCCCTCTCAGAGCTCCGTAAATTTTTGATGCAATTCTATTTATGTGAGTATTCCAGCTTAAGTTGTGGCTCAGATGAACCCCAAGGTTTTTAAAATTATCTACATACTCAATTGGAGTTTGATTTATGTAGAGTGGTGGAACAATTTGTCTAGCTCGGCCGATATTAACAACCATGGCTTTAGTCTTTTTAGGGTTAAGGCTGAGTTTATTATCGATTGCCCATTTACAAATTTCAGTTAGTTGCGCGCTTAAGTTCTGTACTGATTGCTTTATTTGAGATTTCGGGAAAAATGAATAAATCTGGACATCATCTGCATATATGTGGCGTTCGCAGTTTACAAGTCGGTCAGCTAAGTCATTTATATAGCAAGTAAAAAGAAGGGGTCCTAGTACGGATCCTTGGGGCACACCAGATGGAACAAGAAAACAAGATGAACATTTGTCTTCATGCGACACGTACTGTGAACGATGACATAAATATGACGTTACTAAGTTACACAAAGAGCTATCAAACAGAAACTGCGTTCTTAGTTTTTCAACTAATATTTGATGATCTACGCAATCAAACGCTTTTGAAAAATCCAAAAAAACTATTAGAGCCAGCATTTTACGGTTCAAGCCCCCACGTAAATCTTCGCAAACTTTGAGCAGAGCTGTTGTGCAATTATGCTTTGCACGGAATCCCGATTGAAATTTAGTGATAATGTTTCTATCGCTTAAATATTTTTTTATTTGATTGCTTGCAATTGTCTCGAAGGCTTTACTCAGAAACGGGAGAATGGCGATAGGACGGTATTCAGTTTTATCTTGAGACGATGAAGGCTTTGGCATCGGTAACACCTTAGCAGTTTTCCAACAGTCGGGGAAGCTGGAAGTAGTTAAAATTGTATTGAAAATATAGGTTGTTTGGAAAAGGATGACAGGTAGCAAAATTTTTACGACCTTTGGCTCAATATTATCTGAGCCTACTGTATTTGATTTTATGCTTAAAATTGTTCTACCAACATCAACTTCATCGACGCAAGATAATGAAAATATACCCTCGTTCCTGGATCGAATTGCAGGCACCCTATGACGAGCTGAGTTTTGTGAGTCGCAGGCAGATACAAATTTAGCATTAAGTTCATTCAGATCAATATTGTTTGGAAGTGCCGGCTTTGCTGCAGACAATCCGAGTGAGCGAACTTTTTTCCAAAAATCAGAACTTGAACTAGTTGAGCTAAATTTGTTAAAGTAGAATTCTTTCTTGTTTCTTCTAATTAGAGAAGTTACTGCATTGCGAGCAGCTTTAAACTCTTTGTGAATTGGAAGACATTTGTAACGTCTCCATCTGGAGTATAAGTCATTCCGGACTTTCATTAAATGAAAAACCTCATGCGTCAACCAAGGTAAACCACAACTCTTAATTCTTTTTTTCATCACCGGCACATGTTTTTTGAAAAGAGACGAAATGCTTTTATTGAAAAACTCAATTTGAAGGCCCGTATCGTTTGTTGTATATATTGGCAGCCAATTTATATTTTTGCAATCATTAAAAAGCGCTTCCAAATTGATTTTAGAATATTCAAATAATTCAGAAAACTCGTCGTTTTTAGGTGTTGGATGTGCGTTTATAGTAAGGAAAAGCATATCGTGATGCGAGAAAGCCGGTGCAAGAAGCTGATCGTAATGTAATAAAAAACTTGGTTCAGACACTAACGCAATATCGATTAACGACGGTGTTTTGTTGGGTGCAAAATGCGTAGGTTGGGTGCAATTACAAAAGTGTAAATCGAGGGATTGAATCATTTCTTTGAGTGTCCTATTTTCATTACCTAAGATGTTAAGGTTAAAATCACCGCACACTACAATTTTTGAATATAGGGGGGAGAGTTCTTCAAGCGCATCCCTTATCAGTATATAGTTAGCAATATCAGGGGCCATGTATACACACCCAAGTAGAAAAGTTTCATTAACACTTCTAATTTCAATGAAAACGTACTCTATAAACTCGGATGGTGATGATTCTTTAACAACGTGGAACTTATGCCACTTTTTTATATAAATTCCAACACCCCCACCACCTTTACGGTACCTGTTACCTCGAATAAGATAACTGTCCATGGGTAAGGGTGCTAATCGATGAATTGCTCTGCGTTGGATTCCATTTTTTGTACGCACATCAACAACTCGAACCTTGCCATCAGATGATCGAATAAGGTTGCATATTCGACCCAACAACCACTGTTGAGGTGGAGTTTTGTCATCCCATACTAAGACAAGTGTACCGACCGAAGTATCTGCTGACGAGGTTTGCCATTTATGTCGTTTCTGCAGCCCCAGGAGATACTCCTTCGACCATCGGTTCCAAAAATGCTGCTTGTGAAGTGTCAATCTCCGCCATATTCTCAACGAGGACGTCTTATAATCCGTGATGAGAGGTTCTGCTATAGAATTAAGGGGGCTCCCTATTACGAAATGCCCTGGTGTAAGAACAGACTCATCACTTGGATCACTGGACATGGCACACATCGGCCTGAAGTTTAGCACGGCTTCAACCTCTGCCACAACAGTGGACAGTTCTTCGAATGTCAACTACGCATCGCTCACAGTACGAAAAATATTTTTTGAATCTTGACTGCAGCCTCCCATTCACTATGTTTGGCGTTGAAATCTCCGTCGAAAATAAAATAGTTGTCTTCCAATTCCAGCCTCAGAAATCGAAAAAGTGTCTCGAGCTCTGAGATAAATAAGGTGGATTGAGTAGCCTTAGGTGCATAGACAGACACCATGTGCAACCGCTTTCCACTACGGAGAGGGATACACACGATGCATGCTTCCAGCACCTTGAACCTACGTACTACACGACTATATACTCTTTTAAAACGTATACCTTTTCGTACGAAAATTGCAACACCACCTCCCTGAATGGAGTTGGGTACTATTAGTACTATTTTGTATCTTCTGTGCCTCATTTTGTGTCTCTTGGTAAGCTTAATTTCGCTAACCAACAGCACATCAGGGGCTTGGTCTTTAGGCAACTTAAATAGTGTGGCTCGTCGTTTGAACCTAATCAGTGAATTCACATTCACAGCAAGGACTTTCAGAGTTTGCTACGCCACGTACGTACCCATTACGGCAAAAGGTGCGTTAGGCAATTATGTCTCAGACTCATTGACAATATGGACCATCGGATAGAGTTATGCCACCGAAGCCGTGGCGAGCATTTGGCCGATATTTTGTTTCACACATAATTGTCATGGATGCTTCTATCATAATAAAAAATATTAAGATAATTCTCTGAAAACTTTCTGTTTTATTTACAATTAACATCGTGCGTTAATTATGGACCACCCTTTACAATATTTGAAAACATTGTATTAACACTGTCATCCATTCTCAATATAATTTTGAAGATACGAGTATCAATAAAGTAATCCTTCTATACAATCGTACTCGTATATGATTTGAAAAGCTCTTCTGTATCCGTGTCTAAAAGGAAAAATTATTTTTCGTTTGCACCTCTACCTCAAATCGCTATTTGGTTTCGATCCATATTTTTTCCATTTCTTGCACCTGGTTGATTGACAAATTTTACGGACATTAATTTAAGGATCAACACAATCTGCAGGTACTCTGCCTTGGTAAAACCTTTTAAAATTGAGATGAAAGTTATGCTCCTAAGCTGGCTTACATATGCCACTGTTCTGTGACAAATTTACCGATAATATGAATGGCAAGGTGTGTGTGTGAGTCCTAATTTATAAGTTAGCTCATTTATCCTGACACAAGTGTTACCATTTAATAGTCATTTGTCGTCCTTCATTACCAGTCGAGCATATATGATACTTACATTGGAAAAAAAGGAAACTCTTACTCCTGTAAGACCCTCAAAAAAAAAAACAAGGAACAAGAATAAAAACACTTTCACTACGTCCTTCCACTGTCAGTGAAAAAGTGCCTTTCTGCCTAATCCTTGAATTAATGGCATCGACGAGTGGAAACAACAAAAAGTACCAAGTCCAATGCTATCAAGAGAATTAAGGATAAAAAGGTACGAGTACGAGTACCAAACTGTTCCACCCATACCTCTACCAAGAACACTTGCACAAACATATATCCGAACGTATATTAAAACCATATAGTATTTACTGAATACTTGAACACATGAAAGTTTTATTACCATCACTTATAAGGTTGTTGCTTGCTTATTCTGTTGATTCTTTTACTTGCTTCTTCCGTCTCTTTGCACTTAGAAGATGGACTCGGAATTTATTCGTACAAATCCTATCTGTTCTATGGACACTCGTGTCTAACATGACCATTAATGTCATCACAAATTTCATTTCACAGAAATCCTAATCTCCCATATTTTTTTTCCAGGAAATGCAAGAAAGGTCAGGGTCGACGACTTATTATAAGGATTTGTTGATGCCACCTACATACTCGTATACCTGTATATGTAAGGGCGATGGAGATATTTCTTCTTGTCGCAAATATCATTTGAAGGACATCGCCATGAAAACTGGGCTACGAGCAGATTCGGGGTGGAGGCAGTAAGAAAATTACTGAATGTGATTTGTAATTGGTGAATTTGCCAATATTGTGTTATGCTTATGCACGAGTATGTATATGTAAGACGGATAATGTAGCCCAAAGCATTTTGTATATTATCTAGATTTACATATACATACATATATTGTTCATACCCTTCATGTGGTAAAAGATATTAACTACTTGAACGTTTTCGACATGGGAAGCGACGACGGTAAAGTTAGTGATGACAGATCCGCTATGGCAAAGATATTTTTGTAGATGACATCATTCGCGAGTTAAACAAATTAGCTCTAATGGCAAGCATTCGGCTCACTTAATAAAATTAGGTATTCCGAAAGCGCTAGAGCTGTGTCCTGGTCCTTAGCCAATTGAGAGCCTGAGTAGGGATATGTTAAATTCTGCTGCTCAATGATATGATGATAGCCAGCGAAGTTTTTTTTCTACTTACTTACTTAGTTACTTTGCGCTACAATTCGGAGTGAAAATGGGCCTCAACTAATAAGCCTCTCCAGTTATTCCGGTTTTAGGCTAACAGCCTCCACTTGCACACTCCAAGTCGGTAGAGGCTCCTCAATTTTTCGGAATAGCGCCTTACTATTCAATTGCCTTCTTAGCCCATAGAAACAGCTATTGGCAAAAGAGATTCTTTCTAGAAAAGAAAAGTACCCAGAATCAATAAAACATTAAAACTCGATAACTTTATAAATTTATTGACTTGAATTTTAAAGGATGAAAAGAAAAGCGTCTTTACTCGGCGACGTACAATATACAACTCTCCAAAAACTAAAGGTATAATTCAATATATGTTTATGTACATATGACAAATGCCATATTGGTATAAAATTGCGAAAATGAATTAGTCACAGGGTGCTTAGCATTTTTCAACATCCTCCGCCGGACGGGATGAAAGTTCCAGCGGGTAAAGCAATTGCACTGGTATCCGAAAGTGAGTTCCGTCTGCTAATCTTATCTGACAGGATCTCACCTTGTTGTCTCGCCCAATGAATGCTTGATCCACAACAGCTAACTTCCAATTGATGCGGGGTGCTGACTGGTCGTAGACAAGGACTACATCTCCTTCTTTTATTTGCACAGATGATCCGCCAGGTTTGTGGTGAAATGATCGCAGGAGGTGGAGGTATTCGACTTTCCATCTTTTTCTCAATAGCACTGTGTACTTCATTCGTCGTCTCCAACTATTTCGAATCTGTTCCGCATCTATTTCATTTGGCTACGGATTCATAATTTGACCTCGGGGCTGTAATAGAAAATCTGAAGGTGTTAGAGCTGTCAAATCTAAAGGATTAGCACTTAAATACGTCAAGGGACGACTATTAACAATCTCTTCAACTTCGATTGTGATTGTCCTCAGCTGATCAAATGTTAATTTTGCCTTACCGATGGTAACTTTCATTAGATTTTTAAGAGTGCGTATTAACCTTTCCCAAAAACCTCCCCACCATGGGGCACGCTCTACTATAAAACGCCAATGAATTCTTCTTTGCGAAAGATATTTCTGGACAACTTCTTCATCCAAAAAGGTATCAGGACTCCTTAGCTCGAGCGCTGCTCTTCGAAAGGTGCGAGCATTGTCGGAGAGGATCATAGAGGGTACACCACGTCTACCAATAAAACGTCTCAGGCTCATCAAGAAATCTTCGGTCGACAAACTTCGCACTAGCTCCAAATGAATTGCGCGTACTGCAGCAGATGTAAAAATAGCAATATAGATTTTAGTCGGATTACATTGACTATCGTAGCAATAGAGTGGACCAGCAAAATCTACTCCCACGTTGTCGAAGGGTCGAGACAAACTAATCCTTTCAATCGGCAGCGGGGCGAATGGTTGAGAAGCATGTGGACCCCAAAGCTTCCTACATACAACACATGCCTTGAGACGTCTTTTAACAACTTGTCGGCCTTTTATGGTCCATACGCGTTTACGTAAATGAGTCATAACGATGTTTGGAGAATCATCGGGTGTTTTATTTCCATCAGCAAATTTAACATTTGTAAGCGACCACCCAATCTCAATATACCATCCGAGTCTAAAAAGGGGGATAGCTCCAATAGCTTTGACGACTTTAATGCTTTGTTCTTCTGTAAAACATCGATTTCGTTAGAAAAATTCGCTCTTTGTACATACCTGATCCAATAATCTTCAGCGTTTTGAATCTCCTCTGTCGTTACAGCTGGTTTTGATGACTCGACATGAGAACAGACCTCTGATTCACCATGTTTAACTCTCGCTTTCTGTATAAACCGAAATATGAATGCAGTTACACGAAGCAATCGATTCCAGTCGTTGTAATCGTAATATTGAATTAGTGGATCCAATTTGACTATAGCACGGGGTGGTGTTTCCAATAAAAGACATGTTCCAACAGTATGTCGTTCAGGTGTATTACAATCGTTCACAGCATCGTTTTCTTGAAGCCACTGAGGTCCATGGGCCCAAATTGTTGATTTACGAAGTGCACTCCCACTGATGCTTCGGGTGAGAAGGTCCGCTGGATTCTCCTTCCCTTTGCAATGCCTCCACTGCGATACTTGTGTTAACCGTCTAATTTCGTCTACGCGGTTCTGAACAAATGGTTTCCATCGTTGCAGGTCGCCTTGGATCCAACTTAGCGTGATTTTAGAGTCTGTCCACAGAAGGAATTCCATAGCGGGTAACTTCAAACTTTTTTCCAAAAATGCTCGTAAGCGTGCAGCTATTAAAGCAGCGGTCAGCTCTAACTTGGGAAGTGTCAATTCACTATCGCCATTTGTTTTTAGGGGCGCAACTCGATTTTTTGCACACAAAAGAGAAACACTGACCTGTCCGCTTATTGAAATGCTTTTGAGGAAAGCCACTGTGCCAAACGCTTTTGTACTTGCATCCGCAAATATATGAATCTGCACCCTGCAACCACTCAATGGCGATGTAAGCACTGCTCTGAGAAACATCATATTCTTCAACTGCAAAATACTCCTGGTGCATTCTTCCCATTCAGCCATCAAGTCACCGGTAAGTATTTCATCCCAATGCAGCTTTTTTTTCCACAATACATGGAAGAAAATCTTTAATTTTACAGTGATAGGACCAAGTATACCTAACGGATCAAATATCATTGCAATCAACTGCAATAAGTTCCGTTTTGTCCCTGTTGGCACAGATAACTCATCACTAAAGATGAACCAAACTAATCCCAGGACCTTTTGCTTATGAGGACTATCATTGGAGTTCATTGCATCACGAATTTTAGCGCTATTCGAATTCCATTTATGTAGCTTCATTGAAGCACCTTGAAGAACATTGGCTGCTTCTTGGCAAATCCGGACACCCTCATCTTCATCATCCAGGCTGAGGAGTAGGTCATCCATATAAAAATTGTCCATTAAAACTGAACAAGTCTCAGGGAATTTGTTCGCCTCATGTTTTAAGTGATGATTTATCGTTGCACACAACAAAAAAGGGCTGCAGTTAACCCCAAAGGTTACTCTTGTCATCCTATATTCTTTGTACTCTCGCTTATTGTCAGCTATGTTGACTTTATTGGAATACCACAAAAAACGATGTGAATCACGATCTTCCTCGCTCAAAAGAATTTGAAGAAACGCCTTCTCGATATCAGCAACAATTCCGTAAAGACCAATGCGAAAATTCAGCAATATTCTCATTACGTCGGGCAATAGATTGGCTCCTGTCCAGAGATGATCATTGAGTGAGCGACTTCCATCAGAGTGTGCAGAAGCATCAAAAACCACGCGCAGTTTCGTGGTACCCTCCTCCTTATACACAGGTGTATGTGGTAAATAAAACACATGAGGGTGACGATCGACCAAGTTGACAACAGGTTCTGCAATGCCCTCACATATGAGATTTCTTATAGCAGCATCATATTCAATTAACTTCGACGGTTCTCGAGACAATCGTCGAGTAAGAGCATTCAAACGTTGCATTGCATGTTGTTTATTATTCTGCAGTTTAGACTCCGTATGTTTCCATGGCAATTTGGCAATATAGCGCAATCCTTTCTTTGCGATGCATTTCTGGATTAAGTTCTCCGTGAGTGTAGCTCTCTCTTCTTCGCAGCTCATAATACCGATTGTTTCTAATGACCAACATTTTTATAGTTCTTCAGAATTTATCGATGCCAGATTAAGAAAGTTACTGGAAGAATAGCAAACATTTTTATCAACTTCAAGTAAATTGCCACTTACGCAATTGTGAACTCCTTGCAACGTCCAGCCAAATACGGTATCAACTGCTCTTAATTGCTTTGTTAGTCGACGCTGTTTCCCTGTAACGACTGTCCAATAGTAGTCGGAGCCAACCAAAATGCTCAGCCCATCTTCGGTTTCCAAGTCACATGATCGAATATCTGCTAGGCGCATTGCAGTGAAAAGTGCACAATCTTTGTCCGGTACCTCCAGGACATCTACACAAATCGCGGGCACTACAATCGCTTCTAACGAAATCACAGTATTGGAATATTGCGATTTCAAATCTATTTTCACCTTTATAAAGGTATTCATCGGTTTTGCTTCTATGCTTCCAAATGGTATGGCAGATAAGTTTACAGTGCCGATTATTGTCAAATTCAATTTCGAAGCAAGCTTTTCGCATATGTATGTGTGTTGACTGCCTCCATCAATGACCAGTCGAACACAAACACTCCTATGTGGTCCAACTAAAACACATTGCGCTGTTTTTAAAAAAAACATTTTTTGCTTGGTTGTGTGCACACAAATTCAGTGCATGATTGTCTGAGCTATCGCCTTTTCTCTTTTGCTCTTGAGGAGAACCCTTAAGCAATGGGTTACACATCGATGACATACATTTAACACATGAAAGGAACTTCCCGCTTCTGCATTTTTTAGAAGAGTGTCCAATTTTTGCGCATCGAAAACATCTGCCGCTTTTACGTAAAAGCTGTCACTTCTCGGAAATGGATATATTTTTGTCACAGTCTTTCGTTTTATGTACACAAGATTTACAGAAAATACAATTATTGGTTTCATTAACTGTAACTAAACTGGATGCAGTATATGGGAGAATATTTTTTGACTGTCTGGCGCGATGAAATATACCGCTTCTCTCGAGTGAGTCGATTTCTCTTTTGAGGAATCGCATGATGGTTTTGACTTCATCTCCTGTTATTTGTGAAAGGGAAGATTCACTGGCATCTGAAGGTCGAGCGGTTCTTTCATCATCCGATCCGTGCTCCTCATGTCTATGATAATCAATTCTTAGTTCGGTTGGTAAACAGCGCAACAAAATTGACCTAATCATAACGTAATAGTGACTCGATGGCACTTGTAAGGCAGTAAGTGATCGAGTGCAAGTAATAGTTGTACCGTAAAGATTGCGAAGTCCACTGACATCTGCTCGATCGCGAACTGGACTAAGACTTACCAATTGATGTATGTGCTTGCCGATTAGCCTCTCCGTGTTGCCATACTGCTCTTGTAGTAGACCAATGGCTGCTTCATAACATCTTTCCGATGGTGTGAATCCCGCTATACTTCTTTTGGCGTCGTCCGTCAAAATTGATTCCAAATAATTGAATTTGTCTGCTGGCGAAAGGGTGGTATTTTCGTGAACCGCACTCCGAAATTGTTCCCAAAATGGCAACCAATTATTAAAATTTCCGTCGAAGCGCTTGAGTGGTAATTTTGGCAATTTGCATGTTTCGGTAGATGATCCATTGGACGGTGTCATACCCTTCTCATTGTCCGTTTTCACTATTGTCGGATTCTGCTTTAGCTGGAGTTTTCTCAACCTCATATTTAGACGCGCTAGTGTAGTAACAACCTGATCCTGATATTCTGCAATCTTATCAATTGGATCGTCTGCTTTTAGTAAATCTTTCTTCTTAATTTCTTCGTTGACGGTATTTAGGCTGTCGTTGGCAGCGGTCAACCTTTGGATCAGAATCAATAATTCTTCTTCAATTTCTTCTAAACTGTTGCCATTTTTATTTAGCTGCGAACTTTCATCTTTTAGGTATTCAAAGGCACTTTTAATAATCTTGGTCACTTCACCACGAAATGAAGCTCGCGCAGACAACTCCATTTGTGTTTTTTTTTTGTTCAAGAAAAAATACCGCACGATATGAAAAACTCAAGACAATCGATTTTTGAAATTTTTATCGAATTATGCTCCCGGGTTTCGGCACCAAATATTGAAATGCTTAGCATTTTTCAACAAGAGCCAAGGTAGATAAAGTCCTCGAAATTATAGTTGTTGATTGTAAGATTCTATCCAATTCGTCGATGTTGTGTGCCCCTTCCTGTTGACACCACATACCCATTTTGGTGAACGTGACGCACCGGTGACGGCTAGCTGAGTTCTCCCAATTATGTCGTTATCATCGACGTACGCTAGTATTTAGTTGCACAGACTTTTGAAAGACTGTGTCACCAATGTTCACTTGCGAGTTCTGCACAATTGTTAAAGCTTATGTTAAAGAAGTCACATGGCAACGCGTTCCCTTGCCTAAAACATTTTTCGACATCAAAGGTCTCGGTTAACTCGTTATGGACCTTGATGGAGCGGCGAGGGTTCTCAATCGTTATTCTGTACGACGGACGAGTCTGTATAAATCCTGTCATATGCGGCCTTAAGATCGATGAAAATATGTTTTAGACTTCTTGAGTTTGGTCGAATGTGGACTTTCCTGGTCTGAAACCGAGCTGATGGACGCCAATTAGGTTATTAACAGACGTTCACACAATATGGCAGATAAGATCGTCTCTCTTGAGCAAATTTATACCTCTATAGTTAGCGCATTTGACGGGTTCTCCTTTTTTGTGGATGGGGCAAGCGGTACTGATTTTAGCTTAGATATTGCTCCCATTACTTAATCTTGGTCAAGTAGACGGTAATTTTGGCTATCATCGTCTAATTTGAATGGTCTATTCTGCTTGATATCGGGAAGTTGGGCTTCTTCGCCGTTATATAGTCTGCAGAAATTTTTTTTCCATATTTTCGGCACCGACTGTGACTCGGCGACAAGGTTTCCTTCTTCATCTCTACTAACTTCTGCACGGGTTTCCTTGCCTTGACACGTTCTTTCTACCTGTACAACCTCTCTATATCTGCGATCGCGCGCTTCTCTCGCGCTTCTCGGGCTGTTTTCATTTCTTCTGGAAACACCGATGTTCTTCCCGTCTCTTCTGCTCATAGAGCTCACGAGTAGCTTTCGTCCTTCCATCTTGGCTGCAACAAGGTGATGGCCCGAGTCAACGTTGGCTGCCCGTTGGGATGTCCAGAATACCGGAGGCATGTGTTACGTCTACCGCAAAATGATCAAGTTAATTTGGCGTTGGATAATCCGGAGGCCGCCATGTGTATATTGATATAATGAAACCGTGTGCTTGCTATAGTAATATTCCGTCCCGCCGCCGCAAAGACCTTAAGCCTTAGTCCATTGCCAGACGTGGTGTCATGTAAGCTATGCAAGATATCCTCCTTTCCTGTCATGGCGTTAAAATCACCAATTACGATTTTAACATCATACTTTGGACAATGCTCATTTGTCTTGTCGAGGAGCTCGCAGAAACATTCTTTGATGGCATCGTCCTTGTCTTCCGTTGGAGCATGAGCGTTAGCCCTGATGCGGATTGTCATAAGACTCTATGAAAACATAACAAAAAAAACAGCAATTCATCGCGAATAGAATGAATTCTATAAAAAAAACTGGGCTGTCCTTTACTGCCTACACCAGTATGCAGATTGTAGGTTTTCCTATTGCAGGATAGTAGTAAAGTCCCTGACCTCTTAGATACATCGGGAAGCATTCGTTTGGTCTGCCGGTAACTTGGAAAGTCATGCCATATGGACAGAGACCTAATGTAGGTCCGGGTCCTGAAAAATTCTCTTCTGAACTTTGCCTAACAAGTTAAGCGGGGATTTCATTTTCCGTGATCCCTTGTGATCAGACACGACTCAGTGAATTTAGTCTTTCGACTATGTTCAATGAAGTACTGCATTCTTGAATTAGCTCGTAAGTCGTAAGAGGGTGGAGTAAGTTCTTAAGCGTAGCTTAATATAAACAATATAATTCGTTGCAGTCAGGATTGCGTATATTTCCGCTTGGAAGACAGTACCAAGTTTTCCTAAGGAGGAGCCATCTCTAAATAGCCGACTACATTCCTTTACTGGCTCAGAATCTACCCGAAACTATTCCGGGGCACAGGAATGGTCGATTTCATATTTTTCCAGTAACATAATTTCTGGTGCCATTGCATGAGACGGCATTATGGAAGACTAAAGTCTAAAGTCGGCGTGCAAGGTCATCAAAGCTCCAGTGCGTGTTGGTTACGTTGAAGATGGCCTTAAGAATGCGGTCCTTGATATGAATATAAAGAGAAGGGAGATGCATCCTGCAACTGAGATAGACCGTCCTTTGCAGTCTTTAATAGGTATCAGTATAGTATTTTCATGAAAGCTTGTGTCACCAGACAACCGACGCATCCCCGATGACGAGGGCCATGTCTTGCCAAAACTTCTTCTATACTGCGAGAAGGCTGATTGCACATTAAAACAGAATATAAGTTATGTACTCGTATGAAGACAACAAAACTTATACGTTATGGAAACGCCTTGCAAAGAGAAGTCGAATGCAAGCACAATAACACACCTCACTAAGCACCATTTGATGCTGGCCTACTGAGCGTGAGCAGAAGTTTCCGGTAAACTACAAAGTGCGGACGTGGTAAAGGATCCTCGTTAAGGAATTTGAGTAAAAAAAAAAACAAATAAAATTAAAGTTCGCTGTTAAACTCGGTGTTTTATTGTTTTTTTTTTTTTAATTTATGTGTAAGAGTGGTGATTGACCGTCAGCCTTAGAATTTTTGATCGAAGAGCTTGCAACTACGTTGTGCCCTTGCCCCTGTTGCTTACTGATCACAAACACTATTCTCCTGGGAATGGAATCATTTATCCCTCTGGATAAAGAGTATCAAACCAAAAGAAAACGATTGGAACGACTCGATCTTTAAAATAGGCTCTAAGAAGGTTAGGGAACTGTTTCATCGGTCTTACAACTCTAATCTGGCAGAAGAAAACTTAAAAAAGTTCAAACGATCCGAAGACACAACATGTACAAACGTGTAAAGATTCAATGCGGCCAAAAATGGAAATAAATGGATATTTTCAGCCAAAACCATTTGAAATGTTGTCTTTATTCAACTTTCCGGACAAGGCCAATGTGCTTGACATTTTAAAAACATTCAACAGAGTTTGACATCAAGGTTATTTTGTTAGGAATGCATCCATTTGGGATCGAAGAATTTTGTCATCAAAGGATTAGAAATGAGTTTTCGGAGAGTTCAATTGAAGTTGTTTCGGACAATTTTCCAATATTCACAAAATAAATGCTAGCTTGCCACAGGGCTCCGCTCTGTCTCCAACTCTCTTTTTTTATTTATTTTTTTCATGGCCAGGCTAAGCATATTGCAAAGCGTTCATTGATGTTATATGGTATTGCTCGATTAAGCTTCCATTTCTCAACTGATGTTAGAATTAGGAAATTGTAGTACGAGTATGTAACACAACTGTTTTAATTTCATTTATTGAATTGCATTTATTTTTATTTTTCATAAATTTGTCAGTTGAATTTCATTTAATTTTACCATGAATTGCTTATAAATTTTCGTTTTGACTGTACATAATTTTCTAATCTGTGTTTAAAAGCTTTTCCCAAGTTAAGCTCTAAGTATCATTATAAAGCTTGATTAGACTTTCGTTTAAAAGCTCCGTCAAAGAGGTATAAATAGACCGCCCTGATCAGTTGGCAGTTTGAACTGGTAAGCGGCGATACGGGTGAATTCCTATTGTCAATACTAATTTACACTCTCTGCGCGTTAAGATTAATTTTCTTAGTTTTGTTTTGCGTGATTCCCCGTAACTCCCCTTTCAGGATTTGTACGCTTCAACAGGTACTGCAGTTCTCGAACCGCATACTCGTGGGTGAACAATTCTTTAAAGGAATTCAATTCAATTCTTTTTATTTCATTTATTTTGTTTACGAGTACGTTGCAAGAGTATTGTAATAAAGAAATTAACCGAACATTTTGGTGTTTCATTGCGCACGAAGGAGTGTGCTACGGGTTTGGAGGGGAAAAAGGAACGGACTCTCAGCTCTACCGCACCAACCGTGCTACAAGTAAAATTTTGTCGATTTATATTAGCGTGGTAAGGCTAGGCATTACTTTCTTCTTCCTTAGAATAGTTAGTTTGTACAATATGTATGTAATGCATGCCTCTATGGTGTTTGTCGAGTGAGATCAATAGAAAATGGGGCTCATCTTAACACCTTCTCAGTGAAATAGGAGGAATAGGTGCGTGTCAGTTGGATAGTAGATAAATTGCCTTGTGGAACCAAGCAATAATCCCCTACGTTCATGCTTTATAGTAATATTACATTTCGACTGAATACCACTGAAGAAGGCTTTTTATTCATACAGAGTGGGGAAAAAAGGTGAAATTTCAAGGAAACGGCATCAAATGAGATGTGAACGAATTCCATACAAAGTATACGAGAACCAAAATATGCCCTGCACATACATTTATCTGTGCCAGATTCTTAGTCATTTAACAAATTTTCCTGTTCAAATATATATAAGTGCTCTATGGTAACTACGAGTAGCTATAAAATCAATTGCCTTTAGATAGGTAGTCGGCCATGCGTGCACATTTCAGATTCTTTTCCGGTGTTTTTGTACGATAGTAACACGCAAAACCACTCTGTGGTCTTCATACCAATTAATGGCCAAATTACATGATCCTTAACAAGACAATGAAGTCGAAAACCATCACTAAAACTCAATGAACCAAAGCAAATTTGCGGAATTAAGCTCTCAATTAGTTACACTCCAGCAATGCATTATTGGATTTTTGACGCGTTCTGAATTTAGTCGCAATCTACGAGTATTGTACTTAAAAGAGTCGCAAATTGCTGTCCGATTATTCACGGAATAAAACATCGCAAAGGGATTCAGCAGAAGGTACGAGTATGTAGAGAAATCTCATCCAGACGTCGTCGTGCAATAAATCCTTTAATGCAATCGATTTTGATGCGAATCGCATGGGAAGGTACGTATACCTACCTAAATATACTTAATCACACATCCAAACTAGATATACAATTATGAGAAGGTAGAAGCAGAAATTGATCCTATCTACCTGGATGAAAATCATTGACATTTTCATCACCGCTGTGCACGTATGTGTATTTGCAGAGATAAGATGAACTACTTTTAATGAAAAACCTTTTACGGTAATCCCTCGTGGAGGTGAACAAAAATCAAAGCCCTTCATTTTATGATAGATGCACCCACTGCGACGCACAACCCTGGTCGAATCAAAGAGATTGATTTCTGATATTTCAGTTCAAACCTCTGGTGTGGAAGAAAATGTCTGTGCAATACTCGTAGGTAGGTCTCATCGTTCCATATCCGTATCCGGATATGCTTGCTCAGGTGGGTGGTTAAATACAATTCCAAATTATGGCTTCGGGTGGAGGAAAGATTAATCCTATGAAATAGCAAGTTTAGTGCAGAGATCGATAGCATTTTATCATTTTGTAGTTTACAAAAGGAATTACACTGAGCTGGGGTAAACGACTATCGAGAAGGGTTTCGGTAGCATACTCGTAGATGGGAATGTTCCTTAAGCACCTCCTAATAGTTTCACTTTATTTAAGGCGATTATATAAAGAAGATAAACAACGTGAATAGCTTTAGTTGAACATTGTTTAAACTGTGGAAACATATCATATTACACCAAAGGACATCGAGATGGAAACGATGTTCGACTTATATAAATTTATTGGGAACAAATTCTGAAAATATTTAATTGGAAGAGTATGTAAAATGAGTCAAGCTATAGCATTATCAAATTATTTAGTTAGGACTTAGTTTATCATTATAGACTTGCATAATATTGCCGCAGTTCGTTTTCCAACTTGTCGTTAGGGACGACTGAATGGTTAAAATCATACTCAGGCACTTGAACACGAAAGATAAGACGGAAGCGCATTTACATCTTATAATATTACCCAAAGTCCCACAGATGAAAGAGGAATAGTACGAAAGTACTGCTCCATAATAAATTAACGTAGTACGAGTACTATCCGATACTTCTTTTGAATAGTAGAGGAGTGATCCTGGGTCGAATAGAAATATTTGTGTCGGAGAGAGAAAAACGCAAAGCTCGTGTTGTCAAAAACTTAGATGGTCTTCATCATGCAATCAATGGAAGCGAAAAAGAAACTTGATCAATAGGATACAGTGCCGGCCATTATTTTTCTTAACATTTATTTATTTTTATCTTATTTTTTTTTCCTTTCTTTCTTTTTCTTTCAATTACATATATTATTGCAGTTACGAGTACTTTAATCACATTTAAATTTTGTTTTGTATTCTTATTCGACTTATCACTTTCCCTAATCATAGGAATATTTCAGTTGGCTGGGACAGGGTCCGTTCAGAATCAAGTGATGGCGTGATTTTACGTAGTATGTTAAATGTTTTCTCCTAACAACAGCAAGGCCTTCAGCTTTGCCACATAAATGCATAACGCTTAGGAGCTTAGGTGGATGAATTACGTTATCTTTTTGTTGATTCTGAGATTGACATAATTTGTGTATCTGAAACATGGTTCCTTTCTGACCTTATTGGTGATGAAGTTACAGAGATAAATAAAAATCTATTTCAGATGGAAAGGTATGACATTTTTCGTGCTGATAGAGTTCGGCAGACTGGAGGAGGAGTTGCAATCTATGTTCGTAAGGGTATCTTCGTAAGATTGGGCATTTTTACAGTGACAATGGCACAACGTTTGTTGGAGCCAGTAAAGAAATTCAACAGCAACTACGAGCTTCAATCAAACAATCTGAAAGGGATACATCGGTCATACTCGCAATGTATGGAACCCAATGGCACTTTATACCACCAGCGTCACCTCACTTTGGTGGATTGTGGGAAGCAAGTGTAAAATCAACCAAATATCACCTTAAGCGAGTGATTGGAGACAGAACATTGACATTTGAAGAATTGACAACTGTGCTAACTCAAATAGAAGCGTGCCTTAACTCCCGACCATTAACGGCAATCGAAAACGATATAAGTGCTCTGACCGTTCTTACTCCTGGCCACTATCTCATAGGAAGCGCTATTAATGCAACACCCGAACCAATTATCGATGAGACTAAAACATACCGCTCCCGTTGGCAGCTGCTACAAAAAATTACCCAAGACTTCTGGAAAACTTGGTCTTCTGAATATTTGTCTCAGCTTCAACAGCGAACGAAATGGAAACAGAAGGAAGAGAAATTCAAGGTTGGTGACATTGTTCTCATCAAGGAAGATCGATTATCACCAACAACCTGGGTAATGGGTAGAATTTCTGAAGTTCACCCTGGTAAGGATAATGAGGTTCGAGCGGCAACAGTGTTTAGCAGCAATAAACACATCAAACGGCCCATAGCAAAATTGTGTCGTTTACCTAGAGAGTCAGGACAACCTGATTCAACAATCAAACATATCGACAAAATGCTCAGGACCAATGTTTTATCCGTAATTTTCAATTCAAGAGATTCCTTACCGCTGGTGGGGGGAAATCTTTTAAGTGAAACTACTTCGTTGACTCTTAATAACAAAAAGCGATTTTATTTATTGAATAGCTTCAATTTATACAGAAATTTTGCTTACTTTAACAAAAAGAAATTTGTACAGAAAATTTGCTTATTTAACAAAAAAGAATCAATATACAATTGACACTCGAGCGAGGTACGTCCGCCACCTGATCCCCTCATCACCCCCCAAACGAGTCAACAAGCCACCCAACCACCCACCGCATACATAACTTCAAGATCAACGACATCAATTCACACGCCGATCATGAGTTCTACGTCAGCCACCTGATCCCCTTATCACCACCCCAACGAGTCAACAAACCACCCAACTACCCACCGCATACATAACTTCAAGAACGACGACATCCGGTCACACGCCGATCATGTGTTGTATGTATTGTACATTGTGAAATCCACAAATTTGTAATATCAAATGCAAATGACACCACGAACCTGTCGAATCAGCGTCTGCTGCATTTCCGACCTAATTTCGAACCCAAAGTTCGTGGTATCAACTTGCATACGATAGGTTAGATGTTTAATAAAATATTGTAAGTACTTCAGTTGTTCCTGAGCACCAGAATAAAGTAGACATTATAACGTTTAAACCAAAATAGTGTTATTTTTTTTTAAACAAACCCCCAACAGAGCACATAAGTAGCGCGACAGGTAAACGTACTTTTTGTTTATTCGACACTTTACGTATTGTGCGGTTGCAACCTGAGTCATTAAATTGTTGTTGTCACAACAGGTGTCCTATGGACTACCTGTTCATAGAGTTATCTACTGCTCACGACTCAATTATGCTTGGTTTGGTTTACAGGGCTAATAAAGATATTAATCTGTGCCAGCTTACATCGTTACTCGAAGACATTTCACTGACCCGAATTTTATCTTGTGTGGTGACTTAAACAATGACCTCCTTACAGAGTCTGACCTATAGATGATCTGGGATCACTAAATTTGTTTACCGTAAACTTAGTCACTCCAACCCATTTTGGTGCTACATCTAGCACCCTACTGGATGTTATATTCGTTAGTGATCTCAATAAGGCGCTCTTCTACGACCAGTTGTCAGCTCCCAGTTTTTCTAAACATGAACATGAATTTCAGTATATCATCCAACCCAATACAGATCAGGGACTTCAATAGCATTGACTTCGCTATGCTCGAAAGAGACTTGCGTGATATTAACTGGGAACAAATTTATTACATGTCTTCACCTAATCTAAAGGGTTTTCCAATAGGGACTTGACAACTTTGAATTTAATTTGTGAACGCACTCTTTCACTAATCATCAAACTGTCACTGTCAATTTATTCAGTAAACTCAACACTTTCATCATGGTAAGGTACACGAACGAGCAACGTCTGCAAATTATAAAAATTTTCTACCGAAATTCGGAGTCGGTGACTGCAACTTTAAGAGCGTTAACTCCAATTTTCGGTCGTAATTCTCGCCCTAGTAAACAGGCAATAACAAGTTTAGTGCAAAAATTTGTGTCTACATATTCGTTGTGTGATGTTGTCGTGTCAGTGAGACAACGGGTTGGTCGAAGTGCCGAAAATATCGCCGCCGTTCAGGCGTCCGCAGCAAATGAGCAAATGGTCAGTCAATTCCACGGCGTTCTCAAGAATTGGGCATCGCTCAGACTACATTATGGCGTATTTTGCGTAAGGATCTTGGTTTACATATCTTGGTTTACCCATACAAGATCAAGCTGACTCAAGAATTGAGGCCACTGGACCATATGAAGCGACGTACGTTCTACGATTGGGTTCTGGAGAAGATGCGCCAAGATGATGAATTACATCGCAAAATCATCTTCAGTGACTCACTTCAGCTCATTTTTGGCTCAATCCACATGCGCTTCATGAATCACCACTTCATCCACAAAAAGTAACTCTTTGGTGCGGTTTGCATGCCGGCGGCGTTATTGGGGCATATTTTTTCGTCGACGATAACAATCGTCACGTTATTGTGAATGGTCAGCGTTATCGCGCCATGATCACCGATTATTTTTGGCCCAAATTGGAAGATTTGGACTTGGACGACATGTGGTTTCAACAGGATGATGCCACACAGCACACGCTACAATCGATTTATTGAAGAGTAAGTATGGTGAGCGTGTTATCTCAAGAAATGGGCCAGTCGATTGGCCCCCTCGTTCGTGCGATTTAACGCCGTTTGACTATTTTATGTGGGGCTACGTTAAGTCATTGGTTTATGCAAACACGCCGACGACGTTGGAAGAGCTCAGAGCCAACATTGAACGCGAAATAGCGGCCGTTTCGGCCGAAATGTGTGGCCGAGTCGTTGAAAATTGGGTCCAAAGAATCGACCACTGCAAACGTGCCCGCGGTGGCCATATGAACGAAGTCGAGTTCCATTCATAAATGTTTTGATTGTACTCCAAGCTGATAATAAAGTTTTTGAAATATCTCAAATGGTTTGCGTTTTATTTAAAAAAAAAGTTATCGAATCCTTATTGGAAAACCCTATACAAGTCGAGTTTTTACAGTTCAAAATGGTTGAACTATTTGAGAGCCAGGTACCCATACGAACGAAAACTTTTAAGCCCAACAATTCCTGGTTGACCTCAGATATTCGCCACCTAATTCAAAAACGCGACGAAGCCTACAACAAATGGAAGCATTTTAGAGTGGAAGGGTTTCATAGAACTTATCGCTCACTTCGTAATATAGTTGTTTGCAAAATACGGGCGGCCACAATTCGATTTTACTCAAAACCGTTGAATCCTTCGTCAACCGGGAAGTAGTTATGGAAGAATCTCAGGGAGATTGAGATGGGAAAAAAGCAACAGGCATGTAACTAAAGCCGACGGAAATAAGCTAAAGAGGAATTTCGTATTCCATACCCCCTCTAGTGATGGTTCCCTCGCTCCAAATTATACCACAATTTCACACGTTCTATCTCCTCCAAACGAATCTTTTGCTTTTTCTCGTATCCAACAAGTTGACGTAGTTGAGAGCTTGCTTTCAATTACTCCTGCTTCAGATTACTCATATTTTCAACCAAATCCTCACAACAAGCGTTTTTCCTTTAGTCTGGAAGTTGTCGAAGATAATACCAGTACCAAAGAGTTCAAGAAAATCATGTACAAACAAATGAATAGGTTTCTTCACCAACACAATCTTTTAATCGATCTTTTAATTTCTGAGCATAGCTGCTCGACGGCTCTGCTTGGAGTTGTCGATGATATTAGGCAAAAGCTTGATATAGGATATCTTTCCTTTCTGATACTTCCCGATTTCTCTAAGGCGTTCGACAATGTTAATCACGCCATTCTATGCGATAAATTATCCAGAATGTACAACTTTTCCAATTCCGCAGTCTGTCTAAT
Source organism: Volucella bombylans (assembly GCA_949129095.1). NCBI lineage: Eukaryota > Metazoa > Arthropoda > Insecta > Diptera > Syrphidae > Volucella > Volucella bombylans. Next base: position 203,967,616 of record OX422141.1, read on the forward strand.
ATCCTCATACTTGGATGATCGCCAACAAGCGTTTTTTACTGAAAATTCCTTGTCGGATTTTCTTCCCAATCCGTGTGGCGTACCTCAGGGATCTATTCTAGGCTCTCTTCTATTTTCTTTATATGTTAATGAATCACCATCCATTCTTTCGTATTGCTCAGTGGAAATGTATGCCGATTACACCCAATTACACCTTAGCTGTTCTCCTGAATCTGCAGGCCAGTGCATAAATCACATAAACTCCGATCTGGGTAAAATTTTCAAGTGGGCGAGTCAGAATCTACTTCTTACTAATCCAAAGAAATCGAAATGCATTGTTATATCTAGAAAGCCCGTTAATACATCCCTGCTTCCCCCGATCTCTATTAACGACGGTCCTATTAAATACGTTGACAATGCCAAAAACCTTGGTATGATTTTTAACTCAACTCTAACCTGGCATGATCACATAAAAGTTGCGTTGCCAAGGCACATGGGGTCCTCCGATCTCTGTGGGCTTTACAACACCTTATACCTATAGGAACCAGATCTCTGTTAGTCAAGACCCTCATTTCGCCTATTCTTACTTAGTAGACTTCACGTCTAGGGAAAATGTGATGAATTTAGTAGTCGTAAGCTAAATGTCGCATATAATAATGCTGCTCATTTTATTTTTAGCCGCCGTCGATATGACCACATTTCTCCGCCTTACCTCTGAACGCAAAGTCTTTATTAACACCACTCGGCTCTGGAATGCCCTCCCACGTAACATTAGTGAAATAAAAAATAGCATACGATTTAAAAATCAAATAAAAATACATCTATCTACCTTGAATTAATTTTTGAATTATTCCACAATGACACATTGTAAAGGAAACCGTCGATTATAAGTAGCTTTCTCTTATTAGCTTATCATAAAGATATTATATCTTAATATATAAGCTCTCGATCTAATTGAAAATAAAATAAAAAATAGATCCCGGGGCAAACTGCAACGATTCTAATCCCGAGAGATGACGCATCATACACGCAAAACGAAGGGGACCTCAACCAACTTGGAATGCCAAAAGATGTGGTGGTGGGAGATCGTGGTAGCTGGAAGGGCTTATTGTTTAAGACCCAGGATCACCTCGAATCTTAGCGCCACCCAAGTAAATAAATAAGATAGACCATCAAAGTCGAATTAAAAAACATATTACGGCGATGTAAAATCGATATAACGTGCGTTCAAGAAACGTGCGTCGGAAACAGGACCGCTGTTTTTATGTTCGCTGTTAACGATGTTAGTTAAAATGAAAAATCATGATAATGATGATGATATTACGAGTAACATGGCAATTAGTGGTTAAACGCCTCAGCTGGCTCGAATATAGTGTAATATAGAAGTCTATATTCATAGGCAGTCAATGCAGTTCGTAGAGGGCTACTCAGCGGCAACGTAAGGTCCACCGCCACCCCATACTGCCAGCACACTTGGACCAGCCGCACCAAAGCATTTCAAAGATAGATAATCCATCTATCGAAAACATAAGTGCTAGCGGGTACTGGTGTTGTTGTATCGACGCAACAATCTCAACAACTTGTCGCAAAACAACAATAGTTAGAGTAAAGATCCGCACAACAACCTGCATTCTATCCATTACAGCAACAGTTACTAATGTTGCAATCCCTGCAGCAAAAACAAAATTTCTTAAATCTCCAATAGCAACAGCAAAAACAGCAACAAACTGTCGTAGTACAAAACCCTACCCCACTTGGTGCACCGCCTGCGTATCCTAGTCAACCGCCAACACCACGAGCTGCCGATCATTTAATTACAGAGAAAGGTGACATTGAAAGGCGCAGTGGTCGATTTAAGGTCCATAGCTGAACTGGGGCCTGTGACACAATACAACAAGTCAACGAGTACTTGTTTAACTATACTTGTGAAACAAGTACAGTTCATTTCTGTATCACAACAAAAACTGTAACACTTGTTGAAAAAAAAAATTTCCCTCGACTTGTTAATTAGTTGAACAAGTCATTCTCACAGGATGAGTTGGTTCCCACTAGGTCACCGAAATCAAGCAGTGTTAGGCGCGGTAAGTAACCAGATGAGGGACCACATGGGAACTCGGTACACCGCTGGCTGTTGACAAACACCACATGGGCATAGTACCCCGGTGTAAAATCCCGGACTTTACAAATTCATTTGTATCGATCCTTTGAAAAATAAAATAAAATACAAATAAATATGAAAATAATAATATTAACAAAAATTAGAGAAAACAAACACATTTTGTTTGGTGCTTTCTCTGATTTATTAACAAAATCAAATAAAGCTGATAAATAGTGGGGAGCATAAAGTGTGAATATACCACCTTGATCAAAAATTCCCGGAATTCATTCAGAAAATTAAAAATACAAGTTGAATAAACTTGATTGATATATTGTCCTCTTCAAAGTAATCCCCATCGATTTCAACACACTTATGCTAGCGCTTGATTCAGTCCTCGAAATTTTTTTATATTCGGTTTTCGGTATGCCCATCAGTGCATCCTGCGATTTTTCCATTACTTCCTCTCGGCTGCTGAAACGCGTTCCACGTAGTGGTTTTTTAACTCTATTTGACAGAAAGAAGTCACAGGGAGTCAAATCAGGTGAACTCGGCGGCTGTTGGATGGCATTTGTTGCATTTTTCGTCAAAAAATTACGAATAATGATGGCATTGTGCAATGGTGCGTTATCATGGTGCAAAATCCACGAGATTTCTGCACACAATACTCTTTGTTTTCTGTCTGGCCTTCTGACAAAAATTCATGATGCACTACACCGTTGTAATCCATGAAAACCGTAAGCGTTGCCTTCTTTTTTGACTGAAAACGACGTACTTTTTTTGGTATCGGCTCATTTGGTGAGCGCCATTCACTTGCCTGATGTCTGGATTGCGTGTCGTACTCATAAACCCACGTCTCGTCTCCAGTAATGTTCCTTTTGATGAATGTGAAATAGAACTCAGCCTCGCAAATCATTTCTTTTGCGACGTCAAAACGGTCTCTTTTTTGCATGAAATTGAGGTCTTTTGGCACCAACTTTGCTGCTAACCAAAATGTCTTGGACGGATCCATAGGCAATGTTCAAGTCCTCCGCTATCTCTCTGATGGTTAATTTGCGGTTATTGACCAACATGTTTTCGTCGGTTTTCGATGTCGATGGTCTGCGACTGCGTTCATCATCTTCGATTGACTCACGACCACTTTCGAACCGCTCGTGCCACTGGTAAACGACCATTTTCTTTAGAGAATCGTTGCCGAAACACTTTTCCAACGTTCGCGTACCATTAAATCCGTATTTTACGCAAAATTTAATACAAGTTCGTTGTTTCAAATTTAAATCCATTACTATTTCAAATTGTAAAAAATCGCCAACACACATAGAGATGTACTCTTGGCTACGTAACTTTTGCAAATGTCAAGCTATGACGCTAAGATTTAGAGATAATGTCAACAACAGATTTTACAACTTAACAAAAAAACAGAACTCAAATCGGAACAATGGGTGCGCCACACGGTGGTTATTCCGGAAACCTTTTGATGAAGTAGTGGTGGTTCCTGTAGGAAAAAACTGGACGTACTCGTATATCAAAGATGTATTTTGACGGCGATGTGAATACAATTTCCACTTCTGCGCTTGTTTCCTCTTGCTGTTCTGTATTTTCTTCCTCTAAGGTATAGGTTACAAAACTGCGAGACATGTTGCATAGAGTAACACAGTATTTGCGGATGAGGTGGAAGGTGGCATTAGCTACGTTCTTAATGTGTAAGCTCTGTTACCTAATATTACGGCATTGGGAAAAGGGCTACATCCATTTTCTATTTTTTGAAATAGCGTACTATTTCGCAGCACTCGCGCATCATGCACACTTCTCGGCCAGTTAGCACTGACATAATAGAATCTAAGGTCGGGTTCACATACTGCCATAAAATTAATTGAATGTCTGCCATGTTGGTCAACGAAAACTGATTGATTATTTGATGGTGCGTCAATGTTCAATTCAATTTCAATTCAATTCAATTTCAATTTTTATTTGGCAGGTACAAATAAGAACAGAAGTCTTTTATAGTACATGAAAGCTCATTTAAAGTAGTTCACAGCATTAGATTAGTTTATGCAAAAAAAAAAAAAAAAGAGCACAATTAAAACATTAAGTAAAAGAAAAAACTAAATTTACAGGTTTTAAATCAGATCTTAAACTAATTTAAAGAATATTCGTTACTAATACTGAGGAAACAAAAGGGAAAATTGAGGAAGCATAGGGGGAAAAAGAAAAAAAGAGGGCAAAGCAGAAAGCTGAGAAGACAGGTGTAATAAGGAAAAGAAGAGAAGAATAGATTACAAAGATGAAAAGTGTGCATATATAGCACATTTAAATTGCTTAGCTCCTATTTCCTGTTTAATGGTGGTAGGCAGTGAATTCCACAGTCTGGAAACATGAACAAGGAAGAGGCGAGACGAGTTCAGATACTTATAAGAGGGCGAGATAAGATTGAAAGTTCTAGGTGACTGAACAAATTTAAATTTTTCAAATAAATACGGTGGTGATTTTTTATGTATTAATTTATGTAAGAACACACAGCATCTTATTGTCCAAAAATCAGAAAATGAACACCCAAGGACACGCTTATGGTAATGGGTTATATGTTCGTATCTTCTTACTCCAAAGGCATATCGAACCATATCGTTAAAAGCAACAAGTAATTTGTGCTGGCAGAGAGAATCTAGTTTACAGTAGATAACTATAGCATATTCAAAAATCGGCAAAAGAATGGACTTAATCAACCTCAGTTTGGTGCTAACAGGTGTAAAATTAGTAAATTAGAAGCCAGAGCTTTCGCAATCCTGCATATACATGCGCTATAATTAAGTTTACATGATCAGTGGCAGAAAGAGACCGATTTACTTTATATCCAAGACTCATAACGGTGTCAGAGAAGATTAGCCTTGTGGAGTTGAGAAAAATAGGCGGTAACTCTTCGACGTTGTAAAATTTTTTTGAGATTAAAATTATCTGACTCTTTTTTGGATTTAGAATCAGACCATTGTCTTGAGACCATTTTGCAATGGAAGACAAGTCCGAATTAAATCTATCAACAAGATCTTCCAGCAGGCCAAGTGGTCGAGAAAGGTATATCTGCACGTCATCGGCATACATATGTACATATGTATTTCGACATACTTGCGGTAAATCATTAATGAAAAGACAGAAAATAATTGGGCCAAGAACTGAACCCTGGGGAATTCCAGAAACTATATTTTTTGGTTGAGAGTATTTTGAGTTAGCAATAACTCTTTGAACACGATTTGTAAGATAATTCCTAATTAGACACACTGAGGAATCACTCACACCAAAGTAAAGTTTCAGTTTAGTGCAAAGAACCTCATGACTGATTGTGTCGAAGGCTTTCGAGAAATCAAGTAAGCAGAGCAGTGAAAGATATTCCTTGTCATATTGAATTCTAATATCATCAAGCACTTTGATCATAGCTGTAGAACAGCTGTGGCCAGATCGGAAACCTGACTGCACTGACGATAAAAGATTGAAACGATTGAGGTGGTTGTAAATCTGTTTCGCAAGAATTTTTTCGAAGATTTTGGACAAACAAGGTAAGATACTTATTGGACGGAAATCGGTTGCTAATAAGGGGTTGTTCTTCTTGGGCACTGGGATGACCTTTGCTTTTTTCCAACAATCCGGGAAGGTTGACGAGGTAATGCAGAAATTATATAAATGAGTTAATGAGCTTATTAGATGGTGAAGTATTATTTTGATAAAATGCAAGTCTACTCCGTCCTCACCAATCGCGTTAGATTTGAGAGCACAAACCTGTAGGATCACATCCGATTCAGATATTACTTCAAATTCCAACAACTGTGATCCACCAAAGAAAAGCTGATTTTCCGGTGAAAACGAAGAATTGCAACTAGGTTTAGAGGAAAAGGCATGAATTAACTCATCTGCATCTGGCATTTTAGTTTGTATATGACTCTTTCCTATCCTAATAGAACGTAAATTTGCCCTAAGTTTCTTCGACGGTTGGTCAATGCTGAGCTTCGCCAAAAAATATGCTTTTTTTGCTCTTCTGGTGACAAGTGAAGAGTAATTTCTTGCTCTGCAAAACATTTCCCAATTGTGACAAGTTGAAAATTTTTTGAATTTGGCATATAATTTTCGACGAGTTTTGATAGCATTATGCACCTCAGTGGTAAACCAAGGGCATTTACTATTGGGCACTGTGACAGTCTTAACAGGAACATGTATATTAAAAAGATCTTTAATTAGGGTCTGAACGATTTCTACTTTATCATTAATGTCCGATAGAAAGTAACACAAATGCCATGGTTGAAGGCTCGCATGATGGTGAAGGATGTTATGGTTTATTGCTGCGAAATCACGAAATTGAAAGGTGTTCTGCAGGGGATTCAATGAGAAATCAATGTCATATGTACAAAACAAAAGATCATGGTCTGAGACTCCTTCCAGTGACAATTGGTCTTGGAGTAGCACGTTTGTATGGTCTGAGACAACCATCAAGTCAAGAAGACTTGGCGGGGTATCAGGGCCAAAGCGAGTAGCATAAGAATTAACGGCCACAAGGCCACACGATGCAATAGCATCCAGGAGTGAACGAGATCTACTGTCATTCTTCAGCAAATCCGCATTAAAAATCCCCGCATAGTATAATATGCTCGTATGATGCGGAAAATAGTTGTAAAGTAGAAAACAATGAATCGAAAGAGCAATTACGGTTGGGACTATAGACTAAACCAATAATACACTTCACATTTCCATTGGAAATTTCGACCAGGATGTATTCAGTATCATTTCCCAAAGACTTTTCCAACATTTTACAAGTCAAACCTGCTTTATGGTAAATAGCTAAATAGCTATCCCCCCACCAGTAGTTTCAGTAACTCTGTTATGCGGAACTAAGAAGTACCCAGGAATGCCATAAATATGGTTATAACCATTTTCATCATCTAGACTTTTGAACCATGTTTCGCTTACACAAATAATGTCCACCCCCGAATCATTAAAAATATGCCGGACGTAGTCAAGTTTTGATAGGCTAAGACTACGAGCTTTGAAGTGGCAGACTTTAAATCCTTCATAGGCATTTGATAAAATTTTTACTAGCGTCTGAACCCCAACCTCATTCAGCGTCTCAGACACAAAGTCACTATGAGCCATAAGTATGAAAAACACCACAAACAAGAAATAGTAGCACAACTGGAATAACTAATAAGGTATCATTGTAATCTATTGGAAAGAAAAGTGCGAAACGTACAGGGAAATAGAGAGAGGAAGGAGGAAAGAGGAAATAGTATAAGTACAACATTTAGTAGATAATATTATTAGAAAAAATAAAGTAAAAATAAATTTAGAAATTCAAAGTTTAACTCATTTAAATAGCTCCATTCAAGAATTAAATTCAAATTAAAAATAAAACTATTTTGGAAAATTCGTAGTTGTTGAAATTCTCATCTCTGTGTCATCCTTGCTCTTCTTCACATACACAAAGCCGTTGCGCGTTTTGGCAGAGAACAGCAGACCCTCACGACGAAGTTGGAGAGCATGTCGAAGCAAGGAGTTATTCTCTTTCGTTAAGCTCTCATTAATATAAATACGGGTGGAGGTGCACGCAGAGGTTGTGCTGTTGTCGGAAGCAGACAATTCATTATCCAGCTGAGCGAGCGTAAGGCCATTGTTTGCACGAAAAGCAGCGAGCAGCGAACTTTGCTCTGTCTGAGACGAGAGCCTGATGAGTAGCGGGCTGTAACCATTGTTTGGTGTATTTCTCAGTCGAAAAGCATCGAAGTGAGAGGTGATGTTGTGGTGAAGTTTTTCAGCAATGTTTTTCGCGAGTTTGATGGGGTTTTCTCCCGGTCTTTGCGGAATGCCACGAACAATAACATCTCTGAGACGCTCTTTTCGTTGTAGATCAGCCACCTCTTCTCTTAATTTCATATTATCATTTCGTAGTTCCAGGATACTAGTCTCAAATTGTTGGACTCTTTGGTTAAGAGAAGCAATGGCCTCACATATTTTATTGTTGAAGCTGCATTCAAGCTCCGCAAGCAAAGATTTGAATTTCTCCATCAAACTAGATTCCAGATCACGAAGTTGATCAGACAAGGATGGTTTTTTATCTGAGAACTTCATAGGTGGTGGGTGAGATTTGGTCGTGTTATTACCTGATTGGAATTTGTCTGGAGTAACTGCATTCATTAAGGTGGACTTCTCTTTAAGTGCTTGTTGGCGAGTAGTTGACATTTTGAACAACAAAGAAACCGAAAATCACTGGCCACAGATAAATTAGTCTTCAAAGCGTTTGCAATTGATGCAATTAAAGGAGTCACAGTAACGCGAGTAATCTATCACTTGTATTACAGAGACTGTTAGTGATAATTTGTTTGAATTCGGATAAATAGTTATCGTAAGGACGGAGCGATTAAAAACACGTCTATTCACTTAACATTTCTCTTAACCCAATCAAAATACTACTGTTAATCAAAATACTATCGATTGCACCACACACTTCCGGCATATCACCTTTCTCAAAAAAGTCCGGAATCGTAAGGTGTGAACTTTCGGGCCAACACACTTGCTTCTGAAATTCAACTTCATTTATTGCAGAAGTGACTTCTTTTAAACACCGGCACACCGTCATTTTATTAAAACCATGAACATCACTTATAACATGGTACTGATATCCTGTCCCAAACCAATGCAAGGCTATTAGTATTTTCTGCCCAACAATTAGCGCTTTGCTTCTATTAGTTGGCGAACGCAATTTAGGGGAAAGTCTCTCCGTAAGACTACAGCTTTTATTGGCATACGAAATTTTGCGATGAACAAATTAGGCTCTATTTCGAAATTAATTCTTTCTTTATATATTTTTTTATTTCCTTGATTCTCCCTGTCATTGTCCGATTCAGAATCAAGAAAAAATATTTTGAAATAACCGTCCCTCTATTATCACTTGGTAAACGCTATTGCGAGTATTTAATTCAAACTTGTTCACTTCTAACAAGTCGGTCACGGTCAGTTAGAATTTATTAATTTTTCAGTAAGTAGAAACTCTCTTCCTCCAACACTAGTTGTTTCCAATTCCCACTTTTTGAGATATTCTAACACAAGTGTCGCAGCGCTCTCAGACCTGTTGTTATGCGTTACACGAATTTTCAACAATTGTTTAATTTTACTTGTTTAACACGCACTTGTTATGTATATTGTGTTATAGGCCCCTGGTATTTTGTATTGTCAGGTTGGTAGATGTCGGAATTCGCTTATCTTTGGATCAGAAGATATCAACATGGAATGGAGTACATCAGTATTTGTTGCGATTCGGGACATCTTTCTTGAAAACGCGCTTCGAAAAATTTTGTAATCTTTTTGATGGGCTTCTAAGACATCTTCCGACATTTTGTGGACTTTTAGTTTTTGCTGTTTTTGCTGAATCCTTAAACAATTTTCGGGCCGTGTTGCTGTCATTGGTATTCCTCCACCCTATTTTGGAAAATCTACCAAGATTCCGAATTCAGATCTAAGTTCATTTTGTAACAATTCTTTTCTGTTTTTAATTGCTAGTTTCTCTTCAGCTTCTCTTGCCTGCCAGCTTTCATTTTCAATTTTGTAAGATACATGTAGCAGTGCTTCCATAAATCTAATGTGTGCATGAAGACTTTGTAAGTCGTATGAATAGGCAGTGTTGTGAGGAGGTTTTTGTAAGCAAAGTTCAATATTGTTTATGTCCTTAGGAGATTGTAACCAGACCCTAAATTCAACCTTGAACAGCAACAACCTTCACGCAGTAAAAATCTCCAGAAAGAGGAAGGGGTCGTCGCCATTTTTGGTTGAGAAGAAAAGACGACGTGGCTTCCGTGAGATAAGAGGACGAACAAAACTAATTTTTTAGTTGTATTTTCATTTTGTTTATCATATTTAAATTTCATTGTGTACTTAACTTCATTAACTGAATATTAATTCTAAATCGTATAAATAATAAATAAATTAACTTAAAATAGCGAAGTCTTGTCTCTCAAACGGCTCCGCAACAGAGATGCTGTGCATCTATTACAAACTGAGTTAGACCTGTTCTCCATAACAGCATTACCATTGTTTCGAACAAGCCATGATTAACTAAAACAGTTTTGTCATTGTGGGTTCTATTTATTCTATTTATTTCGGCTATTGTCTCAATATTTTCCTTTGCGAATTCAAAACGTACTGGATGGCAGTATCTTGGAGAAGATGTTCTTGAATTTATCCAGATATTTTCAGTCCCAGAACCAACTTTACTTATTTCTAAAGATACTATGCATGTTAGCACAATATCAGTATCATTTGCCTCAGGATTTACCAAAAAGTTTTGCTTACAGCGCGAGCGCCCTCCACTACAATTAGAGCCCCATTTCCGCGAACATAATGAGGTATCACCGTTTTCTAACTGGTTCTCAAAAGTTTTAAGGTGTGCAGCAGACAAGCGTTGTAGTGGCAAGTCCAACAATGACTGTATTTTAACTTCACATAAGGTTTCGGTTATGGTCAAAAAATTACTTGTTGGATAACACTTTTGTTTTACTTCTAAAATAGTATCGCAGGCTGGGTAAATATTAGCATTTCTTTCTTTTGCGCTTTTTTTAAAATTGCTTTTGTTGATGTTTTATCAGTTTTAAATCGGTTATAAGGGCTACGGCTACTGCAGGTGTATATGGCTTGATCGTATTCGGAGTTTCGGGTTTCTTAAGCTTTTTAAGTGTTTTAGGAGACCACTCGACAACCCTCTTTACGACTTCGGCGTTAAAACGCTTTCCTTCTATTCTAAGCTTAGACACAACAGCAAATCATGATTCTTCGGCCGATCTTTCAATAAGGTTTCGAATTTTCCATTTTTTACCTCTGTTTCCACATTCCTGGAATTTCTTTTCCGGTCTTCCTTGTATAGAAGTTGTTGGCACATGAATTTCAGGAAATGGAATTAGGAACACTTTTTGAAGCCACAACAATTCAGCTTTTAAAAATCGTTCTGGTGACATTTGTTTTCTTTATACTTCTTGAAAAGTTGTGATACAAAAGTTATACTGTATTCGAGGCATTTTTTATGAGCAGCTTCATCAGGAACGGTTATTGACTTTTTTGGCATTACGTACTGCTAAACAGCACTTGCACAAAGCGTTACTGATGACTTAAAAGATTTTCACTTTGAATGAACAAAAAAACTTCTTGACGTAAAGGGAATGGTCGCCCTGAAAATGGCGGATTGATACCTTTTGGAGATGGAAAAAGAATGTTACGCTGAGTGTGCCGATTTGCTACAAATAATTATCTCACTTTTGTTTCACTATTAGAAAACTTTGTGCATTGCATTGAGATGCTTCCCATTGATGACGTAACGGAATTAAGGAATTTTTTTTGTTTCTCGTTATGTGGGTGGTTGATTTTAACCCTACTGGTGTAACACGAGACTTTGGCTCTCGCAGGGATCGTAGGAGAGGGCAACGTAGGAACTCTCACTCAAGAAAACGCCGCTTTGTTGGATTCTCTGCCGCGAGTTGTGCTGTTCGAAAACCGCAGCAATACGCTGAACCGGCACCCCAACAAAGGTAGTTGTATAAAAAAAAATAGGGAATAAGGAAAACCCACTTTTTACAAAAGTTAATATTCTATATTTGCTTAAAATTTTATATTTATTCAGTACAAAGTTAAGTAGTATATTTTAGTTCCAAAAATTTGTTCAGATTTACTGTAGACGGTAGAAAAAAAAACCTGACCGTCGTACTAAAATCAGCTCAAGTGTGATATTTTTCCTTTCAGTGGATTCCCGACTGTGACAGCGAAATACCAAACCTGAGTGACTTTGGCTTTGATCGTGCTCGGCTTTTATACCCTTCTTCGAAGTGAAGAGGTGAGCTTTTTCGAGAAAAGCTTTTTTGTGTTAAAGCTCTCTGGCTGTTTATTATTTAAGGGTTGCCAATACAATAGGAAATATATATATTATATTACAAATATTTTTTACAAAAGTTCATTATTGATAAATAAAGATAAATTTTTCATTTTATAACAAAATTCATTACAATTAGGTTAAGGGTTACAATATTCATTTTATAACAAAATTTTATGAAGTTATGTTTTGTTACACTGGTATTTTTTTTAACAGCAACAAAATTTTTTTTTTCACTTATGACCAGCTAGTGTTGTAATAAATCGGCCAGTGTGCGCGGTAGCGGATATGTGGACAATACGTCGAATTTTGTTCCACACGCAAGGGGGAATATTTAACCTGCTGAAGGGATGCCATTTAAGTCAGTCAATGTCTACATGAATGGTATTGTGCAGCAGCAATCGCTATAACAGCCGCAACAATCTCCACAGTCGGAGCTCGACTCATTGAATGAGTTCACATAACTGTCTTCACTGTGATGGGAATGATTTGGGAGGTGTGACTGATCAGGAAGAGATCCTGATCAATCCAAGCAATCCTCTCACAGAAGGACCATTTTGTTTTTAGTAGCGCGCGCTCAAGGGGTTAAAGTACCCTTAAAATGTTTAAACACAGCGCGGGCGAAGGAAAATTAAAGAAGGAAAAAAGATAGGTACCGATGTACGTTGGTTTTAAATGTCTGAATATTGTAATGACTAGGAAATCGAGAGCTCGGCAGGGCATGAATCACGATATTTCAGAGTACGTCCGAAAGTGGGCTTGAGGGTATACTGATGAGAATTCATAGCGATACGGATGTTACGGTTAAGGATTTGAAGGGGCGGAATGCTATTGGCGATTTCTATGGAGTACTGGTGGTGGAAATAGCGATAAAATAGAGTGAGACACAAGACATTACGTCGGTGTTCGAGGGTGCCCATTGTTTAAGTGATATTAGTATCACCTATGTATGAGTTTTACCGCACGGGTTTGAATCCTATCTGGCACGTGCAGAGATGTTTTAGGAACATCTGACCAGATGTGGGCATTGTACTCCAATTTTGGGCGGATGAATGCCTTATATATTGAGGCCAGATCAGAGGGGATAAAATATTTTTTACATCGCTTGAGGAAACCTGGACATTTCGCAGCATTTTTGGCGATATCAAATATGTGGTCATTCAAACGTAAGTTGTCGTTGTCACACATACCGAGAATGGAAAGTTTTTCGGTTTCAACGATGCAAGTGCCATTGATTGATAACGGCTGGGTGTTTAAATTTCGCTTTAACGACAGTAGACAGCATTGTGTTTCGGAAGTATTAAATTCCACTCTGCAGATAGTTCCCCAATTGGTTATGCTGTCAATATTGGAATTTAATGAGCTTAACATACGCTGCCGTTCCCCTTCTACATCTGAAGAGCAGGGACGTGAGTCCGGGAACGAATATGAAAAGCTGAGAGTACTGTCGTCAGCAAAAGAATATATTGGATTAGAAGTGGCAGACAAGAGATCATTGATAGAAATTAAAAAGAGTGTCGGAGGCAGAACAGAGCCTTGGGGCACACCAGCATTTATTTTGTGAATATCAGACTTGAAACCATCCAAGACAACTTGAATTGAACGTTCCGAAAGGTAATTTCTAATCCATTGAAGAAGAGAGTCGTCGATCCCAAATGCACGCATTTTCGACAAAAGAGCCTGATGCCAAACTCTGTCAAATGCCTTAGAAATATCAAGTGCAACTATCTTGCTTTCGCCAGATTGATGTACGCTTTGGTTCCACTTTTCGGTGAGACATGCCATCAAATCACCAGTGGACCTGTTGCTACGAAAACCGTACTGCCGATCATTGAGAAGTTTTCGTGTTTCGAGATATTTCATGAGCTGACGATTTATCAGTGTTTCCATGACCTTGGAAAGAAGGGACGTAAGTGCAATGGGTATGTAGGAGGAGAGAGAAGATGATTCGCCTTTTTTACGGACGGGCTGGACAAATGCTGTTTTTCATCTGCTCGGGAAGAGTCCCAAAGTGTAGGATTGATGAAAAAGCTTACGCAGTGGTTTTGCCAGCGAGGAAGAACACCTCTTCAGAAGAAGGGGAGATATACCATCTGGACCAGCGGATTTATGTATGTTGAGATCTTTAAGTACTCTTGCTACTACACGAGTACGAAAGTGGATTTGTCCCATTGAAGATTCGACGCACTCAAATGTAGGCGGTGACAAAGCACAATCTGGAAATGTTGAGCTGGCCGCAAAGTGTGCATCTAGCTGATTGGCTTTGTTTAAAGATCTGACAGCTGGAATGTCATTGTAAATGAGCGTTGGGATGGAGGATGAGGCGGAATTTCTAATGTTTTTGATGAACGACTAAAAATTTCTACTGCCTTTGGGACATTGCAGAATGTTTTTGGTCGTATAGGAATTTCACATGCTTAAGAAAGGCGTTGCAGTCATTTCTGGCTCGTTTGAACTTTTTTCGGTTTTCCTCTGTCGGATTGGTTTTGAAGGCCCGAAAAAACATTTCTCTAACCCTGACGGCCTCTTTACAGCTGGAGTCGTAGCATGTCTTTTCTTTTGGTTTGATACTTTTTATTCGACGAGGAATAAAGGATCTCATTCCAAAGAGAATGGTGTCTGTAGTCATATGAGCAGCGGAATCCAAACGACCAGTTCAAATTCCTAAAGAAGCTGTTAAGTCTGCTCCAGTTGGCTTTCTCGTATTGCCATACGGTTCTTTTAGGAATCTTTTCTCTAACTGTGTGGTCAGTATACGAGAAATTAGCTGATATAACACAGTGGTCCGACGAGTCTAGAGGGGAGAGCACATCAATGGTGTACTTATCAGGGTGAGAAGTTAAAAACAAGTCCGGGGTGTTGGCGGTATGACTATCAACGTCTGGTATTCGCGTGGGCTCATTTACAAGCTGCGTTAAGTTGTTTTCCGCAGCGAAGATCTCAACACACCTTCCTTCGGGTGTTGTCTGTCCAGAATATCGAAGCTACCCATTGTGTATATTGAAGTCGCCCGTAATAACGATTTCAGTATGAGGATACAGGGATACAATTCTTTGAATGGAGACAGACGGCGCATCAAACTCGTTAAAAATCGAATTGCTGTCAAGTTTGGAGCTTCTGTAAATAAAGCAATAGTGGATAATTTGATTACGGAGATGGAATTTTAACCACAGGAAATTGAATTTCGGATTGGAACCTTGCCTCAACATTCGAAGAAGGCATCCTCAATTCATTTACATCAGAAGAATTCGATTCCACACCACAACCATCATCAAATAGCACACTCCAACAAACTCCTACCAATCACAATAGTAATACTATTGTCACGAGTATCAATTCCAACAATAACAACACAATAGTTGCAGTAGTAGTAGTAATTTTCGTGGCAAATCTCCGCCGGTGAAATGCGAAGCTACAATAAATATTTCAACGTCGAGTAGTAATAGCGTAACCGCTACGAGTGGTAACATAGACAGTGGTCTGTCATCGAATGTCAGTGTTATTGTTATAGACGATGTCAGCAGATGTCCCGGTTAAGCTGGAGCATAACTTTCCAGACGATGACGAGCTGCCAACATTTCAAATACGAGTGAGTGCAAACAAATATTGCATGCAGTGAAGCAATTACCTATTGACATTACCACATTGTTCAGTGTTGCATGTTAATGCATCGTCACCATCGCCGCCTGATTGCCCGCCACAATGGTTGACCAAAGAGCAGCTTTTGCTTCCGACGCCGTCTGTGCAATTGGAGATTGCATTAAAATTGGATTTGGGTTTACTTTCAACTAAAACCTTGGTTGAAGCGAATCCGGATCATAGTGTTGAAGTGCGAACTCAAGTACATCAGTCACTCGTTGAGAATTGGTATAATACGCTGGGTAAGCGCGTTTGCGTGTGTATATATCATCTCTCGCATACAAACATAGCAAAATATGCACAATATCCGGCGACTAGCTTTCAAGAGAGTTTGAAGGAGGAGCGTGAAAAATTGTCAGCCGGTGCACACACAATGTCTGATTCAGACTCCAAAGACTCAATGAGCAGTTCAACAGTGACTGGCAAACGGAGACGGTTGAAGAATGGAAACAAGATTTTGAAATTCGGCACTAATGTATGATAGAGCGACAGCAATTAGCCGAATTGCAAATGCTCCCTACTTTCGCTCGTGTGATATCAGCCACAAATATGCTATCACATGTCGGCCTCGGAATGAACACAGTCCAGCTGTGTTTTCATGTTCCGGGTATTCGGACGTCTGGCCATCAGGAGAATAATAATTTTTGTTCGGTTAACATCAAAATTTGACCGGGCGTCTGTGCCTGACGCCCGTTGGGGTAGAATTCATAATCTGTGCGAAAAGAACAATATAAGTTATTTGCACGGGTCATGGTGGCCGGTCTTGCAAGGTCTCACCGGGTGATTTGGTGTGGATTAATCCTGGTTGTGTTCATTGGGTGCAAGCGGTTGCTTGGTGCAATAATATCGCCTAGAATGTTGGTCCGTTAAAGGCGCGACAATATTCATTGCACGTGGAAGTCTTCAATTTACTTTGTCAATTGTCGGCGGGTAGATCTAGAGCAGCAAGTAGAACTTCAGTTAAGCTCCCATTAGTCTTCTTGATGATCGGCAGCACAAGCTGTCAGTGCGCCACCGCGGGACTCTTTCTTTCGTAACACAACACAAGTGTTTTCGGGTTTTTTCTTCTTTATATCCTATTGTGTTGCTTAGTCTATCTGCTGGATGAATCTCACTCGGATGGAGTGAGAATCTTACACGTTCTCGGTTTGGAATACAGTCATAGTGGTGAAGTGCAGTTTACCGTACGAAGTCCCAGTCGCCCGAATACGGATCGTATAACAACGTACACAAGTCTTGCTGTCCTTCCGGGACTGCCAAAGGCACACTTCCAACTGGATACCATTGTCACGAAGGAGGCTGTTCTAGCTTACATTAGTCAAGGACCTGCCGATTGCACAGCCCTTGTTGGGGAGGCAGTACGATTGCGTGTCACATTCAGGGACTATCCAGTGCCTGCTGTTAAATGGTTCAAAACGGGTTGGCCAATTATCGAAGGTTCCAATACCAAAGTGTCTACAACAAGCGTACAGTCGATACTTGAGCAGACATCGATCACCGCGGATGACAGTGGCAAATATACAATAGAGATAATGAATGATCACAGTAGTGATTTTGCAGCCGCTTCTGTGGCAGCAGAGGGCCCTCCAGAGCCACCAAGTGGTAAGCCAAGTATTTCCCAAGGACCCGATCGTGTTGCTGCTGCATGGTGTGGACCACCATACGATGGTGGCTGCATGTTGACAGGATTTATAATTGAAATGCAAGAAGAAAGCGAAGGTGAATGGAGAAAAATAGCCTCTGTGGTAGATTTCCTTGCTTACACAGTGAATAATCTTACACCACACTCTGTCTACCGTTTCCGAGTGCGAGCTGGGAATATTCATGGAAGAAGTGAACCAGGACTTGCTAGCGATAGAGTCGAGATTTCCGATCCAGAAGTTTCCCGCGAAGACTTCCAAAAGACAATCACCATCAAGGCTGGTGGAGATTTCAAGAGCCGATTTGAAATTCTCGAAGAACTTGGAAAAGGTCGTTTCGGAGTTGTATTCAGGGTTCAAGAGAAGGACACATCTCAAATCCTTGCAGCTAAGGTCATAAAATCTATTAAATCACGTGATAGGCAAAAGGTTCAGGAGGAGATATCCATTATGCAGAGTCCACAGCATCCAAAGCTACTGCAGTTGGCAACATCATTCGAAAGTCCTAGAGAGATCATCATGGTTATGGAGTATATAACCGGAGGAGAGCTCTTAGAGCGAGTTGTGGCTGATGATTTTACATTGACAGAACGAGACTGTATTTTATTTTTGCGACAAGTCTGCGAAGGTGTCGACTATATGCACAGCCAGTCGATAGTGCATCTAGATCTTAAGCCGGAAAATATAATGTGTCATACCAGGACTAGTCATCAAATAAAAATCATTGATTTCGGATTGGCCCAGCATTTGAATACAGACTCGTTGAGGATACTGTTTGGTACACCAGAATTTATTCCTCCAGAGATCATCAATTACGAACCGATTGGGTTCCAATCAGACACGTGGAGCGTTGGAGTGATATGTTATGTCCTACTCTCTGGTCTATCACCACTCATGGGAGATTCCGATGTTGACACATTTGCAAACATCACACGAGCCGATTATGACTTTGAAGACGAAGCATTTGATGCCGTATCACAGGAAGCAAACGACTTTATTTCGAATCTCCTGGTTCATCGTAAGGAAGAGAGACTAACCGCGAAGCAGTGTCTAGAATCAACATGGCTAACGCAACACTATGACGAAAATCTAAACAACAATCGAAGATGCACAGATAAACTGAAGAAATTCATCATCCGAAGAAAGTGGCAGAAAATGCAATTGGGCTTTAGAAAGAATGGCCACTTTGTCCGCATCTAGAAGGAACTCTGCTGTATCCACAGCTGGATCAATACCAAATAGTCCACGACCTTCAGTTTCTGGAGCATCGATAATTAATCCAAATATTTCATCGCACATGACATCCCTCAACGAGGAAGAGGATGACTTTAATCCTGATCTACCAAACCTTGAACTTAAATTGAATGTGAGAGACTCCCTTAAAGTCCGAGATAAGACACAATGCTCCGAACGGAGTGATTCTGGTTTCAGTGAGTGTTCTAGCTGTAGCGGTGGTGTGAATAATTTATGTTACTGCCCAAATTCGATTATCGATAAACATCAGGCACCACCAAAGGATCAGGAGGAGGATCAGAGCCCACTTTCTGTGGCCGTGCCACATGACATTCTAAACACAAAACTTGAAGAAATTACCAAGTCTCAATTGGTTGAACATGACGGATCAGAAAGTATGTCACTCGATGTTCCATCGTGGAAATCGAAATCTATTCCCAGAAAAAAACAGAGGGACAAGTCACTTTCTCCAGAGCCAAGATCACCTCTCGGACCACCTGAATTTGGCCTAGAACATAATATCTTGATCATGACAGGAGAATCTATACCGATCATGCGATCGGATTTCACCAACACCATTAAGATGCGCAAGAAGTCAC
Source organism: Volucella bombylans (assembly GCA_949129095.1). NCBI lineage: Eukaryota > Metazoa > Arthropoda > Insecta > Diptera > Syrphidae > Volucella > Volucella bombylans. The sequence goes on from OX422141.1 coordinate 203,986,687, forward strand.
TCGAAAATAACTTGTCAAAGGAGAAAGCAAAACCTCCAAAAGTGATCCTCGAAACCGCTGGTAAGGTATCGATGCTTAAGAAGAAATTTAGCCAAGCTCCTCCACCATCGCCGCAACTACAAAAGTCAGTGAGTTGCAATTATAACCCCAAATCTAGCATGGATGTGAGTAAATCCAAGAACGTTTTTGACAGATTGAGTTCCCCTTCAAAATACTCCACACCGAAAACTAGCGCCTCTATATCCCTGCGAATTTTCCCCTACCAGTCCGCTCAGCGACGGCAGCGCGGCTAAGTGTGCGAGTTCGCTAAATCACCGAACGATTATCATAACCTAGGACGCCTCAAGCTACAAGGAAATTCATCAATACCCCGACAATCACCAGCAATGACGTAACCCTGAAGAATTCCAACTCAGATCATCATCAAGCGAAGAATCTCAAGACCTTCAGAGGTCTATCATAGAACGTGAACCATCACACTTTCTCGACTCATGTACATTTCGTCAATAGACGGCGTTGCATTTCGAAGCCTACAACAAACAGCAAGACTCCAAAAAAAAAAAACATTTCGAATATTAATTTATAGTTTGTGTAATATGTACTTTGGTCTATTCACTATTATTTGCTCCATCTCTCTATCGTTTTGTTATGTTTTATGTTTGATTTTGGTTTTATTTTTTGTAATAATTATTTATTTGTATGAGTTGTGCGCGAGTTACATGGTAACCCTATAAACCCCTCACTGATATCGATCGATGCCAACACCTAGCAACACGAATTAACCAAATTCCCCCGACCTCATCTACTATCGGTGATAGTACAGCAGCCAACATAACAGAACACATTGTTTGACACAAACATCTTCACCTACCTGATGCATCGGTTTGGCTTGGGTATGCTGATAGCGAGGGCACTACGGAGATATTTTTGACAACAGTGAGTTAGTCTGGAGTTAGATGGACCATTGAAGACAAGTGGAGAAGAAAGTTTAAAGGCATTATAAAGTTTTTATAAAAAATAAATTAAAAAAGAAAAATGAAATAAAAAAAGACTAAATTGATTTGTTTAAGTGCTATTCTAAAAATTAAGAACGTAATTCGCGCAAACAAGCGCCGTCTCTACAAGGCATAGCACCACCATTTAATACGTTCGAGTGATGAGTTGGCTTTAAGGATCATCTTATCGCAATGTGAAGGGAAATTAAGCTCCCTGTCGAATAATATGTCGAGAACTTGATAAGATTGAACCAGGTGAATAGGTTGACCATAGGGTCGGGGAGGAGACGGGATGCATTTGCGTGAGAAGGTTATACAGATTGAAAACCGGTTGAGGTCTTCATAAAGAAGTCTGGAGTCATGGAGAGAAGAAATGCACGTAGCTTTAAAAGTACTTTAAAGCTTTAAAAGCTCTCAATATCTTCAATAACATAACAATAATGAAGAGAAGGGGACCAATATGGCTGCCTTGTGGAACCCCAAAGGAGGCAAGGAAAGGAACTGAAATATCGGATCTAAGCCGAACACTTTAATATCGGTTTACCAGGTAAGAAGATATTCATTTAAATAAAAGTGGTTCAAAGCCGAGAGCAGACAATGTGAAGAGGATCGATTGATGAGATGCCTTATCAAAAGCTCTGCCATTTTCTACGGCTGCGAGAACAAAAGACACGAATTCAACTAGGATTGTGGTAATTGATCAGCCTTTTAAAAACCAAGTGGCGACATAAAGTCTTGCACTTGAAGCGTAAGGCTTCGTATAAAATGTTTTCAAAGAGTTTGGCTATATGAGAGAGTTTATCAATGGAACGATAACTTACAATAACTTCCTTCTTTGATCCCTTGTCTTCCAAATATAGGGAAATTCTCCTTGTGTAAGGGATATGGGAGAGAGCTTGGAAGAGCAATTTTTAAGAAAACCGGCGGGAAGACTATCTAGGCTGGGTAAAAACGCAAATGTACATTTTTGTAACTTTTCTTCACTAACAGCAGGATCGAAATTTTGAGTAAGAAAGGAACAAACGGAGAAATATGGTAGGTTGATCTGGTACGTAAGAGTTGTTGGCAAATGATTGCTTGGAAAATTTAGCAAAAAAGTTGGCGATTGTAGGAGGATTTCGAAATAAAGGGTGGAAGGATAAGCGCCGGTCTTATGTACTTTTACAATTGAAAAATTGAATAAAGGACTTGGAGTCTTTTATAAGATTGATTCTTGCACTATAAAGGTAGAGTTGTAGAGTTCGATGAAGAAGAAATAGTTGAAAGAAGAGTAGTTGGGAAGGAATACCGCCCATAACTTGTTTTTCTTTTTTCCGTAGAGAGCGGAGTCTATGATTATACCAAGGAGGGGATGTAGAAGAAGTTTTATGTCGGGAATTTGGAACATGAAAGGAAATGGCTTTGAATATTTCTCTGTAAAAAATGGAGAAGACATCGACCAGACATAGATAGGTAAACTCAAGGGACGCCCTGCGTAGATAGGTGTTGATTTTACGAAAATTAGCTTTGTAAAAATTATAAGAGCTGTGAATTTGGTGGGTTGGAGGAGGCGACTGGAGAGGAGAGTTGTGGAAAAATGAAAGGAGAATTGGAGAATGAAAGTTATCAATATTTGAAATTGGAAATGGACAATACGATACTAAGGGATTATTGGGATCAGTTGTGAAAATAAGGTCTAATTGCCTTGATACATAGTTGGAAATGCCACTAACTTTACATAAACTAGAGCCTGTTAACCGATCTAAGAAGAGACATTCGTAGTCATCCGATTAGAAGCGATGAAAAAAGATAGGTCTTCAAGTGGAGTCCATTTCAGATGAGGCAGAATAAAACCGCCCAAAATAATGATATCATACAGAGAGTCCGATAAGCCAATCAAATTGTCAATTGCATCAAAAGCAAGTTGGTAGAATTCTACCAGAATTCCTGCAGAATTTACCAATACATAACATCGACACGTAAGTTTTATTTTAACTGACACAAAGTCGAGCTTAGAAGAAGACGAAGTGGCAACGAGATAGGGATCAAAACTTTTATGATTTGCCAACAGCACACTTCGACAAGGAGAGTTAATCAAAGACGGTGTGCGATCATCATCCTGAAAAACAATAAAAGAAGAGGGAGTAATTCCTTTTCTTTCATTTTGGCGACAAGATTATTGTAGTCTCGGTCAGAGCGTAGATATCAAATTGGAGAGCGTGGGATTGACGCAAAACGGCATTAGTTTTAGAACGAAGCCCTCTTAAGTTCTGTTAATTGAAAATATGAAAATATGACAACTGATGAAGTTAGGATATTCAGCTCCAGTTCTGACGTCGGAATTAGGGAATGGCGTGTTTGTTGAGGATGGCAGTTTGACGGGTAGGGGTTAAATCAAAAGAGATACGTTGACATTTGTCCTTGATTTGGAATGGATTAGGGCTAGATTGAGTATGGATAGGAAAAATGTTAGTTTTGAAACTCCTATTGGAGCTGCATTTACTTGGTAACTTATTTGTTCGTTCTGGCGTGATGGACTGCTTAACTTTGATTTGCTTTTTGGTGTAATTTTCCAACCACATGCAGACACAATCTTTCCAAGATTAAAATTAGGATAACAATTCATATTTAGCCGGAAGAATGAGCAAAGTCGAAGTACAGATAAACGCACTCAGACAAAACTCTTCGTACGATTTCATCCGAAGCTATTTGGTGGAAGTACAATACATATTTGGGAATGTAATATGAAATAGCTCCTTTTCACGATTTTGAAGTCATCATATTGTATGGACATGAAAAGTGCATAGAACATTTTGTCCTTCAACATATGATCGATCTTACTTGTCATGAGGCAAAACGTCTTCCATAACTTTGAACAAATCCTGAAGTATGCTGCTTGAGTCTGCGGTCTTGTTGTTATGCAGCTTAACATGCCTGCTCACTTACATAGCACCTATCCTATTGGAGGCCTTTGCATCGGTTTTCTTGATCTCCCGGCTTCTAATTCGTCACACTAACCTTTTCACTATCCGCGATTTCCTGATTCATTAACCATACATTTACCATACGGTACGGGCAGTGGCTGAGTGTATGTAACAACTGATGGATAGCGGGGTTGTGAGTGAAAATTTTGATGGTGCACTGTTTCATATTGTTGTAAGGGCATAACACCTACAACAATTTGATTCGGTAAACCAACGTCAGAATTTCCACTTCGCAGCTTTGCTTAGTATCGTCGGTGTTTGTGTTTTCTGTGTTTGTCTGTGATTATGACTAGGGAATTCAGGGTAGACGTAGCCAATATACGCGGGCTAAAAAGTAATCACTTTTCTGCGTACATCCACGTCTGTAAGTACAGACCAGCTGTTTTGGCACTTAGTGAAACACAGGTAGATCCCCGCCCACACCTCTCAGATCATTCTGATCTGAAGCTACCTGGCTACGAACTAGTGCCATTATTCTTCTCTCACCGCGGTCTCGCCATTTATGTGCGTAGTGATGTAGCTTACCAAACTCCACCACAATGTGATCCATGTTCCAATCCGGAATTCAACTTCATGTGGTTAAAATTCCATCTCCGTAAGCAAATTATCCACTATTGCTTTATTTACAGAAGCTCCAAACTGAACAACAATTCGACCTTTAACGAGTTTGATGCGCTGTCTGTCTCCATTCAAAGAATTGTATCCCTGTATCCTCATACTGAAATCGTTATTACGGGCGACTTCAATATACACAATTCTGGGTGGCTTCGACATTCTGGACAGACAACACCCGAAGGACGGTGTGTTGAGATCTTCGCTGCGGAAAACAACCTAACGCAGCTTGTAAATGAGCCCACGCGAATACCAGACGTTGATAGTCATACCGCCAACACCCTGTGTTTTTAACTTTTCACCCTGATAAATACACCGTTGATGTACTCTCCCCTCTAGACTCGTCGGACCACTGTATTATATCAGCTAATTTCTCGTATACTGACCACACAGTTAGAGAAAAGATTCCTAATAGAACCGTATGGTAATACGAGAAAGCCAACTGGAGCGGACTTAACAGCTTCTTTAGGAATTTTAACTGGTCGTTATGTTTCCTCGATAACGACGTGGATTCCGCTGCTGATATGACTACAGACACCATTCTCTTTGGAATGAGATGATTTATTCCTCATCGAATAAAAAGTATCAAACCAAAAGAAAAGACATGCTACGACTCGAGCTGTAAAGAGGCCGTCAGGGTTAGAGAAATGTTTTTTCGGGCCTTCAAAACCAATCCGACAGAGGAAAACCGAAAAAAGTTCAAACGAGCCAGAAATGACTGCAACGCCTTTCTTAAGCGTGTGAAATTCCTATACGACCAAAAACTGAGGCAAAAAATACTGCAATGTCCCAAAGGCAGTAAAAATTGTTGGTCGTTCGTCAAAAACATTAGAAATTCTGCCTCATCCTCCATCCCAACGCTCATTTACAATGACATTCCAGCTGTCAGCTCTTTGGATAAGGCCAATCTGCTTGCTGCACACTTTGGGGCCAGCTCAACACTCCCAGATTGTGCTTTGTCTCCACCTACACTTGAGTGCGTCGAATCTTCAATGGGACGAATCTACTTTCGCACTCGTGTAGTAGCAAGAGTACTTAAAGATCTCAACATACATAAATACGCTGGTCCAGATGGTATATCTCCCCTTCTTCTGAAGAGGTGTTCTTCCTCGCCGGCAAAACCACTGCGTAAGCTTTTTCATCAATCCTAAGCTTTAGGACTCTTCCCGAGCAGATGGAAAACAGCATTTGTGCAGCCCGTCCCTAAAAAGGCGATTCATCTTCTCTCTCCTCCTACAGACCCATTGCACTTACATCCCTTCTTTCCAAGGTCATGGAAACGCTGATAAACCGTCAGCTCATGAAATATCTCGAAACACGAAAATTTCTCAATGACCGGCAGTACGGTTTTCGTAGCAACAGGTCCACTGGTGATTTGATGACATGTCTCACCGAAAAGTGGAACCAAAGCGTACATCAATCTGGCGAAAGCAAGATAGTTGCACTTGATATTTCTAAGGCATTTGACAGAGTTTGGCATCAGGCTCTTTTGTCGAAAATGCGTGCATTTGGGATCGACGACTCTCTTCTTCAATGGATTAGAAATTACCTTTCGGAACGTTCAATTCAAGTTGTCTTGGACGGTTTCAAGTCTGATATTCACAAAATAAATGCTGGTGTGCCCCAGGGCTCTGTTCTGTCACCGACACTCTTTTTAATTTTCATTAACGATCTCTTGTCTGCTACTTCTAATCCAATATATTCCTTTGCTGATGACAGTACTCTCTGCTTTTCATATTCGTTCCCGGACTCACGGCCCTGCTCTTCGGCTGTAGTACGAGAGCGGCAGCGTATGCTAAGCTCATTAAATTCCGATATCAACAGCATAACCAATTGGGGAACTATCAATAGAGTGGAATTTAATGCTTCCAAAACACAATGCTGTCTCCTGTCTTTACAGCGAAATTTAAACACCCAGCCATTATCTATGAATGGCACTTGCATCGTCGAAACCGAAAAACTTTCCATTTTCGGTATGTGTGTCAATGACAACTTACGTTGGAATGACCACATATTTGATGTCGCCAAAAATGCTGCGAAATGTCTAGGTTTCCTCAAGCGATGTAAGAAATATTTTACCCCCTCTGATCTGGCCTCAATATATAAGGCATTCATCCGCCCAAAATTGGAGTACAACTCCCACATCTGGTCAGGTGCTCCTAAAACATCTCTGCATCTGCTAGATAGGATTCAAAACCGTGCGATAAAACTTATTGACGATACTAATATCAGTCAATCAATGGACACCCTTGAACACCGACGAAATGTCTCGTGTCTCACTTTGTTTTATCGCTACTTCCACCACCAGTGCTCCACTGAAATCGCCAGTAGCATTCCGCCCATTCAAACTTTCATCCGTAACACCCGTCTCGCTATGAATGCTCATCAGTATACCCTCAAGCCCATTTTTGGACGTACTCTAAAATATCGTGATTCGTTCCTAAGCCGTACAACTCGCTTATGGAATGCCCTGCCAATCTCTGTATTTCCTGGTCGTTATAACTTGCAAACATTTAAAAACAATGTACATCGGTACCTCTCTTTTCTTCCTCCCTAAATTTCCCTTGCCCGCGCTGTGTACAATCACCTTAAGGGTACTCAAACCCCTTGAGCGCGCGCTCAATATAAAAAAAAAAAAAATTAACCATATCTTAGTTATATGGACTACATCCATATTTTAGTAAAGCGCAATGAGATCGCAAATTTGTATTTCCATAGAGGTCGACTTTACACTCGGAGCCAAGCAGACAAGAAAGTATTTTTCTTTTGAAAAAAACACCATTAAATTCGGTGCGATAAAGTTGAAGCGACATGATCAGGATAGTATTGAAAAGCACGATCTTGTAGTTAGGACTTTGAATCCGGTTGTTTCGCAAACTTAAAATCCAAGGCCAGTATTCGTTGTATCTCCATTAAGCTGACATTTTCGGTGTTAACATTTACTTTGATGACGGTGAACTACTTACCTACTTAGCAATTATGGCTGTCAGTAGCCGTTAGCTAGGTGGATTTGTTGAAGCTAGTGCTACTCATGCATTTTCTATCCTATTCCCGAAATCCAGTTCAAGGCGACATACCATCTTGATCAAAACGTTCCCGGGAACTTTTTGTTTGTGGTTTGTGGCGCTCCCATTGTTCCGATTTGAGTTTTTTTTGTTTTTTTGTTAAGTTGGTAAATCTGTTGTTGTTATTCCCTCTCAATCTAAGCGTCATAGCTTGACATTTGCAAAACTTACGTAGCCAAGAGTACATCCATCTCTGTGCGTGTTTTTTACAATTTTAGAAATGGATGCAACAACGAACTTGTATTAAATTTTGCGTAAAAAAACGGATTTAAGGGTGCGCAAACGTTGGAAATGTTATAAAAGTGTTTCGGCAACGATTCTAAAGAAAACAGTCGTTTACCAGTGGCACGAGCGGTCCAAAAGTGGTCGTGAATCAATCGAAGATGATGAATGCAGTGGCAGACATCCAAAAACCGACGAAAACATTGATATGGAGTAAAAGAAATGTTGGTCAATAACCGCAAATTAACAATCAGAGAGATAGCGGAGGACTTGAAGATTGGCTATGGATCTGTCCAAGACATTTTAGTTAATGATTTGGGTTTCCGTCGTGTAGCAGCAAAGCTGGTGCCAAAAGACCTCCCACATTTATCAAAGGGATCATTACTGGAGACGAGACGTGGGTTTATGAGTACGACACGCAATCCAAATATCAGGCAAGTGAATGGGGTTCACCAAATAAGCCGAGATCAAAAAAACCACGTCATTTCCAGTCAAAAAAGAAGGCAATACTTACGGTTTTCATGGATTACAACGGTGTAGTGCATCATGAATTTTTGTCAGAAGGCCAGACAGAAAACAAAGAATATTATTTGGGCGTTATGAGACGTTTGTGTGAAGCAATTCGCCGAAAGAGACCAGAATTGTGGACAGAAAACTCGCGGATTTTGCACCATGATGATGGCACCGTCGCACAGTGCCATCATTATTCGTAATTTTTCCACGAAAAATGCAACAAATACCATCCAGCAGCCACCGAATTCACCTGATTTGGCTCCCCGTGACTTCTTTCTGTTCAATCGAGTTAAAAAATCACTACGGGGAACGCGTTTCAGCAGCCGAGAGGAAGTAATGGAAAAATCGCAGGAAGCACTGATGGACATACCGAAAACCGAATATTTAAAAATTTTTCGAGGATTGGGTCAGTACAATCTGAGGTGAGTTACCAAAAGTAAACAAACATGTTCCACCGACAACAATCAATCAGATAGCAGATGTCCTTAACACCTTTTGAGGATGGACGGTCTTCATATTCGTCTACATACGTCAGCCCATATCACGCTGCTTCGATCAAATATAATAGTTCAACCCTTACGAGCCACTCGTAAAGGCTTATCGCTTGAAAAAAAAAATTAAATAAAACCCTCTAAACGACATCACATCATTGTCACATCAAAGTGTCAAAAGATTTTTTGGTTTGTTTCCGCCCAAGTTGAACAACTTCAAAACCATTTGTGGTCTAAGTCCACAATCCGATAAAAATATTCCTTCTCGTACATATTTCGCTCGGAAAAACTTTTCCCATTCAATCGCATAGCTGTGAAAATTAAAATTAAACGGTGTCGCTCCACAAAAAAAAGGAGAACGCTTTGTTTCCGAGAAGACAAAAGCGGGACAAACAATGACACTAAAGGCGTTAAATGAACACAAACTGGGTAAATTCCATAAGCAACCAACAATTGAAATGTACACAGGGGCCCCATGGATTCATTCTCTTATTCCGATGATGATGATGATTCCGCTCCGTTAATAACGATGCCAAGTGTAATAAAAGAATGAAAAAGCGGAAGAGGAAACTCCGTCGTTGTCGGTTGCTGGTGACTGGTGACTGGTGAATAGTGGATGGGTTTTGAAGTTTAATATTCGCAAAGCGTCTGAAGGCAGACGAGGCGTAAAGCGTGATTCGTCACCCACTCATTTACGCTGAAAGAGAACACGATGACAATGATTAACACGACGCGTTTTTGAAAATGGAAGGCCAGCCCTGAGTTAGGAAATAATGGAATATCAGACACTTCATCGCGATAAGGACTGCTCCGCTCTGGAGTGCAGCCAGCAGCTCCAAAGCTTGCATACTTTGAGTCTGTCTGCGTTCTTCTCTTTTCTTGTTTTTTTTAAGTAAAACTGTTTCTAATTATAGACTCAAAGAGGAAGGAGCTCTATTATTGCTTTAAGTGTTCCTACCGTTGGGAAGCACTTTTTGTGAAATGTAAACAAATTTCCACTCAACTTCCGCAAGCATTTTATATTCTTGTGCAAACATTTATTCGGCATCCACCTCCGACAAAGGAGCAGGTCATGATTGCTTTATTTGAGCAGAAGGTACTCGTATATACTCGTAGCTTGGCTGTTGAACTACTCGTATGTGTGATGATATAACATGAATGGGGAATTCATTTTCCAGATAAATTCCTCCAATTATAGAAAGTGGAGTGTTAAATATGAATGAAAAGGATACGTGAGGATTTACTTGGACGTACCTATAGTTTTTCCAGCTGGAAGATTTAATCGTAAGTCGTTTCCGGCTTAGTAGTGATATACATTTGGAAAATTGCCTTAAGAGGATATGTTTTCAAAGAAGAACCCACAGCAAGAATATCTTTAGATCGTACCGTAGGCAATAAATGCGGGTAGTGATCTCCAAGTCTAAGTCTTATTAGGCTTTACAAGGCCTTACCTATTTGATCGAAATAACAGCTGCCTCTCAGATGAAAATGATTAAAATCTTGACGATCCATAAAGACGTGACAAGTACATGGAAGTCCGGGTATGTACCTTAAATGTGAGGACAGTGAACAGATCAAGTTCTGTCGAACTCCCAGTTGAGCCCTTCAAGACATATAACTGTCATGCGAAAGAAGCCCGATGAGACGAAATATACAAGATGATAAATTATAGGGATATCTACCACAGCGATAACAAACGCGGGCTTTTTCACATATTCGCATGCGGATTTATCACTGGATTCAAGTCATGTACTTCGGATATAAAGGGTTTTCCAATAGGGACTTGACAACTTTGAATTTCATTTGTGAACGCACTCTTTCACTAATCGTCAAACTGTCACTGTCGATTTATTCAGTAAACTCAACATTTTCATCATGGTAAAGTACACGAACTAACAACGTCTGCAAATTATAAAAATTTTCTACCGAAGTTCGGAGTCGGTGACTGCAACTTTAAGAGCATTAACTCCAATTTTCTGTCGTAATTCTCGCCCTAGTAGACAGGCAATAACAATTTTAGTGCAAAAATTTGAGTCTGCATATTCGTTGTTGCCGTGTCAGTGAGACAACGGGTTGGTCGAAGTGTCGAAAATATCGCTGCTGTTCAGGCGTCCGTAGCAAACGATCCAAATCAGTCAATTCCACGGCGTTCTCAAGAATTGGGCATCGCTCAGACCACATTATAGCGTATTTTGCTGGGATCTTGGTTTACACCCATACAAGATCAAGATAACTCAAGAATTGAAGCCGATGGACCATTTGAAGCGACGTACGTTCTCCGATTGGGTTCTGGAGAAGATGCGCTAATATGATGAATTTCATCGCAAAATCATCTTCAGTGACGAAGCTCATTTTTGGCTCAATGGGTTCGTCAATAAGCAAAATATGCGTTATTAGTCGGGTGAAAATCCACATGCGCTTCATGAATCACCACTTCATCCACAAAAAGTAACTCTTTGGTGCGGTTTGCATGCCGGCGTTACTGGGCCATATGTTTTCGTCGACGATAACGATTGTCACGTTACTGTGACTATTTTCTGTGGGGCTATGTTAAGTCGTTGGTTTATGCCAACACGCCGACGACTTTGGAAGAGATCAGAGCCAACATTGAACGCGAAATAGCGGCCGTTTCGGCCGAAATGTGTGGCCGAGTTGTTGACAATTGGGTCCAAAGAATCGACCGCTGCAAACGTGCCCGCTGTGGCCATATGAACGAAGTCGAGTTCCATTCATAAATGTTTTGACAGTACTTCAAGCCGATAATAAAGTTTTTGAAATATCTCAAATGGTTTGTGTTTTATTTAAAAAAAGAGTTGTCAAGTCCTTATTAGAAAACCCTATACATGTATTCACTTTGCCAAAACATTCAATTGACCAATTGTTTTTTTTTAATTAAAATAATCAATAGATCCTCAAGCAGTTTACCGTAAGATTTTTCTCTGCACCTGCACACTAGATATATTGGTATCGTTAGGATCCCTTCCAAGCAATCACTGACTATGCTTGAGTGCATGTACAAATCTAAAAATTTGTGTGACTTGTCGGAGTAGAAATGTTTCAATCAACTTTACGGTTCATGTGAAATATCCTGGACAACAGAACACCATCTACATATGCCTTGAATGTTCTCGTACTCTTGTGAAACATTTGTTACATAGCAGTATTAGTACTCCACCTGCATTATTGTACTCGTATTCGTATCTTCGTAGTTGTCGTTCAAATTTGTCAGTGTCCAAGAGAGGACTTGTTCAATTGCTCATCGTGTACGATAATGTTGTAGTTGACTTTTCAATTTGTTCCGAATTATGTGACTTTGCAACTTCAATTAGATTTAAGTGGAATAGATAAACTGAATTTGGGTTCTCGAGTGTGTATTATGTGTAACCTATTAAGAGTTTGAGCCAAGTGATGTTTACCTATAGCATAATTTATTATTGAAAAGTAAAGGTGTCCTTACGTTTAGTACGGCCTGATTTGGTTTCAATCTAATCGTAGTACACGTGTGGTTTCGATTATAGTTGTTCTTTGGACTTGGGAACATTTTATGTTTTACATAAATGTTACTTAAGTCATGTCAATATGTGTGGGTCATTCATGCTCGCTTATAAGACAGTGTCCAGTGATGACACCTATGACGGCGCTGAAATGTTTCCTATTTTGAAAGATCAAACTCTTAAAGCGATCTAGATCCAGTTTTGGCCAGATTTGTTTGGTCGCTAGACATGTTGACCCATCAGTCCATCTACAGTTTTTTCTTACATTAGCATCCAGCTTTGGTATTAGTTTGCACGTAGCGATTGGTATACCGATGATACCTTTTTCAGGTAGGATAGGTAAAGTGGATCAAATTCTAGCGAGTTCGTCGGCCCTTCAATTCCCTGGAATATCTCTGTGGCCCGGCACCCAACGTTGTGAATGTTGAACTGCTCTGCCATCTCCCTGAGAGATGATTGGCAATCAAGTGTGGTTTTAGAACTTTGTGAAACTGAGTCCAGAGATTTGATAACGACTTGGCTGTCCGAAAAGTTGTGGATATCCATTGTAGATATCAGGACAGGACTTCTTTCATCTGCAAAATTTCCACCTGGAACCTGCTAGAGCTACGAGGGGCGTTCAATATATTCTCGGTATCGATATGAAGGAAAATGCGAATTCAATTTAAATTGTTTTTATTTTTCAATATAATCTCCCCTAACATCAATGCATTTGTTACATCTTGAGATAAGCTTTTTTTAAACCCTCAAAAAAATAAATTTCCTCTTTCTCTCCAAAATACCCATTTATTGCCGACTTGAGTTCTTCATCATCCGAAAATCTTTTTCCACGAAGACATTTTTTCAAATCCGGAAACAGGAAATAATCACAAGGGGCAAGGTCTGGACTACAGGGTGGGTGTTGGATTTCTTCGAAACCACAATCTCGCGCAGCAGCCTTGGAAACTCGCGCCGTGTGAACAGGAGCGTTGTCATGAAGAAGCAACACACCCGCTGCGAGTTTGCCCCGTCTTTTCTTTTTAATTTCCTCCCGCAAATTATGCAAAGTGGAAGCGTAGGATGTGGCGTTGATGGTTTCACCTTTTTTTTTGTACTCAATGAGCAAGATTCCCTTTGAGTCCCAAAAAACTGTGGCCGTGAACTTCCCGGCAGACGGAGTGACTTTGAACTTCTTCGGGGGGTCGGTTCCTTTTTTATGCCACTGCATGGACTCTTGTTTGCTTTCAGGGTCATAGTGGTGGACCCATGTTTCGTCCCCAGTAACAATTCAATCCATAACACCGTCCGCGTTCTCACTACACATCTCCAAAAGCTCTCTACAGCATGCGATTCTCAGTTTTTCTGAGGCGCTGTGAGCATTCGTGGCACCCACCTTGCACTGACCTTTGAAAGGTTAAGATGGTCATGAAGAATGGTGTGAATGGTGCCAATTGAAAGCTTGGTGATCTCTGCCATCATTTTCACCTTTATTCGGGCATCCTCAAGAACAAGTTTTTCGACTTCTTTGATGCTTTCTCCCGTACAAGCAGTAGCCGGGGCGCCGGAGCGGGGGTCGTCTTCAATGCTCTCTCTGCCTCTCTTGAACTCACTTGACCACTTTTGCACAGTTGATAACGAAGGTGCGGAACCCTGGTAAACAGCCACCATCTCTTCATGAATAGTTTTTTGACTTTTTCCTTGCTTAGTGAGAAATTTAATTACAGCGCGATGCTCAATTTTCACCATCATCGTCTCAGTTGCCATTATGATTCTGTTTAACTAGAGATAAAACGCGAATTAATAATCACGTTTATATGAAATTTTACATGAATGCACTAAAATAATAGTATTACTTGATAAATAAGTCAATTTATATATACAACCACAGCTTCACTCCGATACCGAGAATATGTTGAACGCCCCTCGTATTTGGTTATTTGGAAGGCGGAAGGAGAGTCTTGGGCTATGCTTATCTGAAAAAACACCGCCACCAACCCCGCTATCAGGCTTGGAGTCATCTGTATGATAGAAATGGATTGACTTCTCGTCCATGAAAGCATCTTCGTTCCAGAAAGATCTAGAGGGAGTGCTTACTTGGAAGCCTTTGTCAATCCAATGGTTACGCGTTAAGAATATTAGAGTGGCCAAATAGTTTATTTGTCCACTGTGCAGTCGCTTTAAGGCGAATAGCTGCTTTTGCAGCCACTTGCTTGCTGAAAATATCGAGTATGTCGAAGTGAAACAGAATATCCAATGCCGGTGAGGGGGTATGCACAACTTATGCACAGACATGCTGTTCTTTAGACTTTGCTTAGTTTGCTGTACTGCATTACCTAAAGCCGTTCATCAGACAACCGCCCCGTAGGTGAGCATCGGTCTTATAACCGAGACGTACAGCCAGTGGGTAATGCGAAGTTGAAGGCCCCATTTGTTTCCAATGGCTTTTTTGCAAGAGAAAAGCTTTGTTTACTCTTTCGTGAATATTAGGTTTTCAGTTTAGTTTTCTGTCAAAAATAAGACCCAGATATTTTTCTGTATCAGAAAAGACTAAACTGGTACCGTTTATTGAGGGAGGGTCTATAATTTGAATTTTATATTTCCCGGAAAAGGGGACAATATCTGTTTTATGTGGGCTTACTCCCAATCCCCAGCGATCCGCTCTTGCTGTAAAAGTTCTTTAATGGTATTGAGATGCTTTTCTGAGATGGGTATAGTAACGTCATCCGCATAGGCTTGTTCGCACCCGCTTCCAGGTATATCAGCAGTTCGTTGAACATGAGTTCCAGGGAAGTGCTGAAAGGACACTGCCTAGCGGCGTACTTCTGCTGACACATCTTTTAGCAGAAAATAGCCAATTTCCGTGTAGGAATTGAATAGCCACTTATACAGGGAGTTCCAGATAATGTATCAACAACTTTAAGAGGAGATTCCTTGACATATTTTGTGAAAAATAAGGTGGATGGGGGGAGGCGGAAACACACCCCTTCCGAAAGACGGAGCTTTTCAGCAAAGCCTTACGCTAAAAATAACATAATTCGTTAAATTCATTATTATGAGTAATTTTATTGTTTCCAAGTAAATGTTTCCCTAAAATTAATGCGCCAAAAGTTATTGAATTTCAAAAATAATTTAGAATTTATTAAAAACCGTAAGTTTTTGATTTTGTCATCATTTTTTTCGGAAAAGTATGTGATTAATCCACACTTTTTGCAACTTTGAAACGTATACCTAGATAAATCAGGTCATATCGTCGTAAATCATTAGTTTTCAAGATAACACACAACTTATTGAAACAGGTTAAACCTTAAATTAAAAACTAACTGACGTTAGCCCGTCTTTATTTTTATTTTTTTCATCAAATTTTGTATCATGTCAATTGTTTGAGGTGCAAACCAATGCTCGTGCACGTTAGAGTTCGTTTTTGAAAGGCTGCAACAATGTCCATTCTTTCTAATTTTGGAATTTCACAGCTGTCTCGTCTATCATAATATTTTTATTTCTGATGAGCAAATAATATCCTTCTTCCGTCTCCATAAATAGAAGTGAATTGGGGTCAAATTCGGAGACTTTGGAGGCCGCAGAAGGGTCCATTCACGAATTTTCATACACGCGTCCTAACCACTCTCGAATTAAGCCTTGGTGGAAGTCGATAGCTTCCGATCACCTTATTACCCAATATGCCTGCCCACATATTGACGTTGATCTTATGCTGAAAGGGTCTGTTTTCCATGGAGTGCAAATTGTGGAAATTAGTGTTTCCATACCTGGTGAATTGGGACTCATCGGTCCATAGAATCCAGTCGTGTTTCGCAAAGTGCCTGTACAGAATGTAATTGCACAATCCCAAACGCTTCTCTGAGTCCCGGGATTATATCTCCTGCACTGAACATGAACTCGTATTTATGTAAGTCCTGCTTAGTTGCTTAAGACTGGTATTTGGATAGTTTCTGACATAATGTAAAACGTCTTCGTAGCTGCGAACGTCTTCTGCTGAAGTAGGCTGTGAGTCTCTCGGCGATTTCCGCGTTTTTCCTGTCTCCCTCAAGCTGGAATATGGGGCAGACCTAACAGTCCTATTTGTTACCACACATGCATAATTGGGAAACATATTATTTTCATTTGGAAGATCTGTATCTCGGAGGTGATGCATTTCCACTCTACCACTATAAAAACAACCGAAGGTCGCATGTGTCTGGAACCCCCTCTGTTTACGAAACTATCTGTGTTGAAAGCGATTCCGTTTGGCCTTACACATATAGTAAATTTAATTTATCGTACGGAATATCGAAGTGGACCGCGGAAGCGGTTCATGTTCGTACTTGATTATTGGATTGTCATGTGTCCAATGGTCTAAGTAGTGAGCCATAGCCTACTGCTACCAGTTAGATGTTGGTCTGTAAATCAAGCGGTATAAGGGGCAGAAAAGCAATTGGAGTCGTCGTATAAGTTGTTTGGGGTGCCCCGGTAATTTTCGAGTATACGAGTAGTTTTCCTTACTGTTGCTTTGATTGATTCCCTAGTGAACCATACGTGAGTATAGGTCTCACTTTCACTGTATAATTCTGTAGATAAAAAGAATTATGATAAAAGGGTTTCAACGGTAGATTGCTTGTCGCAAAAATCTCAAATTTTTCCGTAGCTAATGCAAGTGCAGTAAACATGCCAGGAGACTTTCAGAATCGTAACAACTGACGGTTGGGATTCCTTCCGACCACTTCTAAGACTCCGACCCGCCAACTGTGGGGGCACTGTGATTTAAAGGATCTTTTGTACCACAAAATCAGCATTAAGAAGCCAAGAAAGGTTCAACTCTGACTTACTAATGGAGCAAAGCAAGTTTTATATGCTAAAAATATGAGAGCTGCTCGAGTGGTCTACGAGGAAATATATGGGACATAGGCTTGAACAGAAGAAAAAGAAATTACCCGAAATGGGCGCGATCGAACATATTGAGCAATTCTACGCCAGGAATTATACACAGAAATGTTTTCTATAGAGGGATATATCAAATCCCACACATGAATCTCTAGAGATGAAAAGCGTTATGGTTTTTCTTCCTTCTTCGTTTTTCAACACTTCTGCTGTAAGTCAGAGTAAACATTTAATTCAGGCGTTGATTGTTAAAATTTCAGTATTGTATGATCGATCCATTAAACAGTAGATCAACTTAGCTGCGTCAATTATAGTGTCATCACCAGGGATAGAATTTTGCTAACTTTGCCTCTTTTTTTTGCTCTCACACTACGTAATACGCATACCTAAATTTCTAGACGGTTTGTATTTTATGTGACCACAGACGTTATTGTGGGTATAACTGTATTACAAAGTTCTTGTTTGTATACAAATGCGAAAGATCGCGGGTGCCAAATGTATTTAAACAGATTGTTTGCATTGTATGGGATGGTTATTTTTTTTGTAAATGTAATCCTTTGATACATATGGTGCGATACATTTCAGTGTGGTTGCATCTTCCCCGTTATTCCTTTAAAATGTAGAGAAAAAACGTCTGCGAATACAATAATCTTGATGGCCTAATACAAACAATGAAACTCAGTAACTCGAAGTTCGTTTCTGTAAGTGGACGTTACTTGCATCTCGGAGTGTTTTTTTTGAACTGGAAGAAATCAATTGAAGTGCTAAAATACCTAAAACGGCTTGTAAAGAGGAAACAAAATTGAAAAATTTTGTATTACAAATTGGATCAGATTATTTTTCATCTGACGGAAAGGTCCTTTTGTGCAAATTGTGTGGTGTAAAGGTCAACCATGAAAAAAAATTCTATTGAACAGCGTATAAAAAGAGTAAAGCACCAGCAAGCAATGGCTTTAAAGACAAACCCAAAACCAAAAACTCAAACGATTTCATTTTTTGTTACTGGAACTGAAAAAAGTGAATTTTACAGCGATATGACAAGAATGTTGTGAGTACCGCTGTATAAAATCAATCGTCCAGAGTTCCAGACTTTTATAGAGAAGTACACACAAAAAAACAAAAATGCCAGACGAGTCTACACTAAGAAAAACTTACGTTGAAGATTGTTACCTCGAAGTGCTCCACAAAATCCGATCTGAAATTGGCGACGACAATATTTTTGTATCCATCGATGAAACGACTGACAAAGCAGGGTGATGTGTGTCAAATGTGATTGTTGGGCCTTTGCGAGCGTATGGTCGAGGGTACCTACTAACGTCCGAAGTTCTGGAGAAAGTAAACTCAATGACGATTTGACGATTCAATGCGGTTGCTGTGGCCAGATGAACTTAAGCGAGCGAAAGTTTTGTTGTTCGTAACAGACGCTGCACCGTATAAGAAAAAGAGTGACAAATCACTGCAAATATTGTATTCCAAAATGGTTCACGTAACTTGCGTTGCTCACGGTGTACATAGAGTCTGTGAAAGCATACGCAGTCACCACTCAAAAGTTGACGCATTTGTATATGTAGAAAGTATTTTAAAAAAGTCCATCACGGATTGCTGTTTTTAAGGAGATGGAACCTGACATGCCGCTACCGCCACAACCCGTAAGTTTACTTAAAATTAAATTTGAATTTGAATGTTTAAATTTACATTACACCAGGTGTTAACTCGTTGGGGGACTTGGCTAGAGGCAGCAACGTATTATGCGGATAATTTTGTTAGGATCAAAAAAATCGTCGACGTTCTTGAAGACGGTGCAAGCTGTGTTGTGTTTGCGAAGGAATTGATTCAGGATGAAGCAGTACAAGCGCAGCTGGCATATATCAAAGTCAATTTTGGATTTTTAGTCGACCCAAAAAAACAAATTTTTGATGACTTACAAAAAAGAGATATTTTTGAGAGCCTATACTTGTAATTTTAACTAGCATTCTTCTCATTAAGGAGCATCAATTGGGGAAGTGTTTCCGGTTTTAAAGAATGTTCAGCAAAACTTGGAAAAAGCAAAAGGGCCGATAGCAAAAGAAGTTTTGAAAAAGTTTACTGTCGTTTTCAATGCAAATACGGGCCTGAAAACGATTGAGCAGATAAATTCTGTAATGAACGGCGACTTGGATTGTAAACTCCCAGAAAATATTGATGTTAGTAATGTTGAAAGCTTTAAATGGGCTCCACTCATTTCAGCTGAAGTGGAAAGGTCATTTAGCTCCTTAAAGGCACTTCTAAGAGACAACCGGAGAAGATTATTACCAGATAATTTCAAAAAGCTTTTGGTATTTCAATGCTAATACTCGTATAACTAAATTTGCATTCCTTTTCTTATTTTCTAATAAATGCCTTTTTTTGCCTTTTTAAGTGTTTTGTTTTGCCTTTTCTTACTTTTTAATGTCAACAAAATCCTAATCCTGGTCATCACCTTACGTCAACATTTCAAGAGACAAAGTACTAACGTTGGTTCCTAATCCAAAAATGCCGTAGTGATGCCCGGTTTATCTACAACAAGATTATGAATAGCTCATTCAGAAATATAATAAATCGCAAACAATTTTCAAATTTCGATGCTATTTAGCAATGACAAGATCGATACAACATTTGTTGAAACCACCTGTTTGTATATCAGTGAACCCAGCCTTATTTAACGTATGGAACTGCTCTGTGTATCTATTTGGTTGGTATACCAGCTTCTGTGTACCTTTGGCCCATCTCATCTTAATGTCATATCTATTTTGAAAATAGAGATGAAAATTTCAAGCAGGATGTTGGATAACTACTCGAAAGCCAGTTGTTTGCTGCCATTATTTCTCTATATGCTGATGGAACACTCGTACTAGACTCGTACGCCTTTAAAAAATCATCTAGATGTGTAAACGGTTCTGAGAACTGCTTGTGAATAATTAAGTATGTTTATACCTGACGACAAGAAGCATAGAAAAACATTGTAACAAAACTGTGATGAACGAATAAGCTGATAATTTACCTACTCTTCTATTTCCCAATTCAAATTGAAAGTTGTTTTCCGGAGGAAGTAATTCAGTCAGCTATTCGGGCAAACCGCAGCAAAGCAAGTGGTCTTGTAATATTGTAATAGGTTTTTGCAGTTTGGTATGTTGTAGAAAATTAAATTTTCACAACATGAATACTATTCATGATCGCCCTTACTTCTCTTTTGACTGTGTCTATGAGTCTCGTTTCACGTGAATCTACATGGGGGTTAGAACCCCCATGCCGTATGTGCATGCCATCTCATGCAATTATGCAATTCACTGGAGCTCCTACTTACTTGTCAATTTACATTTGGTCTAGAGTGGTTTGGTCTCAGCAAATATTGTAGGTTGGAGTGTTGGAGGTGAGGATTTGAAAAGGGGAAAAAATGTTGGAGGCCCTTTCATTGAGTGAGTGGGCGATGATGATGGTGAACCAGTTAGGTAACTGCGGGGGTTTTCAGTACAGAGTTCCATCTGAATTCTTAGACGTCTTTTAGTTTATTGAATGGACCGTAACCACAATTTAGATGATAAAGGCTTTCAACTCTGCTTCAGTAGGGGTTCACTGAACTATGAACGACTGTGAAGGTACGTTTACATACGTGTAGTATGTGTTCATGATGGCATATAATGCAATCTATTCAGGACACCACCTACGCCAAAAGGCAAAATGTTTCACAGCAGGAGCATGGAAATATTAAATGAAGCGTGAACCGGGTAATTTCATTGAATTGAGTCATTATATGTATGTATACTGTTCGTACGAAGGGGTATGCCACAGGTTGATATTATAGTTACGAGGAGTCGACAGTCGACTGCTCTGTTGACTAGAAATGGTAATAGGCATACGACGACTATGTGTGTAGGCATTAACTGAGTAATTTATTCATTTTGTCTTTTAGACTTCTAGAAGGAGATTTTGTAATATTTAGTACAGTAATTCCTGCCTTCTTTAGTTAGCTGGAAAAAATCATTGGCCCATCATAATATAGCTTGATTAGCCTTTTGTGTTAATGTGTGGAAATGAGGGTGACATAGATACGTTTCTCAATTTACATACGAAATCAGAGCTTAAGGTGAATTTATGTTATTAAAACAACCAACGAAGATCATATACAGGGGGCAAAAGTTAATAACCATAAGCGACATTAGGGGTTTAGGGATTTTGCGCAGATTTTCACAAAATTTGATATTTGATATCGTGCATCCTTATACAAAAATTAATTCGATTCTACCTACTACCTACTACTCCCCTTTTTTGTAATTATCTTTTATTGCTGCTATCCTAAAAGTTAGTTAGTTAGTTATCACTTTATTGTAGCTTAAATTGTATATACATTATTGGTTTTACAGATTTTATTGCACATTTTACAGAGATATGGTATTTCACTACATTACTACTGACAATTTAAAAAATTAGTGAACAATTATTAATATAAATACAGGCTTAAGAAGGAAGACTACTAAAAAAACCTTCATTAAATCATTCATCGTGGTAGATAGAAGAGGGGGCAGTAGAAACAACAATTTGGTTTCTTTACAATTAATAGCATTATATGTATAATGAAGGAACAAAGAAACAGAAACAAAGTTAATAAATAAATTAATTAATTAATTAATTAATTAAACAAACATATAAATAAGTAAATAATAAATAAATAAATGAATAAATTGTTTAATAAATAAATTAGTAATAATTAATTAATAATTAGTTGTTGAGAGCTGAAACCAATTTATTGCCAGACATACTACATAATATTTTGTACTTTTCATT
The DNA here is from genome assembly GCA_949129095.1 of Volucella bombylans. Lineage (NCBI taxonomy): Eukaryota > Metazoa > Arthropoda > Insecta > Diptera > Syrphidae > Volucella > Volucella bombylans. The sequence continues at coordinate 204,008,693 of OX422141.1, forward strand.
CAGTTTGACAATGCGGTCTTTAATTTTTTCGATATTATCCGTGCAGCACCGGATAAAGAATAGTGCTGCAGTGCTTCCCTGCTTGTCGTAAAAGGCGACTAAAATGAGGAATCAGTCATATACAGGCAACTATAACACCAAAAATGAGTCTGTGACACTTTAACACCTTTAAAACTTTCCCACAAGTTCGTATGCAATCAGTGGGTTCCCACGTCTGGCGACTACCGGTGGGATAAAAGCAAAGTCAACTAACTTCAATTGAGCATACGTGTGTCAAATCAATCTCGAACGAAAGTACAAAAAAAACAACTTCATGGAAATGATCGCAAATTGTAGCACTACCCCGCTGAGCACCACGCTTGCCACGCATTCGGGTGATCCCAGGGCAAGCAGAAATGCTTGTGTCAGAGCCCGACGGATTCCGGGGGCGGGCAAAATGAAGTTTCTAAATTTTACCAAACTTCGGTTTGCAAGTTGGAACGTCGGATCGATGACCTCAAAAAGCTTGGAGATGGAAGCAATAATGCGTCGCAGAACTCTACATGTCATGTGGGTTCAGGAAACGAAGTGGTGTAATACCGGAAATAAAGCTCGTTTTCTTGATTTAAAAACTAATTCATTTAAGATGTTCTACCATGGAACGGTCAATGGACGAAACGGTGTCGGTGTTATTGTCGCGGCAAATCTTCTTAATAATATCGTTGGTATTTCAAAAATAAGCGACCGCTTGATGAGTGTAAAACTCATTATAAACAATGAAATGTGGAACATTGTTAGCGCTTACGCCCCGCAAAACGGTTGCGATCAATAGGAAAAGGATCAATTTTGGTCAGATTTCGGTAATTTACTCAGAAATATACCCATCGAGGAGATGCTTTTCGTAGGCGGAGATTTAAACGGCCACGTTGGAGAATCAAACGTGGATTATGAGGACTGCCACGGAGGTAAAGGCTTTGGAACCAGAAATTCTGCTGGTGAAGACATCCTTGCAGCATGTAAAGCCAATGGTCTCATTGTTTTAAATACGACGTTTATAAAACATCAACGTCATCTTATCACCTATAGCAGCGGAGGCCACGAAACACAAATAGACTACCACCTTTGCAAAAGATCGATGAGAAACAGTGTCAAGGACTGCTTGGAGAATCGCTAGTTACCCAACACCGGCTGCTCATTACAGAATTCTTCACAGCTGAACCACCAAAAACACGAGAGCATGTTAGAAAGCCTAAAATTCGGTGGTATAACTTATCGAAAGAACGAGGCACAAGATTTATTGCACGCGCTAAAGAAGTACTTCTTAATATAAAAGTTATCGCAGACTCACTTAGCCCTCAAGAAATGTGGAACAGCATGCACGAGGCATGCATGACACACGCAAAGTCCCTTCTAGGAACGATATCAGGACATCATCACATCGAGAAAAAAACATGGTGGTGGAATGACGAAACCAAACGAGTTGTGACCGACAAGAAGCAAGCATTTCAAGCGTGGACAAAATGTGATCGGAGTAACGATATCGAAAAGTCTCGACTTGCACTTGAATATGAGCGACTTAAAAACTTTACAAAGAGAGTCCTGACCCAAACCTGAGCAGCAGCAGCGGAAAACCATTACCAGGACTTGGAACAAATATCCTCACGATCGGCAGATAGAAGACAAGCTATTCAAGAAGTTCAAACGTCGTACAATAGTAAAGTGCCAAATATTTTTAAACTCGCTGCGCAAAGGCGAAAAAATGCAATGGAAATAGCGTCGCCAAAATACATCAAAGACTCCTACGGGCACTTACTAACAAACGAAAAGGACATCTATGATAGGTGGCTTGAATACTGTAAGGACCTGCTTAACAAACAGTTTCCACGTGATTGCGTCCCTGCAGCTGATCCATTCGAAGAAGAAGTTGCTGACTTTTCAACAGAAGAAATACGTATAGCTATCGGAAAAATGAAACGCGGGAAAGCGGCGGGACCAGACAACATCCCATCAGAGTTTTGATCGAAGATGGAATGTATCGGCAGTGAATGGCTGTCGAAACTCTTGAATAAAATAAAATGCGGACAAACTACGCCGAATCAATGGAGAAGTAGCTTTTTGGTTCCGTTATACAAAGGCAAAGGCGACACGCGAGAATGCAACAACTACCGCTCAATCAAGCTGATGTCACACACGATGAAAATCGCTGAAAGAGTCTTAAACGAACGTCTTCGCAAAATCATAAAGCTCGACGATAGCCAGTGTGGATTATTGGAAGGAAGATCGACGGTGGACGCAATCCAAAGCTTGCGAATATTAATGGAAAAACATCGGGATTCGTCAAAAGATCTGCACATGGTATTTATTGATCTAGAAAAAGCATTTGATCGTGTACCTAGAGATCTTATATGGACCGCGTTGAGGTCTCAAAAGGTACCGGAAACGTATATACGAATGATACAAGATACGTCAAAACTGCTGTTAAATGTACCGCCGGACTTACGAGAGAATTTCCGCTAAATGTCGGAGTGCATCAAGGAAGCGTTCTTAGCCCTTTCCTTTTTAACGTGGTTCTAGACTATCTTTTGAAAGATTGCATGCACGAAGCAAATGTAACATCGATTCTCTTCGCCGACGACGCAATTATTCTAAGCTATAATGCTGTAGATTTACAAAACGTCCTAAGTAAATAGAAAGACGCGCTAGAGAAAAACGGGTTTAAAATAAGTCGCTCAAAGACGGAACATTTGACCTGCCCATTTTCGGATCCACTGCGACCTAGTTTAGTTTTAGTTTTATATGCATTTTATTTACTTAACACTAACTCTTACATTCTAACAAAAAATGCTTAAATGCTAGCTTACAATTACTTAATAATCTTACACTAACTTACTGGCCCCACACAGGCACTCTAAGCTACTCTAAATTCTTATAACTATGTCTTTCGACTTCATTTACATTTTCTTAAAACTATTTATTTTGTATACTTAAAGCTAAGAAAAATCCACTGCGACCTATTCCAGATATAATGTTGGACGGAATAGTTCTTCCGAAAACCACTAGATTCAAGTACTTAGGATCAATCGTTAACGTAGAAGCGAAATGTGACGACGACGTAAGGCACAGAGTAAGCGTGGGGTTTATGAAATGGCGAGAAAATTCAGGAATCTTCTGTGACCGAAAATTTCCACTTAAATTGAAGGGCAAACTTTACACCACGGTAGTTCGGCCAGCTCTTACATATGGTTCGCAGTGCTGGACAATGTACGCAGCGTTTAAAAATAAAATGACGACAGCAGAGTTGAAAATGTTAAGGATGTCGACTGGAGTATCGAAACGCGACTGCATTAGATCTACGGACATTAGAGGAAGTCTACACATACAGAATTCGGTAATCGAACAACTTGAGTCGGATAGAATTAGCTGGTATTGCCACGTTCAAAGAAGATCTCCGGAAAATCCCGTTAAGAAGGCAATATCAACTACGGTCGCTCCTACTAAAAGAAAACTAGGTAGGAAAAAGAATTCCTAGATTGCTCAGATGGCAAATGCACAACAACGCCTGGGGCTAACCGCCAAAGCGATACAGGAGAGCAGTATACAGACGCGTTATGCGATCTGCGACATTAGCCAACCCCATAAGCGGAGCAGTAGCGATGCAGTAAAAATGGGAAACTCGTTATGCATAAGCTCGTGTAGCGAGGAAAGGGCTAGTAAAAGGAAAAGAAGAAGAAGAATTAGTTCTAATGTGCTGCTCGTTAGTAGAGAAGTCCCAAGGCAGTTTCCAAATCAGTTTTAATAATTTATTTTGTGCTCTTTGAAGTTTGAGGACGTGACTTTTGGCACAGTTCCCCCAGACAGGAGACCCGAAACAAAGAATTGACTGGAAAATGGTTTTGAAAATGATCATCTTACGCGTATTTTCTCTGCTCAAACCTGACTTCCGATTTATAAAGGGATAGAGAACTCTTGTTATTATATTGGTCTTATTTATCGTTTCTTTAATATGCAGCCCGAAATTTAATTGTTTGTCCAGGTGTATCCCAAGATATTTGACATTAGGTTTCCACTCAGTAAAAAACATTATTTATAGAAAGGTTGTTGCTTGGCAAGAAACAAGCTTTTCATTTACGAGTAAAAAGATAGCCTGGGTCTTTGAAGCATTAATTTTAATCTTTCAATTGTTTAAATAGGTTAGTAGTGTATTTGTAGCAGATTGTAAATTGGTTTCAATACTGAAACCAATTTCATCTGAGCAGAAAATACAAGTATCATCAGCGTATAGTGCGATTTCACAGTTAGCAAGTATTGGAAGGTCCGACAAATATATATTAAATAAAAGTGGACCCAAGATGGAGCCTTGGGGAACACCTGCTCCTAGATCTTGGACATCTGAAACATCCAAGAATGTGCAAGTGATGAATAGACGCGTTATTTTTTGCTCGGTATATATTTACGTGTTTCTTTGCTAAAAATCAATTAAAAAGTGCGCGAAAAGGGCAAGAAAGTCGTCTTAAGTTAAATAAATACTTAAACCTTCAACATAAACATACATGCATTTATAAACTAAAATCTACTTTTCCAACGAAATCCGCCAAAAGTAAGTCGGTTCCACTGCTCTTTGTCTTTTTTATTCTCCGCTTCATTTCATACACGTACAAACACTATAATGCCGATCACACGTCAAACGATCAAAGAAAGTACGCAATCACCAATACCTTCTGCTGCCCCAACACCAACGCTAAAGAGCACTTCTCCACCTTTAGCACACAAAAACAGAACTGCTGCAAGCACATCCACAGCCACTGCAATCATCACACAAACTTCCGTTGCCACTGCTGCTAACAACACCACCACCTGCGCCCGACTCTCCCTGGAAACTTTGGATGACCGCCTAAGTAGACAAAGCGCTCTCCTAATCGAAGCCCTCGCTAAGGAAATCCAAAATCTTCGTGAAGACTTTGAATCCAAAATTGCTGAACTCCAAAACAACTGGTCCAGTCAGGTGGAAAGTATAACATCGAACGTTTTCCAGGTGACCAAACGTCTTGAGCATATGGAAGCCAACTCTCAAAGTGAAATTAATGCCTTGAAAGCAGAGCTTCATAATATAAGACTGCATGTAGATGGCTTGCAAAGAAAGGAGTTTGTCGCCGACGCTGTTCTCTTCGGAGTCCCACATCTTAACGAAGAGAACTTATGTAATTTATTCAGTGAGCTTTGTCGTACCATCGACTTCCAAACACCAACAATATTAAAAAAACATCTTCCGATTACACACCAACACCAATAATACTGCAATTCTCAAGCCAACACGAAAGAGACTCTGTACTTCGAGCTGCTGCTCTTTATCGAAAAAATAAACAAAAAGAGCTTTGTCTCCGTGACTTAGTCCGCTTTCATACGTCGCAAGTGTGTTATGCGCATGTTCTGGTTATTTTCTTTTGAATTGTCATTCAGTGATGCGAGCAACTCTACATGAAGACTTTCCCCTTCTTTGAGTTTGCATGTTATTTGACAGTTCTCTTTCATTTCATCTTTGGCGCTCAGTCTTTCATAATTGAAAATGAGCCCCCTTGTTAATTCTTTGGTCCATTTCAGTTCATCCGCAATACTGAAATGTTGTGCTCGTAACACAGCGAAAGAAGTAATGAAGCAAATGCGAAAAAGAAAGAAGAAGGAGAAAAAGAAATGTCAAAAACTTGCAATGAAATTGCTACCCACAGGCAGTGGGAATTTGGTTAATTGGGTATTTTTTGTTTCATTATCCCTCCCTTTTGCACTCACTTGAATCTTTCGAAACATGCGACGTATGAAAGCGGACTTAGGAATTGCTTCTGATTCCAGCTGTTTTATCAATGAAAGTCTCACAGGGAAAAATCGTGATATTTTACGCTCTGCTGTGAAACTGAAGAAAGAGAACAAAATATTCGCGGCATACACCAAGTTGGGCCTAGTTTACGTTAAGTTAATAAAGGATGGAAGAAGCTTTGTCGTTCAAACTCACCAAGAATTGGAAGCTATCACCCAGAAAAAAGAAAACAAAAGAACCAACAATGAAAATACGAAGTTGCCGTTGTAGTTTTTCGCCCCACTACTTTTATTCATTCATTTTTCTTTTTTTTACTTTTTTTTCTTATAAAGAATTTTTATAAAGATTTTATTTATGTTTATTTTTATTCACTTTCTTATTTTGGACACACCTGCTAACACAAACACAATTATAAGCCCTGATAATAATTTAACAGTTTCAATGGTCATGGTAAGTTTTTCACTCTATTTAAACTCATTCTTAACTAGTAACTTAAAGCCTTCTGATTTTCCTACAAAAAATATATTCATAGCCACCCATCATGAATATGGGTAGTATATCAGGTACTCAGGAAAACGCAGTTGCTGGAACTAACGGATATATTGTTGGCTTGATTCGTGCTCTCCAGACACAACACAAGGGCATTCATATCTGCCATATTAACGCTCAAAGTTTGTACCCGAAAATAGATGAATTTAGGCATATTTTCGTTGACTCTAAAATTTACGTCATATGTGTTTCTGAAACACGGTTTCATGCTGACGTACCAAATGAAATTTATAAAGTAAAAGGGTTTGAACTTCTTCGGTCTGATAGGGTCGGTCGCGTCAGAGGGGGAGCAAATCAAGCCAGGACTGTCCTCTCGAATACTATTTCATAAACATCAAATGTAGTCATGAGAAAATATTGATTGGTGTAGTCTACAGACCAAATAACTCAATCTCCTTTGCTCCACTCTTTACCACCCTTGAGGAGAAAGGCTACATTGCCACTAACATCATTATATGCGGCGACCTTAATTGTAATCTGTTAGATACATCCGGCTCCATAGGCTTTTTGGAACAAATGAAATCGCTTGATCTAAACCCAGTTAACACCTCTACCCCTACCTATTTTACGACGACTGCTTCAACTCCGATCGATTCAATTTTTGTATCCGATATGGGTAAAGTCCTGTTATATAGCCAACTCTCAGCACCTGCATTCTCTAAACATGACTTGATATATATAACTTTCCAAGCTAAAAATGACTTTGTTGAATCTAAAGTTATGTTTAGAGATTTCCATAACTTAAATTATGCTCAATTGCAAGCTGATACTATAGGCACAAGTTGGGAGCGTATTTATCGGATGTCCCTTGTCAATGATCAAACTAACTTTCTGCAGGAAAAAATTGCTTTCCTCTTTAACAAACATGTGCCGTTAAAAACAAAACCTGCTAGGCCCCCTCACCTTCAATGGTTTACCCCTAATATCCTACAGCTTATGAAAAAGCGTGATGATGACTATAAAAGCTGGAAAAAATACAGAATGCCTGAGTTCTTAAATATATATCGCAAATTACGTAATGAAGCGGTTTCTAAAATAAGAAACGCCAAGCGTGTCTTCTACTATCGGAAGTTCGGTAGCTGCTTTGGAAACATATCCGTGAACTTGGGTTAGGAAAACAAAGGCCTAAAACTCCCGATGATATAGACTGCAACCACCTTAACTCAACTTTTTTAATGTCAAGAGATCCACCCTCAGTAAGCTTAACTACTTTCGACCAGCCACCGGATGATTGTAGAGAATCATACTTTGAATTCTACAAATTACGCGAAGAAGACATTGCAGAAGCGGTACTATCGATCAAATCAAATGCTATGGGGATCGATGAAATTCATCCAAAATTTGTTAAGCTTCTGCTTCCATATTTACTGCCTTTTATAACACATATCTTCAACTCAATTTTAAGTCAGTCTTTCCCACTCATTGGAAAGACGCTAAAATCATTCCTATTCCAAAGAAATCGAATGGAAATGCAGTGGAATTCAGACCTATCTCAATTCTGCCATTCCTTTCAAAAGTTTTTGAGAAATGTATTCTCAAACAGATTCAAAGCTATCTACAGTGTAAAGAACTGCTTTGTGAGAATCAATCTGGCTTCCGTCAAAAACGAAGTTGCAAGACTGCGTTATTATTGGTAATTGACGAAATTAGGAAAGCTATTGATGACAACCATGCTACAATACTAACGTTACTTGACTTTTCGAAAGCATTCGACACTGTTAATCACACTATACTTTGCTTAAAGCTCAGAAAAGAGTTTAAATTTTCATTGCCCTCTACAAAACTTATATTTTCTTACTTAGAAGGAAGACGACAACAGGTTGTAGCAGAAAACCGATGTTCATGCTATTTGCCTATAAAGAGGGGAGTACCGCAAGGCTCCATTCTTGGACCATTGCTTTTTTCGATCTACGTAAATGAACTGCCAAAGGTTGTCGTGCATTGTGCAATTCATATGTTCGCCGATAATGCCCAGATCCACTTAAGCTCTCCCATGAATTTGGTTCACGAAGCCACTGCGCAGGTGAATGAAGATCTCCAGCGTATACTTGGATGGTCAGCTAAGAACGAACTGCGTCTTAATGCCCAGAAAACAAAAGCACTTGTGATCCATAAAAGAAAACTGGACCTTAATCACTTTCCACCAATCCAACTAGCCCAAAGTCCAATAGAGTACGTCGACCGCGCCAACAATCTGGGCTTGATATTTAACCGGACCAAGTAAGGGTCTACCCACATAAACGCCACTATAGGTAAGATATATGGTGGATTACGTGCTCTCTGGACTGCACATCGCTTTGTTCCTACACGGACAAAGCTCTTGTTAGCGAAAACCCTCCTAATAGCGATTCTGCTATATTGTTCTGAAATCTTTTGCTGCCCCGACTACGACTCCAGACGAAAGCTCAATGTCGTATATAATAATATTTCCCGATTTGTATTTCACCTAAAACGATATGACCATATTTCCTTTTACTCAAAGCAAATCAGCGGATTTACATTTGATAATGTGCTCAAATAGAGAACGCTAAGTCTCTTACATGGCATAATTCAAACTAAGCAACCAGCATACCTATTCAATAGGCTACGCTTCCTTCAGTCAGGTAGATCATGTATGCTTTTTCAAACGAGCTATGCCTGCTTGACGTCTGAACGCCAATTCTTCGTAAACTCCGTACGGCTGTGAAATTCTTTGCCCATAAATATTAGGAAAATTGTAAGCACAAAACAATTTAAAACCTCTCTCTTAAAATACCTGGCCAATGAAACTAATTAGATTTAGAATTTTAAACGCTTAAAATGTTCAATTTGTTTGTAAAGCCAATTGTTCTTTTCTATTCTTTTCTCTCTTTTACTTTATCTTACTCACCTTATTTTATTTTATTTTGTTATCACTTCCTGAATTCTTATTGTTATATATACTTGCACAAACTTGTACCTGATATTTGAAAAATTTAAGGCTTCCACATTTAAAAGATTCCATTATCTTACCGTGTAAGCAATACTTACTTAGTAAATAAATAATAAATAAAAGTGTACGAGTACCATTAACAGTAACTTTGTATTTTCGAGAAGATAAAAAGGATTGAATTATTTTTATTAGATAAAGCGGAAAGTTGAGCATAAACATTTTATGTAGCAGGCCATTGTGCCAAACTGTGTCAAAGGCTTTCTCAATATCAAAAAGTACCAAGCCTATACTTTTTTTCAGCAAGAATTGACTTTTGACATGTTTTACAATGCGGTGAACTTGGTGCACGGAGCTGTGATGTTTCCTGAATCCGAATTATTCAGGAGGTAACAAATCAATGAGGTTAATGTGCGAGAGTAATTTTGTTTTAATTAACCGCTCAAGGAATTTACTTAGCGAATTTAGCAAGCAAATTGACCAGTAGCTATCAGGAAAACAGGGTGCTTTCCCAGGTTTTAAAATCGGAACTACTTTAGCTGTTTTCCACTTGTCAGTAAAATATCCCAGTTTCAGACGTCTATTGAAAAGTTGCTGAATGAATTTAATGCCCATTACAGGCAAGTTCTTCAAAAATATATTTTTAACGCAATCAAAACCTGGCGATTTGTTATTTTTTAAAGTGGACAATACATCAACCACATCATAGAGACTAATGATATCCGTATTTAGTCCAACATTATTTGCATTAATGTTATTTATTGACCGTTCTACTAACGATTCTGTATAAGGATCACAAGGATCATAAGAACCATTTAAATTTGTGGAGCTGTTAGCAAATACATTTGAGAGAGCATTAGCCTTTTCAGAAAAGGAGATCATTACAGAGCTCCCAACTTTAAGCGCTGGCAATGCACAGTGATTTTTTTTTTTTAATTATCTTTATTATGTTCCAAAAGGGTTTACTTCCTTTACCTAATTTTTGAAGCTTTTGGTTCCAAACTTTTTTTCTGTAGGAAGAGATAATGTATTTTAAAACGGCATTAAGGTACTTCATATCGTGAAGATGTTGAATGTTTCTGGTTCTAGTCCACTTGGATCTGCAACCATTCCTTACCTTTATAACATTTAATATATAAGATGGGAGGTTGTTGCCAGACTCACGAGATCTGACTTTTTTTGTACAGCTTGATCCACTGCTTCCAAAACGAATTCAGTGAACTTTTTAACAGCCTCATAAATGTGAGTTGTGCTGTCAGAAAAAGGTGTAGAAGCAGCCAAATTGCTCAGCTTCCGACTGAGATTTCTTTTAAAACCGGACCAATTCGCGTTCTCGTAATCAAAAACCAAGTTCGGAATTTGTACTGGAGAGGAAGGAATATGTAGATTTACTGGAAGATGATCAGAGCTGAGTTCATTGTAAGCCATAGGCTGGTCAAACAGATTGTTCGAATTTGTTAAAAAGTAGTCCAAAGTTGAAGGGTTAGATTGAGCTTTTGAAGGAAAGTAAGTAGGATGGGGAGGGTACAAAATGTCGAAAGAATGTCTTTGATTATAGTCTAGCAATATGTTAACCCACGCATTTGCTCTTATACAACCCCAGGTTTTATGTCTGCAATTTAAGTCCCCACCAACTAAAAAAGTTCCATCAATATTTATCAATTTACGTAGATCATTACTGAACTCAAAACGCTTACGGGTTGATGAAGTACCAACAGGAAAATATACAGAAAAAATGTTAAGTAAAAGACCATTACTGAATGGTATTTCAATGCCAATATTTTCAATTAACTTCGTATTAAGTACAGGAAGTAATTTCTGTTGTATTGATCTTAGTACAACAACAGCAACACCACCTCCTCTTCTATCTACCCGATCTAAGCGATGACACTTATAATCTTTATTACTTGCATTCCAACATGTTATAGTCAAACAAGTATGCATTATTTTTCTTGATATAAGAACTTAATAGCTAATTGTGCAATGGTATTAAACTGCCTTTCTCTGGAGTTGCATTTACCTAAAACGAAATCATCTCAAACGTGAGAGCGTTTAGTTCTTCCATCGTAAAGAGCTGCATATTACTCTTTGAATTGGTTTCGTTGTTACTGGTCTTCCAAACATTCGGAGTTGTGTTGTTAGTCCGCTTTTACACGTCGCAAGTTTCGAAAGATTCAAATGAGTGCAAAAGAGAGGGATAATGAAACAAAAAATACCCAATTAACCAAATTCCCACTGCATGTGGGTAGCAATTTCATTGCAAGTTTTTGACATTTCGTTTTCTCCTTCTTCTTTCTTTTTCGCATTTGCTTCATTACTTCTTTCGCTGTGTTACGAGCACAATATTTCAGTATGGCGGATGAACTGAAATGGACCAAAGAATTATCAAGGGAGCTCATTTTCAATTATGAAAGACTGAGCGCCAAAGATGAAATGAAAGAGAACTGTCAAATAATATGCAAACCCAAAGAAGGGGAAAGTCTTCATGTAGAGTTGCGCGCATCACTGAAAGACAGTTCAAAAGAAAATAACCAGAACAGGCGCATTACACACTTGCGACGTGTGAAAGCGGACTTAGTTTTTAAATCTGGTGTACGTAGTGGGGGAAAGCCCGTAGTACTCGGAGTAAAAATCTGCTTACTCATTCGCACTTGATGAGGTTTGTTTCGAAGAGCAAACCGCTCATGAATTTCAAAAATTTTTTGTCTACTCACGCATGACGAGTCGTCTGACTTGTGTGAATCACTGCAGTTAGCGCATTTGAAGTTCTTTTATTTTATTTTTAATTTATTCGCAGGAACGAACACAAATGAATTTGTGTCGTCCGGATAACAAGGCCGGGGAATTATGCCCATATGGCCGTTATAGGAATACAAAATATAAACAGATATGTTATTTACATGAATATTACATTTTTTTTTTTTTTATATACGAGTGTTATCAATTTGTGTTTGGAAACTAAGGAAAAAAATTTAGATGTTTGGGGGGATAATGATGGATCCAGTAGCATTGGAGGGTCTCCGAAGTGTTGCATTGTAAGTACGCAGCTCTGTAGTACATGACATATTGAACGGGTTTCGTTGCAGTGGTCGCATAGTGGTGGGGTTTCCTTTTTGTAGAGGTGTGTTTTGTTAAACAATGTGTGTCCTAGTCTTGTCCTGCAGAGTTGAATAGATTGTAGCCGGCTAAGCGATTTATTATAGAGGACGGGTCCTAGGGAAGGCTTGTGTTGCCTTAAAAACGAGTTTGATTGGCTCCATCGGCGTTCAGCTTCTTCGTGCAATTTGTTTGTTACCTGGGTCCAAATGTCTACTGCAAAAGGTGGCATGGAGTAAATCATGGGTAGTTTGACAGCTTGTCGAGCGCCAGCGTCGGCCTTTTCGTTACCTGGAATACCAACATGTCCAGGTGTCCATATTATATCTATTCTCGGGGAATTTGAGCAAATAATGGACCGAAGAAATTGGATAATGGGCAATTTACTTCTGTTCTCCAACAACCATGGAGGATCTACTGTCTCATAGATTGTTGAGTCCGGTATCGTTATGCCCGATGATTTTAAATAGCGGATAGAGTTGAGCAGACCGCTTTTGATTTTAGTGATTGGAGTTATAATCCAACCGGATCTGCAAATGTCATGTAGAGGGTGTTTGTAATCGGTAAGGCTTTATTTATTTGAGCTGTGGTTTTCATGTCGAGGAAGTAGAGGGTATTTGTTTCCGCTAACAAGGAATCAATAGGCGTTGATGGTAATGCTCCGACGGCTGTGCGCAATATGGCGTTTATTTTGATCTGAACGTCCCTGTCATTTCGTTTTGTCCAGTGCGAGAAGACAGTGATACCGTGTTGTATGCTCCCCCTGATTAGCGTTTGCCCTATGCTGATGGCTGTATTTATATGTGGCCCCTTGTGTTTGTTGCAAATAACTTTGAGGAGATTTAGGTTTCTGGATAATTTTTCCTATACAGTTTTGGCATGAGCGTGCCATTTCCACGTTTTAATACATATTAGACCGAGGACCCTCATTTTTTCCAGGAGGAGGAACCTGATATCCCCGATAGTTAACGAGGTGGCTGGACATCTGTGTTTGCGGCATATATGCAAAGCTTCCATTTTACAGGCTGGTAATTTGGCTCCTGATTTGTGGCACCACGTTAAAGCTTTTGAAAGGGTTTCGTTAAACGCTTTCTGTACTTCTTCTGGTTGCCCTGACGCTAGTACAAAGAGGTTATCAGCGTACGTTAAACGTGCTTTTATGTGTTGGATGTCCAGTTTTATGTCCGTTAGAAGTGAGTCCAAATAAGCATTATACAGAATTGTCCAAATCGGAGAGCCTTGGGGAACCCCATTGACGATGGGAGTGACTAGAGAATAGTGCCCCTTCACCTTGACTATTATTACTCGGTTGAGCAAGAAAGAATATACGATGCGCAGGAGCTGCTTGTTAATGCCCCATTTCTGGAGTTGTTCCACTACTCCGAAACAAGTTACTCTTTCGAACGCTTTCTCCAAGTCCATGGAAAGGAGAACTGAGTGTTTTCGAGAAGCTAACTCTGTATGCACTGCTTGATCAAGCATATTCAGCAAAGAATCCGTGCCTCTACATGGTCTGAAGCCATGTTGGTCATTACTAAGATGTTTTTCTAGCGTCCATTTTAGTCTGTTCCCGATTATTTTTTTGAAATAATTTGGACAGGACAGAAAGAAGAGCGATTGGGCGAAATCCATCAATGGAGTGATGGTCAGCATGTGGTTTAGGGATCGGAATTAGATGGGCTTTTTTCCACTCATGTGGGAAAACCCCATTTTCGAGAACGTTGTTATATAGGGCGACTATTCTAAGCATTGTTACTGTTGGTGAGTGTTTAATCATTTTAAAACTTATTTTGTCTGAGCCCGGCGTCGAGCCTTTGGTGGCTTTAAGCGATTCTAAGAGCTCTGGGAGAGTAATTGGTGGGATCTTGTCATCGGACGGGTGGGTACTTTGAAATTCTGGGTTAGCCTGAAAGGTATTTTTACGTTGAAGGACATAGGGGGAACAATTTTCATCGGTAAGAGATTCCAAAGGGACCTAGAGTCGAGAGTGGGGTTGAGAGAAGCTAGGAAATTCGACAAAGCTTCGGCTTTGGCTGTGCGGACCTCACGTTTCATGGTTGCTGCTATACGTCTATATGCAATGGCGTTTTGGGTATTTGAATGTCTCTTAAGGATAGACCACGAGGCTTTTGTCGATTGCTAGCTTTTTCAGATTGGAGTTAAACCAGATGGGTTGCGGAGGATTGTGTGGTGGATGGGAAGAAGGAATAGAGATTGCTGCTGCTTTTCTTAGAATTTTTCTCAAGTTGGCAGCTTCTTTGTTGACATTTTGGGGGATGGGGGTTGCAGTAGAAGCCTCCTCGGCAGTTAGTGCGAATTTGGTCCAGTTGGCCTTGGATTCGACAAAGCGGGAGCGGAAAATTTGGCAGAAGGTGTACGGTTCCGTGGTTTCAATAATTATGGGGAAGTGATCGCTGCCTAGAAGAGAGTCATGTACTTTCCAGCTAGCACCAGCTGCTATAGCCGGTGAGGCGAGTGTTAGATCTATTGCAGTGAATGTGTTTTTTGTTGAGAATTGGGTAGGGGATCCATCATTCAGCAGTACAAGATCAGAATGTTGCAGCCAGTCTGCAACGACCAATCTCGCACTGCTTATAAGGGGGGAGCCCCAGAGGGGGTTGTTGGCATTGAAATCACCCATCACTATACTGTGCGAGAGATGATTTGCAGCCAAATTGATGTAATCCTGCTGGGGCACAGTCTCATGAGACTGTCTGTAAATATTCGGCAGAGTAATCGGTTGCGCCAGTTTTATTTGGAGCGTTTGGATAAGAAACCCAGAAGGTGAGAAAGTATATGAGTGCGGAATTCCTGATTTTATGAGGATAGCTGTGCCATCTTTGCTGCGAGTGTATGCTATGTATGTGTAACTATGCCACGTAGTTTTTGTATTTGGTGGGTGCTTTAGCTACAAGTATTTTTGTTTCTTGTAATGCAATGATAGTGGGTGAGTATTTTTGGATGAGAATATCCAGATTGGAGAGATTGTTAAAAAACCCTTGGATATTCCATTGGAGGATTATTATATTATTTTTTTTATTTTGTATATCCATAATTTAATTAAAATAAATATAGATAATTGTGGTTTTGATTGTTAATATTTTGTTTGATTTGGAATGAGCGTGGATTATGGTGGAAGTATATTAATGGACTTTGTTATATTGTTGCTAGAGTAAGCGGTTGGTTTACATAATTCGGGCAATAATTTGTCAGGTGAAGGCATGGGAGCATTGGCAGGTGCATTAGTAGAAATGTATTGTTTTAAGGTGGAGCACAGCTGATCTGTGTCCATGCTCTCCGAGCTGTTTGCTTGTGTGTTGTTAGTGTTAATTTGAGTAATGATTGAGTGAGTGGGGTATTGTTGTTGAGTAATAGCGGTAGTTAGTTGGGTTCTTTTAATATTGGGTGTTGTTTTATCATATACTGTGGGTGTATTGGTTTTTGTTGTTCAGAGAGTAGATGTGTTTTTTGTTGTGACTTTTATGGTGGGGTTTGTGCTATTGACAATTACCTGTTTCTTATCTGCGGAGATGGAGGTGGCTGGCGGGGTCGTTGAAGATATTCTTTCTCTTATTATATCCACGAATGATTTTTTGGTTTCTCTAGGCTGTATTTTAGGCATTTACATGTGTCCAGACTTCTTGTATTCCTCCCTGGCTTCCTTAACCGTGCAGCGATTTTTGGTTTTTATTATCATGATTGTTTTTTCTCGTACAAATGTAGGGCAGTTGCGATCGTTCGATGGGTGATCATCGGCCTTACAATTTACGCAGTACTCTTTCTTACATTCACCTGTATGTGGGGAAACTTCGGCGCAAGTTGCACAGAGAGGAGATGGCTCATTACAATGGTTTTTGGTATGTCCGATTTTTTGACATATTCTGCAAGACATTGGATTTGGATAATATGGATCCACCTCCAAAATCTGCCAACCTAATTTGATATCATTTGGGGGTGCGGGAGCATCGAACGTTAAAATGGCTGCTCCTGTTGCCTTGACAGCTTGTCCATCGTTTCTAAGCAATTTCTTTACCTGTGCTACTTTGAATCTTTTGAGCGAGTCTAGGATGTCGCCTTCTTCAAGGTGGGCAATATTAGGCGAGTATATACGCTCTTGACAGGAATTGAGTGATTGATGGTATTTGATGTCAACTGGTACATGACTGAGCGACTTACACTTTATAGATCTGTCTGCAATGTCTTTGTTGTTTGTTTGTATTAGAAGATCACCAAAGATCGACCAAAGACCAAAGAAAGAAGATCGGAGGGCTTTGATATCTTTGTATTGAGATGAAATTGCGTCAATGCCCTTGCCTATCACGATTGGGTTGCGGTTAGCATTTCGGTGTTTTGTCGTTATCGGTGGGAGAGTTTGTAATTACAAGAAATCGAGTAAAATCAAATACCATTTTGTTTGGAGAGTTTAGCATTGGCCACTGTTCGTTTGAAACATGTGCGCCTCTATTGGTTTTTTTCTTTTGGCTAAGTTATCGTCTTGCATTGTGTCATCTGGGTTAAGGTCACTAAACCGGTTTGTTTTTTTTTTGCCGCCATAGCGGCGGGTGCTTTTAATGACTGTTTATGCGAGTTTTTTTTTTGTTTGCGGAGGAAACTGAATTAAATACTTGAATAAAAGGAAATAAAGGGATTTATAAAAATGTTTAATGAATTGATATGCCTTATTGCTTAAAGAGAGTAACTAACTTCGCTGTATATTACTTTAACAAACAAAAAGAAAAAGTGGCCGAGACTGATGTATTAGCAAAAATAAATACCGCGTCTGTCCACTCGTGTGTGACGATTGAAAGCTCGTTTGGTACTGTTGTTGTTCTTTGAGTTGCATAAGTTTGTTCGATGGTTCTCAGAGCAAATAGCACAGTGAGTCCGTACATGGCAATTTTTTTCTCCATGCCCATACATTTGGCTATTGTAACACTGAGTGATTTTATTTTTCACTCTGCGCGCAAAGCCCCACTTGATTTGAGTTCTGAACACAGAACGAATTTTGCGTTTTAAATCTATTAACTTTATAGAACCAGATTCTGAGTATATTAAATAAAAAACGTCAACAAACTTGTCTTGTTTTTTCTTAATTATTTTAATGTTTTGACACTTAAGGCCGAGTGAAATTAATTCCGTTTTAAGAGTATCCACATTCATTTCATCAAGACCATACAACATGACTTTTAACGCCCTTGAAGTTGGAAGGTCGTGGGTGAAAAATTGAATTTTTTTCGATGTTAAATCCGCACAAATAATGCTATGTGTTTCAGGTTTGTCACAAATAATTTTAATACCGATGGATACTTTCTTCACACAATAGTCTTCGATTTTCAACTCGCGTTCACTAGTTTTATGCAGAACGCAGATGGAAGAAGTTTTTATTTTTTTCGTTATAATTGGAGAAATGATCTCGTCACCAGTCATCGACTAGCCTCTGAACCGGCAGCATCTTTTTCGCTGACTTTATCAACGCTCGTGTCTGACTCTTAACTCGACTCCAAGTCCACAAGTTTACCCTCTTCACTTTCATTCTCTAGTTGTACTTTTTTTTTCTTCTTCTCCTTCCTCTGGTGTTAGTGAGTGAAAATCTAGTGTGTTGTGAAGAAAGTGAAAATGGCCTTAAGGCCAAGCTCTCCCACGGGCAATCGGTACAGCCTGCTTGACACGCTTACCGAGCCCAAACATAAAAAAAAGAAAAAAACCGGTTTCGGAACACATAGACCAATTTAACATGCTTCCGACAACCGCGACCACAGCAAACCCCAAATTTATAGTCATTTCCCCGGCAAGTGAACAAAAACCCCTCACCACATTTAGTGTTTTTCTTTTAAAAAAAGCAATCGATGGCATAAGTACCGCCTACGATTACATTTCACAATTGCGTGACGGTAATTTACTGCTACTCGTAAAATCGCAGAGAATCGCTGATCTCTTCCTCTCCAAAAAAAACTTTGACAAACCTTTGCCCCATCTCTGTCACGCTACATGCAAACCTCAACTCATCAAAAGGCATTGCATATGCGCCCTGCCTTGTAAATGTACCCGAAGCAGAAATAATCAGCGAAATGAAAGATCAAGGCGTTATAAGTGTGTTTAAGTTTAAATGGACAGTAGAAGGGACGCAACGTGCAACAGGCCTCATTTTATTCACATTTGATTTATACCGCCCACCAAGTTCAGTAAACATTGGCTGGTACAAGGTTAAAGTCGAAGAATATTTCCCCAACCCGATGCGCTGTCAAAACTGCCAGTTGCTTGGCCATACTGCAAAAAGATGCACACGAAACACCTCCTGTGTCACTTGCAACCTTCCACCGCACAACCCTGAAAAATGTACGCGCATATCATGTGCAAACTGCGACGAAGAACATGAATCGTCTTCAAAAGACTGCAAACAATATTTGAAAGCAAAGGAGATCTTAAAAATCAAGACCATCAACAAATGCACAATTACAGAAGCCAAAAAAAAATATTCGCAGAGCAAAACCCTTCCCTCCCCGTACGCCGAACCTTTTCAGCCGTCGCCAGATCTGCATTAGACCCTCTTTCGGTTAAATATAATGAAGGCTCAAGCATAAATCCAAAAACCCGCAAAACACCCACTCCGGCTATGACCCCCTTACCAACAAACTCAACCACAAACAATAAAAATGTTAATCAAATTGCCACTAATGATGCACTATCTCACAAACCAGTTTTAAATACCAATACCCCAACCAAAAACGACACACGCACCAATAATTCTCATATACTCAATAAAAACAAATCTCTCCCTCACAGCACTAACGTAATACTTACTAATACCATAACAAGGCCAACGCGAATTGAACCTCCTTCCCTCTCTAATTTCTCACAACTAAAAAAAAAACTCTAACAATTCCGTTGCACAACATTTTTCAACGGTAACATATAATACAAACAAAACAGAATCCATCCTCTCTCACTCTAATACAACGGAAAATACAACAGATGTCATTTTTCCTTCACAACACCTTAATCCAATACCCTTAATCACCAATAACACATCAACTATATCAACAACTAATAACACTAACTCACCAAAAGATTATATTTCTAATTGCGAACCAGATTTCGATCAATATGACCACGCACTACAATAGAAATAATCAGTCTGAACGATCGGATTCTTACTCTCGAGGATTCAATTATGTATCCTCTCCAAATAGGCCGATTGTTTCAGCATACGGTACATCTAGTCTTTCTGATGATATACACTGTCAAAACTGCTACACCTCTGGCTTCTCGCATTATAAACCCAATTATAACGTAGATAAGTCAACAAACCTTAGAAGTTCATCCTTTACAGTTCTACAATGGAACCTTAACGGATACCTTAACAACTATCGCGAACTGCAACTCCTAATCAATGATCAGAAGCCCTCAGTAATTTCTCTACAAGAGACACATATAGCATATAATGCTAACACATTCCCACCTAGGAATTATGTCCCATTCTTCCATAACCTTGAAACTACCACCCAAGCCAAACAAGGGGTCGGCATCCTCATCCATAAATCTATCACAGTGAATAAAGTTACGAAATACAGTTCCGATATAGCTGCAATTGCAATTGAAATTGAGTGGAAAACAAAACTAACAATCATCTCCATATACATTCACCCAAACCAAATATTTAACACCAGGGATTTTGAAGTCTTTTTAACCTCATTTCAAACCCCTATTTTGCTTACGGGAGATTTTAATGCGTGGAATCCTATGTGGGGCTCTTCCTCAATTACAAAACGCGGAAAATCAGTTGAAAACTTATTAAACAATTGCTCATTATTACTACTGAACGATGGCAGCCCCACCCACTTTTCGACCCATAAAACTCTCACTAATATCGATTTAACCGCTATCTCCCCCCAACTATACACACACGTAAAATGGAAGGTTCTAGATGACTTGCATGGCAGTGATCACTTTCCAATTTCTATCTCGATCCCAATGGGGACACACCATCCGCGAACCAGAATGCCCCTGAAATACCAAATAGATAGAGCTAATTGGTCTGCATTTCAGGCTGAAATCTCAGTTTTTCTAGCACAAAGACAACCCTGCCTAAATATAAATAGAGAAACTGCCATCTTAATTAAGTCTATTAGAAATGCAGCCAATCTGACAATTCCTCAATCCCACAACAACTCTAGGAAATCGACAGTCATCTGGTGGAGCAGAGAACTGGCACAGTTTCGTCTTAACAAACAAGATGCCTGGAAGGTATTTAGAAAACACCCAAACGATAAAAATTTAGTATGCTACCGAAAAGCCAATGCGGTCTTTAGAAAGATGGTGAGAGTTGCAAAGTCTGACTACTTTGCAAAGTTTACCGCAAACATTAATCCTAACTTTGGACAGATGTCAAATTGCTAACAGGAAATTACGTCCCGCGAGCTATCAAAATTATAAAATCTAACACAGATACCCTATCCTGCCCTTCCGAAATTGCCGAATTCTTCGCTAACACTTAGTCAAATTACTCCAACGACCTTAATTTTTTACCAGATTTCCTTCAGGAAAAGAATTCTGTACTTAACTTAAAACCCGACTTTCACAAAATAGACACATCAGCTCGTTATTTAGACCTTCAAATTAATGAAAATGAGTTCGAAACTTGCCTCAAATCTGTCAAAGGTAATACACCAGGATTTGATCGAGTTTGTTATACAATACTCAAAAATTCACCACCAGCTTTTAAAAACCGACTTCTTGCTTTCTACAACCTTATCTTCCTCAATGGTGTGGTCCCTATACCCAAACTAAACAAAAATCACACCCAGGTTAACGCATATCGTCCTATATCCTTACTCCCATGTATTGGAAAACTTCTTGAAAAAATTATCTCCAAAACGTTACTATGGCTTCTAGAAAAAAGAAACCTGATGAAAGCAAATCAGCTGGAATTCAGACCCGGGCATTCAACAATGCACTCGCTCCTTCATATCGATCACTGTATATCATCCGCCTTGTTAGCTAAAAATCATATTTCAGTTTTGTCAATCGATTTCGAAAAAACATTTGACGGAATAGGAATTCATCTTATTTAAAAAAACTGAGCCAGTGGAAAATAGGCCCAAATATGTACAATTACATCAAAACCTTTCTATCTAATAGACAATTCCGTATCAAATTAAATTGCACCTACTCCTCCGTCAAAAAAATCAGCAACGGAACACCACAAGGATCTCCACTGTCGTCAATTCTGTTTGTAATAGGATTGGACGATTTAAATAATATTTTAACTAAATACAATAAGATCGAACATTCCTTGTATGCGGATGATCTATATATATTTTCAAAAATTAAAGACCTTAAAGAGGTAGCAGATATTTTTTCAAGCATCCTTTCAGATATCACTGATTGGAGCAAACGCTCTGGGTCTAAGATATTTAATGAAAAAAGTAAAATTTTGAATATTTGTAAAAAAACTAGCTGCAATAAAATACTGAAACTCGACTCTATTTTTGATAATATAATTAATGTAAATGCCCTCAGCATACTAGGTATTATTTTTGATAGTAAGTTTAATTTTAAGTCTCACTGTATGTACCTTAGAAAAAGTCTAGCTATCAATATCATTAAGTATGTATCGTCAAAAAACAGTTTTTGTAACGTTAATTCTCTATTCAATATCATAAGATCAACTATTCTTACAAAGATAGACTACGGATTAAGTATATATGGAAAATGTTCAAAATCAACCCTAAATATGATTCAAACACCATATCACGCGGCCGTTAGAACAAGTCTAAGAGCTTTTAGAACAACCCCAATAAAAAATATCTTAACTGAAGCCGGACTTCCTTCAATAGAACACAGATTTGATTTTTTAACTTCGTTAGTAATAACAAAGTTATCCAATGTCCAAAAGTCCAATGTCAAAACATATGCCAACAAAGTTCTTTCTAGCAAAAGAACTCTTAAATACCCTTCCACGATTTCCAATGCAGTAGTGCTTGCAAAGGAAATTGACATCCCCCCCGGAACAAAAACTCTACATAAAGTTCTCCACCCACCCTGGACTCTATGCCGAGATTCCATCAACACTTTTATTTCCACATTTTCGAAAACAACTACCAGCAATGAAGAATTTAAACAGTTGTTTCTCGAAACCAAAGATGCACAAAAGAAGCTAAACTGGAGCTTCATTTTTACAGATGGCTCAAAATCTAAATTTGGAACAGGTTTTGCAGTGGTCGATGAAGTGGGCAAAATACTTACCAAAGGACTTCTTCTAGAGTTCTCATCCGTTCTGTCAGCAGAAGCAATTGGAATTTTAAAAGCAATTGACCTAGCTAAAAAGAATAAAATCATTATTTGCACTGACAGTCTCTCAACAATACAAGCTATAATCAACATCGAGAACAGGAACCCAATCATATCACTTATCAGGGACAAACTTATAGCGAACCAAAAAAAAGTAAAACTCATGTGGATACCAGGACATGTTGGCATAAAAGGCAACGAAGAAGCAGATAAAGAAGCAAAGACCGCAATAGCTGAACCACTAACAACTTTTTATGTTCAGAATTATAAGGACATTAGAAGGAAAACCATCAAATTCTGGGAAGACAAAAGGCTAAAAGGCTGGAAGGAATATTCTCATCATTACATGGAAGTAAATGAGGAGGGCACAAAATCATTTTACCCAACAAACATCTCTCATAAGAAAATCAAAATATTTGCTCGACTCCGATTAGGGCACACCAACCTTACCCACAGCCACCTCATAACCAAAGATCCACCTCCATATTGCAATCTTTGCAATAACAACGAAACAATATCGATAAGGCACATCATTTACGAATGCTCTAAGATTAAAGAAGTATCAAAAAACAAATCCATACTTAACTCACTTAAAGATCCTTCAGAAAAAAATATAAACTTTATATTTAAACTTTTTTCCGGCACAAAAATCGCCAACTTTATTTAAAACTTTACTTAGTTTGTACTTTTATGATTTTTAAACAAGCAACAGTGCCACTTTTCTTATTATTATATATAATTACTCGTACAAATACTTATTATAATGTTTAGTACTAATTAATTCATTTAAAACATCTTAGAAGTTCCTACCTAATCGTTCTCTCTTTAATAGACAACCATTTAAACATAAGCAAGCCGAAAGCCATGGTAGCTAGTGCTTTCTTTCTGTCATATTGAAGTTGTAATTTATCTTTACATATCAATAAAGTATATAATAATAATAATAATGATCTCGTCACACTCGATTTCATTGTCCGAATCGGGTAAACATTGCAAAGGTGCAAAATAATTACTCCTAGAGTTATTAGCTCTGGAGGTCATTTTACGACTTTTTGATGTTGAAGGCAAATTGTCTTCAACACACGGGGAACTTACTCTCTTACTAATTTTTAAATAAAGCTAGATACCGCACAGAATAAATCAATAACTTGACGCTAGATGTGATCGACTTGAAACGACAATTCGAACTGGCTATCCTAAAAGGTTCTTATGAGGGATGGTCGGAAAGATACTGAGACTGAGTTGGAGGTATAAAAATTCAATATGAAATGAAACAATTGAAGCTAATGTTAATGTCTATGATATTAACTTCATTTAATATTTAATGAAGTGATAATGAAGCTCGAATGAAGTACAATCGTGAAGTTCAATTTTCGACAACTTTATTGAGCAACTAGGGCCGTATATCAGCAATAACCCGGCGAATGTTAACTTCCAAATCGTCCAACGTCTCTGATTTATTGCCATAGACTAGTGACTTCACATACCCCCAAAGAAAGTAATCTAAAGGGTCGTGGAGGACACAGGTGCATTACACGAAATTATGATGGTGTCGCGCTATGTGGCATGTTGCGCCATCTTGTTGAGACCAAAGTTTTGTCACGTCAATGCCATTCAACTGAAGAACGAAGAAGTCAGAAATGTTTCTATAGCGCTCTCCATTGACGGTAACATTCTAGCCGGCATCCTTCTTAAAGAAATATTGGCAAATGAAAGATAAAGCACACCAAGCAGTGAATTTTAATGGGTGTAAGGGCGGCTCGACAGAGGTTTCTTTGTTTTCTCCATTACAAATTCGCCAATTTTGCTTGTTTACGTATCAATTTAAAAAAAGGGCCTCATCGGAAAACTAAATTTTGCGTTCAAAATGAGAATCAAGCTGAATCATGTTTTCGGCCCATTCACCGAAAAAATTCATACAAAATTCATACCACACTCAGTTCTCAAGCCTCTCCAACGCAGCAATTAAATTAATCTCACTTAAACAATCATCTTCCTAAAATTCATATTGAACCCTTCACGGGCAGTTATTGCGATTGGCCAGCTTTTCGCGACATGTTTGAAGGTTCGATTTACAACAAGGTAAATTTGTCATCGGTTCAGAAATTTCATTTTTTTCGCTTCAATCTTCGGGCTAAAGACTTAAGTTGACTAAACTACATTCTCTATGGAGCAGAGCAGTTCTGACGCGACCTATGAACAGAGATGGAAAAGGCTACAGAATAGATATGATAGGCCACTTTACATTCTCAATAGTCTTTTGGAAGCATTTGTGCAACTCCTATCGGCTTAAGTTTCAAATGCTAAGGTGCTTCGTAAAATATCTGATGATTCAGACGCAATGTTAAAAGATCTTGATTCGTTAAAGTCCCTTGGAAGGATCCATGGATGATCCATGCTTTAAGGGACTAGTACACTTTAGAAGACTAAAAAAACGCAATTGTTTATGAATTTTTTTTCTCACGTCTATTATAAGATATTATTATAAAACTTTTTTTGAAATATTATTTTGTTGTTTCAGAACACAAACAATTTTTTTTTTAATTTTAATTTTTGTTTCCTAATTAGAGTAGAAGTCGAGTCCTCTAAAAAATTCTTGTTTCACTGCCGAGAGTTAATCTCAGGATTGGCAGGTCTGAAATGAAAAGCATCTTAAAAAATTGTTTAAAAAAATAGCAGATGTTTTAAAAAAAAAGTGTGAAGAAATCAGTCCTTTTCTTCAGGTTTTTTGCACAGTGGACAAATAAACTTTTTGGCCACTCTAATATTCTTAACACGCAACCATTGGACTGGCAAAGATCTTTCTGCAACGAAGGTGCTTTCACGGACAAGAAGTCAATCCATTTCTATCATACAGATGACTCCAAGCCTGATAGCGGGTTGGTGGCGGTGTTTTTTCAAATAAGCATAGCCCAAGGCTCTCCTTCCGCCTTCCAAATAAATCTAGCGTGTTCCAGGTGGAAATTTTGCCGATTAAAGAAGTCCTGTCCTGGCTGAAGAAAATCATGATATCAGACAGCCAAGTCGTTATCAAATCTCTGGACTCTGTTTCACAAAGTTCTAAAACCACACTTGATATCCGATCATCTCTCAGGGAGATGGCAGAGCAGTTCAACATTCACAACGTTGGGTGCCGGGCCACAGAGATATTCCAGGGAATTGAAGGGCCGAAGAACTCGCTAGAATTTGATCCACTTTACCTATCCTACCTGAAAAAGGTATCATCGGTATACCAATCGCTACGTGCAAACTAATACCAAAGCTGGATGCTAATGTAAGAAAAAACTGTAGATGGACTGATGGGTCAACATGTCTAGCGACCAAACAAATCTGGCCAAAACTGGATCTAGATCGCTTTAAGAGTTTGATCTTTCAAAATAGGAAACATTTCAGCGCCGTCATAGGAGTCATCACTGGACACTGTCTTATAAGCGAGCATGCATGACCCACACATGTTGACATGACTTAAGTAACATTTATGTAAAACATAAAACGTTTTCAAGTCCAAAGAACAACTATAATCGAAACCACACGTGTACTACGATTAGATTGAAACCAAATCAGGCCGTACTAAACGTAAGGACACCTTTACTTTTCAATAATAAATTATGCTATAGGTAAACATCACGTGGCAAACTCAAACTCTTCATAGGTTACACATAATACGCACTCGAGAACCCAAATTCAGTTTATCTATTCCACTTAAATCTAATTGAAAGTTGCAAAGAGACATAATTCGGAACAAATTGAAAAGTCCACTACAACATTTTCGTATACGATGAGCAATTGAACAAGTCCTCTCTTGGACACTGACAAATTTGTACGACAACTACGAAGATACGAATACGAGTACAATAATGCAGGTGGAGTACTAATACTGCTATGTAACAAATGTTGCACAAGAGTACAAGAACATTCAAGGCATAGATGGTGTTCTGTTGTCCAGGATATTTCACATGAACCGTAAAGTTGATTGAAACATTTCTACTCCGACAAGTCACACAAATTTTTAGATTTGTACATGCACTCAAGCATGGTCAGTGATTGCTTGGAAGGGATCCTAACGATACCAATATATCTAGTGTGCAGGTGCAGAGGAAAATCTTACGGTAAACTGCTTGAGGATCTATGGATTATTTTAATTAAAAAAAAACAATTGGTCAATTGAATGTTTTGCCAAAGCAAACATATTGTACTTACATATATCCTTTCTTGAGTGAATACACGTAAAGGGTTTTCCAGTAAAGACTTGACAACTCTTTTTTTAAATAAAACGCAAACCATTTGAGATATTTCAAAAACTTTATTATCGGCTTGAAGTACAATCAAAACATTTATGAATGGAACTCGACTTCGTTCATATGGCCAACCCGAACACGTTTGCAGCTTTCGATTCGTTGGTCCCAATTTTCAACGACTCGGCCACACATTTCGGCCGAAACGGCCGCTATTTCGCGTTCAATGTTGGCTCTGAGCTCTTCCAACGTCGTCGGCGTGTTGGCATAAACCAATGACTTAACGTAGCCTCACAGAAAATAGTCAAGCGGCGTTAAATCGCACGAACGAGGCAGCCAATCGACAGGCCCATGTCGTGAGATAACACGCTCACCATACTTACTCTTCAATAAATCGATTGTAGCATGTGCTGTGTGGCTTGTGGCACCATCCTGTTGAAACCACATGTTGTCCAAGTCCATATCTTTCAATTCGGACCAAAAATAATCTGTGATCATGGAGCGATAACGCTGACCATTCACAGTAACGTGACGATCGTTATCGTGGACGAAAACATATGGCCCAGTAACGCCGGCATGCAAACCGCACCAAACAGTTATTTTTTGTGGATGAAGTGGTGATTCATGAAGCACATGTGGATTTTCACCCGACCAATAACGCATATTTTGCTTATTGACGAGCCCATAAGCCAAAAATGAGCTTCGTCACTGAAGATGATTTTGCGATGAAATTCATCATCTTCTCCAGAATCCAATCGGAGAACGTACGTTGCTTCAAATGGTCCATGGACTTCAATTCTTGAGTCAGCATGATCTTGTATGGGTATAAACCAAGATCCCTACGCAAAATACGCCATAATGTGGTCTGAGCGATGCCCAAATCTTGAGAACGCCGTGGAATTGACTGATTTGGATCGTTTGCTAAGGACGCCTGAATGGCAGCGATATTTTCGACATTTCGACCAATACGTTGTCTCACTGACATGGCAACATCACACACACAACTACTAGGGCGAGAATTACGACCGAAAATTGGAGTTAACGCTCTTAAAGTTGCAGTCACCGACTCCGAATTTCGGTAGAAATTTTTTATAATTTGCAGACGTTGTTAGTTCATGTACTTTACCATGATGAAAATGTTGAGTTTACTGAATAAATTGACAGTGACAGTTTGACGATTAGTGAAAGAGTGCGTTCACAAATTAAATTGTCAGGTCCCTATTGGAAAAGCCTTTACTACCAAGTACGGGTTGCAAAAATTGTTGATCACTCATGTAATGTTGCAATGTTGTCATCTGGAACATTGCTTTGACATATAAAACTCTAAAAATTGAGTTAGTAGGTCTAATAAATTTTAAAAGACGATGTTGTAGATTAGATATTTTATCCAGATGGAATTTTGCACTACGTGCTAGAAACGATGAAATAGTGCACTTTCTACAATATTTTGATCTTCTGCTTAGATTTCCTTTGAAGAGTGGGATTCAACGAAACAGGCGCCTTTCGAAATGTGTGATCAATTTACGACAACTTTGTTCTTGAAAGGTTTTTACGTTTTGAAAGGTAGACTGCGGGTTTATATTTGTCTTTTTCTATTTGTTTTCAAAATCACGACGCTTGACTGACTGAAACGGACGCTGGAGAGGTAACACCGTTGGCCAATATTTCTTTAGTGATGTAAAGCCCCATATGCAGTAAACTGTAGGAAAACTCCATGAACCTATTAAAAAACCTTGCATTTTCGAAATTTCTTTTTTATTACCTCCTCTGTAGAAACTTAAATGGCAACACAATTCACAAATTGTATTTTTCCGATTGATGTACCTTCAATATACCCTTAATAGTAATTTCCAATCCAAAAGTTATGCAAAATATTCAATCAATACTTTTGTCTATGTTCACGTGATATTCTATTCAACCCAAAATAGAAACATCCTCTAGGAGCTGCCGTACTCAAACATTTACATGGACATTCTGACCTTTTGTCTTCAATCAAAGTTTAGCTCCAAAATATTGCTCACTAAAAAGGAGAATTCGAAAAATGTTTTCCAACCCACCAGAGAGACGATTGAGTTATGAAAGTTTAAATAGTTGGCAATTCAAAGTTTTGAAATAGTGGCATGTAGCCTGACCTAGTATATGAGACCTTTACGAAACCCTAGCTGTGCACATCCCGGAAATGGATTTATTTTTGCTTTTCATTCTAAACTTTATGATTGCATGCAATTCAAGTCAGAGTGTAGTTAATAAAAATATTTTTATTTTTTTTTTGAAAAGGTTAACACGAGCTCGAGTATCTACTCGTGTTTGTATTCCTTTTACAAAATTTTGTACGTTCTGAGAGACTATGATTTAATTTAGTTTATATTTATTTATAATTGAAATTGAAGACTAGAACGAGGAGAACAGCATTTAATTAAATTCTTTTTAATAAAATGAGAGCTATTCTGTATTCTGAGTTATAATACTTATCATGGAAACTACACTAATCATATTGACTTAAGCAACATTAACAAGTTACGGAGATCAGGTTCAATTTGAACAGTTTCAGTTCTATTAAAGTTTTATCAGCATACTGCTCGATACTTTGATACTTTTTTGCAATACGAATACAGATGTCCACATCCAGTTCAATACCACCGTATTTCGAGACCATATTTCTTAGGTATGTTTACTATTGGCAGTGGTGCCGAAACCCATCGTTGATCACAACAAGCAGCAGCACTTGCGAAAGAACATGGCGTTGTCGTACTCTGCTGTGGACTTTGAATTCCTTAGAGACATTATGATCAATGTACAATAATATCCACCACCTTTATAGGTAGAGTTTAATATAGTGATGGACTTTTTCAGGTATACCCTGTGGTCTAGGTACCCCATTTACTATCCCAATGCAAGCTGTCTCAAGTTTATGAACAATAAATGTAGCGAAGGTCCGCATTCAACTTACTTACTTACTTTAAGTGGCGATACAGTACGGGGTGGACCTGGGCCTCAGTCAACAAGCGTCTCCAGCCAGCTCGATCCCTAGGTACCTGCCTCCAGTTTTGCACGCTAAGTTGGCTGAGGTCCACTTCCACTTGCGTGCGCCACCTGAGTCTTGGCCTTCCTCTACTGCGTTGTCTCTCGGGAGCGGATTCGAAGACCAGCCATCTCAGTATTTGGATCTTCACTCTTCTGGTTAGGTCGATGTCGCTGTACAGTCCGTA
This sequence comes from Volucella bombylans, assembly GCA_949129095.1. NCBI lineage: Eukaryota > Metazoa > Arthropoda > Insecta > Diptera > Syrphidae > Volucella > Volucella bombylans. The sequence continues at coordinate 204,038,768 of OX422141.1, forward strand.
GAGTTCATTATTGTATCTCCTCCTCCATTCACCGTCAATGCAGACCGGACCGAAGATCACCCGAAGAATTTTTCTCTCGAAGCAACCAAGAACACCCTCATCCATTTTTGATAATGTCCATGCCTTTGCTAATTGCCTTCTTAGCCCAAAGAAACAGCGGTTGGCAAGAGTTATTCTTCCTTTGATCTCAGCGTTGGTGTCGTTGTCAGTATTTATAGCGGAGCCTAGGTAGACAAAGTCCTTAACTACCTCAGAGTTATACCTGTCGAGGGTGACGTTCTGTTCTCTGTTGGTTGTCCTATCTGGTTGACAGCATATATTTGGTCTTGCTCTCGTCGACCGTTAAACCCATTTTTGCCACTTCCGCCCCAATACTCGCTTTCATCCGATTATGTCAATATCATCGGCGTATACGAGTAATTGGACGGACTTTTGAAAGATTGTGCCACTTGTTGTGGTGCGCGAGTTTTGCACTATTCTTTCAAGAATGACGTTAAAGAAATCGCACGACAGCGCATCGTCTTGCATATTTGGTCGATGGTGTTCATTCCTGGCCTAATGCCACACTGATATAGACCAATCAGGTTGATAACGAATGGCTTTCGGTGATCCCATAATATAGCAGATAGGATCTTGAAGGCAAGGTTTACAAGACTGATGCCTCTGTAGTTGGTCTTTTTCTTAAGGACCGGACAAACACTGCTGAGGTTCCATTCATTGGGCATACTTTCGTCCGCCTATATTTTACAGATTAATTGATATCCTTACTAAGTCATTGACTGCCGCTTTGAAGAGCTGCGCACTTTCCGCTCCAGCAGCTTTGTTGGACTTATGCTTAGATGAGACTATCGTCAATTCATCCAGGTTGGGTAGATAGAGTTGTTTGTTGGTCTAGTTTCTCGTTCAATTGGAAAAGTTCATTCGGTGGTCGTCTCTCCTCTACTGCATGTAGAGCTCGTGAGCAGCTCTAGTCCTTTTATGCAGCTCCGCTTTTTATGCATCTTGCTTAGCTGCATGCTCAGTGCTTGGTGGCACTCGTCAAACCAGGAGTTTCGTTGTAGTGGCCGAGTGAAACCCAGGACATCAGCGGCGGCACCTCTGATGGCCTTTTGGCAATGTTACCATTGGTCTTCGATGCTTTATTCTGGCAGCATAAGACGTACTAAGCGATTAGGGAAGACTCGATGGGAAAAAGATTTTGCGATTGAAGCTATCCGACGTAAAACTTCCTCACAGTATTAGCTTGCGCTTGCGATATTCGGGATATCCGGATTCGTACCTTGGCTATAAAAAGTTAATATCTTCACACAGTGCTATCAAAGACGCCCTCTTTTCCTAGCTTTGCATTAAAATCGCCGACAATTTTAATGTCAATGTACTGCTTATAGGTCTTGTCCAAGAGCTCGTATAAGCCACCTTTGGTGTCGTAGTCTTTTTCTTAGTGGTGGCGTACGCACATATAAGGCTGATGCTGGCTAATTTACCCTTAATATGGATGCTTACGAGGGGCTTGTTAACAACAAGCCAGCTTCCGAATACGCGCTGCTTTTGCGTCCATAAGAATTGAAGTAGTAGATTTCGCAGTTTTTCATCCCCCTTTTTCAGGCCATTCCATCGCATTTCTTGGATGGGAGTAACATCTGCTTTGCAACAGTTCAGGGCGTACACTAGTAGTTCGGCAACTTCGTTTGCAGGGGTTGTCAATAGTAGTTTCGTCCGCATCCGAGGCTTGTTGTTGCTTCATAACTTAAGTTTTTTTCCCATGGCCGGGCAGTTATGCGGGGCGCACAACCCCCAACCTTGAAGGCCTGTTCCCAAGCCAGTAACCCATTGGAGAATAACCCTATATAGGAACTCCTCATGTGGGCATTCAACCTTGTTGCTGACTAGTGGCATAAATGTAAACCCCAAAAAGAACACCATAGTTTCTTTCACCAGGAGAAGAAGATTGGGCAAACTTAAAGATCCAACACTTTTTGGCGAAACCATAAAGTTTTCAAGTGAAGTGAAATTCTGTGGATCAAGAACTCACTTGAAACACATATATAAAAGAAAACATGGAAAATGTAAGGACCAGCAAAAGTCTACTTGGCGAAAACTAAACCCTTAACCCAAAACTAACAATTTGGATGTACACAGTAATCATAGTCACAGCAACAGTCACTTATGCATCTCCAGTAGGGTGGCATAAAACTAAACAAAAGTCAATACAGACTAGACTAAATAAACTTACCTTTGTGTGTACTACAGGTGCAATAAAAACAGTACTCATCGCAGCATTAGAAATTCTGCTGACCGTCCCACCCCTTCATCTCTACATATAGAAAGAAGCTTTGGCAAACGCCTACATGTTTATCTTCGTGGATGAGATTAACTCCAAATAGCTCACCATGAGCTTCTACTGGAACTCAGGAGAAATGAACTATTTAACTAGGAATTATCTTCCAGACAACTGTCTGAAAATGTACATCCTTAACCATAACAAGAGATTCACTAATGTGGTACAGCAACGGATCTGCAACAGACTGAGGAGTTGGTACAGGCACATACGGAGAAACTATGATGCCAATATCTCACTGTATGCAAGTATGGACAGTAGCATCTCCAGCTGAGATACACTCAAAACTCTGACTGAACTTAATCAGATTTTTCACCAACAAGAACATTTATATTCTCTTTGACAGCAAAGCGGCCCTACTTGATATCAACGCTTTTGAGATAATCTCAAAAATTGTCTGGAACTGCATTATTCTTCTCAAAACACTAGTCTAACAGACAAGCCCAAAACTTTTACCAATCTCATCCCTCAAAAGAACATAACAACTTCTACAGCTTTCTAACACATGCGTTAACTGGATTCCTAACGTGTTTCTGGAGAGTCAAAAAACACCTTAGGTCTACGTGAATAGCACGAAGCAACAACTGTCGCATGTGAAACGAGGGCGACGAAACAGCAGACTATCAAATAAAGTCCTCCGGCAGGATGAAGTGTAACTTATGGCCAGCGCATTTAGTAGTGCCATGTCTTGTTATGGTGACAATAAGCAGGCTACAGTTTCTCCTACTAAGCGAGATCAGAAAAGTCGCCAAACTTTTAGAGGCGTCGGGAAAAATTGTTTGTGTGGTCTGCTGAAAGTCAACGGTGAATGAAGACCCAAACCAAGGACACAGGCAGTTCTATTGTAGATTTCTGACCTAACAAACTATCCTCTCAGCCTTGCCTAAATCATCGGCGATTTGATTTCCCTCAAACCCATGTGACCTGGGGCACTATTGAATTTGGACTGAATTTCAGAGAATTCAGTCTTCTCACTGTGATCGGAGAATCCTTGCATACTCGAACTAGCCAGGAAGTCGTGTCGTTATCTCCGCTTGGAAGACTTATTTCAAAGTTAAATTGTTCGAGAATGCCGGACCGCCGGCAAAACAACAAACTTCACAAAAGAAGTTCCTTTTTTTTCTCTTTATTTCGGTCGGCTCTTGCTACTAAGGCGATAAGCTATCGAATGAGCTTATCGCGCTTTTTTGCCATCGCCACCATTCACACATACACATGCGGTTCAGTCAATTTAGCTGTTAGAGCCAAGAGAATCACATCCAGGGCTCCAACAGCTTCTCACCGAATCCGCAGCGATGTTCTACGTTTGTGGGTCATGTTTGTTAGTTCTGTTTTCTTTGGTTCGAAGTCAGACCACTGACCCGAACCCAAAGCTAATAGTTTAAGAGCTACAATTGAAACCGCCGACATGTGTGGCAGAATTATGCTTTGAACTTTTTGTACGGAATTCTTTAGATGCTTTCTTTTTTCTTTTGCAAACAATGTGAATGTCGTTTGGGATCGCGGCCATTGCTGGGTGTGTTGACCTCTCAGGACATCAAAGGGGCAGACCCTCCGTCCGCTAGAGTATCGACTGGCTCCCTGATAGAGCCAGTACCTATATGATCATCTCTGGAGCGGTAGACCGAGAGAGGGAACTGGATCCAGTGGATCCTACCTGTACCGTGGCATTCAGAGTATGACGGAAAGAAAGAAAAGAAGGGACCCTACTAGAAGGGGGAGTTGAAAAGAATAGGTCAACCGACCTATTTTGTACGTGATTTGTACGCAACAAACCGACGCAAGTTTTCCAGCTTTCGAGCCATCCATGCAAACTTAGATAAACTCCTTTGTTGTCACAGATTCTGACCGAAACCGATTCTGAGAACAGGGAAGGTCGTCGTAATTTCGCAGCAATAGATGATCCGGTCATTGTAAAGATGACATATCCATAAAACTAGCTTCAAAAGACAGTAGGTGCGCAAGCTAGCCGAAACAGTTGTAACAACAACCGTTTTTTATTAAAAGAAAGACGGCTTTGAGGCTGCAGCCTATGACATAAATGTGGAGGAGTGCATCTAGAGAAGGGCTAGGCGTGAAAGCCCCAAAAACCGACAATGCTTAGAAGTTGTTCGATGTGACGAACTTACTCGTAGTCCAAATATGTTTGCTATCCAGGATGACGTTCAAATTATTAGCTGTGTTTGCAACATGGATGAAGATGGCTTTAAGCACTAGATGAATCAGATCAAAGATGAAATATGATTACACCGATCGGCGATCAGAGGGCTGGCTGTGCTTTAGAGTAAATGAGCGCAAAGCGTGATCCGACAGATAGTGCAACTGCAGCTGTCTACACACCGCTGAGCAAAGAGTTAAGACCTATTGAGAGCGTTAAGCACAGTGTCAAACCTTGCTATACTTCTAAATACACATTTACATTACTCATCTGCTGAGGTTGAGTCGTTCGCAGATCTCCGCAGACAACAGACGTGTTTCGGCTTTTCATAGAGAGAAAAAGTTAAAAGTTTAAATTTACTTGTATAGTAATTGGTCGCAATTCCGCTACTTGAATCGATAGCCAAGTGGATAGCGGCGTCGGTCATCACAATCACGAGGCCTGGGTTTGATTCCCAACTTTAGACAATTGTTTTTTTTATTTTATTGAAATAATAAAAAGTGAACGGTAAAAAAAAGAAGAAGAGAAATCACGTGATGTGTGATTTCCCATTATTGGGAAAAGCTAGTGGGAGCAGAAAGAGACTTGATGAAATGTCAACATCAAGCGCCCTCTCACTTGCGGTAACAGGAAGTAATGCCAAACGGAGGAGGAAGCTAAGGCCAACCCCCAATAGGCTGAAGCGCCGCTCTCTATCACAATCCACCGAAAAGCTGTCAGGTGGATTAAGGGAGACGACGCCTTCAACTTCTACGGCGGCAGCAATAAATACTACGCGTCATGAGTCAGACAATGACGAATACCCATATAATTCGGATAGGTGCGAAGGCCGTTACATGGGAAGCGACAACAGCTTCGCAGCTCTGGCTGTCTCAGAGTCGGGCGACGAAGAGGATGAAGTCCAAGCTATAATGAGCACCATCAGGCAGCTTGAAGAAAAAGTACTTGCCATTAAGGCAAAGCAAACAGCCAGGCGTGAAAAGGAGCAACAAGTATGCTCCCAATCACAAGAACAACAACAACAACAGCAAAAGGTTGCAAGCCAGCAACAGTTAAAATTACAAACGGACAAAATAAAATAAAAACATCAGCCAAAACAGAAGACACAAACACATCAACAAGAAAAGCATACGCAGCCGCCACAACAACAACAGAATCTGAAACAGAAGCAACAACAACAACAGAACCAACAACTACATCAGCAAAAGCAACAGCAGCAGAGACAACAACAGCAAGAGCAGAAAGCCACCAAGCAAAAAGTGCCACCAATCAACACTTTTAAACTGGAGTTAAAGGACACTATCGATCTGTGTAAGTCGGCCATAGGCAACAACTTTTTTATAAAACGATTGTCACTAGATAAGCATGCGATCCACTGTAACACAGTGGAGCGCTATTATAAAATAAAAAATTTACTGAAGGATTCGATGACGGAGTTCTTCTCCTACACATTTTACAATGTGTTCGCTGCCAAAGGTTCGGGCACGCCACGTCGAACTGCGAAATGCAGCCTCGATGCGTGAAGTGCGGAAAGAACCACAAGTCCGAGGAATGCGCTCGGGGTTGTCCCAAATTCCAGTACATCAAAAGAATAAATCTGGCCCGGCAGCAGAAAGTGGAAGTGAAACGTCCACCCGTGCATTTGCAAACTCCAGCCGTTACTCCCCATGTTACCTGTGCCCAAATGGCGGCAGGTAGGGGAAATACGGTACAGCAAGTGAAGGTTGCTTCTCAGGCCCCAGCGCCCGGAGCACCGGAACCAGTACCTGACATGCTAGCTATCTTGCTCTCTATCCAGGGGCAGACGGCTCAGCTATAACGTCATTTAACTGAACAGACCGCGCGGGTGGATCAAGTATACGCTCTGCTGCCTGGCCTAACGCACCTTTTGCCGTAATGGGTACGTACGTGGCGGAGCAAACCCTGAAGGTCCTTGCTGTGAATGTGAATTCACTGATAAGGTTCGAACGACGAGCCGCACTATTTAAGTTGTTTAAAGACCAAGCCCCTGATGTTCTTTTGGTTAGCGAAACTAAGCTTATTAAGAGACACAAAATGAGGCACAGAAGATACAAAATAGTACGGAGAAACCGACCCAACTCCATTCAGAGAGGTGGCGTTGCAATTTTCGTACGAAAAGGTATACATTTTAAAAGAGTATACAGCCGTGTAGTACGTAGGTTCCAGGTGCTGGAAGCATGCCTCATGGTGTCTGTCTATGCACTTAAGGCTACTCAATTCACAATATTTATCTCAGAGCTCGAGACGCTTTTTCGATTCCTGAGGCTGGAATTGGAAGACAACTATTTTATTATCGGCGGAGATTTCAACGCCAAACATAGTGATTGGGGAAATAATACACCAAATACTAGAGGGAACCTACTATTCAATTGGTGGAGTCAGCACAGTGTAATGTATCGACTCGGGCTTAAGGCGACGGATAGTCCGTCGTTTCCCAGATACGGGTCCTATTTGGATCTTCTGCTGTTCGACTCACGAATACAACTGACATGCACTAACCAGCAAACTACAAACTGTCTACGCACTTTCGTGTATGACAGTGACCATTGCGGTCTCAGCACCTAAATAACTGTTCCCAACGAAATTGCGGAATTGGATGAGTTTGTCCAAAGGCATTCCTACAATTATAGTAGGGTGCGTTGGACACACTTCACCAGAACACTGACTAGAGCACTCTCCTCGAATTCGCTCTACCCACCGTCCAACAGAAATCTGTCAAACGAGGAGATTGACAGGTATCTAAGACTAATGGACGAGACAATTAAACGAACAATGGACATAACGATACCTCGGTACCGACGCACTGACGAAGAAGACTTATTCCGCAACACAACTATTGACGCACTGCACCGACATAAAAGTAGACTGCTGTCAAGACTAAAAACCTTGTACAGACAGTTTACTGACAGACACAACCCGGAGATCATGACACTGAAGTCGTCGATTAAAAACCTCCAAACTTTAATAAAGGAAAATTACAGAGCATCTGTAAGTTTGTATTGGAACAATAAAATTCGGGCTGTAAACACCAGCAACCCGAATATGTTCCGCAAATAAATAAAATATTTCGGAGAAATAATCAGAACGACCTTCCATGTCTTAAAATCGCCCGAACGACGAACAACGAACAAATACTTGTAGCAGCAGGCATAGATCCAAATGAGGCTGTTGATGATGACAACTTCTTTGTGATCGAGGATCCGCAGGAGCAGGTAGAGGCTATAGGAGCGACTTTCCAGGAAGTGTACAAGGCGAATGTTATCATTGGCCCGAACCACGATCTGGAGAATCGAGTCCTTGAGCACAATTTCTGCCTTCGAAACGAAATAGTGAATTGGCGATTCGAGAGCTCGGGTTTCACCCAGTTCAGTGACGAGAATATGGCAAATAATGTCATCACCAACGATAGGGTATTACCCCTTTCATTTCGAAGGAACAGCTCCAAACGATCTTCGAATCGCTTAGAGGTAAGAAATCAGTGGGAACCGATGAAATACCGAACATTGTGCTTCGACATCTCCCACTAGAAGCGGTGGACATTTATACCACCCTGTTTAATAATGCAATGAATAATGCACATTATCCAGCGCATTGGAAAACGGCGGTGGTACATCCCATCCCCAAAAGGGATAAAGACACATCCAATCCGGCAAATCTCCGGTCGATCAGTCTCCTTCCAAACATCAGTAAGGTTTTCGAGAAGGTGATCAATAGAGTCCTGACTAAGTGGGTTGAGGACAAACATATAGTTCCGGATAATCAATTCGGTTTCAAGGTGGGGCATGATATCATTCATGCTGCGTCGAAACTGGTTTCTGATATCCAATGGAACAAAGCCAAGAACCAGTGCACTGGTGCCTGCCTGATTGACTTGGAGAAGGCCTTCGATACCGTATGGTTAGAAGGACTCTTTTTCAAGCTGGACAGGTTGGGCATTAGTAAACCTCTTCTGTATATTCTTTTCGATATGCTCTCCAGTAGACAGTTCATCGTGAAGAATGGCGATGCGACTTCTGCTGGAACTTTTAACATTAAAAACGGTCTGCAACAAGGTGCGGTAAATTCGCCGATCCTGTTCAACATTTACACGAGTGATCTGATAGGTTCACTTCACTATGCCATAGCGTACGCAGACGACATAATCGCGTACAGAGCAGGTCCAAAGATTGAGGTCATTAATATGCTTTTGCAGCGTGACTTCGACAAAATTAAGCGATATTGCGATGACTGGAAGTTGAAAATCAACTTTCAGAAGTTGAAAACCATTCTGTTTATGACGCCTTTGTCTGGGGCCTCTAGGGATACCAGAAAGAATTGGCGAAAGTTTTCTATCCTCGGACAAAACGGACAGCCACTCGCTTGTCGAAATGTAGTCAGATACCTTGGGATCTGGCTTGATCAATTCTGTATTTTACCAAACATATAGATGTTGCTCTGGCCAGAGCCAAAGGTGCTTTTGCCCTTACAAAGAGACTGTTTTATAACAGCCAACTCGATGCGGGGGTGAAGGTGATCTGCTACATGGCCCCTATCAGGCCTATGCTTGTATTTGGATGTCCCGTGTGGTTCAACGTGAGAGCTAGTTTATTGGAAAAGATTCGGGTGTTTGAGAGGGCTTGTCTTAGGACTTGTCTTCGCTTATACAGAACACCAGAGTCTCAGTACATAAAATTCTATCCCAATGAGGTCTTATACAATAGGGCGAATCTAATAAGAGTGGACAATTTCGTCATTAAGTTGACTCGAGGGCACATTGCGAGAGCAATGGCCTCATCGAACAACCTGATCTCCGGGGCTTACTACCCCAATTATATGTATCACGAGAGAGTTCGCTTTGACGGCTTTATTCCTCCAGAAGCGTTCCTCTACCTAGATAGCAAAGGTCTGATCCAGGACAAATTGGCGGTGCCGCTAATCTTCCACGTCGCTCGAACAGCTGCGGACAGGCGACTCAACTACGACAGAGACGTCGCACATGGCAGTGCGGAGCGTCTCCGGTTCAGTAGGGCGGTAGGGAGTCGCGACATGAGGGATGTTGCTCGGCAGCACCAATAATTTTGGTGGCTTGTTGAAGGAGAGGATGCTTCGGCGTCGAACTCCTCCATTGATAATTAGCCTCATGTGAAGCAAGGTGGGCCAGGCAAATTTTGTTTTTTAGCCATGGCCGGCTTACATAGTTCTAGGTAGGTTTAAGTTAGGTGTTAAGAAAAAAAATATACAAAAACAAAAAAAAAAAAAAAAAAAATGTATATATACATATGCTTATATATTACGTATGTAGGTATTATGTAGATATATATATATATATATGTATGTATGTGTATGTATTAGCCGTAAGTAGGTTAAGTAGTTTAAGATTTATTTTTAGGTAGTTTATAAGGTTTTAGTTTTAAGTTTTTATAGATAAAAAAAAAAGTCCAGACACAAAGTTTTTCTTTCATTTTCTTAGTTCTAATAAATGTTAAAATAAAAATAAAATTAGACTGTAAGTTACGTCGAAAGACATAGATTAAGTATTATGTTTAATTTAGAGTGCCCGCATGGGGCCAGTAAGTTACAATAAGGTTATTTTTAAGTTAATTAAGCTAATTTTTAAGCGTTTTTTGTTTAGCATATAAGAGTAATTTAAGTTATAGAAATAAAATGCATAAAAAACTAAAAACTAAACATCTGCTGAGGTTAGTTATTAGCTGCAGTTCAACTTGATAGAATAATTATAAGAAGGAAAGAATTCACATCATCACATTTACATATACGAGTAGGGTTTTCCAATAAGGACTTGAAAATTTTTTTGTAAACAAAAAGCAAACCATTTGAGATATTTCAAAAACTTTGTTATCGGCTTAAAGTACAATCAAAACATTTATGAATGGAACTCGACTTCGTTCATATGGCCACAGCGGGCACGTTTGCAGCGGTCGATTCGTTGGACCCAATTTTCAACGACTCGGTCACACATTTCGGCCGAAACAGCCGCTATTTCGCGTTCAATGTTGGCTCTGATCTCTTCCAAAGTCGTCGGCGTGTTGGCATAAACCAATGACTTAACGTAGCCCCACAGAAAATAGTCAAGCGGCGTTAAATCGCACGAACGAGGCGGCCAATCGACTGGCCCATTTCTTGAGATAACACGCTCACCATACTTACTCTTCAATAAATCGATTGTAGCTGTGTTCCTTGTGGCATCATCCTGTTGAAACCACATGTCGTTCAAGTCCATATCTTCCAATTCGGGCCAAAAATAATCATGGTGATCATGGCGCGATAACGCTGACCATTCACAGTAACGTGACAATCGTTATCGTCGACGAAAACATATGGCCCAGTAACGCCGGCATGCAAACCGCACCAAACAGTTATTTTTTGTGGATGAAGTGATGATTCATGAAGCACATGTGGATTTTCACCCTACCAATAATGCATATTTTGTTTATTGACGAGCCCATAAGCCAAAAATGAGCTTCATCACTGAAGATGATTTTGCGATGAAATTCATCATCTTGGCGCATCTTCTCCAGAATCCAATCGGAGAACGTACGTCGCTTCAAATGGTCCATCGGCTTCAATTCTTGAGTCAGCTTGATCTTGTATGGGTGTAAACCAAGATCCCTACGTAAAATACGCTATAATGAGCGATGCCCAATTCTTGAGAACGCCGTGGAATTGACTGATTTGGATCGTTTGCTACGGACGCCTGAACGGCAGCGATATTTTCGACACTTCGACCAACCCGTTGTCTCACTGACACGGCAACATCACACAACGAATATGTAGACTCAAATTTTTGCACTAAATTTGTTATTGCCTCTCTACTAGGGCGAGAATTGCAACCGAAAATTGGAGTTAACGCTCTTAAAGTTGCAGTCACCGACTCCGAATTTCGGTAGAAATTTTTTATAATTTGCAGACGTTGCTCTTTCGTGTACTTTACCATGATGAAAGTGTTGAGCTTACTGAATAAATTGACAGTGACAGTTTGATGATTAGTGAAAGAGTGCGTTCACAAATGAAATTCAAAGTTGTCAAGTCCCTATTGGAAAACCCTTTATAAGCAAAAGATGTGATTAATTGAAAATACTTATTAAAATCGTAACAACAAGTACATAATTAAATATTCAATATTCCCATACCATATAATGCCGTGAGAGCTTACGCATTACCTCTTTATTGTGATCGTTATTATAGAATATCATCTCCTAAAGGAAATGGGAATAATTAACTCCTTTCGTCATCAAATCCTGTCGATTAAATTACTTCAAGCGCCGTTATCATGCAAGAACAAAAATTTGCTTGAGGGGGATTGAACGTCAATTACATATCTTAGAATAAATAATACACCACCCCTGCCTGCAATGGTACGAGTACTTTGCACAATATCCGTACAACTGTCATACGCACGCGAATTTTGAATTCATGAGCTGGGTGGTCGTCGGTACAATTCGTTTGTTCTCTGTGACAACGAATTCTCTATGATTTTTATTTTTAATCCAAAGGAACCTCGAGCAACCTCAAGTGTTTGTGTGCTTGATTCGGAATTTCCTCTTTTTGTTAAGATTGTACTCCATCTGTCATGTTGACATATTTATTAAATCCAACCCCTCAAACCATTCCAGCAAAAGCGCCTGATATACGAACTCATGCATACGTACGAGTACATGTGGGAGACCGTATATGTACATACACACTAAACGAAATATGACACACAATTAACCATTCAAAACCCTTCGGTGTCATTACTGCATATATACATACATACTCGTGCATAGGTTATTAGCAGGCCACCCGTTCAAGCTTCTTCTAACATACTACGACAGAATGATATATCCCTCAGCCCTTGGGAGCAGCTGCAAATGTTGTAAAAAGGTTCGTTGAATTTGCTTGTGCGACATCTTTAAATGAATGAGACACTGCTGCCGCAACCGACTCCTTTCAACTTCTCGCCCATATACGAGTACTTACCATGCATGGTAGTTACAATAATTATCTCGTCATAACGTGGTAATCTGCTGTACTCGTACTCGTAGTAGGTATCAATTCGCCAAATTTTATTTATTATTCCGAGCGCGTATTTTTCCTCCTTAGGAACACCGAAAATGTGAAGAAAATACCATACACACGAGAGGAAGGGAGTAAATACAAAATGGAAACTATCGTATAACCGGAAATATGAATTCGAGGGTAAAGTAGTCGTACAATAGGTTCCATGAATTTGATTTATAGCTGTCATCGGTTAATTCAATTTTCATTATTGCCGTCGACATTTAACCCTGCGCCTACGGCAACGGCTACAGTAGATTTTCCCTTGATTTGACCTAACTGAGAAAGGTTACGATTTAATTGATTCGGAATTGAAAATTAATTCATTACCATAAATGGAATTTGTGGATTGCACGCAATTGTTTTCGGACTGGAAACAGTGTTATTGATGGTTATTGTTGGAATGCCTATATAATTAATCTGCCATTGCCAACTCGGACTTTGACTAAATAAGGTAGGAGGTGACGACACGATGGGCTGACAGGATGAATTGGGAAGGTTACATTAAAGAGATGACAATTACCTATTGTTGTGGATGTGGCTTATAACAGACAACAAGTGTGACCACCCACAGATGTCTATGTGAAGCATTGGAGTGTTCTCTAACGTATGGTTTGTGTTTTGTGAAATCGAGCATGTGACATTGTTTTGTGGTCCGCTCCCAGCTCCTAGTATGTGAATGAACGTTGTGACAACATTATGGTGTTTAGTATTTTGGTTAGCTACTCGTACCTACCTACTTACCTACTAATTGGAGTTCCTCATGTGAAAGAAAATGATTCTATGATTTTGTCCGCAGTTGATAGTGATATTTGGATCAACATTGGAATTCAATAATAAAATTAATGGGTGAACTGATGCATACATTTCGTTTATTCTGTTTAGATTGGCGTAAATCATGTTTCCAAAGAAACATTTATTTCTGTGTGTACAGTCAGTTTCACTTGAAAATGTATTCCACTGGATTCAATTTAACAACCTTCAGAACATATCAAAGACAAATTGTTATTCCTCCTCAGCTTCTTATCAAGGGAGTAATTCAATCGGAAGAGAGACTGGATATTTCTCTTTTATTCGATCTCTGTTAAAGGGTTTTGCCGTGCCCCTCTGTTACTTTTTTTTTATAATGAGCGCGCGCTCAAGGGGTTTGTGTTTGCACACAGCGCGGAGAAATTCAATTTAGGGAGCAAGAAAAGCGAGATACCGATGTACATTGTTTTTAAATGTTTGCAAGTTATAACGACCAGGAAATACAGAGATCAGCAGGGCATTCCATAAGCGAGTTGTACGGCTTCGGAACGAATCACGATATTTTAGAGTACGTCCGAAAATGGGCTTGAGGGTATACTGATGAGCATTCATAGCGAGACGGGTATTACGCTTGAAAGTTTGAATGGGCGGAATGCTACTGGCGATTTCAGTGGAGCACTGGTGGTGGAAATAACGATAAAACAAAGTGAGACACAAGACATTACGTCGCTGTTCGAGTGTTTCAATTGACTGACGGTCGCACGGTTTTGAATCCTATCTAGCAGGTGCAGAGAGCTTTTAGGAGCACCTGACCAGATGTGGGCATTGTACTCCAATTTTGGGCGGATAAATGCTTATATATTGAGGCCAGATCAGAGGAGGTAAAATATTTCTTACATCGCTTGAGGACACCTAGACATTTCGCAGCATTTTTGGTGACATCATTTTAATAATGTCTGGGTGTTTAAATTTCGCTTTAACGACACCAGACAGCATTGTGTTTTGGAAGCATTAAATTCCACTCTGTTGATAATTCCCTGTTGATATCGGAATTTAATGAGCTTAGCTTACGCTGCAGTTCCCCTTCTACATCCGAAGAGCAGGGACGTGAGTCCGGGAACGAATATGAAAAGCTGAGAGTAGGGGAAGGTCGTGTACCTCGGAACGATTTCAATAATCTAGCATTTTTCTCTTTTACTTCTTAACATGTGCTAAAAAAAAGAATTCACGCAGCAACAAAAACATATTATTTCCCTAAAAAAGGTTTGAACTTATTGTTGAAGTGCATAGTTTTTAAGTAAAACATTAAAATTAATTAAGTTTGCCATCGTTCCAAGGTACACTTAGGTAGTGTACCTTGGAACAAGGGGGTGTGTACCTTGGTACGGTTGAGATAAAAGTCTCAGATCTTTAGAAAACAAACATAACTCCAACTTTATTATTTAAAATTAAGTTAAAAACAAAACAACAAAAAATAAAAAATTAGTAAAAATAAATTGTAGAAATTCAGGTTGACTTACACAAGAAAATTTCGTTCTTAAACCTTCTTGCCTCTTGCTAACTGGAAAATTTCTTCGATGGTCATTTCATCATCACCGCTGAAGTCCTCGTCGCTCCTATTTTCTATTGGCGTGGTGTTTGCTTTCGCATGTCTGAATTTAGGAATTCGTGGAATCACCGGCAGCTCAAAAGTTTCATCATCGTCTGAGGACTCTTTCAAAACTTTTTTCTTCGCTGAATTTGGCTTTTTAGTGGTCTTGACTTTCGAGCTTCCTGTAGCAATTTCTTCTTTCTCAGGAGTGTCCGTAAGAATCCTAGTTCTTCCCCTCTTTCTTCCACGTGCAATAGGATCCTTTCTTGGTGCAGCTTTTGGAAATGGCCTTATTTGCTCTGGTGATACGAAATTTATCGAAGGAACCAATACTGCAGAGGTCGCTGTGGATGTTCCTGGTCTTTGTTCATCTGCAATTATAAGGTCATTTGCATTTTCGGTGGGCATAGCAGCTGGTTTTTCAGGACATGGTCGATCCGTTACGAAGCTACTAAGGAATTCATCTTCGTTGAAAATATCGTGATTGAAGGGATATATTCCTGTTACTTCAAATCCTTTAACGATGTTTTGCTGATTGAATGCTTTTGCATAAGCCTGGCCTACAATTTGTGCTACATTGTAAATTGACATTGGTTTTCCTGGGTTGTTCAGCATCCATTCACTTTCAGCTTTGTTGTAGTAAGTTTTATACGGTCCAAATACCGTTCTATCCAGAGGCTGCATTTTGTGGGAAGTATGCGGCGGCAGAGTCAAAAGAACAACTCCATGTTTTCTGGCGAGATCAATGGCCTGCAGAGATATGTGGCTATCATGGTTGTCCATTATAAGCAAAACTTTTTCATCTGGTGTTGGCTTTGAATGTGCTATAAAATGTACGAATAACTCAATAAACAGTTGCTCGTTTGACCAGCCGGATGGATTAGCACCACCAATACACCCTGCTGGAGCACCCTTAAGCATATGTTCCTTGAAATTAACTCTGGGGAATATCAACATCGGCGGAACATGATTTCCTATTGCATTAATAGCCGCGACCATAGTGACATTTATTCCTCTTTCTCCCGAGGTCATGCTTCCTATTTGTTTTTCACCTCTGGCAGCTAAAACTTTCGGTGGGACGTGAACCCTTGAATTTCCAGTTTCGTCAAGATTGTAAATTCTACTTGGGTAAAATTTAAAACGGGAATAGCAATCTTCCAAATTGGTAAAAAATTGTCCCACATTGCAGCGGTTAAAACTGGTTGATCTGGAAAGACTGGTCGACTCTGGCTTTCTGAGTGATAAAGTTTGGTGCCGTTTAAGAAAGCCAATCATCCACTCTTTGCCAGCTGCTTCGTTCTTTATCCACGACTCCGGAAGAATTTTTCCATTTGCTTTTGCAAAACTAAAGGCCAATTTGGTTATATCAATTTTCGATAATCCATACTGCAGCTTTGCTGCTGTGGTAAGGTATCCAACCAAGGCAAGTTCTTCTTCATCATTAAGCACTTTTTTGTTCCCTTATTGTAGAGAACATCGTTGATAGCTTCCTGTAAGCCATTTTCATCCAAAGGAGTTCTTTTAACACCTTCCTTGCTGCGAGGCATATTCAGACTGCGGCAATGAAAAAAAAAACGTAGATGAGTCATGGCGAAATAAAATCTCATTTTGTTTTTAGTAATGTGATTGTACCTTGGAACGGTCCAAGGTACAATTCAAGTGCCGTTCCAAGTTACAAAACATCGATATTTCTTCTTTAATCACTTTAATCTTTTAAATTCGCACTAAATCGGGCTTACCGTTTCTTATTCACCAACACAATACTATGCCTTATTCACTAAAAGCGCAATAATTCGATTCCAGCTGCTCTCAGCTGTACTACACGTTTCCCAAAAATGGTTGAAAAAAAACTTTTAGTGTGCGAAAACCGGATTTTCTTGTTTTTTTGCACGTCCGTCGCTAACCGAGTATAATGACAGAACGAAACAAGCTGCAACATGAATGCCCTTCAGACGTTGTGGAACCTTTTTCTTAGAATAAGATAAAAATTAAAAAAACAGCAATCGTTCCGAGGTACAATCGTTCCAAGGTACAAGACTTTTCCCTACTGTCGTCAGCAAAAGAATATATTGGATTAGAAGTGGCAGACAAGAGATCATTGATAGAAATTAAAAAGAGTGTCGGAGACAGAACGGAGCCTTGGGGCACACCAGCATTTATTTTGTGAATATCGGACTTGAAACCATCGAAGACAACTTGAATTGAACGTCCCGAAAGGTAATTTCTAATCCATTGAAGAAGAGAGTCGTCGATCCCAAATGCAAGCATTTTCGACAAAAGAGCTTGATGGCAAACTCTGTCAAATGCCTGAGAAATATCAAGTGCAACTATCTTGCTTTCACCAGATTGATGTACACTTTGGTTCCAGTTTTCGGTGAGACATGCCATCAAATCACCAATGGACCTATTGCTATGAAAATCATACTGCCGGTCATTAAGAAGTTTCCGCGTTTCGAGATATTTCATTAGCTGACGGTTTATTAGCGTTTCCATGAACTTGGAAAGAGGGGACGTAAGTGCAATGGGTCCGTAGGAGGAGAGGGAAGGAGATTCGCCTTTTTTAGGGACGGGCTGGACAAATTCTGTTTTCCATCTGCTCGGAAAGAGTCCTAAAAAGTAGGATTGGTAAAAAGCTTACGCAGTGGTTTTGCCAGCGAGGAAGAACACCTCTTCAGACGAAGGGGAGATATACCAGCGGACTTATTTATATTAAGATTTTTAAGTACTCTTGCTACTACACGAGTGCGAAAGTGGATTCGTCCCATTGAGGATTCGACGCACTCAAGTGTTAAGCTGGCCGCAAAGTGTGCAGCAAGCAGATTAGCCTTGTCCAAAGAGTTGGCAGTTGGAATGTCATTGTAAATGAGCGTTGGAATGGAGGATCAGGCAGAATTTCTAATGTGTTTGACGAACTACCAAAAATGTTTACTGCCTTTGGGACATTGCAGTATTTTTTGGCTCAGTTTTTGGTTGTATTGGAATTTCACACGCTTAAGAAAGACGTTGCAGTCATTTCTGGCTCATTTGAACTTTTTTCGGTTTCCCTCTGTCGAGTTGGTCTTGAAGGACTGAAAAAACATTTCTCTAACCCTGTAAGCACAAAGTAAAAAAATTGAAAACACACATTGATTGAATTGTCAGTTCTTTAAAAGGATATTATTTCGCAGCATTCTGCACATTATTTATTACCTGTTAACATTTCTCACCTTGCAATTTCCTTTAATTTAACATTGCCTCGAAAGAGAGCTCTGGCTGACCTCAGCCTTTATGGTTTCTCGATTCTTGAAAGCGATACTTGGATACAATAGGATATGGCAAAAAATATAGACATTGTTACGAGTTTGCGAACATAACCGGGGCTCACCATTAAAATTTGACAACTCATTCCTGTTATCTTGTTCTGTCTTTTGATTTTTCGACACCTATTTAATTTGACACTTCTGTTTTCATTCTACAAGAGGAATAAACGTGTTTTCTAACCTCAGGTTGTATTTGGTTTTTGTTAATCGCAATTTTTGTTCATCGATTCTCTCAAATATTAGCAAAAACGCTTCCCTGGTGTCAGAAATGGGAGATCAATTCGATATCCAAATTCGGAGGAATTTGCCGAAAGTTTACAGATTCTGTCCAAGTTGAATTCCAATACTACAAGCATGGAACAGCAACGTGGATAGATTGCCGACTTAAAAGAAGAATAACAGAAACGCACAGAAGAACTGCGCACATTGAGTGGAACAACTTTTGCGGATAAAGATTTACATTGGTCTACCCCAAAAGAAATGACTCGGCAACTAACACTGTGGTCGTTACGGAGGTATAGGCAGTGTACAAACGTGATACCCAGAAATCTTCACAACCAAAAGCGAGCCCAGCACCCAGCGGCCCGTGCCACTTGTTCCCACCGCCGTTTGATAGTCACGCAACGCGCTGGCGTGACTATCAGGTGCAATTTGACATCATCGCTGAAGCGAACGAGTGGCCTTCCAAGCAAACGGCATACACATTGGCTACGTTGTATTGTTTAATCTGGATCCCGTGGATCGTGCCGATTATGACAAGCTGGATGACACTGCAGCTAAGGTTTCTTAGCCGAGAAAAGCATATTACTCATGTGTCTTATCGTCTTATCAGAAGGAAGACCTCGGTGCATTCGGGCAAGACCTACGAGCAGTACATTGACATTAAAATTGTCCTCGGCGATTTTAATGCAAAGCTAGGAAGAGAGGGCTTCTTTTGTAGAACACACCACCTCCGACGGATTCAGGCTAAACGACTTTGGGCGGAGCGAAACATTGTTGTAGCTAGCACGTAGTTCCCTTATCTCAATATTCACAAGGGAATCAATCAACCGCCTACCAGATTGAACACATTGCAATTGACGCACTATTCCAGTATTATGGATGTCCAAACGTTACGAGCGGCCAATAACGACTAGGACCATTATTTTTTTATAGCCAAGGTACGGATGCGGATATCCCGAAAATCGCAAGGGCAAGCTAATACTGTGTGGAAGTTTGACGTCCGATAGCTTCACTCGCAAAATGCTTTTCCGTTCGAGTCTAATCTCTTAATATGTATTATGCTGCCAGCATAAAGCAACGAAGACCAATGGTAAAATTGCTAAAAGACCATCAGAGATGCGCCGCTGATGTCCTGGGTTTCACTCGGCCACCACAATGAAACCCCTGGTTTGACGAGTGCCAACAAGCACTGAGCATGCAGCTAAGCAAGATGCATAAAAAGCGGAGCTGCATAAAAGGTCTAGAGCTCCACACGAACTCTACGTGCAGTAGACGAGAGACGACCACCGAATGAACTTTTCCACTTGAACGATATAGCCCAACAAACAACTCTATCTACCCAACCTGGATGAATTGACGATAGTCTCATCTAAGCCTAAGTCCAACAAAGCTGCTGGAGCGAAAAGTGCCCAGCTCTTCAAAGCGGTAGTCAATGACTTAGTAAGGATATCAATTAATCTGTAAAATATAGGTGGACGAAAGCATGCCTAATGAATGGAACCTCAGCATTGTTTTTCCAGTCCTTAAGAAAAAGACCCTGCGCCAACTACAGGGGCATCAGTCTTGTAAACCTTGCCTTCAAGATCCTATCTGCTATATTATGGGATCGCCTGAAGCCATTCGTTATCAACCTGATTGGTCTATATCAGTGTGGCATTAGGCCAGAAATGAACACCATCGACCAAATATGCAAACTATTGCAGATCTTGAAAAAGAAACCCATGAGCTCTAAATCGATACATACCACTTATTCACCGATTTTAAGGCTGCATCAATAGAGACGAGCTATACAGAGCAATGCCTAGTCTTGGCATCCTTATCGAGCTCGTCCGTTTGTGCAAGATGACGATGGAGAATACGCGTTGCTCCATTAAGGGCGGGAGAGAACTAACCGATACGTTTGAAGTCAAAAAAGGATTTAGACAAGACGATGCGCTGTCGTGCGATTTCTTTAACGTCATTCTTGAAAGAATAGTGCAAAACTCGCGCGCCAAAACAATTGGCACTATCTTTCAAAAGTCCGTCCAATTACTCATATACGCCGATGATATTGACATAATCGGATGAAAGCAGCGTGTTGTCAGTGGCGCTTTCGCGAGTACTGGGGTGAAAGTGACGAAAATGGGTTTAACTGTCGACGATAGTAAGACTAAGTATATGCTGTCAACCAGAAAGGACATTTTGATTTTGCGGCCCGGGTTAATCCCGGACAGATTTATTAAGCTTATTGCCAGCAAACATATACTTAAAACTAACATTTTTAAAAACTAAAGGGTGGGAGCGGTTAAAGAAAGTTAGGACGTGAGGCATAGGTGGAAATAAAAATGTTCTTGAAGATTGAGCCGGAAAAGTGGCACAGACCTAAGATTGCGGGGATTGGTGTTAAAAGAAATAATTTGAAGTAAGGAAGGACAATCGATATTACCTACTAAAATTTGATGAATAAAGAGAATGTCGGCAACTTTTCGGCGTATAGAAAGGGGTTGTAAATTTATAAGTTTCAGCCGGTCAGTGTAAGGTGGTAAGTTTTGGCTATCATCCCAGGGAAGACCACGTAAAGCAAAGCGTAAAAACCTGCGTTGAACAGCTTCTATCCGGAGGATGTGAGTTCTGTAGTAGGGTGACCAAACTTGGCTGGCATATTCCAGAAGAGGCCTAACAAAGGTTATGTAAAGAGATTTGGTAACATAAGGATTGGAAAACTCCTTAGACCAGCGCTTGATAAAACCAAGGGCAGAGTTGGCTTTTTTTATTATACTATCAATGTGAGAATGGAAATTGAGTTCCTTGTCGCAGATAACACCTAAATCACGCAACTCATTCACTAAGGGAACAGGCAGATTAAATATTAGATAGCAACGAGGTGAAGTAGGGAGGCGTTTACAGGTATAAGTTATAGCCTGACACTTATTGACGTTAAGCTCAAGAAAATTCTTCTGACACCAAGTACAAAACCTGTCTATATCTTGCTGCAGAAGTAGGCTGTCTGAGGAAGATGATATATATCTAAATATTTTCATATCATCTGCGTAAACAGATATGTATGAATTTTTAATGATACAAGCAACATCATTAATGGTCAGAATAAATAATAAGGGACCAAGGTGGCTACCTTGGGGTACACCAGAGGAGGCTTTAATTGGGTCAGAAACCATGGACCTAAATAGAACATAGTAAAGTATAGTCGTTCATTTAAATAGGATTGAACCCAAGTTATAAAGTTTATCTGGAAACCAAGAGCCTTTAATATTAGAAGGATTATATCATGAGAAATTCTATCAAAGGCTTTGCTGAAATCGGTGGCAATCACATCAACTTCATTTCCAGATTCCAGTGCAAAAATCCGTGCTGGTTTGGGAAAACAATAGATTTACATTGGAAAAGCATTATGTCATAGATAATGCTCTCAAAAAGCTTAGGTATGCAGGACAACTTAGCAATTGGACGATAGTTGGAAATGTCGTCTTTTCTACCTTTTTTATGTAGGGGAATGATAAACGATATTTTCCAGGTTGAGGAAATAATCCCTGGGTGATAGAAAGCTGAAAGAGAGCTGTAAGAGGTTGGGCTAGATGCATTTGACATTTCTTTAAAAATATAGGGGGAAGGTCATCAACGTAAGTACCTGCCGTGTGGGCTTAAACTTACGGGATGCCCATACATCCATGGGAGCAAGGATACGCCTTGCCATCGCTCACAATGATATTCAGTGTTTGATACCAATTCGGAACTGTGTTGCCGGCACAAGTTCCACCCTTGGTATGAGTCGAGGCCGACCTAAAACCTCTTACTGCTCTTAGGGTCGCAGCACCCAGCACTTATTGCAACTCCACATTGAGTCAACCAAAGGAAAACCAAGGAAAACCAAAAGGAAAACCAAGGAAAACCAAGGAAAACCAAAGGAAGGCTCTTTCCCGCGATTTTGGGTTTAAACCACAGCCACCATGACTTTCCCACAAGAGGGCCTACCTATAACAAGTCAGGCCCGTACCGAGATCCGGGGGGCTCCTGACTCCCATGGTACCGTGATTTAAGTCCTGGTAGGGACTACCGGTGGTCCAGCCGCCAACAAGACCTATGACCGGCAGCTTGTGACTGATCAAATCGTAGCAACCTTCGGTAGCGTCATCTGAAGATGTTTACGATAAGACCAGTACTTTGCTCTGCCCCCGTTCATTATTAGACAACGTCATTAAAGGGCGAAGCCTTGATAATTGGGCGGGGGCCCCGCCCGAGGACAACACACACGTCTCGGATAGAACGTCACCATCGGCAGATACAATATAACTTTTGAGGTAATTAAGGACTTTGTCTACCTAGGCTCGGCTATCAATTCAGCAAACCACACCAACCCAATAGAGGAAGATCAAGACTGTGTTAGCGCACGCAAGCGGGAGGGGACCTCAACCAACTTAGCGTGCGAAACAGCTAGCTAAAGATCGAGCTGGCTGGAGACCTGTTGTTAAGCACCACCTTAAGTATGTGAGAAATTAGCACTGAAAATCAGAATGAAACGGGCGTCTGTGGTTAACCAGTTGTTGGCTAGGTCAATGAAGGGAATAAAACTCTGTCTAAGCAGGTTGACTACGATTAATATGTGAAAGTGGCGATAAAGAGAACGAACCAACTATTATGGTTGACTCCTTCTTAACGCGAATTATGGCTAATCGATGAAATGTGCATTTCATAGTCTGGGTGTTTTCGCTGATGGTGAATATCTTTGAGCTTACTTGAAAAAAGCTAACGTGCTGATGGGTTTCAGGCAAGACATAGGATTTTTTGTTAAGAAGATGGGTGTTTTAGAAGTTTGTTTTAGAAAATAAATACAGAGTGCGTAGTATGTTTCGGGCCGATTTTGTTTGACTCTCACTTTGGTTCAACTTTTCCGTTTTAGACGATATTTCATAGTCGCAAGAAGTAGTTGATAGCAATTCATTGTAGACTTATGATCTTATTGAACTTAATAAGTCATGTTAGTTAAATAATAAGACGTAGATGAAAGGTGCCCCTATATTCACTAACACTCTGCCTCAGTGGTTCAATATTTTCTGACATACGTTGGCTACGTTTTGAGCATTTCGAAATTTAAAACCACCAGAACGGCTCGAAAAAGTGGTCAAAAATTATGCTGATTAAATGCGATACGCAGCAACTAGTCGTAGTGGTCATAGTGGTCAAGAGTTCATCAAATGTTCAATATTTTGTTGAGAGCTGAAAAATTAGGAAATAAAACTGTTGTACTTCTGTGCTAATACTTAGACAAATTGTGTAGAGTAAAATTCGCACAAGTGCTTGAAGGAAACAAACGTGCCAACGTTTTCATTTTCATATTTCAACTGGGTGAAGTTTTTCCTTCAACTTTTTATAAAACAAAAAAAAGAAACACATTCGAACAAAAGATACATAAAACATCAGCTAATTGACAGTTCCACATGGTCTTTCTATTCCCATGAACTGTGATGCTTTGATCTTTCTTCTATTGAAAGGACAAATTCGACAAGTCTCAATGGAAACAGAAATACAAAGATGTCCTTTTTTTTGCTACAACCTTCTGGATCCAAAACCAGGCTACATGGAAAAACAATTTTCGGTTTCCTTCGTTTTTTTAGTCCTTCTGGTTGAGGTTACTTTTTTCCACACTTTAGTTACTATTCTACAGCAGTGAAGCATAACCCTCAGGCAGGCAGAAAAGAGAAACATCATACTCTGCCTTTATTGGGTTGCGTAACGAAATCATTCCTTTTTGGGGCAGGAAATTCTGTTGAATGCACGTGTACAAAAGCAGTCAAAGGTTCTGCTGATAGGTCGCTGCCACCCAAAAAACACATAAATTCAAAAACTGATGACAACTAGTATTCGTGCCTCTGCGTGTGATTCGAGTATAAAATGATTTCCTTGTTCCCCTACAATTTAGTCGCATAACACACTGACATATTTCTGGCGGAAAATACTTTTTACATTTTATTTTGATTGGAACTACTCGTATAATGCTTTTAAATTTAATAATCTCTCATAATTTTTATAGTTGATGATGTGAGAAACGTTTTTTAAACACGTTCAATTTACGAATTACTCAAATCCTCAAAATCTTCTCCCAAAGAATAGTGTTTTCTGGTTATTCCGAACAAACCTTACCCTTTCTGCTTTCCTTTTTTTTTATGCGCCAAGATTCACAGTTTATGGCCTCACCATGAACATAAAATCACAGATGCTATAGTTTACATAGATATTGCACTTGCACGCCGAAGGAAAAAATCGAACTCCGCTTTTACACGTTGTTTTGAGGAAATCAACGATTTAGTTATGGACTTATTGTCTGATCTATCCAAATGTACTTCGAGAACTGATCAATTCAGGGTTATTGCACATTTAGCTTCTAAGTATCTTTATACTAATGTTAAATAATATGACTAATATTATATCTCAGAATTATTAATTGGAATGCTAGGGGTATTAACAGCAAAAGAATTGAATTTTTGAACTTTTTATTTGATAATAATATTGATATCGGCCTTATTACTGAAACTGGCCTTAAATCAAATAGTAATAATTTATCTAACTCTGTTTACATAAGTTATCGTGTTGACAGAATTAATAGAAGGGGAGGAGGAGTTGCTATTCTTGTTCGTAGATCAGTTCAACATTCGCTGCTACCAGTCATTCGAACTCGTCTTATTGAAAATGTGGGTATAGAACTCAAATATAATAATAGAACAGTTAAAATCTACTGCGTATATTTTCCTGGCGCAAGTTCATCGGCCGAAAATAAAAGGCTCTTTAAAATGGACTTGCGTTGCCTTCTATTAACAGGCGATGATGTCATTCTTGCTGGTGATTTTAACTGTCGTCATCGTGAATGGGGATGTATACGCGCAAATACATGGGGTAATATACTCTCTAGTATGTTATCTTATTCAGTGTATTCCATTCTTTTTCCCCCAAACCCTACCTATCTGCGTAAAAGTCCTTCTGTTCTTGACGTTTTTATTACCAATCGTGTGAGTTTACTGTCTCAACCCGTCGCTGTCAATGATCTATATTCTGATCACTATCCTGTTTTTTGTAAGCTGTATTTTTCAAAACAGTTTAACCAAGCCTCGTCCTATGATTTTAAAAATGCAAACTGGCGTAGATTCAGTTCAAATATTAATTCGGGGCTTAGAAGTATTACAGGAAATTTGGATTCAGTTTCAAGCAAAGATGATGTGGATGCTATCGTTGATAAGTTCACAAAACTTATCAATGATGCTATTGAAAAAAATGTTCCAAAAATAATAAAATGTAATTGAATTGAACACATAAAAATTCGTAATACCTTAAGACGCAATTGGCAAAGATATCGTCAGCCTAATCTCAAATTACAGCTCCATTACTTAAACATTTTGATCAAAAAACTTATTCTACAGTTTCGTAACCACAGATGGAATCAAAAACTAGAATCTTTAGACAAAAATTGTAAGCCTTTTTGGAATATAGTCAAAGTGATCAAGAATAAAAATAGACTAATACCAACACTCAGAAATGCTGATGAATATATTTTTACTGACAAAGAGAAAGCAGATTCTCTCTCTGAATTTTTCTCTAAAAGTCATTCTTTATCTCAAAATTTAGGAGATAGTGAAACCAACACCTTGGTTGAACAAAAAATTATGACTTTTAACAACAATATTTGTAACACCCCAACAAACGCCTTTGTTTCTGTAGCCACTGTTACAAACATCATAAAATCTCTTAAAGTTAATAAAACGGGTGGGTTAGATGGAATAAGAAACAATTACCTGAAGCATTTATCCTTTTTGGGTGTAAGACACTTAACTTTTCTAGTCAACGCGTGTCTAAAATTGCAATACTTTCCGCAAAAATGGAAAATGGCTAAAGTTGTCCCTATATTAAAAGCTGGAAAGCCTGCAGAGTCTGTCACCAGTTATAGACCAATAAGTTTACTCAGCAGCCTAAGCAAAATCTTGGAAAAGGTAATAAAAAATCATATTCTAGAGTTTAGTAGTGATAATTATGTATTCCCTAATATTCAGTTTGGATTTAGGCAATTTCATAATACATCGCATCAAGCTCTTAGAACATGTAACCATATTAAATCTAATCGGTCACAAGGGAAATCAACTGGTATGATCCTACTTGATGTTGAGAAGGCATTTGACACCGTCTGGCATAACGGCCTAATATATAAAATGATTAAC
Source organism: Volucella bombylans (assembly GCA_949129095.1). Lineage (NCBI taxonomy): Eukaryota > Metazoa > Arthropoda > Insecta > Diptera > Syrphidae > Volucella > Volucella bombylans. The sequence continues at coordinate 204,065,382 of OX422141.1, forward strand.
TTTAGCTATCCATTGTATCTAATTAAAATTGTCCAAAGTTTTCTGTCAAGTCGTAGTTTTCTAGTCCTTGTTTGTCTAAGTCTAAGTCCACTAATTTCAACATGGGCGTCCCACAAGGGTCAGTATTGGGTCCTATCTTATATAATATATTTACATCCTACTTTCCTAGTCTGCCAGATTGTCAAGCTGCAATCTTCGCTGACGATACTGCAATTTACACATCGCATACGTTCGCTCTTAACATCGAGAGGACACTGATAGATGGTAGTGAGATAGTAGGAATGTTTTGCAGTAAATGGAAAATAAAAATTAATAGTGAGAAAACCCAAGCCATCTTTTTCAGTAGAAAAAGAAAAACTTGCTTCCTTCCACAACATCCGATTCTTATTTATGGAAATGAAATAAGTTGGGACCCTTCAGTGAAATATCTTGGCATACACTTAGACTCAAAACTGACATTTAGTGAACACATCACACAGACTTTGAGAAAGATAAACATTGCGACTGCCTTATTATACCCATTTATTAACAGTAAATCACAGCTATCTAACGTTAATAAAATAATTATTTTTAAAGTTATTTTCCAAGCGATATTGACCTATGGTTGTCCTGTCTGGGGTGGCGCAGCCAAATGTCACCTAAAAAGGCTGCAAGTGTCACAAAACAAAACTTTGAAAATGATTCTTAACTTACCTTGGCGTTTTTCAACTAGAGATCTGCACTTAAGGGCGAATGTTGAACTGATATGCGAACGTATTTACAAGTTAAACGAAAAATTTATCACTCGTTGTTCTTTTGCTGACAATCCTCTTGTAAACAGTCTTTATACTTAAAAATAAAGGTAATATAACTGTTCTATTTATTTGTTTACTTACTTATTTTTATACATGTCTTTTTGTTTGTTTATTTATTTATTTATTTATTTATACATTTATACATGTATATATCTACTTAAAATTTTTTTGTTAATTTATTTATTTCTCTACTTTCTTATGTGAATATTAATATAATTATGTACGTTTCTGTGATTATGCGTCTATGCACACTTTTTCAAAAATTTCTTAGTAGATAATAATATACTCGTATATACATAAATATATGCTATGTACCAATAAATATATTGTATATATATATATATATATTTTTTTTTTTTGCATGGAGGTTTTTGTAGCAAGTTTCCTCCGCTTGTACTCTTTATGCTTATTCTTTTCCTTCTGTATAAAAAACTGTATTCTTTTTTTTAGTAGTAAGGTAACAAATGTACCAAATCTCTAAATGTAAAATGTACAATACCAAATGTAAGTTATATTATGCAAAAATAAAAATATCTATCTATCTATCTATCGCTTTTACACGTCGCAAGTGTGTAATGAGCATATTCTAGTTATTTTCTTTTGAGCTGTCATTCAGTGATGCGCGCAATTTTACACGAAAGCCTTTCCCCCTTCTTTGGTTTTTCATGTTATTTGACAGCTCTCTTTCATTTCATCTTTGGCGCTCAGTGTTTCATAATTGAAAATGAGCCTGCATGTTAATTCTTTCGTCCATTTCAGTTCATCAGCGATACTGAAATGTTGTGCTCCTAACAACAGTCAAAGAAATAATGAAGCAAATGTGAAAAGGAAAGAAGAAGGAGAAAAAGAAATGTCAAAAACATGCAATGAAAATGCTACTCACATGCAGTGGGAATTTGGTTAATTGGGTATTTTTTGTTTCATTATCCCTCTCTTTTGCACTCATTTGAATCTTTCAAAACCTGCGGCGTGTAAAAGCGGACTAACCAGTTTTTAATTGCCTGTTTTTAAACTTCAAGTTCTGAACAATTTGTATGAACAAAATGTATTATAAAACCGAAGTCAATTCTTGGGATCATATGTATTGTGTGTACAGCCGACGAGCAGGCATGCGCCGCGCCGTCCAGATGTGTCTGTGGTTTCTGTTTTCAACCCTTATCTTCATATGTACATAAAACAACCACAGTTCACGGAGTTGCGCGGCGCGCTCGCTGGCTGTGTAGTTGCTTTATGTGACTGAACAATTTTTCTAAGTAAATTTTGTCAGCGGTACTTTTTCAGCGATATACTCGTAATATAGAGTTTTCCAATAAGGACTTGATAAATTTTTTTTTTAAATAAAACGCAAACCATTTGAGATATTGAGCCGATAGGCTTGAAGTACAATCAAAACATTTATGAATGGAACTCGACTTCGTTCATATGGCCACCGCGGGCACGTTTGCAGCAGTCGATTCGTTGGAGCCAATTTTCAACTACTCGGCCGAAACGGCCGCTTTTCGCGTTCGATGTTCGGGCAAGGGAAATTTAGGGAGGAAGAAAAGAGAGGTACCGATGTACATTGCTTTTAAATGTTTGCAAGTTATAACGACCAGGAAATACAGAGATCGGCAGGGCATTCCGTAAGCGAGTTGTACGGCTTAGGAACGAATCACGATATTTTAGAGTACGTCCGAAAATGGGCTTGAGGGTATACTGATGAGCATTCATAGCGAGACGGGTGTTACGGTTGAAAGTTTGAATGCACTGGTGGTGGAAATAGCGATAAAACAAAGTGAGACACGAGACATTTCGACGGTACTCGAGGGTATCTATTGACTTGGTGATATTAGCATCAGTTATGAGTTTTATCGCACAGTTTTGAATGCTATCTAGCAGGTGCAGAGATGTTTTAGGAGCACCTGACCAGAAGTGCGCATTGTACTCCAATTTTGGGCGGATGAATGCTTATATATTGAGGCCAGATCAGAGGGGGTAAAATATTTCTTACATCGCTTGAGGAAACCTAGACATTTCGCAGCATTTTTGGCGATATCAAATATGTGGTCATTCCAACGTAAGTTGTCCTTGACACACATACCGTGAATGGAAAGTTTTTCGGTTTCGACGATGCAAGTGCCATTCATGGATAATTGGTTAACCAATTGGTTATGCCGTTGATATCGGAATTTAATGAGCTTAGCATACGCTGCCGTTCTCGTTCTACAGCCGAAGAGCAGGACCGTCAGTCCGGAAACGAATATGAAAAGCAGAGAGTAGCCTCTCCAGCTAGTCCGGTCTTTAGCTCACTGCCTTCAGTTCCGCCTTCCAAGTCAGTTGAGGTCCCCTTCTACTAATGCGCGCCACCTAAGGTGAGGCCTCCGTCCACTGCGTTGTCCCCCCATTCGCTCTACATGTCCTAGCCATCTCAGGTAACTTAGCGACTTAGGCGCAATTTTCGGACTAGGATGACGTCGCTGCATAGGTCGTATAGTTCGTCGTTGACCATTCTCCTCCAAAGCCCGCCAACACAAACATGACCGAATATTTCTTAAAAGATTTTTCTCTCGAAACGACGGAGGATATCTTCATACGTTCTAAGTCTCATGTAGAGTCCCCTTAGTTTTTCGGGATAGGGCCTTACTACTCAATTGCGCGCTTAGTCCAAAGAAACAGCGATTAGTAAGAGTGTGATTGTTAAGAAGATAGCAACACCACCAACATAAACTTTCTTGATAAAGATGATAACACTGCAAGCACCATCACTCTGTCATCGTTTCTTACTCTGATCTTGTCATAGACTCTCATTATAAATAAAAACGTGGTTTAGAACGGAAAGTGGGTTGAATCTAGTTTTCGCGGTTTGCCTTACTCCTTCGAACAGCGATTCTTCGGTTTATTTCTGCTGAGATGTTGTTGGCAGAATTCATAGCAGATCTAAGATAGACAAAGTCCCTTATTGTCTCATAATTTAGCTGTCGCTTGAGATATTCTGTCCAATTCGTCGATGTTGTGTGTTTTTGTTCATAACATATACATGGTTTTGCCCTCATTTATGGCTAAACCCATTTTAGTAGCTTCCGCTTCAATACTAGCGAACGTACCGGTGACGTACATGTGTTCCCCCAATAATGTTGATATCATTAGCTTACGATAATAGTTGCACAGGGTTTTGAAAAATTCCGCCTCCAGTGTTCGCTTGTGAGTTCCGTACAACTCTTTCAAGTATGATGTTAAGGAAGTCACCTTGTCTAAAAAGTTACCTTTTTGACATCAAAGGAATCGGTTAAGTCGTTATCGACTTTGAAGGAGCAGCAAGCGTTCTCCATCTTCACTTTGAACGGACGGATTCGTTTGGCACGGATGCCAAAGCCAGACATCGCTGTGCACATCTCTTCTCTATAAATGCTATCACATGCGGGCTTAAAATCAATAAAAAGGTGGTGAGTATAGATTTGGACCTCTTGAGGATCTGCCGGAGTGTGAAGGTTTGGTCGATTGTGGACTTTCCTGGTCTGAAACTAGAATGATATGGGCCAATCAGGTTGTTGATGGAAGTTTTCGAATGTAAATGAGGACGCTTATACCACTAAAGTTGGCGCATTTGAGGTGGTCTCCTTTGTCGTGAATTAGGCAACCGTTACTGAGATTCAATTCATCAGGCATATATACGAGGGTTATCTGAAAAGTTTCCTACCGCAACGTAAAGATAGCGGCACTTGTCAATAAAAGCTAGTGACTGCTAGTTGTGCATCTTTTGACAGTTACTTACCGAAGTTTCAGTCATTTTGAGTTTTTAGTTGACAGTCGTTTGAGTGAGTCGATGTGAGTGTTTTTTGTGAAAATATCTAACCCCTTAGGCGCGAGTAAATTATAAAAAAAGAAGATCCACATTAAAATCCCCACAAATGATTAAGTGTTCATAGAGGGCGCAATATTCGGAAATAGCTGAGAAAAAGGGGATGACGGAGCTACTTCTATGATTATTATAAGCACAAGCCACTACACATTTGGTATTACAGTCGCGTAATTCAACTAGAATGTATCCGATTCCACTTCCACTAGACTTGGTAACAATATCACATTTAATATTTGATTTGAAATAAATAGCAACACCCCACCACCCGTAGTATCAGTAACTCGATCGTTACGGAAAAGTTCATAGTTAGGAATCTTATAGAGCAAGTCACTTATATCTGGCTTAAGCCAAGTTTCACATACACAAATAACATCAACACAGGAATTGGAAAACAAGTACTTTAAATAATCTAATTTTTGATTGTTTAAGCTTCGCGCATTTAAATAACAGACTTTAAGTCCATCGCAATATTTTGAAAGAATATTTAACATAGTGTACGTTGATTTTTCATTCATACTGTTTTGGTGTCCCGACATCATGGTATTAGTAATAATTTTTGAACAACAAAAAGAGAAGTGCAATCAAACTAACAAAGGTATGGAGAGGATGAGAGAGAGTGGCAAAAACAAAGGAAAAGACAACAGAATTATAAGATACATAAATAGCTTAAGCTTATGTGATGAATAGTTGGTAGCAGGTCCAGGAACAAAATTTGTGATTTATTGTGTCGCAGCAGCAGCAAGCAGATCTTCAGTGCTTTCGATGAGAAAGCTTTTTCCATTCGCCAATTTCTTGTTTCTTTCGTCTGAGGCCGAGAGCACTGTTTAAGAGAAAGCGAGCCTGTTTTGTTAAGCTCTCGTTGAGATAGCAGCTTTTTTCCGATGCAATGACCACATGTTGGAGACGTAGTTCAGTAGCATTTTTCTTTCGGTAGTTGACAGCTGATAAGAGAACTGCATTTCACTCAAGAGTGCTGTTGAACTTTAGCATGATTGGAGATGTAGTGGTGATAACATTGATTGCATGGAGGCGGCTTACATTCGATAGTGTGACAGAGTTGCACAAATAAACCTTCGAGGTTCTCGTTTTCCAGAGCGTTGCAAGGTCGTTGAAGAGCAACAATCTCAGCGTTTTGCGCTTGTAATGCTTTGTTGGTGTCATTTTTAAGCACATCAATGCGATCGATGATATTTTTTTTCATTTCATCGAAACGTTGATTCCAAATTGCATTCACTTCATCTAGTTTGCATAGAAATTCCTTCTGCATTTTGGAGATTTCATTTGCGAACCCATGCTGCAATGTGTCAGCCTGTCTTTTGAGATGCTCCTCTAGAGTTTTGGCGGTGAGAGGAGCATTACAATCACTACGCTGCTTTGGTCCAGATGAAGCTGATTGTACAGGTTGAGTGGGCGTTGATGGCAGGTCTATTGAAGAGATCGGTCTTGGGCGTAGGTTAGGAGCGGACATGATTTAAGAGAATTTCGGTTAGATGACGGTGGTAGTGGTAGGGCAATGACAAAGCAGAATCAAAAAGTTTTCCCAAACCGATTTACACTTAAAAAGTCAATGATACTTAAGAAATGGCAGATTTAGAGCCTTACGGCACAACAACCGGAAGAATAACTTTAAACTAATAGTCTCGAAGCTTTGTTAGAGTTTATTTGTTAACTTTAGACACTATTTAGCAGACTTTCGCTGGACGATCATAAAATCGCGTCTAGTGATTACTCATCACGGTCACACTCGTGGCCGCCCTATTTGCTCTACCGATCCAACAGCCGCGATAATCCATTGTCCATAAATTGATAACACTGCTGATAGTTTGGGTTTTGTCAAAAGTTGTAAATTGTCAGGATGCAACCATATGAACTACTCGTATGTTGTAGGAGGAATATACGGCTGTTATGGCAAACTCTGGATATCTAGTCAAAACTAGTCAAAACTTGAATTCTGCTCCTTATAGCATAGGCTACAAGTGCCATTTAATGATGCAGTCAGATACATCAATGTTTTACAGTACTCAGTTTACAGTGCTTGCTAGGAATGTCCCTAAAACACTACACTGACGCCAGGAATAGCATTTTTGTATGAAAACCTTAATATTTCTTGCTCACTTCGAGGACCTACTCTAATAGCATTACCTCATAGTTAATTTAATTTTAGTGGGGGCGAAGGCCCCCATTTATTCGGCTTAATACAAGCTATAACTTACAAATTAAACTTAAACTAAAACTTAAAACTACGATTAGTTGGAGTGGTGAAGGAGAACGGATTTGAGGTAGGGAGTGGTGCGGTGGAAGTCAAAGACGGTAGGGTCTGAGTAGTTTTGACGTAGCATTCGGGAAATTGGTTCGTTCGCGCCATAGGAGGTGTGGTGGGTTGGTAGATAGAACATTCGAGGGGTACGTAGATTACGAGGGTTAGTGTTGAGGAAAATGGAGTTGTGAAGGGACGCGCATTCAACGTGACTTGAAAGGAGTCGATGAATGAAGAGAAAGTCTGCTGCATTTCTGCGATCTTCAAGGGTGTTTAAGTTGCTAAGGTTGAGACGGTTTTGATAGAGGGCAGATTAAAAGGATCTTCCCAGGGCATACCTCGAAGAGCAAATCGAAGAAAACGGCGCTGAATGCCTTCAATTCTCGAGATATGAATACGATGATATGGGGACCATACTTGACTGGCGTACTCTAGGAGGGGGCGAACAAAGGTAATATAGAGGGACCTGGTCACGTATGGGTTGGTGAATTCTTTGGACCACCGTTTTACAAAACCTTGGTATCGTCGGCGTAAAGGGGGACAGAGGAGTGTTTGATGATCCTATCGAGATCATTTATGGTTAATATAAAAAGAAGGGGACCGAGATGGCTACCATGTGGAACTCCAGAGGTGGCCAAAAATGGAGCCGAGTGGGCTGACCTAAAACGAACACTGTAAAAACTGTTTTTGAGGTAAGAGGATATCCATTTCAAGAGTATGGGTTCAAAACCGAGGGCAGACAATTTACAGATGATTAACCGAGGAGAGATTTTATCGAAGGCTTTGCTAAAATCGATTGCAACTACATCGACTTCATTGCCATTTTCTAGGGCAGAGAGGGCAAAGGATACGAATTCAACGAGATTTGTGGTAGTTGACCTACCCTTTAGGAAGCCATGTTGTCTAGGGGAAATAAGTGATTCGCATTGGAAGCTTAGAGCTTCATACAAAATACTTTCGAAGAATTTGGGTATATGGGAGACGTGGAGACGACAGCTGGACGTGGTGTAGTGGTACTAGCAATCGCTTCTCACTCGGAGGGTCTAGGTTCGAGTCTTGCCCATGGCAAATCAGTTTTTCATTTGTAATTGGAACTCAGACAGAAAAATTCTGCGTGTGAAGGCATAACACTGACACGTAGATTTGGCTGTTGTAGAGTTTCAAGCACAGAAAAAAATACTGTGAATTATAACTCGAATCACTCTAAGTGAAGCAAAAACTCTCCGTCCTATTTGAACTCCCACCCCTGGAGAGCGAATATCGAAACCAAACGCACCTGAGTTTCAAACCACTACAAAAACAATTTTCCTTTCTCTTTCTTCTACCTTTCCGCCCGCGCCCTGGCAACAGTAAAAGGGTATCTAACCCCTTAGGCGCGCGTAAATTATATATAAAAAAAAAAAAAATTCTTTGGTCCTTTCTTGTGGATCGGGGTTATGAAGGAGGATTTCCAAGCTTGAGGAAATTCTCCTTGTGAAAGGTATAGACGAAAGAGATTAGAAAGGGCAAGGGAAAAAGAGGGAGAACACTTTTTAAGAAATATGGCAGGGAGGCCATTTGAGCTGGGTGTGAATTCGTCATTGAGTTGGTGTAATTTATATTCGATATAAGATGGGTCCAAAATATGAGAGAGAAGTGGGCCATTGGAGAAGGAAATAGGATGGATCTGGTACAAAGGAGTTGTTGGTGAAGGATTGTTTAAAAAAAGGTGGCAAATAGGTTGGCAACGGTGAGTGGATCGGTTGATGACTTGTTGTTGAAAGAGAGGGAAGGAGGGACTTTCTTTTGTAGTTAATAAATTGGAAAAAGGACTTTAAGGTCGTTTATAAGGTTGACTTGCGCATTGTTAAGGTGGCGCTGGTAAAGGGAATCGTAAAGTTCGGTGAAATAAGGATAAGCACCAAGATAGTTGGAATAGTCGGAAAACGATCTGGTACCCAGGAAACAGCCCATAACTTGTTTTTCTTATTCCATAAGGAACGAAGCTTGCGATTATACCAGGGAGGACTAGTAGGTGATATTTTATGGCAGATAAGGCTTCATTTATACTTAGGTTGTGAAAGTTAAAGAGGGATCTGCTGAGATAGTTACTGATTTTATGAAAGTTTGCTTAATGAAAGTCGTGGGATAAGAGAGGGGGAGTGGACTGGAATGAAGAGTTGTGAAAAAATTAAAGTAGAAGGGGGGGATGATATTTATCGATTGTTGAGAGAGATAGGGGACAAAGTAAGACTGAGGAGTTAATTGAATCTGTTGTGAAAATAAGGTCTAATTGCCTGCCAATATAATTGGATATACCACTGACTTGGCATAGACTTGAGTCTGTTAAGCGATCTAAGAAGAGACATTCCTTAGCTGAGTTGGCATTTGAAGCGATGAAAAACGATTGATCATCTGATGGAGTCCACTGTAGCTGAGGAAGATTAAAGTCGTCGAAAATAAGGATATCATCAATAGAGTCTGACGGGTCAATTAAATGATCGATCGCATCAATAACAAATTGGTAAGATTCGATAGGTTGATCTGGTAGGATGTAGCAACATATAACGTAAATGGGCTTGACAGGGAGTGATATTTTTATTGCGACAATGTCGGCTTTAGAGGATGAAGAAATTGTAATGGGGGAAGAGTTAAGGCTGTTGTCCATCACCAGTAGGACGCCTCGACAGGGGGAATCTTTGTTTATGCAGGTAGGATCGTCGTCGCGGAAAACATTAAAAGTAGGATTAAAAGTAAAGGGAACAGCATGCGATTGACGTAGGACAGCATTGGTTTTAGAGCGAAGACCACTTACATTCTGGTAGTAAAATGTAAGAGGGATGTTGTGGGGTGGAGGTGTGAGACAGGATGGTTTAAGCGCTGGCAAGGGAGGTACGTTATGGACGAAAAAATTTGTCGTGGTCGACTCGGCTTCGTTGTAGGTGTGATACTCGTTTAGAGTGAACATAGTTGCCGAATGCAGCGAGTTCGTCTGCTACTTTCTGAGCGGACATGTTAAAAATCTCATTGAACCTGACATAAAGGTTCCTGAGACTGATAGGGTCGGTAGGGAGTCCTTCCTGCTGGATGGAAACCATGACGCTGGTTTTGGTTTTCCCTTCGTAGCAGACCGAGTCCGATTTCTCATGTAGATAGGCAAGAAAGAGACTAATGTTTTCATATATCTTTCTTTCTCTAAGCCTAGAGAGAGCATATCGACTTCCTGTAGTGTCATTGGTTTGCTGTGTTGGTTTAACAGTGGGGGGAAAAGGGAGATCAAGAATAGGAGCATTGGAGGAGGGAGATAGAGATAAATGATTGGTTATGGAGTTGGATGAGGGATGAGATGTGGGGTTTAGGGTATGGGAGTTAATGAAATTAGGGTACTTAGCTCCAGTTTTAAGGTCGAAGTTGGGAATTGAGTTGCTAGCTGGGTTTGGTGGTGTATCAAAAATAGGGACTGGGGCCCGTAAAACCGAGGGAGAAGGCGAGCTGGAAGCGGGATTTAAGATAGGTGTTAAGTCAAAAGAGACACGTTGACGTCGGGGCTTGGTTTGGGGTGGAATAGAGGGAGTTGGAGTATGGGTGGGAGGCTTAAAATTAGGAAAAATTTTAGTTTTAAAGCTCCAATTGGAGCTGGGTTTGTTTTGAGAAGAGCAGGTGGGTCTTGGCAAATTGGGTTTACTTGCTACCTTGATAGATGGCTTAGGTAAGATGGGCTGCTTGACTTTATCCTGCTTCTTGTTCGTATTTTCCAACCATTTGCAGACACGCAACTTTTCAAGGTTGAAATTGTTGCTAGCTGGATTATAGAATAGCCATTCGTATTTGGCCGGCATATTGAGCTTGAAGCTGTGCGTACTTCTATGGTGAGATGTTGGAAGTAAATTGCAGTGGCTAATGGTGATGCTATATTTCTTTACGAAGAAATTCGAGATCCAATCAGCATCAGCGTTTGGTGGGGCGCCTTTGATAAGAAGCGTGGTGACCAATTGATTTTTCGAAGCAAGCTTATCAAGTCTACGCTGCCATTCGGAAGGTCTCCAAGTTGAGTTGAAGTGACTGATAAACCTCCGTGGGGCAGCGATTGGAGGTGTTGACATAGATGTGGTCTTTATTATCAAGTTGGAAGAAACTTCGCAAGAATAAGTAGGTTGAACCGTCCGCAGATGACTTGTATGTGGGGGTGAGTCACGCAGAGAGCTTATCAACTCGCAAGTTTTTTGGTTGGATATAACTTGCGTAGAATAGATGGTTTTGATGTCACTTAACACTTTATCCAGGTGACGTAAGGGAGTTTCTTCATTCCTGGATCTCCCGGAGTCTAACTCGATTAGACCAACAATTTGTTTATCCATATGCTTTACTTTGGATTTTATTAGTTCGGCTGAAGTGTGCACTGAGTTCCGTAACTCTTCAACACTTTTAACACTGCTTTCGATGACCGAAATTTTGTCCGTGATCTTTTTCGCGAGTGCGTCTTGGTAGGAGTCATTGGAATCGCTTAGGCATTTTATTACCAAAACAACATGCGAGAGTGAGATACACTTGCACTCATCACAGAAGAAAAGGAGGTTATCAGAGAATTCCTTGATAAACACCGTATTTCTTTTGTTTAACCCGACACAAACGGCATGAAAGGCTTTCCCACAGATGCCCGTGCAAGCTACCCAGTCAGCACTGCAGTCATCGATTACACAATTGGCAATTCCGCAAGTATAAATATTAGGTCGAATTATTGTTTTTATTTATTTTTTTGTATTGCTTGGTTGCAATTTTATATAGTTAGGGGCTTTGCACTGAAAAATTTGAGAATTCAAGCACTGGGGCTAAGAACCGGAAAATGCAATTTGACGAAAATTAATTGAAGGGAGAACAAGAAAAACACGTCTGTCTGGTTTGAGTAACGGACTAGATTGTTAATACAATCAACATAAAATTGTACAAGTATATTTGTCAACACAAGAATTTACATATAGATATACTCGTACATACATATTTATAAACGACATTATCAACACTGAAGTTTCATAATAGTAATACATAAATTATCAAAATCAACACAAAAAATTTGGCATAATAATCCATTCCGCTATCAAAGTATGGAACTCTCTGCCAATAACTCCAAGAGCTATTTCTAACGTCACACGCTTTAAAAGTGCAGTCCTTCGCCATTTCTCTTGCGTTCCTTAGATCCAGTGCTGCTTTGTAAGCTTCTAGTTCAGATGCATGCGTTTGCCGACATTCTCAGGGGTTTCTTGGTTGTGGTCGGTAGAAACCCAGCACATCAGTTGCGGCGTCTCTAATGGCACGTTGGCAGTGTTGCCACTGGTCACCGGTTCTTGATGCTTGCAGCATAGGAGTTGTTGAGATATTTCGAGATATTCTGGTGGTCTCTTGCGACTGCAGCTTTTCTACGCTATATCTTCTCACAGTAGTTCTTCGTTATTGTGGTGCTTGGAAAATCCCTATTCGCATCTTGATTGCAACAAAGTGGATCTGAGCCAATTTTGACTACCCAGAATTTTCGAACATCTAGAATACTGGAGGTATTCCCTATGTCTATTGCAAAATGATCAATTAGATTTAACGTTTGGTGGTCCCGAGACAGCTATGTCACCTTTACATATTGAGATCAGGAAACCGTGTGCTTGCTATAGTGATATTTCCTCCTCACTCACTCCGGTAAACTGCAAAATGGCTTACATGCCCTTAATTCCACAGTAATTAAGTAGAAATTCAATCCGGGCGATATTTGAAACCGAAGTTGAAAATCAACATTTACATCTGCGATAAGATGTCATCTGCCAATATTTCCAAGCCTACGTATTTCAAAGAAAGCATTCCATCAAAATAGGAATGGGTGTTCCTCAACGCTTCCTCCGATGATGCCATCGTCGACAGAAAGTCGATCTAGAAAAATAAAATTGAAAAATTAACCATAAATCTAGTATTAAGCTCAAAAATATTAATCCTAAACCAAAAACACAAACAGGAACATTTTGTTCTTTCTCAGTCCAAACTTCCTCTAAATAGAAAACCTTTACCTCCTCCGAGTAACCCAATTCATACACGGTTACTAACCACATAATCTCTGTTCGTTTCGTCATACTTAATCCTACCCCAGCTCAAGTTCTCCAAACAAAAACTTCATCTAAAATCTCTTCGTCTCCTCTCATTCATCTTATGGTTCCTTCAATACTCAAACTTACCAAACAGCTAACTGATTCGAGTGATGATGGACGCTACATTCTAACCCGCCTTACAGATCGTAGAATATACGAAAATGTTCAGTTATGTCGTGCCTATTTACATGATAAGTCCGACTCTATATTCATCGATGGATCTGCGAAAACAAATGTTATTGTGTCTATTCAGCAAGAAGGGCTTCCCACAAACCCTAAAGATCTTCACCAAATTTCCCTGTGTTTTCATGAAAATTTTAAGTTTACTTCAAATGCTGGTGCGAATGATCTTTCCTCATACGCCGCCTACGTAAGTTCTAAACGCACTTGGCATCTTCAAAGAACGCGTTCTTCTTCTAAAAACTACTATCGTTTCACACCCATCCAACAATTTCGCTCTTGCTCCACAGAAACCTCTAAGAACGCTTCCTAAATGTTAAAAATGTTCCCTTACAGGTTTCTAAAGCAGTCCCTCTTTAGTTTATATGCTACCCACTTTTCCTTCTTTATTTGTATTTTTAGTCCCAAATGCTTTCTTTGTTTATTTGTTACTTAATGTTGAATTTTCTTAAATCTAAGTGCTAAGAAGATCAATATCTTTGTGTACCGTAATAATTGAAAACAAAATCGATATTGTCCACCTGCGTGCAGGCATTTGTTACACTAGACAATGCGCAATTTTTGGCAATGGTCGCTAGTTCATATCACAAATTTTTCGACATCTGTACAAAGCTATAGACCCTTTGACTCTTCCTTAAATATTCAGGTTCCAATTAAGTTTATTTTCAAGGATATCTGGCGATTTTTGATTGCAGGGTATACTCGTATAATCGTACATAATGTCAATTCGTTGGGTCTTCGGGATAGACCAGTGGAGCTTTCCCATTTCACTAAGTCATTAAGGCAGGCTAGCAATATTTCACTTAATATAGGAGTTAAGTAGTTTACCACATGCCAGGAGAACTACATCATCAGTGGAAGCTGTTGCCTGCACAACGACAGTGGCCGAGAGTGTGCAAAACGTGAAGAAGACAGAGTGAAGCGGCAACCGGCAATGTGCACACACCGATCCTTTACCGTGAATAATTTTTTTTTTTGTTTGCATTAATTTCCACATTAATTACGCAAATTAAATTTGTTTTTTTTGTAAATACCCATTCAAACGGGCGTTTTATTTTTAAATAAACATTCTACATGGTGTCAGAAGTGGGATAATTATTCAATCATCCTGCGGTAAAGACAAAATAAAAGATAAGGAGAACGAGATCGGACGGTCCGTTAATTGTCGGCTGAAGAAGGCATACGGTATTTTTTCGGATTGCGTCTTTTTCCTACATGCCGATCGGACGTGATTTAGAAAACCGTACGGTAAAAGAATTACAAGAAATTCTGAGACGAAACAGCTTATCGGTCCGTTACAATAAAAAAGCGGAGTTAGTCGCGCGTGTTCGAAATTTGTGGAAACGGAAAGGTAGAGAAGGAGAAGAACAAAGTGGAGAACAAAGTAAAGAACAAAGTGAAGAACAAATTGAGGTGGAGTCAGAAAGTGAAACCGGCACACCGAGAGGCAAAGGAGAAGGAGAAAGCAAAGTTTCAGATAGTGAAGCAAATTTTCGAAAGAAAAGTGGCAAAGAAGCGGCTAATAACAACGTGAAGATGAAATCTCATAAAGTCGAAATTGGAAACGTTCACAATTTAAGGACGTCGTAGAAGCATTAGAAAAATTTAGTGGGGAAGATGGGAAAAGTGTTGAATCTTGGATCTCCGATTTTGAGAGTGTGTCCACGGTTTGCAGATGGGGAGACATCCAGAAATTTTTGTACTCCAGACGATTGTTATTCGGTGCGGCCAAGCTAGCATTAGAGTCCGAAAAGGCGATCAATAGTTGGAGTTCGTTGAATGCGTTTTTGGTGAAGGAGTTCGGCAAGCAGGAACACGAGAACGTCCACAAAATACTCGAAAAGACAACAAAAGGCGAAGGTGAATCATTTCTCGAATACTTTTATAAGATGAAGAAGATAGCGGCAGGTGGGACCATAGAGGAGGTGCATCTCTTGTCGTACATTATATCGGGTATCCCGGATGATGTTTTGAGCAAGAGTATTCTTTATCATGCGAAGTCGTTGCAGGAGCTGAAGGCGGAACTTAAATCCTACGAGCGCAAGAAAGCTGATCAATCGCGCCCCAAGAACGCCATTTCGTTAAGGCCAGCTCCGAAGAATGTCCCAAGAAAAGAAGACGCAGGCCAGCAGTCTCGGTGCCGGAATTGTGGTGCTCTTTCTCATATTTCCCACAATTGCCCTAACAAGGAGAAAGGTAGTCGTTGTTTCAAATGCAACCAGTTCGGGCACATCGCCAGAAATTGCTCGGAGAACAAGCCGACATCGAGTGTAAAGGTCAATCGATTGATGGTTCCGGATATCACTATTCCGGTGAAGGTACACAATCAATCTAACGCTAGCCAAAGATAGTCTCAGACAGAAGTTGGGCATCGGTGAGATCCAGTATCCGGGAGTTGTCATCATTGTATTTGGCAGCCAGCCGGCTAAAACTTTGGGCGCTTCGAAAATCAACATGGACATCTCAGGCGAGTACTATAATTTAATTTGTCATTTTGTACCCGATAATTGGTTGGCCTATGAGTTTTTAATAGGTAAAGACTTACTGCCAGAAGTGTGCCTGGTTATTGAAGATGGACAACCGATCATTTGTAGAAAGAAGGCCGAAGCAGATAACCCAGTATTCCGAACAAACTTGATCTCCTGCGGTGAGTCCGAACTGTCAGAAACGTTAAAAAGCATCCAAGAGCCAAAACTTCGTAGTCAAGTCGAAAAGATGATAGCAGAGTACTCTTCAAAGTGTCCCGAAAAGACCGGTGTGCGAATGAAAATCATCCTGGATGAAGAAAAGCCGATTTACCAAAGGGCAAGACGCTTGGCCCCCCTTGAGAAGGAAGTCGTAGACAAGAAGATCTCCGAGTAGATGCGAGATGGGATCATTCGTAACAGTCATTCAGACTTTGCCAGTCCCATTGTACTGGCACGCAAGAAAGATGGTTCGCTGCGACTTTGTGTCGATTTCCGTCAATTAAACTGACATGTCCTGAAAGATCGTTATCCGTTGCCGATCATAGAGGAGGTGCTTGAGTAATTATACGATGCCAAGGTCTTCTCTACACTGGACCTGAAAAATGGATTCTTGCACGTGGACATCGAAGAGAGCAGTAAAAAATACACGGCGTTTGTAACCCCGGATGGCCATTTCGAGTTCAACAAGGTCCCATTTGGTTTGTGCAACTCTCCTGCCATGTTCCAGAGGTATGTAAACTTTGTTCTTCAAGATCTCAAGCACCGAGGAGTCGTTCTAGCCTACATCGACGACTTAATCATCCCTGCCAGATCCGAAGAGGAAGGGATTGTAAGGCTAAGGCAGGTTTTAGAGGTATCCGAAGAGAACGGGCTAATGATAAATTGGAAAAAGTGTGCCTTTCTCCAAACTCAAGTAAAGTTTCTTGGACACGTTATCAGGGACGGCGGCATCAAACCATCTGAGGAAAAGACAATGGCAATTAAACATTTTCCTGCGTTGAAGAACGTCAAGTCGGTCATGCAGTTTCTCGGGTTGACTGGCTATTTTCGAAAATTCTTTCCCAGTTACGCCACTATCGCAAAGCCACTATCCGACCTAACAAAACGAGATGCCAAGTTCATATGGGGACCATGTCAAGAAGAAGCTTACACTAAGTTGAAGAGCTTGTTATGTCACGAGCCAGTGTTGAAGCTTTTCAATCCGCATGTGCCCACTCAGCTGCACACCGACGCCTCCAAGGATGGATACGGGGCCGTGCTGGTACAAAAAAACGAGGACGGTCTATATCACCCAGTATTCTACCTCAGCTTCAAAACTACGAGTACGGAAAAGAATTACTCAAGCTACGATCTCGAAGTGCTCGCCATAGTCAGGGCTCTTAAAAGACTACGCATCTACTTGCTTGGGTTGAGGTTCGAGATTTTCACCGATTGCAAAGCATTTAAGGACACCATGACCAAGAAAGGTTTGAACAGCCGCGTTGCGCATTGGGCCCTTCAGTTAGAGGAGTTCAATTACGAAATCCATCACCGATCCGGTACTGCGATGCGTCACGTTGACGCACTTAGCCGCCATCCAGTATGTGTTTACGCCATAGAGGACGGATCTCTAAAAGCAGTTAAGAATGCACAAGAGAGGGACGAGTTTTGTTGTGCCATTCGAGAGATTCTTGCCAAGTCTGACTCTTACGAAGATTATCACATCAGAGGTGATGCGCTATACAAATGCATTGAGGGATCTCATGTTTTGGTCGTTCCAAAATCTCTACAGAAGCAAGTCATCCGCATGGTCCACGAGAAGGGACATTTTGGTCTCGGTAAGGTTTCAAAACTAATTAAAGACGATTTTTTTATCCCACAGGTGGACCGCAAGATCGCTGACGTTATCAGTAATTGCATCCCCTGTATCCTCGCTACAAAGAAGACCGGCAAGAGGGAATCGCTACTTCATCCAATTGACAAGGTTGACCAACCGTTGCACACGTACCATCTGGATCATCTCGGGCCGCTTCCATCCACCGCGAAGAATTATAGACACATTTTTGTGGTCGTAGATGCATTTTGCAAGTTTATCTGGATGTATGCCGTGAAAAGCACAACGTCCAGTGAAGTCATCAACCGCTTGGTCATGCAATCGCAGGTTTTTGGTCACCCTCGCCGTATTATATCCGACAAAGGATCAGCATTCACGTCCAATGATTTCGAGATGTAATGCTTGCAGAGAAACATCGAGCATCATCTCGTGACGACGGGTGTTCCTAGAGGCAATGGGCAGGCGGAGAGGATGAACAAGACCATCATTCAAGTGCTGACGCGCCTTACCATTGAGGATCCATTGAAATGGTACAGATTTGTTCCCAAGGTGCAATAACTCTACGGTGTCGCGAAGTACGGGAAGAACTCCTTTCGAGTTGATGTTTGGCGTTAAAATGGCTATATAAGACGACGTCAATTTGAGACAACTTCTTGAAGATGAGATCACGGTTGCGTTCGAGGAGGATCGTCAGCAGATGAGAACGGAAGCGAAAAGGCAGATACGAGAAGTACAAGAAGAGAACAAGAAAACCTACGATCGGAAAAGAAAGAAAGCTCCCACTTACGATCTGGGTGAGCTCATCGCAATTAAAAAAACGCAGTTTGCTACTGGACAGAAGCTTTTTCCTAAGTATCTTGGGCCCTACGAGATAGTTAAGGTGTGTGGCAACGATAGGTACTTGGTCAGGAAAATTGGAGATCACGAGGTACCCAACCATACTTAGACGGCCGCTGACTATATGAAACGGTGGCGCACGTTCCAGACTGATTCCGAATCCGAGGAAGAAGGAGATGCTGAAGAAGACGTTAGTTCGACTGGGGCAGTCGAATCTCAGGATGGCCGTGTGGGTGGCAACGCGGACGAGAATGCGGCACAACGACAGTGGTCGAGGGTGTGCAAAACGTGAAGAAGACAGAGTGAAGCACACACCGATCCTTTACCGTGAATACATTTTTTTTTGTTTGCATTAATTTCCACATTAATTACGCGAATTAAATTTGTTTTTTTTTTGTAAATACCCATTCAAACGGGCGTTTTATTTTTAAATAAACATTCTACATATAGGAGTTAAGTAGTTTACCACATGCCAGGAGAACTACATCATCAGTGGAAGCTGTTGCCTTTATCTTCAAGCCATTTATGACCTATAGCAGCAAGAATGCTGATGAAGTGGTCCGTTGGTAATATTAAATCAAAAGTGACTCTAAAAGAAGTGTAAAAGTTCTAGATGTCGGCTGCTACAACCCTATTAGCAGAATACTATATGTATATCTACATTAAGTGGAAGAAACATACCTATAAAGTACGATGGTACTAAGAATAAAATCCACAATCTTGGAATTCAGCTATTTTCCTGCCTCGTAAACAACGAAATAAAACCAAGTCTTCTGGTGGTGATAACTGCTCTCTTAAACGCAGTTTTATTTTTATTGAAGCATGGGATTGCCTTTTGAATACTTCAAAAAGTATTTGATAACCTCAAAGAAGATTGAAGTCATGGCCTGTTAAGTAGGTGGCTACCTTGGGGCAGGGTTTACTTTCTTCAAAGGACACTGCATACAAATCAAAAAAAGAAAAAAAATTAAAATAAATTAGAAAAACCTAAATAACCATGAAGGTACTAATGCCAATATAATCTCCGCGAATTTACTTCTATTTCCTATTCAAGAAACATGTAACCCTCCATCATGGGTAGGTAATTATAAATATCGTTAAGCCTTTTTAAACAATCCTTGTCCCCCCCCTGGAAAAGAGTCATTAAATGTAAAACAATATCGTTGACGAAAATTGCTTTGTTGAGTCTAAAAAAAAAAAAACACAATTCCCACCCTACTACGCAAACAATATAAGTGATTATGAATTAGACTCCTTCACTCTTACCAAAATCCCTGGGCTGACTGGTCTACAAAGGACCAGTCCACCATCCAAACATCAATTTATTTTATTACTCCAAATGAAAGCAAGCAAGTCTACGGGTAAGAAAACGATGTTGTTTTATGAGCTCTAGGGTGTGAATTTGCTACCAAAGCCATTTTGATGGTTTTCAATTTAACAAAAAGGTTCTGTAATACTAATATTATTATATTGCGTTGTGACACCCAGATATAACAGTTCAGTATCATTAATAAAAGAATATATGTAATATGAAAAAAAAAAAAGAAAAAAAAACAGGCGACACCATTGACGTTTTTACCATGCTCATACTCGTACCTTCCCTCACATCGGCCGGCAGGCAGTTCTTTTGGGAAATACTCCGCCACCGTAAGGAACACCACGTTTTGCGTCGAACAATAAGCCCTATGTTGGCAGTTCTTGTTTGGGAATAGTAAGGCCATGCCATCGTCATTGTAGTCATCGTCGGAAACATGCCAATTTTCTCTTTTATTCGAGAACAAATATTGTTATTGCTTTAATATAATATTACTACTACTCGTACTGCACACATATCTATTGTACGAGTACATACAGACATATTCAAGTATACGAGTATACTGCCAGCCTGTGATTGTTCCATGTACTCGTATACTAAAAGCTCTTTAAATTAAGCCTTATGCTGGCATTTTGGTGACATGAATTGCAAGGGGGGTAAACAGCAAGCTGTCATTCATATGCCCGGTCTTGCATGGAAGCCAGAATTTCCATGCCCCTTGTTCTTAAATCCACCATCGGGCTTTGTGTCCTTGTGCTTGTCCATTGACATCATGTCAGACTTCGAATGGGAGATGTTTTTACTATGGGTTCTGTTTCTCGATTTGATTTTTTGCTGGGCGGGCGATCCCTTAGAGAATGACAACCAAACAATTTCTTTTTTGTGTCCTTGTTAACTTCTTGATAGGGAAGCTCTTACATTCACCTCGAAACTGAAAATGTTGTGATATCTTTACGTTTTAAGATGTTTATAAGGTTTTTAGATGGTTGTTAAGGAGATGGATATGTATGTGTGTATGTGGTTTTTTTTATGGCTGCTCCATAGGGTGTATAATCTTAAAACGATACTAGCATGCACGATTCATACCCCTGAATGTTCCAATGTCAAGAGTATGTCTACTAACTAAACCGCGCCCTGCAGACTTCAACCAGTTTCCCCGCGGTACTCCCTTGAGGTATTGCTACGCGGGGCTGGTCAGCAGCTATGGTATCTCCTGGGCCCTTGCTATACCTGTTGTACCTATTTGATTTGGCAGAGTTCTTTCTGCACACCGGTTATGAACTCTCAAATTCCCGCTCAGTTTTCCTCTGATCGTAACAGATATTTGTCGAGGGACTGTGGCGAGTCTGCGAAAGGACTGCAATAAAATATTGCATGCTCCGCAACTAAGTCATCATTTGGACAATTTGGACACAATTAAGAGTTATCGTGTCTAAAGCTGTACAGATATTTACGGTACCCCAGTGACCGGACAGGAACTGCGTGAGGTGGTAGTTGCAGTTCCCATATGTACAGTTTACACACACTTCTATAGACGGAATCAACTTATAGGCCATTCAGCCTTTTATGGTGTTGTGCCATCGATTTTGCCACCTAGTTATTGAGGTCATCCTTTCCTCCTCTTCAATCCGTTTGACTCAATTTTGTTGTATACTCTAAACATCTTATCCAGCTATAACATATGCTGCTTCATCCGATATCGTTCGAAAGCCACATATGGTCCTTAATGCACATAGTCTGTATGTCGATGATAGTTTTTTCTTAGCATCCTGTCTGACTAGTGCCGAGGCCCAAATTGGGCGGCGTGAAGCAAAACCGAGCTGATCACTCTTGAAAGTAACATCCTTCTAGTGTAACCAAGTACACCGCGGACATGCGGTGCAAACTGAAGTCTATTATTTAACATCACTCCCAGGTATTTCAGTTCTCCTTTATACCGGATTGTTTGGCTTCCAATCAGGAAGGTTGCATATTTCAGTCGTAAGTTAATAAAATCGCCCCAGCTTTGTGGTCAAGTCCAGCCGTACATAGCCAATCTTTTATTCGCGGAATAGCAGGATTTGTAGCAGATTCTACTTCGTGAATGTGTTTGGCGACCGTAACAATAGCAATGTCATCAGTGAAACTTATTGTGTGAGGTCCTTGTGGCAACACCAGTACTCCGTCCTACATAATGTTCCACAATAACGGCCCTAGCACTGATCCCTTTGGTACTCCTGGAAAGACACTGTAATATTTGATACCATTTTCTGTTTGATATTGTAGGTGGCTATTGTTGAGAGAGTTTCTTACATTCTGGAAAGTGGTCTTGTTATGAATAACCATCTTACGGAGTGTTACCATTGTGCAAAATTCCTTTGTGCCCCACCGCCATCTTTCCCCTTTTATCGCTTACTTTACTTTACTTTTAAATTCATTTTTATTGCTTCTTTCATTATTAACTTACATTCTAGACAAAAATGATTAAATCTAATTTAACAACAACAGTTACTTTTTTTTTTTTTTTTATAATTTACGCGCGCCTAAGGGGTTGATACCCTTTTACTGTTGCCAGGGCGCGGGCGGAAAGATAGAAGGAGGAGAAAGGAAAATTGTTTTTGTAGTGGTTTGAAACTCAGGTGTGTTTGGTTTCTATGTTTGCTCTCCAGGGGTGGGAGTCCGAATAGGACGGAGAGTTTTTTCTTCACTCAGAGTGATTCGAGATATAATTCCCAGTATTTTTTTCATTGCTTGAAACTCTTATAACAGCCAAATCTACGTGTCAGTGTTATGCCTTCACACGCAGAATTTTTTTGTCTGAGTTCAAATTATACAATGAAAAACTGATTTTGTCATGGGCAGGATTCGAACCTGGACCCTCCGAGTGAGAAGCGTTTGCTACTACCACTACACCACGGCCACCCGTAACTTAATCTAGCTTACTTAATCTAGCTTACTGGCTCTTACCGAACGCTCTAAACTTAACAATTTCATTCAATTTTGCCTTTCGGCCTTAAAAAACTATCTTACGATTAAACTTATCTATAAATTATAAAATATGTAACATTTCCAAGAAAAATAATTTTAGAAAAACTTAGATACCGTATCCTTTTATAATTTTATATAAAACTTAAAACTATGACCCTATTCTACTTAACCTACCTAAGCTACTTAATCTAACTTAACTATAATCGGGGTGGTGAGCACTCGTAGCCTCTCGCACCGGGTGGTCACCATCCCAATTGCGATTTCGGGCGCCCGTCATTCGTCAACATCGTGCACACGCACCACCAAGACTTAACCAATGCGATAAACCACTGGTTATTTCTCAGAGGTGCGGCCTCATGCTAACGAACACGGCCTTTCCACGAGATCCCCCTAACTATGCCTACTCTAACTTACAACTAAGAGGAATATGTTACCTTAGTAACGTACCGACCTAGGAGAGCGAGCCATCCCTTTCTCCTTCTTGAAGCCACCAGAATTCGGTGTACTGTTTCTCGGCATCGATCCGATCCCTGTCCGCAATCGCGGGACTAAAACGGAGGAGCTCCTGAGCATTGGCAACATACCCGTCGTAGATGAGCCGCTTGTCCCTCGCACCGCGGTGGCGGTGGTATATTACCGGGATACCATCCCTACTTTGTATTAACCCTTTAGCATCAATATGGAGAAAAGCCTCTGGCGGGATAAAGCCCGATAGAAGTGAGCTCTCGTGTTACATTTCATTGGGGTAATAAGCCCCAAAGATCAGGCCATTATCGTTAGTCATTGCTCTTGCAACGTGTCTTCGAATCACCTTAATCAGGAAATTGTCAATCCTATTCAGATTAGCCCCATCGTAAAGGACTTTGTTGGGATAATATTTTTTGTACTCTGATTCTGGTGTTCTGTACAAGCCAAGACAAGTCCTAAGACACTGCCTTTCAAACACCCGAATCCTTTCCATCTGATACGGCGCTACATTGAACCACACGGGGCAACCATACGCGATGACTGGCCTGTTAGGGTCACATAGCATATGACTTTCACCCTGGAGACAAGTTGACTGCTGTGAAACAGCCTTCTTGTCAGGGCTAAAGCCTTCTTGGCTCCAGCAAGACAAGCATCTATATGTTTGTCAAAATACAAATACTTGTCGAGCCAAATACCAAGGTATCTCACTACGCTTCTCACCGCTAATGGTAGTCCGTGCCGTCCAATGATGGCCAAATTTCGTCAGTTATGTCTGGTATCCCTAGAAGCCCATCTCAATGGAGTCCTGAACAAGATTGTTTCCGACTTTTGAAAATTGATTTTCAATTTCCAATCATCGCAATACGCCTTAATATGATCGAAATGACGCTGCAGAAGAGTATTGATGACTTCGATTTTTGGACCTGATCTGTACGCCACTAAATCGTCTGCGTACGCTATGGCATGATTGAGGGAACATACTAGATCACTTGTGTAAATGTTAAACAGTATCGGAGAAATCACAGCTCCTTGTTGTAAGCCGTTTTTAATGTCAAAGATCTTGCTCGAAATGACGTTGTTACATTTAACAACGAACTTCTTTCCCATAAGCATGTCGTAAATCATATATAGCAGAGGTTTCGGCATGCCCATCCTGGTCAACTTATAGAAAAGCCCCTCTAACCATACGGTGTCGAAGGCCTTCTCAAAGTCAACGAGGCAGGCACCCGTACACTGGTTCTTGCATTTATTCCATTGTATGTCGGAGACCAGCTTTGACGCAGCATGAATAGTGTCATGCCTCGCCCTAAAACCAAACTGATTTTCCGGAATTATATTATTTTCCTCAACCCACCTTAATAGAGCTCTATTAACCACTTTCTCAAATACCTTGCTAATATTCGGAAGCAAACTAATTAACCGGAGATTAGCAGGGTTAGTTCTAACTTTATCCCTTTTCGGGATTGGATGCACAACTGCTGTTTTCCAATGCTTTGGATAATATGCATTATTCAGCGCATTGTTAAACAGCGTAGTAAATATATCCACTGCTTCCAAGGGCAGGTGTCTTAGTACGACGTTTGGAATACCGTCTACTCCCGACGACTTTTTATTTTTCAGAGACTCAAAGATGCACAAGAGTTCATCTTTTCGCACGAACACATGTGAGGTGGCTCGTTCATCGGCGATTATAACGTTTGCCGCGTTTTCTTCACTGAATACGGTGAAACCGTGATTCTCGGATCGCCAATTTTGAAGTTCATTGCGCATATAATAGTGATTTACATAGGCCCTGTTGTCAATGTCGTGATTACGGTAAACCGGATTGTTCACCGTATACACGGCCTCGAAAAAAGCTCCCAGCAAATCCACTTTCTCTTGTGGGTCTTCGACCACGAAAAGACCGTCGCCTGAGTCGGCTCTCTCTGGACTTATGCCAACGGTCAGAAGTGTCTGTCTGTTTTCTGTCGTTTGTGGAATTCGGACACACTGAATGTCATTGTGATCTTTCCTCCTGAACAATTTATTTATCTGTGGGAACATATTCGGACTACTGCATTTTATAGCCCGAATCTTATTGCCCCAGTACAGACTTACAGACTTACTGTAATTTTCTTTAATTAATTGTTTTAGGTTTTTGATCAGTGACTTTAGTGTTCTTATTTCCGAGTCGTTTCTGTCAGTGAACTGTCTGTACAGCTGCTTAAGCCTCGAGAGCAGTCTACTTTTGTGTGCGTACA
The DNA here is from genome assembly GCA_949129095.1 of Volucella bombylans. NCBI lineage: Eukaryota > Metazoa > Arthropoda > Insecta > Diptera > Syrphidae > Volucella > Volucella bombylans. The sequence goes on from OX422141.1 coordinate 204,090,663, forward strand.
ATGCACCCCCCCCTTTTATCGCTTTAGTCGCAACGTCTACAACCGCTTTTATGCCATCTGTGATACACCGCGATTTTGTAAAACCGAATTGGCGATTTGATAAAGCTCCTTTTCATTCAGCTACTGACAATTGTTTTTCGTAAATGATACGTGCCAGAATTTTGCCCAGGGTATCTAGAAGACATATTGGCCGATATGAAGATGGTTCCCCTGGTGGCTTATTTCTCTTTTGTAGGAGTACCAAATGCTGTTTTTTCCATGAGTCAGGAAAAATTCCTTCCTTTAGACATCTCTGGTGTGTCATGAACATGTATGGTGTTTTCTGGACAGCTGCTTTTACGGCCTTATTTGGAATTCCATCGGGTCCAGGCGCCTTATTATCGTCTATTTTTCCGCATGCCTTGATCAGTTCGTTCGTTGATATCTGAGGGATTTCTGCTTATCTGTTCGCTTCCTCGATATAATGGGGAAGAATGTGGTCATTGTGGGAAAAGGTGTTGTGCAATAGATGCTAGAAGAGTGGGGCATAGCCCTTTACTTTGGCCATTATCATCCTATATGCAGTACCCCAAGGATTTAGATCAGCTTCGTTACGCAGACGCCTGAAGCATGTTGCTTTACTTTCTTTGATCGCAGTTCTTAAGTGGCGTCTTGTCCGTCTAAAAGAGTTAATGTGTTTTTGAAAATCTAGCCTTCTTCTAGATCGCTGCATTCTTCGACATAGAAACGTTATCGTGAATGCCTAATTCATCATTCCACCAGAAGCATGGCGCTCTCTGTCTCTGGCGACTCTTTTGGGTATTAATGCATCGCATGCTGTAGTAACAATATGTGTAAGATGACTCGCCAAATTCTCTGCTGTTCTGTTTTTTACCAGATTGCAGCCGGTTACGTGTTTGAGTGGCGAAAGATGAGGCCGTCTTACCTAATATAAGCGAAGCTATCTGCTCTCCTATGTTTCGAATGACAATAATTTGTTTGAGCGTGAGTACACTCTTTTGGATCCTAAGATCCCACCGACCAGACAGAGATTAATCCGAGATGAAGAAAAAAAAGCCGCCGTAGCGGTAAGTACCGAAGTAGACCCAGAAATGTCAATTCGGCACCGATCAGCTAAATAGGGCATCGCGAAAAAGTCAACCCGACTCAGTTTGCGGTGGCATTTGGGCCTACGTCCGTATAAGATTGTGCTGACGCAAGAATTGAAGCCGAACGACAATAGACAACGGCGTAAGTTCGCTAATTATGCGTTGGAAATTTTGGCCGGAGATCCGGATTTTGGCCAAAAAATCATCTGCTCGGACTGAACACAATTCACAAGTGTTTGGCCAAGTATCAATGCATCCACAAAGATTGATTATTTGGTGCGGTTTATGGCATGGCGGGCTCATCGGACCTTATTTCTTTCGAAATGAGGAAGGAGACATCGTTATGGTCAATGGTCTCAGGTAAGGAGCGATGTTAACCGCCTTTCTGCGGACAGAGCTCGACTCAACGCTCGAAGTTATGAAGGAGAAATTTGGCCACTGGGTCATCTCATGGCAAGCGCTCAACAATTGGCCGCCGCGATCATGCGATTTCACACCATTCGATTATTTTCTCTAGGGCTATGTCAAGTCCTTAGTCTACGCTAACAAGCCAACCACTTTGGACGAGCGCGAGGTCAACATTCGACACGGTATTGGCGATGTAACGCCGCACATATTGGACCAAGTCGTCAAAAATTGGGCCGATCGCTTGAAGCACTGCCAGCGAAGTCGAGGGGGCCATTCGAACGACGTGTTATTCCACATAAAATGGCATGAACGTAGCTTTAATTTTACATCTTACACCGTTGTTGTTTTATTAAAATTTTTTTCCTATTGTTGTTATCTGCCTATCTACATGACAAATCGGACTCTGTCTTCTACGAAAGGAAAACCAAAACTAGCGTCATGGTTTCCATCCAGAAGGAAGGCCTCCGTACCGAAGCTATCAGTCTCACGAACCTTTATGTCAGATACCACCATGTCCCCTCAGAAAGTAGCAGATGACCTTATTGTATTCGGCCACTACGTTCACTCTAAATGAGTCTCACACCTACAGCGAAGCCGACCACGACAATTTTTTTCGTCCATAACGTGCCTCCTATGCCAGCCCTTAAACCATCCCGAATCACACCTCCACCCCACAACATTTCTTACATTTTACTACCAGAATGTAAGAGGCTTTCTCTCTAAAATGCTATCTTACGTCAATCGCATGCTCTTCCCTTTGATATCTACGCCTTGACCGAAACCAATTTGATTCCCGACATAAAGAACCAGGAATTGTTCCCTCCTACTTTTAATGTTTTCCGCGACGACGATCCTACCCGCACAAATAAAGATTCCCCCTGTCGAGGCGTCCTACTGGCGATGGACAACAGCCTTAACTCTTTCCCCATTACAATTTCTTCATCCTCTAAAGCCGACTTTGTCGCAATAAAAATATCACTGCCTCTCAAGTCCCTTTACGTTATATGTTGCTACATCCTACCAGCTCAACCTATCGAATCTTACCAATTTGTTATTGATGCGATCGACCATCTAATTGAGCCGTCAGACTCTATTGATGATATCCTTATTTTCGGCGACTATAATCTTCCTCAGCTACAGTGGAGTCCATCAGATGATCAATCGTTTTTCATTGCTTCAAATGCCAACTCAGCTAAGGAATGTCTCTTCTTAGATCGTTTAACAGACTCAAGTCTATGCCAAGTCAGTGGTATATCCAATTATATGGGCAGGCAGTTAGACCTTATTTTTACAACAGATCCAATTAACTCCTCAGTCTCACTTTGTCCCCTATCTCTCTCAACAATCGATAAATATCACCCCACCCTTCTACTTTCATTTTTTCAGAACTCTTCACTCCAGTCCACTCCCCCTCTCTTATCCAACGACTTTCATAAAACAAACTTTCATAAAATCAGTAACTATCTCAGCAGATCCCTCTTTAACTTTCACAACCTAAGTATAAATGAAGCCTTATCTGCCATAAAATATCACCTACTAGTCCTCCCTGGTATAATCGCAAGCTTCGTTCCTTATGGAATAAGAAAAACAAGTTATGGGCTGTTTCCTGGGTACCAGATCGTTTTCCGACTATTCCAACTATCTTGGTGCTTATCTTCATTTCACCGAACTTTACGATTCCCTTTACCAGCGTTACCTTAACAATGCGCAAGTTAACCTTATAAACCACCCTAAGTCCTTTTTCCAATTTGTTAACTACAGAAGAAAGTCCGATGGTTACCCTCCTTCCCTCTCTTTCAACAAGAGGTCATCAACCGATCCACTCACCATTTCCAACCTATTTGCCATCGTTTTTAAACAATCCTTCACCAACGACTCTTTTGTACCAGAACCATCCTATTTTAGTTACCTACTGAACTTCTCCAATGGCCCACTTCTCTCTCAAATTTTGGACCCGTTTTATATCGAACATAAATTGCACCAACTCAATGACGAATTCACACCCGTCCCAGTTGACCTCCCTGCCATATTTCTTAAAAAGTGTTCTCCCACTCTTTCCCTTGCGCTTTCTAATCTCTTTCGTCTATCCCTTTCACAAGGAGAATTTCCTCAGGTTTGGAAAACCTCCTTCATAACCCCGATCCACAAGAAAGGATCAAAGAATGAAATAACCAACTATCGTCCCATCGCTAAACTCTCCCAAATACCCAAACTCTTCGAAAGTATTTTGTATGAAGCTCTAAGCTTCCAATGCAAATCACTTATTTCTCCTAGACAACATGGCTTCCTAAAGATTAGGTCAACCACCACAAATCTCGTTGAATTCGTATCCTTTGCCCTCTGTGCCCTAGAAAATGGCAATGAAGTCGATGTAGTTGCAACCGATTTTAGCAAAGCCTTCGATAAAATCTCTCATCGGTTAATTATCTTTAAATTGTCTGCCTTCGGCTTTGAACCCATATTGTTAAAATGGATATCCTCTTACCTCGAAAACCGTTTTTACAGTGTTCGTTTTAGGTCAGCCCAGTCCGCTCCATTTTTGGCCACCTCTGGAGTTCCACAAGGCAGCCATCTCGGTCCCCTTCTTTTTATATTAACCATAAATGATCTCGATATGATCATCAAACACTCGTCTGTCTCCCTTTACGCTGACGATACCAAATTTTTCAAAACCATTTCCTCTCCCCATGACTATTTCCTCCTTCAACAAGATCTTGATAGTTTTTCGATCTGGTGCCACAAAAATTCTTTGGAACTTAACATCGCGAAATGCCAATTAATCACCTTCTCACATAAGCGGAACGAATCTCCTGCCCAATCTCTGCACTAGGTTTTGTAAAACGGTGGTTCAAAGAATTCACCAACCCATACGTGACCAGGTCCCTCTATATCATCGTGTTCATATCTCGTGAATTGAAAGCATCCAGCGCCGTGTTCTTCGATTTGCTCTTTGAGGTATGCCCTGGGACGATCCTTTTAATCTGCCCCCCTATCAAAACCGTCTCAACCTTATCAACTTAAACACCCTTGAAGATCGCAGAAATGCGGCAGACTTTCTCTTCATTCATCGACTCCTTTCAGGTCACGTTGAATGCGCGTCCCTTCACAACTCCATTTTCCTCAACACTAACCCTCGTAATCTACGTACCCCTCGACTCTTCTATCTTCCAACCCACCACACCTCCTATGGTGTCTGCAACTCCAACTACGAGCACCAGCTACAAGCAACTATCTCCCAGGCCCGACTAGACGGATTTCTCAATTTAAAATAACCGCAGTTAAGCGCAGAGCATAGACAGCTCCGACCAAGTGAAGATTTTGCTTTTGGCCCAAGTTTTTATTTGTTACATTGCGGTCAACTGTTTTTCGTTTTCGATTTTTTGTTATTTGATTGCGTTTTGCAGTACTTGAGTGTGGTTTAGTTTGTTCTACATCGGTCAAAGCTGATAATTCCCATTAACTTCGAAGCAGATCTCTAATTGTCTACCATACTCTGGCAAACATGACATCAACTGACATCAAAATTGATCTCTCGTCCACTACGCGTCCATCGAGTCGTGTTCTAAAGCCACCAGGTGTCTTTTCGGTGAAGTCGATGTGAAAGTCAATGCACCACGTCCAAAATACAATCAGCAAAACTCTTCAAACCTAAACGCATGCATGAATTCCATCGATGCCAATATCGTTGTAGAGAAATTGCTCGTAGAGAATATTGCTCCAGTGGAGGAGACCGATGCTGCACCAGCTCCGGAGGCCAAAAATCACCAACCAACTCTACTTCGTCCAATGACAGTCAACAACGAGGACGGGTGCCACCAGGCCGTTTCTCATCCGGTGGATTTTGGTAGAGGGAAGGAAATGCAGGAAATCCAATCCACCTTCCTCCCTCATCCCGAGTCCTGCGGTTATAAGTAAATTTTCTTGTTTTTTTTTATTTTTTTCAGTTTTATCCTCGGGAAAATTATCTCTCTTTTGTTTAATCTTTGTAATACGCTCATTTCAATGTTGCTAATCTCTATAATCTCCTACTTTAAGTTATTTTGTGTTGCGCACGGTTTAAATGTCCGCTTGTGTGTTTGATGAATGTCCAATAATGTCCAGAATACCATACCCACGTCCAGTCACATTAAGATCATCCAATTCCGTATCCTTCATCCCACACATCACTACCCATCGTAATTAACCAAGCTAATCAATCGTCGATCGAATCGAATCGAATCGAATGCAAATTAACGCTCATTTAAAATTTAAGATCCTAAAATACCTAACTGGTCGAGGGAGTGTTGTCGAAGTTATACGAGTATCAAAGGTGATCTTTGAAAGTGAATCTGTAAATCTGATGAGGTGAGGGAGAAGTTCATCAGTGGGTCTATGGCACAGCGGCAGAGGCGTGCTGCAAGAAGGTCCCAAGTAGTCGACAACAGGTGTTCTCACGGAACTGATGCTGTGGCTTCTCCAAACTATGCTAACTAACTGGGTAGAATTGGTCTGATAATAGTCGTGTCGATCCAGTAGTTCCTATTTCACACTTCCAAAATCATGATAGGAAATCTCACTGTGTATTGCATTTTTGTGACAAACCAGTACTACTACTCTCCCCATTGATACGACACCGTGCTTCCCAGAAGACAATCTGCCTTTATAAAGTAAATTACTCGTAAGACCATAATCTATGTAGGAGTATCTGTAAGTCCTTATCCATGCAAACAGGCTGCAACTCAATAGTGTATTAATAGTCAGAAATCAACATTTTTTCCATCAGACCATGAATAAGGTCCGAAGTAATAAGGCCAGCGCAAAGCTCTTCCCTGGTTTCGCTAACCAATATGTTGCTTCATGAATATTGAGGAAGGAGAACTCCGTTCCTGTTGCAAATGAGGCATGGGCGAATCTTTATACTGAAATATGTACTCGTATACAATAGATGTTTTCCTATACTATAGGTAATGATACTATGAAGTATGAGCATAAGCTCCTGTATGTTACAGTTGTGTTCTACCTCTTAAGTAGGCAATTTGTAATATGAAATACAGAAAGAGAAATTCTGCTCCAAAAATAGGACATCACTTCTCGAAATGATTTTTGCTAACGACATTATAATTGGAAAACTCCCAAATTCGGAACCTGTGGCTTTGCTACACTCCGGGCGCCATACAACGCAAAAAAAGATACAAAATCCAATTATGTTAGTTTGTTCGAAGCTAAAACAAAAAAAAACTCAACAAATCGTGTACTCGTATGTCAGAAAATTGCTACACTACTCGTACAATTCGCTTCTCATTTCGTTATCTCATACGAGTGGTGGTGTATCGTGTCCTCGTCTGAAATTGCCTGAATTTGGAGTTGCAACTGCAATCTCACGCCAAAAACAAGCATGCACAGCAATTTCTAACAAAAAAAATGATGCTGGATTGTTCCCTGACATCAAAACATGCGTTTAGTTTGTTTGAACGAATTAAAAAAGAAAAATTGCGAAAACGAGTATTATTCGTATGTCACGTATTTGTATTTCAATATCGATTTTCGAGAATCTAGATAACGAGACGATTTGCTGCCACCCAGATTTTTATTGATTTCCCTCCTGTTGGCTCCTATTCAGATTCACAAGTGGTGCTTTGGCTAAAAATACAAAAATAACCTGCAACAATTCTATGAGCAGTACTGGCGTCAGTTTTGAATTATCGTATTTTTACACTCGAACACATATGTGGGATAGGGATTCTATTATATCCGGTGTGGTTGTGCGAGGAATAAAATAAAAAGAAATATATTTAATGGGACATGATACTGGGTATGTCCGGAAACGTGTTATAGCGAAGTGCAGCGAAAAATTGCATAAAACCAGCGAAGGCAATTTAACCGGAGGGGGACAGAAAAGGTATCTTCGTTGCCATCTATACGTTGACGTTGACACGTCCTTCTCTGCTCCTCGGATTCTGACGTGAGAGTATTTATTTAAATTGTTCCCTAGTTAAATATTTGTTTGTGTTTTATTCAGGACGAATCCTGCAATCCTGTTGAGAAAATAGAACGCGCTGCGTATGGGTTTTGCATTCTAATGAAGAAGAATGGTAATTGAGGAAAACTTTCAAAGCAAACTGGAACAGGCTAACGACACCACAGGCTCTTGGAAGTTCTTTGAAATGTTCGTACTTTTGTAAAAATATTAATGTTTCACGAGTAATTGCCAGATTAAATCTTTAAAACAGTTCTATTGAAATTGTTAAGAGGTTCTTTTACTATTCAAAATGGGATGTGTCCTCAATTGGTACTTGATAGAGCGGATTTGTTGCCAAGATTCCGTTATGAAATGCTCATTTACTTAGATGTTCTACATTTTTCTTCCGTTTGCAAACAAATATCTCACTAATGATCAACTACGATTTTGTGCTTTGATTTGGCTATTGCTTGCGCTTCCTGGTTGAGATGGTCCTTAAATTGTTGCCACACTAAGGGGTCCCGATTCCGTTTATTGATTTTGTAGCTGGGAATAGTTAGGACGTTGGCACGGGTGCTATTAATGGATGCAGCACTAAGGTATGATAGTGGCTTTTTGGACATCGGAAATAAAGGGTTTTCCAATAGGGACTTGAAAACTTTGAATTTAATTTGTGAACGCACTTTTTCACTTATCATCAAACTGTCACTGTCAATTTATTCAGTAAACTCAACATTTTCATCATGGTAAAGTATACTAACGAGCAACGTCTGCAAATTATACAAATTTTCTACCGAAATTCGGAGTCGGTGACTGCAACTTTAAGAGCGTTAACTCCAATTTTCGGTCGTAATTCTCGCCCTAGTAGACAGGCACAAGTTTAGTGCAAAAATTTGAGCCTACATATTCGTTGTGTGATGTTGCCGTGTCAGTGAGACAACAGGTTGGTCGAAGCGTCGAAAATATCGCTGCCGTTCAGGCGTCCGTCGCAAACGATCTAAATCAGTCAATTCCACGGCGTTCTCAAGAATTTGGCATCGCTCAGTCCACATTATGGCTTATTTTGCGTAAGGATCCATACAAGATCAAGGTGACTCAAGAATTGAAGCCGATGGACCATTTGAAACGACGTACGTTCTCCGATTGGGTTCTGGAGAAGATGAGCCAAGATGATGAATTTCATCGCAAAACCATCTTCAGTGACGAAGCTCATTTTTGGCTCAATGGGTTCGTCAATAAGCAAAATATGCGTTATTGGTCCGGTGAAAATCCACATGTGCTTCATGAATCACCACTTCATAAACAAAAAATAACTGTTTGGTGCGGTTTGCATGCCGGCGGCGTTATTGGGCCATATTTTTTCGTCGACTTGGACGACATGTGGTTTCAACTGGATGGTGCCACAAGCCACACAGCACACGCTACAATCGATTTATTGAAGAGTAAGTATGGTGAGCGTGTTATCTCAAGACATGGACCAGTCGATTGGCCGCCTCGTTCGTGCAATTTAATGCCGCTTGACTATTTTCTGTGGGGCTACATTAAGTCATTGGTTTATGCCAACACGCCGACGACGTTGGAAGAGCTCAGAGCCAACATCGAACGCGAAATAGCGACCGTTTCGGCCGAAATGTATGGTCGAGTCGTTGAAAATTGGGTCCAACGAATCGACCGCTGCGAACGTGCCCGCGGTGGCCATATGAACGAAGTCGAGTTCCATTCATAAATGTTTTGATTGTACTTCAAGCCGATAATAAAGTTTTTGAAATACGAGTATCTGAAATGGTTTGCGTTTTATTTAAAAAAAAAGTTGTCAAGTCCTTATTGGAAAACCCTATGTTATCGAAATTCCGATTCAGTTGTAAATACGCCACGTGAAATTCGTCGTGATGTCGGTCGTCACCGTGGAAAATTTTCAGTGTAAGTACACTCTTTTCAATCTTAAGCCACCAACGAGACAGAGATTGTTGCGGAATGAAGAAAACATAGCCGCCAAAGTAGCAGCCAGTATCGAAGAAGACCAGAAATGTCGATTCGGCACCGATCTGGGCATCGCCAGAGAGTCAATCCGGCCTAGGGAGATCCGGATTTTGGCCAGAAATTATCTTCCCGGACGAGGCACATTTTTAGCACGGCAGCTATGTCAACAAGCAAAATTGCCGTTATTGGAGCGAACACAATCCACAAGTGATCGGCCAAGCATTAATGCATCCACAAAGATTGACTGTTTTCTTTTATTTCTTTCGAAATGAGGAAGGAGACACTGTTACCGTCAGTTGTCTCAAGTATATAGCGATGTTAACCGACTTTATGTGGTCAGAGCTCGACAATATCTATACAGGGTGTCCCAGTTTAAGTTTTCGTCCTGACAGCTGAAGATTCCTGAAGTTATGGCGAACGAAAAATTTTATGGCAAGGGGGGGTCTAAGTTATAGTTCGTCAAAGTGAGGAACCTCTGATTTCGAGGTAAGACTTCTTAAAAGGCCGTAGCTTTCTAATGAATTCAGCCGTTGTGCACATTTTTGAAAGAGAAGATGCAGCAGCCATTGGCAAAATTCAATCCTTTTTTGGAAGTAGCCTGGCAAAAGTTCCTGTACGGGCGTATAATGAAAGGGGTAAATGCGGTTGGCTTGAAGAACTCTATGGATTGTAGTTCTTGGAGTTTACAACTGTGCTGCAAGCCTTCTGGTGCTAATAGATGGCTGCATTCTCACAGCATTTAAAATTCTCTCCTCCTCTTTTGCCGCTGTTATGCTAGGCAATCTTTCTCTTCTTTACCCATATACTGAGCCGACGGTTCAAAGGCGGTGAAAAGCAGAAATATCGCCGTTGGTACTCTAATCCAGCTAACCCTGCATCAACATTACAGAAAACGTAAACGAAAATTATATCGGCGTACTCGCGATCGAAAACATTTTTTCTTAAACATTTGCTAAACACTTTACTCGTTCACTCTTCAGTAAATCCGTAAATGAAGTAGGTTAGGTTAGGTTAGGTAAAAGTGGCTGTTGGAAATACCAACCCACTTAGGCCTATTGGCCCATTGTGATGCCACGTGGATCTATGATCTTCTTACTAATGGAACCAGTTTGAGCTCATAATAAAGCGTAGGAGACTGTTAACGTCTATGTTTTCGAGATCGTTTAGGTCGTTGTAAAAGAAAGCTCCTAGATGAAGCTTTCTTCTCTGGGAGAGAGCTGGGCATGTGCAGAGTAGGTGGAGGATTGTCTCCTCCTCTTCCTCCTCCATGCAGCTTCTACAGAAATCATTTGTAAAAGCGCCAAACCTTCTTGCGTACTTGCCTATGAGGCAGTGTCCAGTAATGACACCTATTATGGCGCTGAGATGTTTCCTATCTAAAAGGATTAGACACTTAGAGCGATTCAGATCCATCCTTGGCCAGATCTGTTTGGTCGCTAGACATGTTTGCCCAGCAGTCCACCTAAGGTCTGTTCTTTTATTGGCACCCAGCTTTAGTGTTAGTTTGCACGTAGCGATTGGTATACCTACCCTTTTCCGGTAAAATAGGTAGAGTGTTTCCAATCTTGGCGAGTTCATCGGCTCTGCAGTTCCCTGGAATGTCTCCATGGCCCGGCACCCGACAAAGGTGAATGTTGAACTGCTCTGCCATCTCCACGAGAGATGATCGGCATTCATGGGCGGTTTTAGAATATAATGAGACCGAGTCCAGGGACTTAATGGCGGCCTGACTATCAGAAAAGATGCGGATATCCTTTGCAAATATCACGTTTTTCTTCAACCAGGACAGAGCTTCTTTAATCGCCACAATTTCCGCCTTGCACACGCCACAGTGGTTTGGAACATGGAAAGAGAGGCTTAGATTTAGTTTATCTGACAAAACACCGCTATCGGTTTTAGATCCTGGACTGACATATTCTCCATGAAAGCATCTTCCTCCCAGCATGATCTAGAGGGGAAGCTTACATGGAAGTTTTTGTCAAACCAAAGTTCAGGTATGGTGTAATCGATGTTCTCTGTGAGGATTCCTAAGGTGTTAAAAATGTTGGCGTGGCCAAATGAATTATTTGTCCACTGTTTAGTCGATTTAAGACAACAGCTGCAGTCGCAGTTACTTGCCTGCTGAAGATATCTAGGGGTGTCAAATAAAACAGAATGTCTAATCCCGCAGAGGAGGTAGACCGCCAGGCTCCGCTTGTGCATAGACATGCTGTACTTTGGACTCTGCTTAGTTTAGTGCGGTTGACTGCATTTTCCAAGGCCGTCCACCAGACAACCACCCTGTAAGTAAGTATCGGTCTTATGACCGAGATGTATAGCCAGTGGGTTTTGCAAGGTTGAAGGCCCCATTTGTTCCCAATGGCTTTTTTGCAAGAGAATAAAGCTATTGTAGCTTTATTGACACTTTCTTGAATGTTAGGTTTCCAGTTTAGTTTTCAGTCAAAAATGAGACCCAGATATTTTGCTGTATCGGAGGAAACTAAACTGGTACCATTTATTGAAGGAGGGTCAACAGTTGGAATTTTATGTTTCCTGGAAAACGGGACAATATCTGTTTTATAGGGGCTTAATCCCAATCCTCAGCGATCCGCTCTTTCTGTAAGAGTTATTTAATGGTATTGAGATGCTTTCCTGAGACGGCTATGGCAACGTCATCCGCATAGGCAATCACTCTGCTACCACCCGCTTCCAGGTAGATCAGTAGTTCGTTAACTACTAGGTTCCTGAGAAGGGGAGAGAGGACATAGCCTTGCGGCGTACCTCTGCTGACATATCTTTTAGCAGAAGTCTCATCCAGTTTGGAGTAAATGAAGTAACATCGGCACATTTCAAAAGTTGTCTCCACAAAATAGTGACAAATATACCGTTGATTTTGTGATCCATTTGCCTAAATAAAATAGTGGTTTGCAATTACTTCCGTTGTTCGTAGGTGGAAAAATCATACATAAAAATCGTAGATAACGAAGAGTTGAAAATTTCCAGATAAACGCATTTTTCTGATGAAATTGATCCAACGATTTTTCAAAATGTTAGCCTTAAAATGCCATAATTTTGGCTGGCAGTCATCGAACTCGACGAAATTTTAGTATTTTAAATATATTGAACAGTGCCATAACAAATTGGATCGAAGGTTTCAAGCACTGCCAGCGAAACCGAGGTGGCCATTTGAATGATGTGCTATTCCACACAAAATGGCATGAATGTCTCCCTCTATTTCCCGGTACGGAACTATAGCATCCCAAAGGTCTTCAGTGGAGGATTTTGGGTTGAAATTAGAAGTAAAATTTTCAAAACTTTCTTCTTTACCGGGTTGAGCATAAATGCGGAAAAGACCGTTCGTTGGCCTTAATGTTCGTTGAGGGATCCCTCTATGGAATAAGGACAAATTTTGTTAGTGTCTTAAAGGTTCAGGGTTGGGTTCCGAAAATAAGGATCGCAGTTATTGGATCTGATGAGACTGTCCATGAGCAGTTTGGGAGTAATTGTGGGGAGACTAGCGAAAGGTCAATGTGCGTTAAAGTTTTGTGCGTCGAGAATTGAGTGGGTCTACTCTTCTTAAGTATACGTCAGGAAATACTCTATTACTTTATTTCTTGCATTAGCCTTTCTTGCATATCTGGTGAACGTCTAAATTGAATTATCTAATTCAGAAATGGTCAGGGGGAGGTAAATAGAGGCGACTGTGAGTTTAGTGACTGTCTCGACTTCAACTGCAACTGCTGATATTGTGGAGCTAACTTGTATCGGCTTATGGGGGATGGACTTATGGACCAATGTCCTTATCCGCATTTGGCGACTCCAGTGTCAAAATAATGATAATAGGGTTCGGTAAGTGAGTTTCTTGTGGGGATATAATAGAAGCCATAAGGCCCCTTATTAATAACTGCAGTTCATGGTAATCATTAGAGTAACCATTCGGGTTCCATAGTAACACTTTTAGCATGGTCATGATGAGAAATAATCTCAAGAGCAGTTTATTTGATTATGTTGGACAAAGATAAAAAACTGCAAACGTGAGGTGAGAAAAAATAGCATAACAACAGTAGAAAAACTTTAATGAGGCCGTACCGCCCATGTCCGAATCGGATAGTCTGTGGTTCTCAAGAGTACTCGTAATTGGATTTGTTTTTGAAGAAACTGTTAGAGAGTTTTTAATCAGAGTATTTGCGTCAATTTGATTTATGGGTTTTGAAAGTGTATGATGTTTGGTTGGCTTTGAGTGCGTTTGAGTTTTGTATTGACTTTTGCTTACTTGTGTGGTTTCATTCATGTATAGTATAGTTTTGTGTTAAGCTTGTTGAAGGAGAGATTGCGAAGAAATTGCTGTTTATTGTTGGTATATTTTCATGTATATATATATGAGACTGGAGTGTTCTCTTGATATTATTGTTTTTGGGTATTTGATTCGAGAGATTGTGTAGGCCCAGACGACTTTATGGTGTGAAGTTATGAAGCAATCGGACGAACCTGAATTAGATGTTGTACGTGCAAGTATTACATTTCGTTCTCTGTGAAATCGCTTAGCCTCTGCCATAGAGCATTTCTTTTTTGCTTTTATAATCTCAATTTTCTATGGCTTGAATAAATTGGGACAACTTTTATCTGAGGAGGGGTGCGAATCGTCCCAATTTACGCGTGAAATTGAAAAGATTGTGGAGAGTAGTCTCACATTCTTCAGTCTTTGTGTATTTTTTTTGTTTTATGCCCAAGGATTTCGGCATCTAATTGGCTTCAGAATATATTCACTTACAATGACATTCAGGTGGTTGAAAGCGAGCAAATGTTAACAACCTTAGGCCGGTGTTTCGCGATTTTCCATCAAAAAGTTTTGTAAATTTATACACTTCCGTAACACCTTGGGATCCCATTTCAGAGATGATTTCAGATTCAGTTCAGACATCAATTAAGAAAGGCACGTATACTGTTTCTTTGGATGAGTTCCAACGATCGTGGAGTGAGACAACAATTTAATAAATTTTTAATCGTTAAAAATCGATCAGCAACGTATTGAGGAAAAAAAAACACTTAAAGCTGTCAGTGGTTTATCAGTTTTTGAGGAGTTTAAAATGAATTAGGGGCTCTTAAGTGTTGATGTTGATTTTGAAACTGAGGAAGATCACTCTTTGCCCAGGGGCCATCGATTCCCCTACAATAAAAAAGGGACTCATTTAGAAAAAAAAATTAATTAAAGCTAAAGTACGCTTACGATTGCGCGGTAATTCTGTGTGTCCGTGAAAACTAACGACGTAGGCAAATTAAGGACGCACTACCAACTGAGAATATACACGTTGTTTACTGTGATGTGAACCCATAAGAACGCTTACAATCTGCATCTGCTGCTGCTCAAGTTGAAATGAGTTAAACTGTTTGAAGCGCTGCAAATGTGACGTCTACTCATTGTTTGTGGAGCTTTGCAATTTAGCATTCATAAAGCTTTTTTTCATTGTTTTTCATATGTCAAATTGGATAGTGAATTGGATAGTTTTTGAGGAGTTTAAAATGAATTAGGAGCTCTTAAGTGTTGATGTTGATTTTGGGATCGATTCCCCACAATGAAAAACGAGCTCATTTAGAAAAAAAGGCGCACGTGAATTAATTAAAGCTAAAGTACGCTTACGATTGCGCGGTAATTCTGTGTGTCCGTGAAAACTAACGACGTAGGCAAATTAAGGACGCACTACCAACTGAGAATATACACGTTGTTTACTGTGATGTGAACCCATAAGAACGCTTACAATCTGCATCTGCTGCTGCTCAAGTTGAAATGAGCTAAACTGTTTGAAGCGTTGCAAATGTGACGTCTACTGATTCTTCACGTGTTTGTGCAGCTTTGCAATTTAGCATTCATAAAGCTTTTTTTCATTGTTTTTCATATGTCAAATTGGATAGTGAATTGGATAGTTTTTGAGGAGTTTAAAATGAATTAGGAGCTCTTAAGTGTTGATGTTGATTTTGGGATCGATTCCCCACAATGAAAAACGAGCTCATTTAGAAAAAAAGG
Organism: Volucella bombylans; assembly: GCA_949129095.1. NCBI lineage: Eukaryota > Metazoa > Arthropoda > Insecta > Diptera > Syrphidae > Volucella > Volucella bombylans. Next base: position 204,106,078 of record OX422141.1, read on the forward strand.
CGCACGTGAATTAATTAAAGCTAAAGTACGCTTACGATTGCGCGGTAATTCTGTGTGTCCGTGAAAACTAACGACGTAGGCAAATTAAGGACGCACTACCAACTGAGAATATACACGTTGTTTACTGTGATGTGAACCCATAAGAACGCTTACAATCTGCATCTGCTGCTGCTCAAGTTGAAATGAGCTAAACTGTTTGAAGCGTTGCAAATGTGACGTCTACTGATTCTTCACGTGTTTGTGCAGCTTTGCAATTTAGCATTCATAAAGCTTTTTTTCATTGTTTTTCATATGTCAAATTGGATAGTAAATTGAATGTTTGTTGGCATAAAAGCATCTGTGTTTACTGTTTTTATTATTTTGATTTGTCGATTATGAACACTCCAAAAAATGCACTAACAAACCTTTGTACTCGTATTGTAACATACTCGTACATTTTTGGAAAGGCATTTGAATTGTAATTCATTATTTGTCTTGGCGGGGAAAGAAGCACTTTAAACTTTGCTTCTATTGTACTAAAATTAATATTAACCGCTGAAACTTGCAAGAGGAAATGGAAAACTCTTCGAAACAATTTTCATAGGTCTATATCGAAGGGCTGCTTGTTGGTACATGCAGCGGAGGAGACGGATGTCTCATGGAAGTTCTTGAACATTTGGCGCCTCGGCAGTAAGTAAATTTATTTTCCTACAATGTCAGATGTTACTTTAACGCATTTTATCAATTTGTAAGTCAATCTGCAACTACTCAACTGAGGAGACTTGGTTGTTCGACCTGGGCATTCCTGAAGTCTCAAGTCCAGTAGAACGCTCTGCCAGACGTGCATTTACTTCCCTTTTTTTCGTGTCTCTTCGTTAATCACCGAATTAACTGCTTATTCCAGCACCTCCAGCTCTGAGTTGAGTTCTCTGGAGCATGATTTGCTCATAGTTATGCAAAGCTTGCAGGATTACATGAAGTTTCACATGAATCTACTGGTCCCACGGCGAACGACGGCAAGCCTGCTATAAGAGCTTTCTTGGCCCGTTTCTAATGTCTTAATGGCATTCTGTGTTCGTTTATGAAATATCAGGTAAGTAAGTTACGGACTTCTAAGGCATTTCGAGATCTATTATTGCTGCAGTTTCTGCGTACAGATGATAAACTTTCTGTCTCTTGACGCCACATCGCTCGGGGACTTCGAACATCTTCACCATTTGATGGAAAATAAGTATTGTGATTCTAAATCGAATCTGCAAATTTGAAAAAATTGTCCAAAATTGTACATGCCCAAACTACTTTGTCGGCGATTTTAGGTTGAGACTCTATTCACTTTCTGGGAATTCGCCACCAAAAGTAGTCTTGAATTGAAAGTGTATTCTGGCTCATCAAGCAGAACACTGGGATTGGGTTGCATTATATTTTCACGTAGAGGAAAGACACTATCATCAACAAAGTAGTAAGGCAGAACTTTTTCCTAATTTGTAAGTATTATATTTGTTCTGGTGGAAACCGAAGGCTGTTGTTATAAGTTTCTGCGCAAATATTGCATTTTATAGCACACCACCATCTCTTTGACTTCCATATGCTCCAACATCGAAACCAATATATTTGTGATTGGTATCACACACTCACACCCACAGTGTTGTTGTGTTAAAAAGTATTTTGTAGTTCAAAAATCTTGAACCAGATTTAGGTGGACGTTTAATTTGAATGTGTATCCCGTCAATACTTCCCACATAGTTGGGCATTTGTCATAAATTTCCTGTCCTGAGTCCTGCGCCACGTGTTTCCAATCGTTGGGATTTAAAGGAAGCATATAAATTGGAGACAATGATTGCCCAAGGACTCCACAAACATAAATTATAATTTTTCTTACAGTGGAGACCCACATTCGAAATATCAATGCCAAGTAATTCAGTGAAACACCTTGGGACAAACACCTCATATTAATCGAAAGAAATATTGAATTACATCTATTTCGAATGACCAGATAAGCTTACATAAGCGTTAATAGCAGTCTGCATTCCGGATAAATCGCTTTTCTAACAGTTTTTTTTGTTAATCTGTTCTCTGAGACGTACAAGTAAAATAAAATGTATTTTAAAAAATTGTAACGACATTTTGAAAGTCTTCCTGGAAACATTGTACAAAGAAATTTCAAAACTTGATGCAGAATTTGATGGATGTTTTTCTTTAAAAGAGTGCATCACCTACTAAAACAAAATGAATTAACACATGCCTGATATTTTGACATTTAGTAATTTGTGAGTTTAAACTTTTTGTTTTGGCGGACCTGCCGGAACGCTTTCTAGTTGCTGAAATCACAAATATCAATTATTTAAATTGAGAAAAACAAAAACATTGTAAAAAAAGAAAATGGAAAATTTTACATTAAGTTATCGTGAAGTAATTCCGGATTTATCAAGTGAAGAGGATTGGAATGAAATCACATTAAACACAGGTGGTACCCAAAGTACGAAACAGATTTATGTACTGGCGAACCTACCAAAATATCTTGGAACTTTCAGAAATAAGTCTGGACTTTAATCTCTACCAGAGCAATGTTCGCTACAAGTTTACCGATTCACCAGTGCTATCATTAACAATAACAGAACAAGAAGACTGTAATTCTTGTAACCACAGTTTGCAGTTTGCATCGAATAGAATTCTCCCATCCAGATAATCTTGCTGGAAAGCATGAAATCGTTGACACGCAGTCGTTTTCCATATTCCGTGATGCAAGTGCTACTTCAGTACGTAATCCATCATCGTTCTATGTTATTGGACAAAACACTTCGTCAAGTAATCCAGTACCACATGCCGCTGCCAGTTTTCTATCACCTAATGGTGAAGAAGCTTACTTTGCTTTAGCATACCAAAACCAACTTACGCTCTATATAATGAATTGTCACACCGGACAAACAGTAATTCATGTACTTAAGGAGCACCACATCATGCCGAGAATTTTTTCAAATTTGAAAGGAGCACTTATTGGAAAGTCAAATAGCTCCGATGCTGAGTATGCCACATCTTTGGTATTTAATCACATGAACGGACACATCTTCCTAGTTGCCCTATATCGAGATGATCAGCTACGTATGTGGTCCACGTCTTTTCTACAGAATGTCTGTTCCATTAGCTGTATCCGTAAAGGAGCTGAGTCACGAATGCAAGGACCTCAAACAAACGCACTCCGGAAAATCAACGAAACCAGTCTGTGCGCCTTTCTCTCACACTCGATGGGATCTGAATTTGTTTGTATAGAAATTAATGTTGATGGCGCATCCAATCAATATCTGTCGCGGAAGAAAATCATCTCTGCACCTCAGTCAGATTTAGCTGATTTTGACGCGTCTGAGTCGAGAATTTGGGCGCTTTGGTGTAATGCTGAAGGCGAGTTTAGCATTTCTAATTTCTGCCTCCAACGAGGAACGGGCTTTAATTGGGTAACAGCTGCAATGGAGCCCCCACCAGATCGTTATTGTGTAGGCGTCGAGCAAGGAATGGATCCCCGTGAAGCGTACTGCGAACGAGCAGTCATTTCAAAAGCACTTTTCATGTACCGACGTTCTAGTGTACGTTATGACTCCAAATTGACGATTGTGGCCCTAAAGGAGCAAGTGTCCTGTAGAGGACGAAATTCAGAATGAAGTTAAAGATTTTGACATCAGTGACGATGAGTATTTGGAAATCTCCACACGACTGTGGGAACGTTTTTACTCCTGCTGTGAACAGTATCACATCAAGGCATGTCAACCTATTGGTTTATTAATCCTTGATCCAATTGATGCCCTGTGCATTGTGAAAAAGAACACATTCTCCATGCTAAGGCCGTGTGAAACACTTGAACATTTAATGGTTTCTGGGGACAATGTAGACATGGAGAATGTCATTACTGTACATTTCGCGGAAAACGAACGGGTGGGTGAAGATTTGGTGAATTTGATCGCAATTTTGGCTCAATTGGAGCAATGGCTACCAGAGGATGTAAAAATGGATTTGGACAAGAAGCCGTATCAATTGGAGATGCCAAACGTCCTTATTGGGAAGTTAGTTGACGAAATTTTAGCCGGAGATCAAGATAAAGAGATATTGCCCAGCAATTTTATTGTTACCATTCGGCAATAAGCGATCTGAGGAGCCCTATGGCATTACTATTGGATAATCTGCGAATGGACAACGGAAGTCCGGAGAACATGCAAACACATTCAAGTTTCACAAAATCGTCACGGTTTTTGCTATCAGTTGGAGGTCTATTTGGAAGCAACATTGGTATTTCGTTACTTTCGGAATCCGTACGTCAGACTTGTTTGATAAGTTTCGCCCTGTGTCGCAATCTTCTTCTCCTGCAGCAGATTCTTATTGACACGTACTCATTGCCTTGTGACATACTGGAAACCGTAAGACCATTTTCTGCAGTCTTACTATGTCATGGTATGGATTTGCGAAACACCTGTAAATTTGGCATCTTCCACTTTGGACAGTAGCACTCCGCGCCTCAATATGTTACAATTCACCAATGGAAGTCCCAAGATCTTTCTAAATGGAGGTAGGAATCATTCAGCGCCGCTTTTAAGAATTTTTCTTAGCTCCAAAGGTCTCTATACTGTTTTGGCATTGTTCGGAGAAGGATGCAAGTCATTGGACAGCCCTCAATGGCAACAGACTTTGATTCCACTGACCAGAATTATAAGTCAGCTTATCTGGGCTGTTTCATTCAACTTCACATTTGGCGAATGGCTTTTTAGTACCTGCCAGCACATCATAGTCGAAGATTATGTTCGTCTCTTAAACAGTTGGTGCGAGTGGAATGTCTGCTCCAGGCAATTTATTCTGGCAGTATCACTGTTGGACAACGGGGAAACCTACAAAGCCTATGATTTGTTTTTACAATCCGCCAAGGGTGTCCTCTCCGAACAGTTTATGAGCGATAAAATACTTAAAAGCAACGAAGAGGAACTAACCCACAATCAGGCAATTGCCCAGTATTACTTGAAAGTTATTCAACTGTTTGAGCAGCACAATACATTGGATCACATAATTTCAATGGCCATTGGCATTCTTGAAAAGAATGATCCTCAATTGCCAATGTTCCAATCGATCGTGTTTAACAATCATCTTATGCTGGAGCACTACGAAGAAGCCTACTACTCACTGATTTACAATGCAGAGCTGTCAAGACGAAAGGATTGTCTAAGACAATTGGTAGTCACCCTTTTCAATAAGAAGCGTTTAGATCTGCTGATGCATTTTCCCTATGTCGGGCTGCATGATGAGTTTGAAAATATCGTGGAATCTAGAGCAAGGTCACTAGCTATTGATGATAATGAAATCTACGACTTTTTGTATGCTTTTCATGTGAATAATGGTAACATGCGTAAGGCATCATCGGTGATGCACGAACAGGCGATGCGTTTACAGTTGGAAAGTGACTCTGTGGAAGGAATGAAAAAGCGATGCTCTTGTCTGTTAGTTTGCATTAACTCGCTCCATCTAATTGATGCCCGGTATAGGTGGATTGCAAAGCCAGTTATTGGTGATGAGTTCACAAACAACTCCAACAATGAAAATATGGAGATTGATGAGGCAGTTGGCAAGGAGCAAGTCATTGTGCTGGAAATCAAGGACATTCGCAAGGAACTTCTTCAAACTGAATCACTTGTAGTGTTGGCTGAAAATCGAAAAGATTTGGGATCATTTCTTCTTGCAGAGCCCCAGGAATTGGCCATTATTCTAGCCAGTAATAGTCTATTTACACCAGCACTGAAGTTGGCCAAAGGATTTGGAAATAGTTTGTTACCCATATTTGATAATCTTACCGCGGCATGTTTGCGAACTGCTGATGAGAACCCAAATGAACCGTGTGGATGGTTACAAAATAATGATTTAACTGATCTTCCGCACAGGAGTAATGCAGACGATATGGCATGGTCTTTGTTACAGAAATTGGTTGAAGACAACGAGGAAGATGGTTCAACATTGATTCGAAAAAGCGTAGTCAACAAGATTCTTAGTTTAAATGCATTTGTTCCACAATGGTTGTATTCTGCCTATAAGGCAGCCAATTCATCAGAACTTCTTCGTTTGTTTGTTAACAACAGTTGGTTACCAGAAGCAACAGATTTGGCGAAAGAAATCTTATGGGCAATGCTCGGTGCAGGCAGTGAATATTTCGACTTCAAGCGACCAATTGCGGTTACAAATCGAGAGATGTGTTTACCATTGCATTCCCTGGATCTACTTTTACACGGACTCAAGCTAAATGCCGAGATAGATCTGGAATACAAACAGGCTCATATCGAGTTAGACGAACTCATTCAAACATATTCAAATGGCTTACCAAATGGAAAGGGATCGTCAGATGCAAAGAACCTAATCCCAATCACTTCTAATTGTATACTAAATTAAACTGCAGCTCTTTCGGGTACAGTTTAGTTGCTAAAAAGCAAAACATCGCAATATTAGTCATAAACAAAACTTTCTCACTATAAATCTGGTATAGTTGTGAAGTAAACTTGCAAATTTATTGCCCTACTGACGTTTGACAACCAATCGTATTTGTTAGAATAGCATGCAGCAAGACGCAGATTCTCGTTGTGTTCCTCGCTTTAGGGTAGATAATTATTATCTTGAATTGATAACGTATTCAATTGTGCGATTGGTGCACTAGAAATGGGCTTACAGTCAGTTCTCTCAAAACTGAGTTAGTTCCCTTTACGAGAAGGAGGAAGCTGTCTGATCTGACTCTTCTAGTGGTTAAAGGTATCACCATCCAATTCTCCACGGAAGCTAAGTATTTGGGTGTCATCTAGGATAACAAACTTCTATGGACTAAACGTGTGACGTCGAAAGCCTCTAAAGTGCTCTCGGCCTTCTGGAAGTGCAAAGGAACAGTCGGCAAGATATGGAGCCTGTCGCCGAGAGAGGTCTTTTGGATCTACATGGCCATGATAAGGAATGGCAACGATTAGTATTAGGCCTCGTAGAAGTAGCCTCTTCCGACAGGTGCTGGTTTTTTAAATAACGAGAATGAGCCTCTGCAGCCGAACATCTTGCAGCTCTGCTAATAAGCCCTACTTCACGCGTCCAGGTGGCGCCATCTGGGAATCTCACCCGAGATTGCGAAGTGAAGGAGACAAATGACGTGTTTCCTGCACCATAAATCAGGATTAGTGTCAAACAAGACCTTATCCGGGCTCTCCGATATATTTAGAGCTCAGGCCGGAGGGATTTCTAAGACTTAGTCAGGCTCATGGAAAAGAGATGGTGGCGGACGAGCCCTACATGGGCCAACGGCAGCACTCACATCCCGGTGCAGGCTACTGGCTTCGGTGTAACCGACCCCTCGTCCTAAGGGCAAGAAATGGAACTGGTCCTCCAGGTTGGGGGTTGTGCTGCCGGGGTAACTGCCCGGCCATTTAAAAAAAAAAATTAAGTTACGAAGAATCAACAAGCCTCGTATATGGACGGATCTACTGTTGAAAAACCCACGCAGATGTTTAAAGGCCAATGAGTTAGGTCCCTTAATAGACCAGGTGCAGCCGAACAACTAACGGAGGACCTGGACTGCTACAAAGCAGACATAAGCGCTATCCAAGAAATGTGATGGGATGGGCCGGACAAAAAGAGGATGAAAAACTGCGACATCTATCGACGGCAAAAGCAGCGCTTATTTGGATGCGAATTTGTTGTCGGAGACAGACTAAGACAAGAAGTACTGAGCTTCCGGCATTAACGCTAAATTCGCCAACACTAGCCTTATATGCGCTCATGGACCTGCAGAGGAGAAAGATGACGACACCAAGAATGACTTCTATGAGCTCCTAAACAAGACCTACGAGCAATGCCCTAGCTACTCGTATGACATTAAAATTGTCCTCGGTGATTTTAATGCAATGCTAGGAAGAGAGGGTATATTTGGCGGAACGATCGGAAAATATAGCCTGCACAACACCATGTCCGGTTGCAGACTAAACGACTTTGCGGAGGGGCGAAACATTGTCGTAGCTAGCACGTGGTTTCCACATCTCGATAAACACAAGGGGACTTGGAGAACTCCTGATCAATCAACAACAGTCAGATTGATTGCATTGCGATCGATGCAAGACACTTCTCCAGTATTATGAATGTCCGTACGTTCCGAGGAGCCAACATCGACTCGGACAATTACCTTGTTGTAGCCAAGGTACGGTTGCGGATATTTCAAACTACGCCAAGACAAACTAATGCTGTGAGGAAATTCGACGTCAGACGACTACAATCGCAAGAGATCGCCAAGTCCTTTTCCGATCAAGTGTCTCTTAATCTCTTAAGAGGTCCAATACCGCCAGCATCAAGCATCGAAGACGATTGGAAACACTGCCAAAACGCCATCAGAGGTGCTGCTTCTGATGTGCTGGATTTCACTCGTCCACCAAAACGAAACTCCTGGTTCGATGATGAATGAAGGCAAGCACATGCAGCTAAGCAAGATGCATATAAAGCGGCGCTGCATAGAAGCACCAGAGCTGCTCATGAGCTCTATGAGCGGAAGAGGAGAGACGAGCACCGGGTTCTCAGGATAAAGAAAAAAGATCATGCAAAGCGCGCAGTGGAGGAAATTGAGGGATGCTACTCCAGGAATGAGGATCGGAAGTTTCACCAAAAGTTACAAATAACATGCCATGGAAACAAAGCCCGAACCGAAGCCTGTAGAGATGAACAAGGGAACGTCGTGGTAGAATCGCAGTCGATGCTGAGGATTAGGAAAGACCGTTTCTGCAGACTGTATAACGGCGATGACGAACCGAATACCGCTGTCAGGCAGAATCAACCTTTCAACCTGGACGATGATGACCAACAATTCCGTCCACCCGACCTGGACGTAGTGAAGATAGCTATATCTAAGCTTAAGTCCAACAAAGCTGCTGGAGCGGACGGCCTTATTGCCGAGCTGCAAAGCAGCAGGCGATGACTTGGTATGGAGCATACACCAACTTATCTGTAAAATATGGTCGGACGAAAGTATGACCGATGAATATAACCTCAGCATTGTTTGTCCGATTCTCAAGAAAGGATACCCTCTGAACTGCGCCAATTACAGAGGAATCAGTCTCCTTTACATCGCATATAAGATTTTATCTACTTTGACAGAAGTCACACAAAGACAGAGATGGCTGGGTTATGTAGAGCGTATGGATACCAATGTTCCGGTCCGAAAAGTCTTCGAATCCGCTCCCGAGGGACAACGCAGTAGAGGAAGGCCAAGACTCTGGTGGCGCACGCAAGTGGAAGGGGACCTCAGCTAACTTAGCGTGCGAAACTAGAGGCAGCTAGCTAGGGATCGATCTGGTTGGAGGCGCTTATTGATTGAGGCCCAGCTCCATCCCGGACTGTAGCGCCACTTAAAGGAAAGGAAGGCCATGATAAGGCCAATTATATCCTATATGTCGGTTGTCTGATGGCACAAGCTCTTACGAAAATACGTTATTGCCGTACACCTGGCTTCGCTCGCGTCGCATTGATGAATCTCGTTCCCCTTGATATTCATATTATTGGCTGCACTCACAAAGCAATCTACCATTTTAAAGGAAGTGGTCTTTGGCACTTCACGCGGACTTATACGCAATCCTGAAAGCAACGAACTATGTTGTAAAGAATCGGTGGAGGAGGCGGAGCATTTGCATCTGTAGCGACAGTCAAGCTGCGCTGGGCATTGTTGAACCCACTTACTACCTCAAAGCTGGTTCAAGAATGCAAGACTTCATTGAACACAATCAGAAGATTACATTCACTGAGTCGTGTCCGGGTCCCAAATCACAATGCGATTGCGGGAAATTGCTATGCAGGACTCAGAGGTGAGTTTTTTAGGACCCGAACCTAAGCTAAGTCTGCTTGAGTCCTAGGTTAGAGCTTCCATTGACAATTGTGTTTCATATGAGCACAACAGCAGATGTCATAACTCTCTCATGACAGCCGAACAAGCGAATGCTTCCCGAGATCTCTACGAGGTCAGCGGCCTTCCTGCTTTCCCTCAGCAGGAAAGACTGGTAGTTTACTGGCGTCGTGAAGGGACACTACAGTTTTATTAAAATATGCTGGGAATAAATGATACAACATCCTTCGATGCTTGCTGTGAAAGTGATGATGACACCGCGGTGCACTAACTCTTTGAATGTCCGGCTTGCGCTCACATCAGGCTGCAAGTACTCAGCGTTGGCTTGGTGGGTGCTGGTCTCAGATGATCAGATAATATGGCAGATAAGAACTTGTATACGATGTTGATGAGACTTCTGTACACCTCTATAGTTGGCGCAATTGAGGGGGTCTCATTTTCTGTGGATACGAAGGCACACGAGTACACTCTTGGAAAGAGATCTGAGAAATAATTTGGTGCATGCTCTCCAGAGAGTCATTTCTAGCAGCTTTGAATACCTCGACCGGTAAGCCGTCAAGTCCAGCTGATTTGTTGGATTTTGGCTTAGTTATTTCTATCTTTACTTCGCTCTTGTCAGGTGAAGTTTTGATCCACCTAAGTTGAATGGTTTATTCTGCCTGACGGCGGAATGTTGGCCTTCGTCCACGTTATGCAGAAGAAGTTTTTCCATATTCTCAGCACAGACTCTACTACAAGGATTCCTTTTAGATCTCTACAGGTTTCTGTCAGGGTCTTGTTGCCTTGACATGTTCTTTTTATTTGTTGGTAAGACTTCCGCACATTATTTCTGGAATACAAACTACTCGTATCAATATCTTCTATCGCATGCGTCTCTTACTCTATTTACTTCTTCTGAAGAAGCAGATATTCTTCCTGTCTATTGTGCTTGTAAATCTCAGGAGCTGCTCTTGTCTTTCCTGCATGTGCTTGTCGGCATTCTTCATCAAACCGGGGATGGCATGTTGGCAGCGTTGCCACTTCCGTACTTGATGCTAGCATCATAGTAGTTGTTAAAAGATTTTGCGGCGGAGATTCTGGCTTTCTCTTGCGGTTGCAACTTTTCCAAGTTGCACTGTAGTTCTTCTTTGTTGTGGCCCTTGGGAAATCTGCAGTCGCATCTTGGTTGGAGCAGGGTGGTGATCCGTATTAATGTTGGCAAAATAGACTGAGACATCGATCGAAAATGATTAATTTGATTTAGCGTTTGACGATCCGGAAACCGCCATTCTTTTCTTCGGACATTGCTCATATGTCTTGTCGCGCAGCTCGTAGAAACATTTCTTGGTGACACCGTCCTTGTCTTCCGTAGGAGCATGGACGCATATTAGGCGTATATTTGCGAATTTAGTCTCGATACAGATTGTCATAATCTTCACCCTCGGATGCAAACCTGTATCCGAATAAGCGATATTTCCTTTCCCTATAGCAATCACCGTTGTAAATATCACAGTTTTTCATCCTCCTTATGTCCAGCCCATCATATCGTACTTCCTGAATGGCGATGATATATACATAATAGTAGTAGGGGGCCTCTTCTAATTGTTTGCCTGCATGTGATCTGTTAAAGGTCCGAATATTCAATCAGATCCAAAGGTCGTAGTCCTTTAAACATTTGCAAGGGTCGACAATAGTGATTCCATTTCTATCCGAAGCCATTAGTTCGTTCGTCACACCTTTTTAATCTCTTCTGTATAGGTTTGTGAGTCGTATGGCGGCAGCACAGGCCAGTATGAGTAAAGGTTTACTCATGCAGTTACTGGGGGCCACCACTAAGAAGTAAGATGTCTCTTGTGTTTTACGTAGGTACCTGCCGTGAAGGCTTAAGCCTACGGTGCGTCTTCGCACAAGATATCAAAAATATGCGTTCATAAGCGTCCTTCGGGTAGTACAAGTACTATCACCAGTACCAGATTCGAAGTCATGTGTAAGGCACGAACTTCCCCTTTGGTGAAAGGTCGAGGCCTATCTAACATCTCCGCCATTCTGTGGGCCATTCTCCACATCGAGCAAACCAGATGGTTCCATAGCAATCCCATGATTGAGCACAGGTCGTAGCACACTATACCATATACTAAGCCATGAGATGTCCAAGCTACATTCGGTCTACTCTCCCCGCGATTTTGGGTACAAACCTACAGCCACCACGGTACTCCCACAAGGGGGCCAACTCCTAGGTCAGGCCGGAACCATAGTTCCGGGGGCTCCTGACCTCCCGTGGTACCAGAATATAGCTTCCGGTGGAGCTTCGCAACCTTGCGGTTACTTCCAGTTGAGCACCTCACTGCGTCTTCTATTAAATACCTCTTTTGCAAAACGACAGGTTCTTTCGAACCATACGGTATCAGTGATAATTCCACTGACATCGTAGACCTCACCATTAAAGGTGATGCCCATAGCCTGCAAGTTCCTAATATCAGTGTAATTGGGACACTCACATAGGACATGAAGCCAGTCCTCATAAGTGGCTCCACATGAGCAGCTCGCAACCCTGCTAAGCCCTACCTTATGCAAGAATGCATTAAGAGAGCCATGCCCGGTCAACAAAAAGCCCAGGCTGAGGGTAAAATTCCGTTCAGGAAATACTCTCATGGTGGGCACATCCCTTAGGAAACCGTAAATAACCCTGCCATTTTCGCTAGCAAGATTGATATCTAGATAGAACACATGCGTGTAGCAAGGTTTTACGCTGCTTCAGGGATTGGCCATCCACTTCTTCCGGGGAAACCCAATCGCGCCCATTTAGAGGGAGATCTTTTCTGATCTTGAAAGCAATACCACGACGTATCACTTCCAAATCCAGAGGTGGCACTCTTTGGCAAGTCAAGATCCGCTTTCGACCATCCGCAGTCATAACCCTGTCGTACCATACCGATGCTGTATATGTTGCACAGGCAACAAAAAGGCCATCGTATATAATACGGACAGAACGCCTGTTGAGTTCCCAGTCAGATCGCAAAATGCGCCTTACCTGGTCTACAGCACTCAGCATGCGTTGCCTGGTTCGAACCAGGTGAGGCATGAAGTTCATACACTCACCCATCGTTATGTCCAGATATGTGACCTCAGTCACACATCTAATGCTAACGCCGTTCAAGCGTATCGCAGGAGCTTGACGTATTATATTCAATATGCCCTTGAGCTTCATTGAAACAGTCTTATCCTGCGACACACTTACCCTAACGCTTTCTCCGCATTCAGCAACGACTGCTAGAGCTCTTTCTCCTAATACCTCGATTTGGGCCCTAGACTGGCCTTCAAGGAGTCGCTGCAAGAGTGGATCCATCATCAGGTTCCAAATAAAAGGACCACAGATGGACCCCTGGGGCAATCTCTCTCAACATTAATTGAGACGCTGTCATGCGAGTGTGGTAACTCGCTTTTCTGTCGGAAAAATAGCGTCCCCAAAGCCCAATTCCTGCAACCTGGTTACTATTTTCTGCCGGTTCAGGTTATCAAAGGCACCTTTGAAATTAATAAAGATGCCTATAACTACTCTGGCCCTGCTTCTCAGGATTCTGTCTTTTAGGAAAGGAAATGCATTCTCGACACACTTGCCTCTTATAAAGCCGAATTGGAAGGGAGACATTTGTTCCGCCATGCTCTCCGAAACCCTTTCCACCATAACCCTTTCCAGTACTTTTGCTAGTACCGGAAGCAGGCTGATGCCTCGATAAGATTTAGGGTCAGACCTATTCTTATCAGTGGACTTCAAGAACACAACCACCCTTGCCACCTTCCATTCCTTGGGGAAGTAGCTGCAAGCAATACATTTGCTATAAAGACCAAATAGATATTCTGGGACGGCCTTCCAGATGGCTCTCACCATCTCTCCGGTTATTCCATCAGCTCCAGGAAATTTCCTGGAGCGAAGAAGTGAAGCACCATACTCGACTTCTTCAGTCCTTAACTCTTGAGGGACCGGAGGCTCTTCATATGAAGAGTCCTCAAAGCGCTCCTCTCTCGGGAAGAACTGACCAAGCAATGCAGTATGGCAGCCTTTTCATGTGGATAAAACCGTATTATCCACACGAATACCTTCAATGTCAGCAGTCTTTTTAGTACTACGGCAAATCTTATAGAGTTTGCCCCAGGGATCGTCTCTATTGTTAGAGGTAAAGTTTCTCCAGTGAAAATCCTTAGTGCTGATAATGAGACGCTTGTACTCAGCGAGCCCTTGCCGAAAGGCAATGCCCAGCTGAGCCAGGTTCTCAGCGTTAGTCGCCCTAGCTCTTTGGAATCGCTTCTTTAGGTTTCTGACAACCCTTCTCTATCAAACAGCGGTTCCACCAACTTACCCTTTTTTTTGAATCGCCCTACGGTTCCTCTCAAAGAGTTTGTCGTTAACCCGCCATACGCACTCATTAATGTGCGCGATTTGCCGGTCGATGCTTAAGCCACCGTACACTTGCGGTGTTAGGGAGGAAACCTCCGCAAGTATACGCGCACCATAAACACCAAAATCAGCGCCTCGCACACACCATCTCATGTCAGAAACTATGTGGTTTTCTTCTATTGCGTGAGCGATCTCAAACTGAATCCAGTTGTGATCACTCACCCCTACACTAACGCGCCACCTAAAGCTAAACGCCCTAAAAGCTGCCTCGTTGGCAAAAGTAACCACCGTTAACCGCATCAAAGGTATGCACCTCACTCGGCTCGTTGATAACATGTTCATTGCGCGCAACGACCCATTCACCAAGAACATTCCCCCGATTCTGTCCCCGGTTACCCGTTAGAGGTAGGGATTCCCTACTGAACCAAAGAGGGGAGGTTGCATTGGCGTCAACACCGATAATGAGGGTTTCACTGCCGGCAAGCGAAAACAAACCATCCATATACTCAATATATGGGTCAATTGCCTCACTGTACTTGCAGTATACGCTAGCAAGAAAAATCCTGCCAAAAGCGCCTTCTACGCTTTCGTAAACACCTCGTTCGCTGGAGGAAACAGGAAACAGGCACACAAACTAAGTAGATTTCACATCCCTTGCAGCTAATGGCCTTATGGCCTTCTTGTCCGCAGCGACGGCAAATGTACTCCTTAAGAGGACAGTCAGCAACTCCATGTCCCAGAGCATAGCAGCGGAAGCATCCCACTCTAACTTTGTACTCCCTTACCGGGAATGAAAACCATTTGATGTAGCATCTGCCTGTGCTACGTAAGGCGTTTATGGACGCAGTTGGGCCTTCCAACACTACGTTTATTGCACCCCTTCAGCAACCTTCCATGGTTTGGAAACTACCTTCAGCCTACTTTGTTCGGCTGCCTCAGGGAAGTTCAGACGATGTAGCTCCGTCATGAATTCTTCCAGGAATATGCCAGTGTGTACTCCGTGTACAACAACCCTATTACCGGGTGTCTAGAGCACTGCCACGTCCTTGAACTTATTGCTGCTTACAATCTGCTCCCTTTCAGCAGTCGAGGGAGTGCGTATTACTACGCCCCCATTTTTGATTACTAAGAAGTAAGGCAAGAACTTTACTATGAACTTGATTGTTGCACTGCTCGCCCAATCCAAGATATCGAAGACGTTCCCCGATCAACCGCCACGCAGGCCGCTGACAAGGCATGTAGAGCGAATAAATGTTATCGTTCTGACCCGAAGAGTCTTATATATCCGAAGAAATACTGCAGTAAAATACGACCTACCTATAGGTAGTGCATACAAGTGAAAGGGAACCTCGACCAAATTGTAGTTTTAAGCTAGAGACAGTGGGCCCAACCCTATGCTAAATTAAGTAAGTTTTTTCAACCATGGCATTCGTAACACGGTCATGACGGCATGACCAATAACTGCAAGTATGACAAATGATTGTATTGTATGTTCAATTATTGAAGCTAATGATTCAGTATGGACTATAAAATACATAGTTCTGTGTCGAAATTCGTTAGATACAATTAGAGCTGTAATAGCACTGCTAACAGACTACAAAAATAATGTCTCCGACACGAAAATGGAGTGCTCTATGTATGTATGCCTTATCAAATCGATTCCCAACCAATTTAGTTATACAAAAACACATGTGTACATAAATGAGACACCTGTCACACAATTAGGTTCATGGCAAATTCTAGGTCATATCAAAAATCGACAAAGTCCCAATGCGGTATGACATCAATTTAACCGAGATTATGACATTCGACGTTATTTCTCCATTTGGTTTGACGGCAACACCAACGTCATGTAATAGTATAACTAATATAATCACAAACAGGAGTGTGTTAGATAACTAAATTTACGATTAATGTCCACTTCATTCCATTTCCTTACTGAAAGTTGGGAGCAGATAACACCATTTGCAGTAACTCAAAACTACAATTCTATCCGTTCTTGATGGTTACATTGCCACTGCGCTCCAACTAAAATTGGTAAGAAAATTATCTTCGTTCCATCTGAATTAATAACTTCCTTAGGAATGGCAAATACGAGTATGTTTGCCCATAAAAAAAAGAAGATGAAAATAAAAATAAAAATAAAAGAAACGCAGAAAATCCACATTCACAGATATTCTATGCTCTGATCCCAGTTAAACCGAGAAGGAGCAATAAATGTAACTCACCTGCATATCCCTACTTATGGCCTTTAGTCGCGTTTCCGAAAAATGCCACCATACCCAGCAACAAGGCCAGTAAACGACGAGAAGACTATAAGCTAACACGTTCCCTGTTCACTGTCCTTAGCAATAACATGCAGAGAAAGGACTCAGGTGGAGTGTGGACCTTAATGGCGATAGCATTAGGTATTTATCTCGGGTTATTTAATTTCATTTTCTAATGCTTAGCCGCAAAGGGCGAACTTCTATCCAGATACCTATGATATTTATTCGTACACACATACATGCGCATACGCCCCGAATATGTGGTATGGTATGGGATGGGGTTCGAAGAACTTTCTACATCTGTGCGGCAATGATGCTGGGTCTTCAAATGATTATATTTAGTGCACCTTAGTGTGAGAGAATGGAGATCCGTTGTAATGCGAATGGAAGTGTTAGGACTACATTTATACTACTACATACTCGTATACTTGTATGTGTACGTGTGTATAATACGAATTCTCGGTTGAAATTCTTGTAGATACAACGCAAAAAGCGTCGGAAAGTAGTGACGTTAATCGCTGTACAAGAAGCAAGTGTTTAATGGAACAGCAAGACGACATTTGATTTTCAGGTAAGAGATTGTTAAAGTCCTTTTCTTTCTTATTTTTATAAGGATAAAGAATGGATAAAATAATGTCATGTGCTCATATCCAGAGACAACACGGAGTAAAGGAACCACTATTGCTGTAGATCAAGACAATGATAAAGTTGGGAGCAATGATAGTAAAGGAACTTGCTTGCAGGCGTTGACTCCAGTCAGTATGTGCGGGCAAGTGCAAATGCGGGTTGTAATGTCCCCTCTGCTATAGGTCTTTGTATCTAAAGACGGGAGTAAAACAAAACCCCGCAGCTGGTAACGAGATGACGATTGGTTCACTAGAAAGAGGTTTTCAGTCAACGCTCTCAAAACTACGGGTTTTTTTTTTTCACGAGTAGGAGTAATCTCACATAACTCATTGCATTGGATTAAACATGCTGTATATTGGCTCAACGTATAATTCCTGAACGGACTCGAAAGATGTTCAATTTTTAGATCAACAAAAATGAAACCTTTTATCGTTGGGTAGTAATTCCGAACCCGAATGAAACGAAAAAGCGACAGTAAGTACTTGTAAATGACACTAGCATTATCCAGCAAGGATGAAGCGTTCGTTATTTCACGATGTTGTATCAATATATCCAACAGTAGTGCTCCTGCGTAGCGAATAAAGTTATTCCACTTCAAGCTCTTCTTAACTCCCATTTCGTTGTGAATGCTTAAACTTCGATAGAACGATAAAGTGACAGGAAACGGGGTAACTCGGGCAGAATGAGATGGCAGCGTATAACAGAACTGAGTTTATTACCTTCGATAATATTATAATATTCACTTGCCCGAATAGTCAATGTAAGTCATAAAGCTTTACATATTGTCAGGTATTGCTCCTACGTATTTTACGAGTATATAGTCTTTTGATCGAATGGTTTGACTTCCTACTCCTATGTCCACGTATTCCACATTTTTCCGGCTGTTTATTAGGACAGCTTCCGATCTGTGATCTGCTAATTTTAGGTTGGCGGATATTGGCAGTCTTTGATGAGATTGATTGAATCGTTCGTAGTTGACTCTGTCACGTAAATATTCGTTTACGTTGCAATGGCGATTTCGTCAGCGAAATCGTGTGGCGATGTTAATTACAGAACTCTTTTGTACATAATATTCCAGAGTAGGGGCCCCAGTACCGATCCTTGTGGGACTCCTGCGGACATTTTTTAGCACTTTTCCTCTTCGTCAGTTTCATATCTAAACCTTCTATTGCTGAAGTAGCCGGATGCAATCTATCGCGAGTTGTATGGCGCATCTATTCTGGCTAGTGACCTTCTTATATGTAAATAACCAATTTGCTGAGTTAAAGGCATGTTTGATGTCCAGCGTCACTACTGCACAATATTAATTTGTTCCCCATCGTCATCTTTCTCCCTTTATTACTTCGGCTGCTATGTCTACCACCATTCCAAGTTGTTAATCTGATAATGCTTCCTTTTCTTCTGCCACAGTGAGCAATCTATCCTATGATACGTTAAAGTATTTTGCCCAGTGTGTCCAGTAGACACGAGTATCATACACGAGTATGATGCTGGTTCTCTAGGTAGTTTGTTTTTGGGAAAGCCTGAAAAACTCTTTCAGACACTTTTGCATTGTTGTTATAAATATGCCTGATCTCTTTTTAACGACAGGTTTCGCTGCCTTATTTGGGATGCCACCAGGCACTTTGTTAATACCTATGTTCTTGCAAGCGTTAAAAAGTTCGTCGATTGTCTGTGTGGGAATAGGTGCTCTACAATATAACTTAGCACTGTTGGACTTACATAATTGTTGCATAATCCATTCAGGTGAGTTATTATCATTCTTTACGCCATGCCCAAAGATTTATGTTCGCTTCGTCACACAGGCGCTTGATGCATCTTGCTTCTCTTTCTTTTGTAGCCTTTTTTAGGTCCCTTCTTGCCAGTCGGAATGTGTCTAGTCCTTCTTGAAAATCGGCTCTCCTTCTAGAACGCTGCCGGACTTGTAAGGTGTACCTCCTTTAATCTATATTCGTTTAGACATTGCTGCGTCACATGCTGTGTTCATAGTGCGAGTGTGGTGATATGATGAATTCTCCTCTTTTTCGTTGTCAGCTAGCGCGTCGAATTTGTCCAGGTCGAAGAGTTTATCTCTCCATTTTAGGCCAGCTAGCTTAGAGTGTGGAATGGCCTTTTGTTCTTTCATATTAATTACTATCGCCTGGTGGTCGCAGTGGGTATATTATTCGCTGACATCCCAGTCTGTGTTTTCCGCAGTAGAGAGTTTATCATGATGGTAATATCGATGACTGATCCCATTCCCGATTTCCTAAAAGTATTTGCTCGACCATTGTTTGCAATGGTTACGTCCAAGGTTGCGTATGTTTCTATCGGGTTTTCCAATAAGGACTTGACAACTTTTTTTTAAATAACACGCAAACCATTTGAGATATTTCAAAAACTTTATTATCGGCTTGAAGTACAATCAAAACATTTATGAATGGAACTCGACTTCGTTCATATGGCCACCGTGGTCACGTTTGCAGCGGTCGATTCTTTGGACCCAATTTTCAACGACTCGGCCACACATTTCGGCCGAAACGGCCGCTATTTCGCGTTCAATTTTGGCTCTGAGCTCTTCCAACGTCGTTGGCGTGTTGGCATAAACCAATGACTTAACGTAGCTCTACAGAAAATAGTCAAGCGGCGTTAAATAGCACGAACGAGGCGACCAATCTACTGGCCCATTTCTTGACATAACACGCTCACCATACTTACTCTTCAATAAATCGATTGTAGCGTGTGCTGTGTGGCTTGTGGCATCATCATGTTGAAACCTCATGTCGTCCAAGTCCATATCTTCCAATTTGGGCTAAAAATAATCGGTGATCATGGCGTGATAACGCTAACCATTCACAGTAACGATGACGAACAAATATGGCCCAATAACGCCGCCGGCATGCAAACCGCACCAAACAGTTATTTTTTGTGGATGAAGTGGTGATTCATGAAGCACATGTGGATTTTCACCCGACCAATAACGCATATTTTGCTTATTGACGAACCCATTGAGCCAAAAATGACTTTCGTCACTGAAGATGATTTTGCGATGAAATTCATCATCTTGACGCATCTTCTCCAGAATCCATCCGCTTCAATTCTTGAGTCAGCTTGATCTTGTATGGGTGTAAATCAAGATCCTTACGCAAAATACGCCATAATGTGGTTTGAGCGATGGCCAATTCTTGAGAACGCCGTGGAATTGACTGATTTGGATCGTTTGCTACGGACGCCTGAACGGGCAGCGATATTTTCGGCAGCAACATCACACAAAGAATATGTAGACTCAAATTTTTGCACTAAACTTGTTATTGCCTGTCTACTAGGGTGAGAATTACGACCGAAAATTGGAGTTAACGCTCTTAGAGTTGCAGTCACCGACTCCGAATTTCGGTAGACAATTTTTATAATCTGCAGACGTTGCTCGTTCGTAGTAGCAGTAGTAGTAGTAGTAGTATTAGTAGTAGTAGTAGTAGTAGTAGTAGTAGTAGTAGTATTAGTAGTAGTAGTAGTAGTAGTAGTAGTAGTATTAGTAGTAGTAGTCCAATGGGCTGTTTAGGTCATAAGTGAAGCCGATGCAGTCAGCAAAAGCAGTAAGTGAACCTTTGAAACTTAGAGCAAAGAGAGAATTGACATTCACGAGGAACAGAATTGGACCTAAAACTGAGCCTTAGCCTGTGTTAAAATACTTAACTCCACTCCTTACCTCGTTACGTTTTACTCTTTGCGACCTGCTTTTAATGTATGACCAAAACAATTGGATCATGAAGCCCCGATATCCACTCTTTTCCAATTTTCTAAGTAGAATATTATGGTTGACCATGTCGAATGCCTTAGTCATATCAATAAATAATCCAGCCGTACATTTTTGTGAGACATTATTTCAACATAAAACTGTAAGAGAACAGTTTCCATTGATATGCCTTTCAGACAACAAAACTGTGCAGAGTTAAAAAACCTAGTACGAGTATTATCTAAGAAACTCATTATTCTTTTTTTCATAAGTTTTTCAAAACTTTTACTAAAAACCA
Source organism: Volucella bombylans (assembly GCA_949129095.1). Classification (NCBI taxonomy): domain Eukaryota; kingdom Metazoa; phylum Arthropoda; class Insecta; order Diptera; family Syrphidae; genus Volucella; species Volucella bombylans. Next base: position 204,127,213 of record OX422141.1, read on the forward strand.
AAGAATTGAGATTGACCCATAGTTGAAATTGGTAGCTAGACCTTTTTCATGTAAAGGAATGACGTCGGTACGTTTAAGATCTTCAGGAAAGACAACATCAAAACTAAGAAACATGCTGTCCTTCTAAGAACAAAATTAGATATACCATCAGGTTCATACGATTTTGAGTTGGGTAAAGATTCAATGGCCCTTAGAAATAACAAAATTTAGAGTCGTCTTTAGTGTTAATGTCGACCTTAACTCTAAACTCGTAGAAATAACAGGCAATTTTCACTAAAGTCGACCTTATCTAAGTCGAATCTAAAGTGACAGTTCAAGAAAACTTATTTGGGAAAAAAAATGTCAGACGAATGTATTTTTCGTGACTTAAATATTTTAAGGAATGTGGAGCAAATTAGAAAAAGAAAAGATTTAATCTATTTGAAGAATACACAGATGCGGAATTCAAAAGAAATTATAGGTAAGAATGTACTAAGCAATTCAACAGAAGTTACAAAATAAAGTGCTCAAAAATAACATTTTTTTTCTTTTATAGATTGAGAGTGACATCAGACCAAAATGCACCCAAGGTTGTCCTGTTCCAACTCACATCATGGTACTGATAACTTTACGCCATCTAGCCAAAGGCAGTTATCAACTAGATACGGGTGAGTTATCGAATCTCATTTACACTGGAAATTTTTAAACTAAACAATAAATCCTTAGCGGACTCGTACATGGCGTAAGTCAAAGAACAGTAAGCACTGTAATAAAAAAGGTCGTAACTGCATTAGCCGCTAAACGTCCCCAATTCGTTCATTTTCCAGAAACGCCAGAAGAATTAAGGAGAACCAAGAGGACATTTTTTCATAAATTTGGATTTCCTCAATGCTTGGGTGCCATAGACTGCACGCATATTAAGATAAAGAACCCAGGAGGTTAGGTTGGATCCCGATATCGATGCAGGAAGGGATTCTACTCACTTAATGTGCAGGTTATTGTTGATGCGGACAGCAATATCCTAGATATCGTTGCACGCTGGAGAGGAAGTGCTCACGATTCAAGGATATTCAACTCATCTTCAATTAAAACCAGATTGCAACAACTAAACCGCATGGGGGGAGTCATACTTGGAGATGGTGGCTATAAGCAAACCAGTATAATAATGACACCCTTCCGAATAGGATCGCAGCTTAACTCTGCAGCAACGTTATCAGCGCCATCACATATTAGCAAGGAGTGTCGTTGAGCGAACTTTCGGTCAGCTGAAAAACTGCTTTCGATGCTGCTTTAATGGGTTTCATTGCGATTTGGTCGTGGCAAAAAATGCAATTCCACCCTTACAGAGTTGTGGAATATCGCAAAGCTAAGAAATTGTCCCATCATAGAATATTCATCTAATATCTGTAAGTAAAGGGGATATAATATCCAGTGACTAACTTATATTATTTACTTTTTTCAGATTCCGAAGATAATTCAAAGACCATGAAGCTGTAGAGACGAATGTGAACTCGGGGAGACAATTTAGAAATAATTTTATTTCAAGCTACTTTTGAAACAGAAATGTTTTGCTTTATTAATTTTTTCACAGTTCACATATTTAATTACAGTTAATACTTAAAATATTTATAGTATGAACTATGCTACATTTTATAAAATTTTAAATAAACTTGTACACAATACTTGAATAGTTCACTTAAAAAAAAAACTGTTCCCAACGAAATTGCGGAATTGGATGAGTTCGTCCAAAGGCATTCCTACAATTATAGTAGGGTACGTTGGACAAACTTCACCAGAACACTGACTAGAGCACTCTCCTCGATTTCGCTCTATCCACCGTCCAACAAAAATCTGTCAAACGAGGAGATTGACAGGTATCTAAAACTAATGGACGAGACAATCAAACGAACAATGGACAGAACGATACCTCGGTACCAACACACTGACGACGAAGACTTATTCCGCAACGCAACTATTGACGCACTGCACCGACATAAAAGTAGACTGCTGTCAAGACTAAAAACCTTGTACAGACAGTTTACTGACAGACATAACCCTGAGATCATGGCACTGAAGTCGTTGATTAAAAACCTCCAAACATTAATAAAGGAAAATTACAGAAATTCGAGGATCCGCAGGAACAGGTAGAGGCTATAGGAGTGACTTTCCAGGAAGTCTACAAGGCTAATGTTATCATTGGCCCGAACCACGATCTGGAGAATCGAGTCCTTGTGCACAATTTCTACCTTCGAAATGAAATTGTGAATTGGCGATTCGAGAGCTCGGGTTTAACCCAGTTCAGTGACGAGAATATGGCAAATAATACAATCACCAACGATAGGGTACTACCCCCGTTCATTTCGAAGAAAGAGCTCCAAACGATCTTCGATTCGCTTAGAAGTAAGAAATCGGCGGGAACCGATGAAATACCGAACATTGTGCTTCGACATCTCCCTCTAGAAGCGGTGAACATTTATACCACCCTGTTTAATAATGCAATGAATAATGCACATTATCCAGCGCATTGGAAAACGGCGGTGGTACATCCCATCCCCAAAAGGGATAAAGACACATCCAATCCGGCGAATCTCCGCTCGATCAGTCTTCTTCCAAACATCAGTAAGGTTTTCGAGAAGGTGATCAATAGAGTCCTGACTAAGTGGGTTGCGGACAAAAATATAGTTCCGGATAATCAATTCGGTTTCAAGGCGGGGCATGATATCATTCATGCTGCGTCTAAACTGGTTTCTGATATCCAATGGAACAAAGCCAAGAACCAGTGCACTGGTGCCTGCCTGATTGACTTGGAGAAAGCCTTCGATACCGTATGGTTAGAGGGACTCTTTTTCAAGCTGGACAGGTTGGGCATTGGTAAACCACTGCTGTATATTCTTTTTGATATGCTCTCCAGTAGACAGTTCATCGTGAAGAATGGCGATGTGACTTCTGCTGGAACATTCGACATTAAAAACGGTCTGCAACAAGGTGCGGTAAATTCGCCGATCCTATTCAACATTTACACGAGTGATCTCATAGGTTCACTTCACCATGCCATAGCGTACGCAGACGACATAATCGCGTTCAGATCAGGTCCAAAGATTGAGGTCATTAATATACTTTTTCAGCGTGACTTCGACAAAATTAAACGATATTGCGATGACTGGAAGTTGAAAATCAACTTTCAGAAGTCGGAAACCATTCTGTTTAGGACGCCTTTGTCTGGGGCCTCTAGGGACACCAGAAAGAATTGGCGAAAGTTCTCGATCGTGGGACAGCAAGGGCAGCCACTTGCTTGTCGAAATGTAGTCAGATACCTTGGGATCTGGCTAGATCAATTTCTGTATCTTAACAAACATGTAGATGTTGCTCTGGACAGAGCTAAAGGTGCTTTTGCCCTTACAAAGAGACTGTTCTATAACAGTCAACTCGATGCGAGGGTGAAGGTAATCTGCTACATGGCCCTTATCAGGCCCATGCTTGTATTTGGATGTCCCGTGTGGTTCAACGTGAGAGCAAGTTTATTGGAAAAGATTCGGGTGTTTGAGAGGGCTTATCTTAGAACTTGTCTTCGCTTATACAGAACACCAGAGTCTGAGTACATAAAATTCTATCCCAATGAGGTCTTATACAATAGGGCGAACCTAATAAGAGTGGACAATTTCATCATTAAGTTGACTCGAAGGCACATTGCAAGAGCAATGACCTCATCGAACAACCTGATCTCCGGGGCTTTCTACCCCAATTATATGTATCACGAGAGAGTTCGCTTTGACGGCTTTATTCCTCCAGAAGCGTTTCTCTATCTAGATAGCAAGGGTCTGATCCAGGACAGTTTGGCGGTGCCGCTAATCTTCCACGTTGCTCGAACAGCTGCGGACAGGCGACTCAACTACGACAGAGACGTCGCACATGGCAGTGCGGAGCGTCTCCGGTTCAGTAGGGCGGTAGGGAGTCGCGACATGAGGGATGTTGTTCGGCAGCACCAACACTTTTGGTGGCTGGTTGAAGGGGAGGATGCTTCGTCGTCGAACTCCTTCAGTGATATGTAGCTTCATGTGAAGCAAAGTGGGCCAGCCTAATTTTTTTTTTGTTTTCGCCATGGCCGGCTTACATAGTTTTAGGTAGGTTTAAGTTAGATTTTAAGAAGAAAAAAAAAAATATAAAAACCAAAAAAAAAAAAAATAAAAAAAAAATGAAAAAAATATATATATGCATGTAGTTATATATTATGTATATACATATTATGTATATATATATTTATGTATGTCTATGTTTGTGTTAGATGTAAGTAGGTTAAGTAGATTAAGATTTATTTTTAGGTAGTTTGTAGGCTTTTAGTTTTAAGTTTTATAAAAAATTAAAAAATGTCCATATACTAAGTCTTTGATTAAAATTTATTTAGTTTTAGTATTAATTAATGTTAAAATAGAAATAAAAGTAGACTGTAAGATTCGTCGAAAGACATAGTTTAAGTGTTAGGTTTAACTTAGAGTGCCCGCATAAGATTATTTTTAAGTAATTTAAGCTAATTTTTAAGCGTTTTTTGTTTAGCATATAAGAGTAACTTAAGTTAAAAAATAAAAATGCATACAAACTGAAAAACTGAACTGAGTTGACTTAAAAACGTGTTACCTAATTCATTCAATAAATATATCTATTAAAAATAAAAGGAAACAAAACATAATAAAAGGCAACAGTTAAGCTTTAGTGAGCAAGTGAAGAAATTGAAATAAAGGAAGTAACGGTCATGTTGTGAAACCGAATTTAATTCAATTTGTTGAATTACAAAATTCCTCTTTTTTTATTTTTAAATTAATGAGCATTAGTTTCTTTTCTTCAATTTCTTTTTTTATGTTGAACAGTTCATTTTCGTGTTGTATTTCCAACTGAATTTGTTCAATCCTCTTTTGAAGCACTTGCTCACTAAGGCCTTTTATTTTTTGGTGTATCTAAAGTTTTTCTTATTTTAGCTGAAGTGCTCGGTTCAGGATTTAGATTTTCTTTATGAAGTTTTTGGTCGATAAAATGTGCATCGCTGTCAAATTCCGCTACATCATCCGTAAAGTCTTCTGGAATCAGTTCCTGAATCGCGAAGTCAAACTCATCAGGTTCTTTGGGTTCATTTCCACCACCAGTTGCGCATTGCTCTCTTCGGAAGGAAGAAATATGTGAGCGGGCATTATTTTTCATCCGTCCCCACTGCGCTTTTATCTTCTGTAACGGAAATTTTATACCATACGAGTTAAGCTCCTCGCAGATTTTTTTCCATACCTCCAACTTCTTAACAATCATTGATTGGTTGTTCATCTTGCAGTCCACTATGTTAATATATTGCTTCACAGTGTCCTTTAACATCTCCTTTTCCTCCAGCGTCCAGTTCCGATCTCTTTCCCGTCTCTAGAAAATTAATAAATTACTTTCTAATTTGTTAATTGGTAATTGATTTAAAACAAAATGCTGGTAACAAACAATAAACACACTTTTTTCCGGTAATTGCACCATCTTGACCGATAATCTGACAATGGTCAATGTAATTAAGCGGAGAATACTGCATTTCGGTTAAGCCGTTGATATACGCCAAAAAAGTTCTTTGAATGTACACTCAAACCGAATATACTTACTTTTTCCATTTCATTGTACTGAGTCCTTTTTTAATTCGTTTAAATTATTTCACATACAAAAGACTATCCGGAAAAATCAAATTCAAAAAGAAAGTGTAATTTTTATTTCCGAACTGTCATTCATAATTGTAGGTGTAGGTCACAATAGATAGCTAAAGTCGAATTTAGATAAAGTTGGTTTATTTCTACGAATCACTAAATTTAGGTTTAGAGTCAACTAACTAAAGTGGACATTAGAGTCGACCTTAGTTTTTGTTATTTCTAAGGGTCAATAATTTTAAAAATTTCAGAAGGAAAAGGCTTAACCTGGAAGCCACCTCCCTGTTCGGATCATTGAGCTGGAGAATTACGGGTGGCCGTGGTGTAGTGGTAGTAGCAAACGCTTCTCAATCGGAGGGTCCAGGTTCGAATCTTGCCCATGGCAAGTCAGTTTTTCATTGTGTAATTTGAACTCAGACAGAAAAATTCTGCGTGTGAAGGCATAACACTGACACGTATATTTGGCTGTTGTAGAGTTTCAAGCACAGAAAAGAAAAAATACTGTGATATATCTCGAATCACTCTGAGTGAAGAAAAACTCTCCGTCCCATTCGGACTCCCACCCCTGGATTGCAAACATAGAAACCAAACACACCTGAGTTTCAAACCACTACAAAAACAATTTTCCTTTCTCCTCCTTCTATCTTTCCGCCCGCGCCCTGGCAACAGTAAAAGGGTATCTAACCCCTTAGGCGCGCGTAAATTATAAAAAAAAAAAAAAAATCTGCACTCTTTAGCCAGGTTGGCCCGATTTTCCAAAAAGAAGATGACTGTAAAATTTCGGCGCTGACACCTCTCGTCACAAGATCAGCCTGATTTTCCTTGCCACTACAATGCCACCAATCTGCAACCTTAGTGTGACGAATTATCTCATCTACCTTGTTTTGAACCTAAGGCTCCAACTTATTCTTTTTCCTTGTATCAATTCACTGCTATTTTTGAGTCAGTCCATAAGTAAAAACCACAGATTGAAGTTTCAAGCGAACGCTTTAGATATGCGCAAAGACGAGAGGCAATCAAAGCGGCAGTCAACTCCAGTTTGGGCAAAGTTAGGCTGTTATCTTTCAATGGGGCTACCCGACTCTTCGCGCAAAGAAATGCTGATGTCTTGTGTCCTAATGAATTTATGCTTGTAACATAGACTACAGCCCCAAATGCCTTGAGACTTGCATCGGCAAAAATGTGCACAACCTTTGCATTCGGTGCGCAAAATGTCAAAACTGCGCGCGGTATAGTTACCTCGCTAAGATCCTTTGACGCATTGTTCCCATTCAGCTAGTAGATGTCCGGTTAGCGGTTCGTCCCAGAATAGAAAACTCTCGCAATTGTACTTAGAAAAATCACTTTAAACAATAAGTGACTCCAACATCGAATTCGTCGCCCTTTCCAATTTCGTCGCCAAGCACATACCAATTCAATCCAAGTACTTTTTGATTTACAGCTGCATGCCCTGAACCCAAAACATCTCGTACGCGACTGCTGTTCGAGTTCCATTTCATTAAATTCATTGAGGCCTTACCCATTATCTTCACAGCTTACTGACTTACTCGGATAGCCTCTTCTTCTGTGTTTAACGCCATAGCAATGTAGAACCTTTTTTTGAAAAAGTGGACATGTTGAAGGAAAATTAGTTTCTTCTAGATTTAAATGCTTTCGTATGGTAGCTGCCAACAAAAATGGGCTGCAATTGCCCCCAAAAGTAACTCTTGTCATTCTGTACTCCATAAACTGGTTCATCTGACGAGATAGTACCCCTGGAGCGAACCACACACCATACGGCCCGAGTCTAAAGTTCAAAATCACCTTGAGAACGTCTGGAAGCACCCACCTGCAGCATGAGTCTTTACTGCGAGCGGAGGCGTCGAACACGATTCTCATTTTTGTTGTAGTGCTTTCCGATTTGAACACTGAATGGCATTTTTGTAGACGGAAAATAGCATCTGGATTTTTCCATGGCAGAACAGCTTCGTAGCGATGCCCCCTTCGGGTTATTCATTGAGCAATCAGATTCTCTGCCAGGAGTTGGTTTTCTACTTCTTCTTGCCGAATGCCAATGTTTTCAAGCAACCAGATTGCTTCGCAATAGTTTTCCAACGCCGATAGGCACAGAGCAGCACTGCAAGAAGGGATACTTGAGTTTTTGTTCGAAAAAATATTTTTACCGAACGATGGCTTTCACTATATAATTTTTAACGGACACTGTGTAAACTTTAAGCTCACGGCGCGCGGCACGTGTTAACGTGGCTATGAAAAATATAATATGTAGAACTTATACGAGTATGTAGAACAATCATTAAAAGATAATATTCTGACTGTTATTATCGGCTGTTGCGACATTTTGGCCCCCGCCCAATTATCATGGCTTCGCCTATCAATGATGTTGTCTAATGAAAAGCGGGGGCAGAGCAAAGAACTGGTCTTATCGTAAACATCTTCAGATGACGTTTGATCAGTTGCAAGTTGCCGGTCATAGGTCTTGCTGGCGGCTAGACTACCGGTAGTCCCTACCAGGACTTAAATCACGGTACCAAGAGAATCAGGGACCCCCGGATCTCGGTCCGGGCATGACTTGAAGAGGTAGGCCCCCTTGTGGAAGCGTCATGGTGGCTGTGGTTTAAACCCAAAGTCGCGGGAAGGGTCTTCCTGTTGGTTGACCCAATGTAGAATTTCAATAAGTACTGGGTGCTTTGACCCTAAGAGCAGTAAGAGGTTTTAGGTCGGCGTCGACTCATACCAAGAGTGGAACTTGTGCCAGCAACACAGTTTCGAATTGGTATCAACGGAATGACGGAGAGCGATGGTAAGGCATCCCGCAAACTTAAGTATACAGGCGTTTACGTTAAAAACAAGAGGCACTATGTTGCGACATTTAAATCGCCCATTAGGATGTCGATAATGAAGAGCAGACTAAGTTAACGTTCGGCTTTAATTTCGTGTATCAGTTACAGAGGGAAAAGAGCACAAAATAAAATAATATAAACAGTATTTGGAATAGCAATGAACTCACCATTCTTGACTGCCTTACCAATTAATTTTCGAACTTAAATTCCGCATATTAAAAAGAATGAAGAAGGGTTTCTTCCAATAGAGAAATTGCTTTCAAATTGTTTTTTTTTTTGCGGAATAATCTACCTGGGAGGTATCCAGATGCATGTACAGTATAAGCCATTCATTTGCAAAACGACAGTATTCCTAATTCTATTCTATCCTCGCTTGAATTATAAATTTATAGCAAGAAAGGACATAAAAACGAAATAAAACGGATCACCGATACAGGAAAAGCGAAACCTTACCTTTTTGGCTCAGCGAGAAATGCCAAGAAATAAGCGGATAAATGTCAATGCCAATGGCACCAATACCACCATTGATATGTCGAAAAAAGAAAAGGCAATAAATAGAAAAAATCAAACAAAAAAAAAAAACAAAAAGAAACGAAGTTGGTCCTTATCTGGCTGGTAAGAAATCGGCCACAAAGATACCACACCGGACCATACCAGACCAGACAAGTCATAATAGACGCACAAATGGTCACCTAGGTATCTATCTATAGGGCAGTATATCTGTTTGTATGTTGGGTTAGATGTCCCCTTTTTCGGAGGCTATATCAAAGACACATCATTTTGGATTCGGGTCACAGTTGAAAATTCTGCTTATAGGGCAATATCTATTCAAGTCGAGTTATCCTTGTAGCAGAATTTTTGTGCCCACCTCCTTGTTGTCTTTCTTGTATACTAGTCGTCGGGTGTACTCAGTTTGTCGTTGTCACTCAGGATGTATTGAACATTTGGATGAATGAGTCATTTACAATGGAGCTCGAGAAAGAAAATAGAATCCTTGCAAATGGAGATTGTGATACTTTTTTTTTCTGTATGTAAATTGTTCTTCTTCTGTGATTTTTATTTTTCTTCTCGAATTAAAGTTGACAGTATCGCTGTCGTATACTAAAGTGGATAAAGATACACAATTTTCAACATTCACCGGTGGAATCAAATACGAGTATTCTGTGTTGAGCAGAACTCTACCAGGAGTACGAATAGGTACAACTACACACCATGCGAACAAAGTTAGTGTTCTATCTACTCGTACATATGTATGTACGAGTACATGTGGGTTAGTTGTTGCTTTGAATCTCAGCAAGTTGGATGCCTGCCTTTTTGTTGTTCATTGTAATGATCTCGTCCCGAAAATTGTATTTTGATTGTTATTTTTTCTGAGAATTGGAATAAGTGCAAATAAAAAATTAAACAGAGAAAAGGAAAAGGATCCATGGACTAAATTCAGGGTAATGTAAGTCCATTAGCTACTCGTAGCTATAGTTGCTTTCAGACGACCTATTCCTTCTCTAATTACCCTCTCCAAGGATTAAATTAGCGTTAACATAAAATAGAAAACAACGACTAAAACGGGCACCAATTTAACCATTTAGGCTAATGAAAGTAAGTGGTTATAAATAAGAGTGAGAGAGGTTAACATTACAGTAGAATTTCACTTGAAAAGCATGAAAAACAGGTCTGTTTAAATAAGTTCATAAAGTCTGTCTTGTTGCAAGGTGCGGGAAGATAACTCCGTTATTTCGTAGTGCAATAAAATCAAAATTAGTAAAGACATATTTTAAATTTTTTATTTTTTTTTAAACTTTAACATTTAAAGTTGTGGTTTACATCATTTTAAAAATCATATCGGGCAAGTGAAGCCCCCCATCGATACACTAGTTGAACCGAATTCTGCTGTTTTTTATCTAATTGACAGATATGTCAGCCGTTTCTTCCTGAATTTTTCTTTTCAGGTTGTCCAGAGCTTGTGGTCAATTGGTATAGACACGACTGCAGTACGAGTATGAGCCGTTACACCGTCCTGTGTCCCCTAAGTCCATATCATAAAGTCTTGTCAAAAAAGCTCCTCGATCATGTTCACATAAGGGTCTGAATTAACAGTGACAGTTTGCTCACTTTCCTTGACAAAACCACGGACCGATAATCTCAGTTCTTCTTTTCTGCACAGCATCAGCTTCCTTGAATGTTGTGAGCCACAAAAGAATTGATTTCCCGTCCGAGACAATACTGAATGACGCCATATTGAAGCGATTTCGAAAGGCATTTTGGGTTGAAACCACCGAAAGATACTCGTAAGTTAACAAAACCCTAGGATCTCCTCTCTTGAATGAGATCATTCACAGCAGCCTGAGACTCCCATCAGTTTCAGAGCGCTCATTTGAAATAAGGAAGTTAACTCACCGCACCTTGTACTATTTATGTTTAGGAATGCTTTGAAAATAGTGCCGCTAATTATTCACAATTTATGTGGTTACTGACTTACTTACTTACTTACTTAGTTGGTTCGTGGTCAACCTGGGCCTCAACTAACAAGCCTCTCCAGTTAGGCCAGTCTTTAGTTAACTACATCGAGTTGCACACTCCAATTCAGTTGACGTCCCCTTTTACTTGTGAACGCCACCTAAGCAGATGCCTTCCTCTACTTCGTGGTCCCTCCAGATTGGATCCGAAGACTCTGCGGGCCGAAGTAGTGGTGTCAATCTACATGTCCTAGCTATCTCAGGCGACTGATGAACAGGTTTCTAATTAGGTCGATGTCGATGTACAACTCGTATAGTTCGTCGTTGAATGTTCTCCTCCAAAGCCCTTCAGCGCAACCGGAACCTAATATTTTTCGAAGGACTTTTCTATTGAAACGACGGAGGATATCTTCATCAGCTCAAAGTCTTACATATAGTTTCCTTAATTTTGCGAGATAGTGCCTTACTACTCAATTGCATTCTTAGCCCAAATAAACAGCGATTGACAAGAGTGATTCTTCGTTTTATCTCAGCAGAGGTATAAAAAATCTCTTACTAAGTACCTCGAAATTATAGCTGTCGACTACGTCACAGTCCAATTCGTCGACGATATATGTGTCTTATTGTTGCATCATCAAACAGTCACTGTCAATTTATTCAGTAAACTCAACATTTTCATCATGGTAAAGTACACGAACGAGTAACATCTGCAAATTATAAAAATTTTCTACCGAAATTCGGAGGCGGTGACTGCAACTTTAAGAGCGTTAACTCCAATTTTCGGTCGTAATTCTCGCCCTAGTAGACAGGCAATAACAAATTTAGTGCAAAAATTTGAGTTCAGGCGTCCGTAGTAAACGATCCAAATCAGTCAATTCCACGGCGTTCTCAAGAACTGGACATCGCTCAAACCACATTATGGCGTATTTTGCTTAAGGATCTTGGTTTACACCCATACAAGATCAAGTTGACTCAAGAATTGAAGCCGATGGACCATTTGAAGCGACGTACGTTCTCTGATTAGGTTCTGGAGAAGATGCGCCAAGATGATGAATTTCATCATTTTTGGCTCAATAGGTTCGTCAATAAGCAAAATTTGCGTTATTGGTCGGGTGAAAATCCACATTTGCTTCATGAATCACCACTTTATCCACAAAAAATAGCGGCGTTGTTGGGCCATATTTTTTCGTCGACTATAGCGATCGCCACGTTACTGTGAATTGTCAGCGTTATCGCGCCATGATCACCGATTATTTTTGGCCCGAATTGGAAGATATGGACTTGGACGACATGTGGTTTCAACAGGATGACGCCACAAGCCACACAGAACACGCTACAATCGATTTATTGAAGAGTAAGTATGGTGAGCTCGTTATCTCAAGAAATGGGCCAGTCGATTAGCCGCCTATTTCGTGCGATTTAACGCCGCTTGACTATTTTCTGTGGAGCTACGTTAAGTCATTGGTTTATGCCTTGGACTTGGACGACATGTGGTTTCAACAGGATGACGCCACAAGCCACACAGAACACGCTACAATCGATTTATTGAAGAGTAAGTATGGTGAGCTCGTTATCCCAAGAAATGGGCCAGTCGATTAGCCGCCTATTTCGTGCGATTTAACGCCGCTTGACTATTTTCTGTGGAGCTACGTTAAGTCATTGGTTTATGCCAACACGCCAACTCAGAGCTCAGAGCCAAAATTGAACGCGAAATAGCGGCCGTTTCGGCCGAAATGTGTGGCCGAGTAGTTGAAAATTGGGTCCAACGAATCGACCGCTGCAAACGTGACCGCGGTGGCCATATCAACGAAGTCGAGTTCCATTCATAAATGTTTTGATTGTACTTTAAGCCGATAATAAAGTTTTTGAAATATCTCAAATGGTTTGCGTTTTATTTAAAAAAAAAGTTGGCAAGTTCTTTATCAATCAACTATTATACAGCTTACAATTTTAAGCTGTTTTCTTCTTTAACAGTTTGCAATAACTGAAGAAAAAAACAAACAAAGAAGGAAGACAAGCAAACGAAACAAACGGTAATTTGTTTTCACTGCTAGGTTTCCATTTTGCACAGGCAACTAGATGGTTTTTTATTTCGTTGCTATATCCGGAGGAGTAAATTCAAATTCTTGCAAAAAACGAACGCTATATCCGGAACCGTCGTTATATCCGAAGGTCGCATTCGGACATCGGACGTCTGACGTCTGATACTTCAAAGCGCAACGAACAATTATCAAGTGAAGTGCTAATCATGGGAAAAATAACCCGAAAAACTATAATTTGTGTCTTCACAAATAATTAATTGAAACACCACTCACAAATGACAAGCTCAAAATGAAAATAAAAAAAATTTAGCTGTCACGCATTGAGAGATGCGAGAGTTTTCCAGATTTTCAAAATTGACTGCGATGCTTGCTGCGAGACTCGTATTATTGTAAACAAACACATTCAAGTACATGTTACAGAAATATTTTTGACAGTTCATGTGCTCTCTTTTTCGAACAACGTATCGCATCTCGGAGCTTTGTATTTAAATATGGTGTGAAATCAAGGGACTTAGAATTTGCGTCGTTATATCCGCATGGTCGTTGTAACCGAGGTTGCTTTAGGCGAATTCCACTGTATGTATATGTATGCTTCGCCGATGGACTCAAACACATACTCAGCGTAGACCTTGACACCCAATTATCTATATTACTCTATTTTATAATTACTATACTCTATATTACAAATAACTCTCTTATATTTGTAATACACTCGTAGAGCCCGAATGCGGGAAAGGAAGGCTCAAAATATGATGGACACGACGCGTCTCGTTAAAGATAGATGAGGAACTCATTTGCCTGATGTGGTGTCCAGAACATTTTCTGATTTACATTCTTCACAATGAACAACGATTTTTGGGTTCTCCAATCTGTCGTTATATTGTAGTTTCGATAAAAAAAATTCTACAGCCGCTTAAAACCTACAATTTACCTCGATGTATGCAAATGGTGAGATCTGTTTGTAAATTACTTTCAAAAAAATACAGTCTCGACTTCTTTCAAGTTGCTTCTTTTTGTTTAGTTATTTGCCCCCCAAAATATACAGCGCGTCCCAAAAATCAACGAAAGCCGGAAACGGGTGATAGGTCAAGTGGTGTCGGTTATCACAAAATTATAAAAAAAAATCTAAGTCATGTACTTTTAAAATTATTGGCACTCAAAAAAAAATAATCGGGAAATCTGACACTGTGTGACGATCTACGCAACCCTGAGTAACTTTTCTATAAATTACTGTCCAAAATTGAAACATAACTGTATCGGTTTTAACTAAAATATTCCTTTTTTGTCCATCCATGTATCTGAAAATCATTAATCACACAACTTGAACTGACTGTACTGACAAAAAAATGTACTATGCCATTTTGGAAAGTAACTTTAAAAGATGGCGTATTTAGTCTGGTTTCCAAAACGGTATGACACTTGCTAGACTAACGCCTAATTGAGGACAAACAGATACATTTTGTTAAAGAAACCCGATTCACAGTTAATTATTTTTAGTAAGTTAAAATGAGTACTAAATGTTGTTTTTGTGTTTTTTATTATAGGTGATTGTTCACAGCGCGGGCAAAGGAAATTTAGGGCGGAAGAAAAGAGAGGTACCGATGTAAATGTTTGAAAGTTATAACGACCAGCAAATACAGAGATCGGCAGGGCATTCCATAAGCGAAATGTACGGCTTAGGAACGAATAACGATATTTTAGAGTACGTCCGATAAAGGGTTTGAGGGTATACTGATCAGCATTCCTAGCGAGACGGGTGTTACGGTTGAAAGTTTGAATGGGCGGAATGCTACTGCCGATTTCAGTGGGGCACTGGTGGTGGAAATAGCGATAAAACAAAGTGAGACAGGAGACATTACGTCGGTGTTCGAGGGTGTCCATTGATTGACTGATATTAGTATCGTCAATAAGTTTTATCGCACGGTTTTGAATCCTATCTAGCAGGTGCAGAGATCTTTTAGGAACATCTAACCAGATGTGGGCATTGTACTCCAATTTTGGGCGGATGAATGCCTTATATATTGAGGCCAGATCAGAGGGGATAAAATATTTCTTACATCGCTTGGGGAAACCTAGACATTTCGCAGCATTTTTGGCGATATCAGATATGTGGTCATTCCAACGTAAGTTGTCGTTGACACACATACAGAGAATGGAAAGTTTTTCGGTTTCGACGATGCAAGTGCCATTCATGGATAATGGCTGGGTGTTTAAATTTCGCTTTAACGACAGCAGACAGCATTGTGTTTTGGAAGCATTAAATTCCACTTTCTTGATAGTTCCCCAATTGGTTATTCAACAGCATAACCAATTGGGGAACTTAATGAGCTTAGCATACGCTGCCGTTCTCGTTATTCAGCCGAAGAGCAGGGCCGTGAGTCCGGGAACGAATATGAAAAGCAGAGAGTACTGTCATCAGCAAATGAATATATTGGATTAGAAGTAGCAGTCAAGAGATCATTAATGAAAATTAAAAAGAGTGTCGGAGACAGAACAGAGCCCTGGGGCACACCAGCATTTATTTTGTGAATATCAAACTTGAAACCATCCACGATAACTTGAATTTAACGTTCCGAAAGGTAGTTTCTAATCATCATTTCTAATCATTTTCATTTTTAACAAAAGAGCGTGATGCCAAACTCTGTCAAATGCCTTAGAAATATTAAGTTCAACTATCTTGCTTTGGTTCCACTTTTCAGTGGCACATGCCATGAAATCACCAGTGGACCTGTTGCTACGAAAACCGTACTGCCCGTCATTAGAAGTTTTCATGTTTCGAGATATTTCATGAGCTGACGATTTATCAGCGTTTCCATGACCTTGGAAAGAGGGGACGTACGAGTAAGTGCAATGGGTCTGTAGGAGGAGAGAGAAGATGATTCGCCTTTTTCCATTTGCTCGGGAAATGTCCTAAAGAGTAGGATTGATGAAAAAGCTTACGCAGTGGTTTTGCCAGCGAGGAAGAACACCTCTTCAGAAGAAGGGGAGATATACCATGTGGACCAACGGATTTATGTATATTGAGATCTTTAAGTACTCTTGCTACTGCACGTGTGCGAAAGTAGATTCCTCCCATTGAAGATTCGATGCACTCAAGTGTAGGCGGAGACAAAGCACAATCTGGGAGTGTTGAGCTGGCCGCCAAGTGTGCAGCAAGTAGATTGAGCTTGTCCAAAGAGCTGACAGCTGGAATATCATTGTAGATGAGCGTTGGGATGGAGGATGAGGCGGAATTTCTAATGTTTTTGACGAACGACCAAAAGTGTTTACTGCCTTTGGGACATTGCAGTATTTTTTGCCTCAGTTTTTGGTCGTATAGGAATTTCACACGCTTAAGAAAGGCGTTGCAGTCATTTCTGGCTCGTTTGAACTTTTTTCGGTTTTCCTCTGTCGGGTTGGTCTTGTAGGACCGAAAAAACATTTCTCTAACCCTGACGGCCTCTTTACAACTCGAGTCGTACCATGCCTTTTCTTTTGGTTTGGTACTCTTCATCCGATGAGGAATAAAGGATCTCATTCCAAAGAGAATGGTGTCTGTAATCATATCAGCAGCGGCATCCACGTCGTTATCGAGGAAACATAACGACCAGTTAAAATTCCTAAAGAAGCTGTTAAGACCGCTCCAGTTGGCTTTCTCGTATTGCCATACGGTTCTTTTAGGAATTTTTTCTCTAACTGTGTGGTCGGTGTACGAGAAATTAGCTGATATGACACAATGGTCCGACGAGCCTAGAGGGGAGAGCACATCAATGTGTACTTATCAGGGTGAGAAGTTAAAAACAAGTCCAGGGTGTTGGCGGCATGACTATCAACGTTTGGTATTCGCGTGGGCTCATTTACAAGCTGCGTTTAGTTGTTTTCCGCAGCTAAGATCTCAACACACCGTCCTTCGGGTGTTGTCTGTCCAGAATGTCGAAGCTACCCATTGTGTATATTGAAGTCGCCCGTAATAACGATTTCAGTATGAGGATACAGGGATACAATTCTTTGAATGGAGTCAGACAGCGCATCAAACTCGTTAAAGGTTGAATTGCTGTCCAGTTTGGGGCTTCTATAAATAAAGCAGTAGTGTATAATTTGCTTAAGGAGATGGAATTTTAACCATATGAAGTTGAATTCCGGATTGGAACATGGATCACATTGTGGTGGAGTTTGGTAAGCTACATCACTACGCACATAAATGGCGAGACCGCGGTGAGAGAAGAATAATGGCACTAGTTCGTAGCCAGGTAGCTTCAGATCAGAATGATCTGAGAGGTGTGGGCGGGGATCTACCTGTGTTTCACTAAGTGCCAAAACAGCTGGTCTGTACTTACAGACGTGGACGTACGCAGAAAAGTGATTACTTTTTAGCCCGCGTATATTGGCTACGTCTACCCTGAATTGACTAGTCATAATCACAGACAAACACAGAAAACACAAACACCGACAATACTAAGCAAGGCTGCGAGTGTAAGTGTGAGCGAGATAGACAGTGACGTTTCTGTCAAACCTGGATTTCTTCTGGACTAGTGTTTGTGTATTGCGAATGCCATCAGGCCATCTCGATACACTGCTCAGGAATATGATAACATGAATCTCATTTATTGGGAATGTAGGTGTAATGCTAGTGCTGCAGCCAGACTTTATCATGAGAGATACCCAAATGCTCAGCGTCATCCGGATCATCGAGTGTTTGTAAATGTGCACCGGTCGTTTTTCAAATCGAGTGGTTAGTGCCCTACGAAGACGAAGTCTTAAAAGCAATTGAAGAAAGCATAGGAGTACCCAAAAGTACAGCAGACCGAATTCTAAGGAAAAACCAGCTCCATTCGTACCATGTACAGCGAGTCCAAAGTCTGCTACCCTGAGATTATCCAGAAAGAGTTCAATTTTGTCAAACGATGGTGCAGAGGTTCAGAGAAGATCCGAAATTCTTCGAAAAAATTCTATGGTCGGACGAATCAACTTTTAAAAGGCACGGTTACATGAATCTCCACAATTTGCACGAGTGGCACGTGGAAAATCAACATTTGATGCGGGAGATAGATTACAGTACCGTTTTAAAGTAAACATGTGGACGGGAATTTCGAATGGTAGAATTATTGGCTCATTCGAGCTGCCGCAGAGTTTGAATGCGGAGGTTTATTAGATTTTTTGGAGAACCACTTACCAAATTTATTGGAAGACGTGCCAATCTTAAGTGGCATTTATGCATTCATATGGTATCAATAAGATGGCTGCCCAGCACATTATGCTCGCACAGTGCGAGAGTTCCTCGATCGGGAATACTCTCAGCAGGTGGATAGGGAGCCTGGTACAATTTCGTTGCCAGATCGTTCACCTGATTTAAATCCACTCGATTTTTTTTACTGGGGAGCAATAAAAGAAAAAGTTTATTCTAAGCCGATAGAAAATTTAAACGAGCTGCACCAAAAAAATTGCAGAAGCCGTTGAAGTCATCAACTCCAGAAGATATGCCCGTTTTATTACCAAATCATTTGTACGAAGATGTAGAGTTTGCATTGCCGCTGGAGGCAAACAGTTTGAACATTTGTTGTAAGATACAAGATCGGTAGATGGCGTTTAGTCGCTCAACAAAACAGCAGTTGTATAAAGCGATCCTGAGAGTGTACACCAAGAGAAGGTAGTGTTCTGTGTGCTCTGTGATGGGAAAAGATTAAATGAAATGACAAGTGTGGCATCTCTATCTGTTTCACTCACACTATTCGAAATGGCGTGTTAA
This sequence comes from Volucella bombylans, assembly GCA_949129095.1. NCBI lineage: Eukaryota > Metazoa > Arthropoda > Insecta > Diptera > Syrphidae > Volucella > Volucella bombylans. The sequence continues at coordinate 204,145,912 of OX422141.1, forward strand.
TCCGTCTCAATCACGGCGTCACTGTCTGTCTCGCTCACACTTGGTACTCATTTTAGCTTACTAAAAAGAATTAACTATGAATCGGGTTTCTTTAACAAAATATTTTTTGTGTCCTCAATCAAGGATTAGTCTAGCAAGTGTCATACCATTTTGGAATCCAGACTAAATACGCCATCATTTAAAGTTACTTTCCAAAATGGCATAGTACATTTTTTTGTCAGTACAGTCAGTTCAAATGATTAGTGATTTTCAGATATATGGATGGACAAAAAATCAATATTTTAACTAAAACCGATATACCATAGTTATGTTTCAATTTTAGACCGTAATTTACAGAAGAGTTACTCAGGGTTACGTGACAAAAAAACCGAAGAAACCGACCACTTGACCTATCAGCCGTTTCCAGCTTGACGTTGATTTTTGCGGCACCCTGTATACAGTCAAAAGCCCAGAGTCTTTTTTTCGTTTATGGAGGTTTTTCACTTAATCATGTTTCTTCCTTATAGAGGTATAAAAAAAATCACAGGAAACAGTGATAGTTACTTAAATACATGTTTATTTGAATTTGGTACAGATCCCTCTTTGCGAAAACAAAACAATTACAAGTTCATAAATTTTATCGGAAATTGTTTTGTCGAAAATTAAAAAAATCGGTGGAGCGTCTCTAATGTATTTACAGCTTCTTACTTCTTTGGAATGTTCCGAACCTGGGACACAAGAACGCTCGATTTATTGTTATTGTTTTTGTTAGATAGACGAAGCATATGCGCATTAGTTCCACGAAATTTAGAAAGAGTCGTAAACAACAGATAATAACTACGCTCGACTCTCGCTTATATTGCAGATGTATACGGCAAGTGGCAGTCGTAGTTATAGGGGTCGAGGCGTGAAAAACGACTCTCTCATATAGGGGTTTCTGTTTCTCACTTGTAGCAGTTTCGGGACCTAGCAATCACTCTTAATCGCTCACCCAGGTCTGACTGTATTGACTTTATATTTTCGAGGTATTTCAGAAATGTTTTACTTTTATATATTTACGAGTATATATTCTCTTGCATATTCTAAACGGAGTCCCAGAAGAGAAAGTGTGTGAAAGAACTGTCAAAGCCAAAATTACGTGTATTTTTCAAAGAAACTGCCAAATGGTACAGCGGTTGAACAAACTTAGCTGGAGTCATCTACAAGGGTTTAATGCAGTAATGGCCACAACTCCATGGCCCGCCTTCATCAGATTGTGGACGATTTTTTGTCACTATGCAATTGAAATTCTAAACGGATATCTCAGTGCACCGAGAACGATTTAAATTTTCTTCTCTTTAACTCTTAATCCCAAGAGTACTTAAATTTGTAGAAATTCAAAACTTTCTTCAAATAGTTTCACACTACGAACTTAAAGTAGGAATGGTCCCAACATATGGTGAATGCACGAAGACATTTGCTCTTTTCTTTTTGTATTCTCAAGTAGCTTTAGAATACCCAGGAGAAAAGAAATGCGAAAACGTAGAAAATTTGGTATGCAAGTGGCAGAAATATGATAGAAACTCATATTCGAATCACGAAGTACACGAACCGATGTTACTAAATGCAAAATAAAATAAACAATCCTCCAAGGCTAATATGAATCCGGAAACAACTATTTGCAAAGACACGAGTAGCTGTGCGCACACAAAGGCGAAATTCCGTCGCTTAACCTTGTCAATCCGAAACACCCACTTGAACCACCCGCAAATCCTTCCACACATAATTTGGCCTTAAGTTGGATATAATAGGAGCTGACACTTCAAAAACAAAAAAGGAAAAACAAAAAGAGGATTTTCCGTAACCCAATACTTGTTGTTGAGAATCCTAGATTACTCGTATCTGATGCGTCACCAAAAAATAAGCCGTTTTCATATTCCGAGCGGCCGAAGTGGGCGAATGGCAGGCGTTTATTTGCCATGAATCCGGATTCCATCCCATCCCATAATAACAAATCATGTCGTCATTCAGGTCGCGTTTTTAGGTCAAGAAAGGGGTGAAAATTACTTTCCACTTACTGGTATTTTGTTTTTTTTTTTTTTCGTTTTACTGAACTTTCCAATCTGAATGATTCTTCCTCGTGTATCTCATACAATAGCTCATCAGATGGCCTCTTTTCATAAAGACTGTGTTGTTGTTCTGGCAAAGTGTGCCTTGAGCATTAAATCCAGATTTTCTGTGTATGTTGAGTATTGTGATTTTGGGATTGAAGAAGAAATGCCCCTTGGGGTTTTTGTGCTGTGTTGTAATAGAGGGAAATATTTTGTTATTCGAATATAAATTGTTTTCTTGAGATTTAAAGGTACACCGTTTTGGTTTGTTTGTTTTTATTTTCATTTTTTATTTACTCCTCTTCCGAGCGAAATGGATTCCCTCAAGATGGTATAGATTTCACCTTTTGGGCCAAGGGATGGGAACGAGCAAATTAAATATTTCCTTTGTTGTCTCATTCGATCAAAGAATAATGTTCAGGGATACGAGTATTTATGTTTTTACTTTTTGTAGACAAACAATTTTGCTTGCTACTAGTGGCATACTTAGTGGAAAAGTTCAAAGTTGAATCCTTGTGTCCTAATCAAAGGTAGTATGCTTTGTTACATTATCTTGAAATTCTCCAGGTACCCACTCTAAGCATTACTCGTGTATTTTGGAATTTCATTTGTAGTTTGTTGACAAAGGCAATGTTGTCTGAGGATGTTGTTTTTTTTTTTTTCCAATCTTAGGGCTTGGGTTACTTTGATTATAAACGTTGAAAAGTGTTAAACTGTATTTTAAGAATGAGATCATTTCAAAAAGAAAGAAAGGTAATTCGTATACAAAAGTGTTATGGCAGAGTGCTGCTAAAGCACTGATTGAATTCATGTTTTAACACGCCTTCCTCAAATAGCGCACCTTAACATACTGTCATCCCAATGTACTTCATAAATCGATAGTGTATTGGCCCAGGTCATGGTTTGGTGTACACGTCCGCAAGCATTATTTCTGTTGGTTTTTCTCTGTCCTTTAATCGCTGGGGAACAAAATGATATGCTTCGGGCGGGAGTGATACACTGCTTCCTCGACTATGTGTTTTGTTCCTCGATTATCTTTCCCAACTACTATCCCATCTAATCCGAGATCGAGTGTGTCCTTTGTGGACACCAATCCGTAGTTCTCTGTACCTCGCAAATAGCGTATACCAATGCACAACTTTATAACTCTCGTTGAACTGTGCCAGTCGATTAACAGCAAAAGCAATGTCCGGCCTTGTCGCAATCGCAAGATACATAAGCGACCCGATGAGCTGCCGATATGGTTTTTTGACTTGACATCCTTCAATATGACGCTCTCCATTCGGCAATTTCAACTCTGTGTCGCTCGATGTACCAATCGGTTTCGACTCGTCCACCTTGAATTTTTTTCAACAGCTTCTTGACGTATGCCTGCTGATTTAGTCTTATTTCACCATCCGCTTGTGAAATATTTCGAAAACAGCAGCAAGACCGTCCCTTATACCCTTCAACGTCTTCTAACTTCTTGATAGATACAAAATTTCATCGATATATGGTACACTGCAACAGCGGTGAACGTTTCTTTGTTTGATCCAAAGCAGAGACATGTGTCATTAGTGGCCTGTTTCGAGCCTAGGTTACGTAGTGTGTTGCCCAGCTCTTCATGCCACTGCTGGCCTGACCGTTGAAGACCGTAAAACACCATTTTGGGCCTGCATACATTTTTACCAGCTCTGATCTCCTGAAATACCTATTTGTCCATCTTCCTTTACAAGCAACTTCAACACCCTCTCAAAATATTTTGGAGGGTCCATGTAAATCTCTTCCTCGAATTCCCCACATAGCCACATAAGCCGCAATGACATCCATCTGACAAATTGCCAAGTTTGCGCGAGCAGCCAGTGCCATTAATAGTCTGATGGAATCAAGGGGAGCCATAGAAGCAAAAGTTTCTTCTGGCGTTGTGAAAAACCTCTGGCAACAACACGAGCTTTCTTCCGATCCAAGGATCCATCTGATTTTAATTTAGTCCCTTATATGGTTCTTGATAAGTTCTCGAAGCTCTTCTTTGATAGCCTTCAGCCATTCGGGTGCGCCTGTTTCAGACAACACAGATCTCGATTGATATATACTTCGAGCGCCTGCTCTTGGGACTAAGAGATGATTTTCGAAACTCGCCCATAATCCTGTGGTGTTGTCCTTACCCCGAGTTCTTCATCTTCTTCTGATCGTTGCATCGGTATCTGCACTGACGTTGATCCGTATACGCTCATAGGTTTTTCACGAGGAATTTCAATATATTTTTCGTAGTACTAAACGCTCTACTTGACATCCCTCGTAATAACCATTTTTCGTTTTTCAGGAACCCAGACTTGGATGCTTCAGAGTATCCTACCATGGTGCCTTAACTTGAACGCTCCTCAAATTTTCCATTACCATGAACTGTGTCCAGCACAAATGCCTTTGCTCCAAATACCTGCAGATGTCTCAGTTGTTGTATTCTTCTGTTCCAACATTCAAATGGTGTGTGACTATACAAACTGACCGTAGGACACCAATTCCGCAAATAATTTGATGCTGCTACTGTTACTGCTCAAAAGTCGTTTGCCACGACCAAGAGTTCGATTTTAGCGTTCCGAACACCATTTACTGTGGCGTATGTGAAAGTGTAAGTCGACGTTTTATCGAATTCTTTCTCAGGAACTCATAAAACTCGTGGTTACGGAAATTATGCCCATCATCCTCATCCGACATCGAAAATTTAACTTTGCGACCAGTTTGCGTCTCAACGCGAGCTTTGTAACGCCTAAGGGCGCTAAAGGCGTCACTCTTTTCAGAAGGGAAACTTCGCACCATCGTGGTTGCTACTATCGGTGAAAGTAATGAAGTACCTTGATTGTGGTGCCCTATACCTGGGAAAGTCCCGAGACATCAGTGTGCTCAAGATGCCCAAAGTCTGTTCTTCCACTTCCGTTGTGTGGAAAGTACTTTCTACCTTTTGAGCAGCTTTGTTTTTTCTTATTTTCCGGACATTCAGAATCCTGGTAACCCACTTGATGACATCTGTAGCACTTATACTTGAATTTTGTGTCGCCATCACGTGCATTACCATATGGAAACTGTCATGCGATTCCATCGCCCAGCGGAACAACTCAAAACTAGGTGGCAACCCGTTCAGCAAAAGTATCGACAATATTTATTCATCTACGAGTATATCAACACCCATACACTTTAGCTACAAAACTGTGTCGAACAATTCCAATAAATTTTTGCAAAAATCATCGCTTTCCTGCATGTGGCACCCGTTTTAGCAATGTCGCCTTCTTGACTGGTCCTGTGCAAGCGAATTCAGATTTCAATCGCTCCCCGATACTTTTGGCTGTGTCCAATTCTTTCATCAGCGGCAACAGACTCGGATCGATAGCGATAATTAAATCTGACTTTGCTTTTTGCGTCTGACATGCTTCCATATTCCACACTTAATCATAGCTGCTTCAATTTGCATTACCCGTGTGTCGTAATTTTCGCTTGTAAGCGGCCTGGTTGCATTCATGTTTATCGACATTTTCCACATAAAAATTAATAGCAGTAATCAAGTTGAATTGCCTCTCTTTCAACTAATACAATATATGTAATCTAACTCTGAAAGGACACATGTTTCAATTTCATGAGCAGTGATTATAGTGATTTGATGACACGTCTCATCGAACAGTGGAAACAAATCTGGCAAAAGCCAAATAGTAGCGGAAGTATGTGACGGAGTTTTGCATCTGGCACTTTGCCTCCTAGGCAAAGAAATAATATTTAAAGGCTGATATCCACAAAATAATTTCTAGTGTGTCCCAGTGTGTCGTTCTATGTCCAAAATTTTCCTTAATTTCATTTTTAAAACATTTTCCTAGTTTTCTTAACGCAATGTCCATAAAACCAGGGCCAAAGACGTGACGACAGTCTTCAAAATCACAGTGCCAAGAAACACTTATTTTTGATCATATCAGTGCTTTGCGACTGCTGCTTATAATATGAGTACCAGGATTCATCACTATGTCTACAGAAAACCCCATGCCGGGACAGATCTTTCTTCGAAGTTTGTAAATGAAGTGGTGACAGTTTCATATGAAAGCTTAATACATCAAACAAGCGACGCATAGTACTCGTATATAATTGGTCTTATCATAGCCGAAAAAATCCAAAAGGACCCTTCTCCGTGACAAGCTCTAAGTCTTACTGAATGCTGGTTTACATGGATATAGCTTTCTCCTATAGAGGTTTTGGACCCGACGTGTTTAGTCTGAAGAAGTTTATTATCCATAATGACACTCGATTACTTACCTTAGCTGAAAAAACAGATGGTGATGCCTTTGCGAATTGTCGTTTTGCTCCTTCTAGTGAGGAAAACAACCTCAGTTTTAAAAAGATTGACTGAAAGTCCATTTCAAGTTCATTGATAGTCGTCCACGATGAGATGAGGTTCTGCCATCTTTTTGGTATGACTACATGCTCATAAAACTTCCGGCCCTCCTTTTTTTTCTAAAGTAGCGCTCTCAAGGGGTTAAGGTACCCTTAAAATGTTTGCACATAGCGCAGGCGAAGACAAATTAGGGAGGGAAGAAAGATAGGTACCGATGTACGTTGGTTTTAAATGTCTGATTAAATAGAGAGCTCGGTAGGGCATACCACAAGCGAGTTGTTCGGCTTAGGAATGAATCACGATATTTCAGAGTACGTCCGAAAATTTGCTTGAGGGTATACTGACGAGAATTCATATCCACACGGATGTTACGGTTAAAGATTTGGAGGGGCGGAATGCTACTGGCGATTTCAATAAAGCACTGATATTGGTAATATCGATAAAACAAAGTGAGATACGAGTCCATTGACTGGGTGATGTTAGCATCACCTATGAGTTCTATCGCACGGTTTTGAATCTTATCTAGCAGGTGCAGAGATGTTTTAGGCGCACCTGACCAGATGTGTGCATTGTACTCCAATTTTGGACGGATGAACGCCTCATATATATCGAGGCCAGCTCAGAAGGGGAAAAGTATTTCTTACGTCGTTTGAGGGAACCTATACATTTCGTAACATTTTTGGCGATGTTGAATATGTGGTCATTCCATCGTAAATTGTCATTGACACACATATCGAGGATGGAAAGCTTTTCAGTTTAGACGATGCAAGTGCCGTTCATGGATAATGGCTGGGTGTTTAAATTTCGATTTAACGACACCATTGGTGAATGTTTTACCATTCAAAGTGTTTTAAAAATTTCAAAATAATTGAAAATCTAATGAGGCAAAGTCAGCGCTGTATCATCACTTCCAAACAAAGGTTTAATTACTTCTCACGAGTTAGCAAATATGCGTGTGGTCTAGCGTTATCATGATGGACCAGTACCCTTGCGTTTTACAAATTCTGGCCGTTTTTCTTTCATTGCTCCCTCCAGTTTCACTATTTGTTTGATCCCTTGGTTACTTGGAAGTAGCTCAAAGTACACGACACTTTTATAATTTCACCAAATTGGCAAAACAACCTTCCTTTGATCCCCTCCAACTTTCGTGGTTTGTGCTGATTCATCACACTTAAACCATGATCGTTTTCATGCCATATGATGTTTTCATCCACAGTCATATGATGATCTGGTTCAGTAATAATTTCAGCCATCATCAACCTTAGTTGGGCTACGTTGGGGCTGTGGTCATCTTTGAGTGAAAAATTTCTATAAAAAAATTTCTTAAGCCACTTTGACATGTGAGCCTCTGCCTCTTTCTTACCATTATGGAAATAAAAAGGCGAAATATGTCAAAAATGTTCACTTTTGCAGTCCATGTTTAAATTGACAATGTAAAGAGTGATCCTTTTAAAATTATTGTACTTTTTTCAGTGGGGATTTTATGAAAGATCACGCATGTGTCGTGGCACACTGATATAGTATTTTTGTAAATTGAAAGACTTACCCCGGCACAGCGTCCACAAACTATTCAGCTGAATTACGAAAATCAGCGTTCTACTTGGAATGTATTTCGTGCGCTTGGGACAACTTATGTTCGACATAATCGACCCACCAAACGCACAACTCGGTATACCATGGAAAAGTTTGAACCCCAATTTTCATTATTGGATAATACGCAACCAAATAAACTACATCTGTTCGCGATGACCGCTTAGCTTGTTGTACGCCACAACTTGGAGTATTAAAGCCCGTGGTCTCGACGACATTTTGTTCCAACAAGACGGCGCCACTTGCCACACAGCCCGTGAAACCATGGGTTATTTGCGACAACGATCCGGTGCACAGTTAATTGGCCGTCTAGATAAAGTGATGTCACGCCTCTAAGATTTTTCCTCAGGGCTACGTAAATTCCAAAGTCTACATAGATAGTCCAACACTACTCGTGTCATTGGTCCAATACCACTCATAATGCTCGAACGCGTCTTCAAAAATTGGAACTTCAGAATGGGCCATGTCAACATTTGAAAGAAGTAATCTTCAAAAAGTAAATTTAAACAATGGTTCTTTTGTACGGTAATACAGATTACCCGATAAAATTTAATTTTTTGATTGTTTTTCACTTCATAGCGCAATCTTCTTGTAAAAAGCGATATTACCTTCTTGCCGACCCAATTTATCATCTGCACTCCACTTGAATGCAAACATTCTCCGCCTAAGATTAAGTTCAGACAGTTTTCATTGGTAGCGTTTCGTGTTCGCAAGCCCTTTCTCTTGTTTTCACCAACTAAGCCGAAGTTGTCTTATGTTGCGTTGTCCCTCTGAATCAATCTCTCTGCATCATTCGTACTGTTCCCAGCTACATCTTTTACTTTAAAGCCCAATCACTCAAATAACTTTTCTTTCAACGCAACAAATGGCATTTACGTCCATTTTAGATAAACTTCATACTTCCGCGCCACACAGTACAAACGATTTCTGCGTTGTTCGTGAGTCCAAAGGAATACCGGTTAGCAAAAATGACTTCTCGCCTGATCAATGGTGATGTCGCTGTTTAAACCACTTTATTGGTACTCTCCATTCACTTTCAATTCAACAATCTAACCAACTTCACCTCTGTTTGATGGTGGTACTTATACACTCTGCCATCTTTTGAGAACTCTCTGTACTAGCCAGCTGTGCATACTACTTTCCATTTTGTTAAGTTGGTTTTCCGGCACCGATACGGTGGTGCCCCGAATCAAACGATAACACTTTCTGGGATCTGACTATCCCCACGGCGGGTTCCACCAGGTAGCGCTTTGATGGCAGCTAGACCTGGGCAAAATAAAAAGTGCGCCACGTGAAAAATGGGGGAAAAACTTCCCCGAGACAAAACAAAAAACGAACGACAAGAAGAAAAAAAATTTAAGAAAAAAAAATAATAATAAAAACAGGTTTCCTCAACGTTATAAAGCTCCGTCGGAGCAGGACGATTTATTTTTAATTTGCGTAGCGGTACACTCGCCGTTAGAGTGACCCATTATTTAACAGTCCGAAACACAAAGATTATTAAACGGTCGCGTGTCCTGTCTGTTCTCGGAATTTTTCCTCGCACGCGCGTCCTGCCGGAGTCTCAGTAACAAAAAAACGAGTCCCCAATTGGTTTTTCTACACTGGACTACACTATATTTAGCTTTTGGTGTGCCCCTTTCTGGCACAAGCTAGCGACCCGCTACTCCCGCTAAGCTCCTCCTTTCTTCTTCCTTTTTCTTTTCCTCTTCCCTTTTGTCTCCTATTTGCCCAAAGCCCGAAACTCGCGAATTTTTCCAAGTTACTTTAAAACTACCAAAAACAAAAAAAATTGCTTTTCCCAATATCAAACGATTTTGTGGATCCTAGCTATGCCTAACTATTCTCCTACTCTTAGGTTCTACCAATTAATTGCGAAAAGCAGAGTTTTCTTTCTTTTCTAATACCCGGCATTTTTCCCCCATCGCATTACACTAATAAAAATTGTTTGTTAAAATTAACACGATTGCGAAAGAGAAAGGAAATGCGAGGGCATGGTAGCTAGAGTGTTGGGCCGAAAGGAAAAAAGTGTTGATACAATCCCGAAAAGGGGGGGGGACTGAGCATGTTTGTTGGGTGTTGTTGGTTGGTGATGGTTGTTATTGCTTGTTCTGGTTTGTTGCATGTTTGTATGTTGTATGCATGTTTGTCTGTTCCCTCGGTGGAGGCGGTCTTATTACTTGACCGTCCGCCAACACTCCTCTGCTGCTCCTTCGGTGCTCCATCGGTGGTGTATCGACCCATCGAACCTAACTTTTAAAGCTGGTTGGTACGTCGCGGTCGTTGGGGGTGTGTCCGATTATACTGGCCGTCCGCCTGCATACCACTGTTGCTCCTTTGTTGTCCCCTCGTTGGGGTGTTGCTATAAAAGAGATCGTCGTCTCTTCACCCATCGATCACTTTTCTCGTTGCTAGCTCTGGCTAGCTGCATCCACATCAGTTGTGGGATGTGATGCCGGTGTCCGCACCCACATCGGTAGCTGGATGGGGTGTTCTTTAAGTCTCCTGTTGTTGGCTTTCTTTGGGGTGTATATTCCAGGGATCGTCTTCCCCCACCCGTCATCATCATGTTGGAGTGTCTGGATTGAAAGGACCATCTTTCCCCACCCGTCGGCGACTTTCAGACGTCCTGTCTGTTGCTACCCGTTGCGAGTCTCCCGTCTATTTATGGGCACCGACAACGGTGTTCCTGGTGGTCCTCCTGTTTCACCTATGTGGGTTGTTTTCCGAGGTCTGAGGTTGGTGGGCCACTGGCTGATGGGACCATGGCTGCCATCCACCTCCGCCAGAGCTCGGTGTTCCCACTCAAAGAAAAGAGGGACCGAAGGGACTTACAAGGAACAAGAACAACAACTTGTTGCGGGAAAATTTACCGCAACAAACCCCACCCTCACCTCCGAGGAAATGGACTTGTATTCCTAAGAAGCGCAAACCAGGCTAAAGGTTTCTGAGGAGCGACTTTCCCATCAAGGCCAATACCGCCAGTCTATACAAAAACAAACTAAAATTATGATCCAATCGGTCACTCTACTCTACTCTACTGGGACTTCAGACCCTTCCGGCTCAAGGGAGCTTAGGGCTTAAGGTCCTTAGCGCGCCAGGTACCTTTATTTTGATCATTCGTATCCACCAAACTGTATTTCCACGCTGACACACGTTTGAGGATCCTGAATGGTACCACGAATTTCGGCACAAGCTTGGCCGCGTAGTAATTAGCTGCGTCAGACAACACGAAGTTTCGTCGCCACACTAATTCGTTCGGGAGATATTGCACATCTCGCCGTCGGAGGTTGTAGGCTTTCGCCGACTTCTTCGCCATCGCCGCTAATTTCCTACGAATGTAGTCTCGACAACAGTAAGAATATAATTATGACCCCGAGTTGACTTGAGAAGTGGGCCTACCTGATCTACGCAACTACGCAAACCATTTCCCAACACATTGACACCCCTACCCTCCCAACCATCAGACCAGCGGGTCGCTCGTTCACAGGTTTCACCTGTTGGCAAATCGTGCAATTTTTCACGTATCTCATTACTTCTGACCGCAAATGTTTTTCGGACGCCCGTGTGACCCGCTAATGGGTTATCATGGCACGCATGTAAAATCCCTAATCTACCTAGCTTTGCTACTACTAATTTCCACTCGTTACTGTTATCTTCATAAACTACTACCTGTTTATCCTTCACAAATTTGAAGAGTATGCCCCCCTCTACTCTCCACAAGGGGTAAGCTAAAGGGTTAGCTTCCACTGCTGCAACCATTTTCCTAATCCAAGGGTCTTGATCCCAGCCAACTGCGGGACTCCTCGCGAAAGCATGTCAGGAACAACATGCTCTTTCCCCTTTCTGTGGACTATCTCAAAATCAATCTCCCTTGAGGTTCCTTAAGGTTGCTCAGCCACACTAGCGAATAATGATCAGTTACGACCGTAAACCGAACCCCTTCGATGTATGGTCGCAACTTCTCAATCGCCCAGAACACAGTCAAGCATTCTTTCTCTGTGGTAGAGTAGTTCCTCTCACTTCTCTGCAGGGACCTACTGAGATAGCAGATGAACTTCTCTCCATCTTCGAACTTCTGCGATAATACGGCCCCTATTCCATAATTTGAGGTGTCCTTCTGAACTACGAACGGCCTATCAAAACCTGGATATGTTAAAATGGGTGCCGCCACTAGACATTGTTTCGCCTTCCTAAAGCTTTCCTCACACTCGTCCGTCCATATAAATTTCCTATCTTTCTTTAACAAATCTGTTAAAGGGCTAACTAAAGCGGCGCAGTTTTGTACAAAACATCAGTACCAAGAAATTGTCACTACGAAACTCCTAATTTCCTTCACACTCTTGTGTGCGGGAATCCTAACCATGCTATCTACCTTCTCTGGATATACATGTAGTCCATTCCTATCTACTACATTCCCTAAATATTTCAAAGACGGCCTACAAAAGTTAAATTTTTCCCGACTAACTTTCAACCCTGCCTCACACAATTGTATAAAGGCCTCTTCCAGTATCTTAAGGTAGCAGGCGCATTGTGTAGCCCGAAAGGCATCCTCTTAAACTGGAACAAGCCTCTACTCGGAACCGTGAAGGCTGTGAGTGGGTGCAATCTCTCCTCCATGGGGATCTGTCAAATATTTGGCGTCCCTAAGCTTATCCAATGTCGCTGAGATAAATGGCAATGGATAAGCATCCCTGTCTGTAACCCTATTAACCTTTCTATAGCCGACGCAGAACCTAAATCTTTTTTCTGAAATAAATTTTATTCCATTGTCAAACATTTGCCATTACTCCTCCTTCCTTCCGGATGAGACTTCTGGCTTTCAAATACGAGTACAGATGGCGTTGTTCACACTTAACCTCACAAAATTGACTACAAAAGTTTCAAAGTTGATTGTAACTAAGCACAATCAGGTGTCGGGAGTTGATTATTCAAAACAAATGATATCAAAATTATACGGCAGTCCCTCATAGGCCTGCTTTGTATGGAAGTAACTCTACAGAGCACGAAGTACTCGTATTTGTATCTAAAAACTCAATATACGAGTATCTACCTTAAGCATATAGACGAATACGTACTCGTACATAGTCATCTCTGTTGTAGTCCCTCATTAAATTTCTTCGAAATTAGTTTCAAGACGACCCGCATTTTACTGCCATCATTCTAACTTATCAAAACTTGGAACATTTCCATATTTACGGCATCCGTCAAAACAATAGCGAAACACATTTTAAAAAACAAAAACATCCACACCCACGTCCATTCTCTGGTGTAGCCAAAATGTATTATTTTTTACAGCCCCTTAGAGTTGTAATAAAAAAAAAACTCCACAAATTCAAAAACATACCTAAATTGTTGCATCCTTGGGTATGATTCGAGACAGATATGTATTTTCTACCACGCAAAACCTTCAGGTTAATGTCCTTGCAACTTTAAGATTTGAAAGTAATAAGAAGCGTGGGAATCTTTCTTTAAAAATCTTCAAGAACTTTTTTTCTCTCCTTGTTTGCTTGTTGGTTTTACTTTCGGAAACTCTTATGAATTTTCGAGCGATGACGGAGTTGAAAATTGTCTTCATCAAGATTTCATACGAAATTTTACGGAGCACTTACTTGTGCGAATCATTGACTTAAACTTTCCGCCACCAGAGTGTGTTGAATGAAACTTTTCAAATATCATGATTTTGAAATGGGTTCTCTTTTTGAGTTCTTCAATCGGAAGCAATGGGTCCTACAGTAGATATGTGTGGATAAGTGTTGAAATACTCTTCCTTGCCTCATTGACTTTAAATTACAATCCAATTGGATGGTATTAACGTCATCAGAATGAGATATAGATTTACTTTTCTAGAAAGCAATTTTAACTACAAATCATGTGCAATATATTATGTAGCCTTGCTGTTGAAAATTAACACTCTCGGGTCTCTTATTTGTCCTTTCAAAATTGCTGACTTTTTCTGCTTGGGAATACTCGTGTCTCTCGAAGATGAAGGAAAATTTGGGTGCAAAGAATGAGTGACAATTCACCAAATATTCATACGATTCACACTACGGCAGATTCTAGAGAAAACCCCGGAAATCCACATCGATACTCACTAGTTTCTTTTTGATTTCAAGGCCGCACACTAAAGTACCTGCCAACAACTCATCAAACTGTGCAGAATGATGATGGGAACTCGGCGGGGGTTTGGTATCGACAAAGGGTTCAGTCAAGGTGATGTGCTGTAATGCACGTCATGAAATTTGAAGGGATAATACCAGACGTATCATTTTTCAAAAATCTGTGCAGCAACTTGCTTATGCTGATGACGCTGACAATTGTTGCCATTAGCAGAAAGGAGCAAGCTCTCACTGGTGAGTTTTGCGTTGGCAAAACAAAGAATAGATACATACGAGTAGATATGCGAAACATCCGCGAATCGGATAGAAAGGTACAATAGGACAGCTATAGCTTTGAGGTATTTAATGTTGATATTCGAGGAGTGCGAAGGGAAGAACTGGACAAACGAAGGATGAGGAACTGTGCGGAAACAGTGCCTATTTTTATATGGATTTGTCATCAGAAGAGGACAAGCTTTGCTTAACCGAGAAAACATCTGATTACATGTGAAAAAAGGTCACAAGGACACAAATACCAAACGGAAACGTGCAAGGATAAGGGTGGGAACGTAATGCAGAGTTCAAGTCGGTGCTGAAAATTTTTAAGGATTACTGCAAAGTGTTTCACGCTACTAGGCAGTGATGATCAACAATTCGACAGAATTATTTTATTTTCTTTACTGTAAGCAAAGGTGGGTGGTAGTTGTCGAGTTTAGATAAGATGTTAGCTCTCTGTGACAACACCATATGGGCATCGGACGAGAAAACAAGATCAAGTTGCCTGCCTAAATTGTTAGTAATGCCACTTCGTTGAAAAAATGCGGAATCAGAGAGGCAATCGATACAAAAGATTTCTTGATCTGAAGTGGCGTTGGTAGCAAGAAAATAAGTCCCGTCATCGCAATTAAAGGTGGGGACAGTTGAAGTCCTCCAAAACTATTGCCATATCTCCGGGGTCTACAATATCTAGTATGGAGTCAATAATGTCTACAGCAAGATGGTAACTGTGAGTTGGTTGGGATGCGCGAATGTAGAAACGTATTCTAAGAGTCCCGAATGAGAGGTTTTGACAGACTTAGAGTCAAGGCTAGTATTAATTGCCAAAAAAATGGCCCGGGTTTAAGGTTAAATGAATCTCGGTTGCGATTGGGCTTAGCCAAGACAGAAGCTGAATGATCCTCTAGACGGAATGTCAACAGGATTCTCTCTTTCCGGTACGAACCTCCATTAAAGTGCTGTTGCACATAGGATAACCAGTTGGAGACAAATACTCGTATGATCCATTTCACTGGATGTTATTTCAACCGGTTCAATACTATGGTAGAATCTGGCCATGCTAAAACCTTGGTATAATTCTTGTCTATTTGCTGTCTGATGTATAGAGTTTTCCAATAAGGACTTGACAATTTTTTTTTTAAATAAAACGCAAAATATTTTAAGAGATTTCAAAAACTTTATTATCCGCTTGAAGTACAATCAAAACATTTATGAATGGAACTCGACTTCGTTCATATGGTCACCGCGGGCACGTTTGCAGCGGTCGATTCGTTGGACCCAATTTTCAACGACTCGCCCACACATTTCGGACGGAACGGCCGCTATTTCGCGTTCAATGTTGGCTCTGAGCTCTTCCAGCGTCGTCGGCGTGTTGGCATAAACCAATGACTTAACGTAGCCCCGCAGAAAATAGTAAAGCGGTGTTAAATCGCACATACAAAAAAGAACTGAGGAAGGCAAAGCGACAATCCTGGAGGTCATTCTGTGACAAAATTACAGAAACCTCTGAGGCATCGCGGCTAAGAAAAATCCTCTCTACAAATTCTATGATGCCTAGCTGTTTGAAAAGAACCGATGGCTCTTGGACAACCTCAAGTGATGAATCACTCAACCTGCTTCTGGACACCCACTTTCCAGGTAGCTCCCAACTCGCGGCCAGTAGCAGCCCAAACAGGCCTACTGCAGCCGTGACCAAAATTCATGGTCTGATTACGAGAGACAAACTACTCTGGGAGCTGCATGGCTTCAAACCATACAAGTCTGCTGGCCGGACGGTATAATACCTGCCGAGCTACAGAGGTCCTCAGATATTATTCTTCCTGTGCTAGAAAATACTATGAGGAGCTGTGTAGAACTTATCCACATTCCACTGTCATGGAGAGAAGTCAAAGGACCTCAGACCTATAAGTCTATCATCATTCCTTCTGAAAACATTAGAACGACTGATTGATATCCATATTCGAGCTAAAGTTGATCCAAGACTTCTGTCTACGGCTCAACATGCCTACTGTAAAGCAAAGTCGGTGGAAACGGCTTTGCACTCACTGACTAGCCACATCGAACGATCCCTACAATATAAGGAGTACACAATGGTTGCTTTCCTGGACATAGACAGCGCCTTTAACAACGTCAACATATCCGCAATCACGACTGCACTTTCAACTCTGCAGGTAGATGACCCACTTGAGGAGTTGGTCGGTCTAATGCTAATAAGCAGGATAATCAACTCCAAACTGGGTGAGACTTCTGCTAAAAGATATGTCAGTAGGGGTACGCCGCAAGGCGGTGTCCTCTCTCCCCTTCTCTGGAACTTAGTAGTTAACGAACTACTGATATACCTGGAAGCGGATGGTAGCAGAGTGATTGCCTATGCGGATGACGTTCCCATAGCCGGATCAGGGAAACATCTCAATACCATTAAAGAACTCCTCCAAGGAATTCTCAATAGATTAACCCGCTGGGCAGATCGCTGTGGATTGGGAATAAACCCCCATAAAACTGATCTTGTCCTCTTTTCTAGGAAATATAAAATTCCAATCATAGACCCTCCTTCAATAAACGGTACCAGTTTAGTTTTCTCCGATATAGCAAAATATCTGGGTCTCATTTTTGAGAGGAAACCAAACTGGAAACCTAACATTCAAGAAAAAGTCAATAAAGCTACAATAGCTTTATTCTCTTGCAAAAAAGCCATTGGGAACAAATGGGGCCTTTAACCTTGCAAAACCCACTGGCTATACATCTCGGTAATAAGACCGATACTTACTTACGGGGTGGTTGTCTGGTGGACGGCCTTGGAAAATGCAGAGTCCAAAGAACAGCCTGTCTATGCAGAAGCGGAGCCTTGCGGTCTACCCCCTCTGCGGCATTAGAAATTCTGTTTTATTTGACACCCCTAAATATCTACAGCAGGCAAGTAACTGCGACTGCAATTGTTGTCTTAAATCGACTAAACAGTGGACAAATAATTCACTTGGCCGCGCCAACATTCTTAACACCTTAGGAATCCTCACAGAGAACATCGATTACACCATACCTGAACTTTGGTTTGACAAAAACTTCCATGTAAGCTTCCCCTCTAGATCATGCTGGGAGGAAGATGCTTTCATGGAGAATATGTCAGTCCAGGATCTAAAACCGATAGCGGTGTTTTGTCAGATAAACTAAATCTAAGCCTCTCTTTCCGTGTTCCAAACCACTGTGGCGTGTGCAAGGCGGAAATTGTGGCGATTAAAGAAGCTCTGTCCTGGTTGAAGAAAAACGTGATATCTGCAAAGGATATCCGCATATTTTCGGATAGTCAGGCCGCCATCAAGTCCCTGGACTCGGTCTCATTGTGTTCTAAAACTGCCCTTGAATGCCGATCATCTCTCATGGAGATGGCAGAGCAGTTCAACATTCACCTCTGTTGGGTGCCGGGCCACAGAGACATTCCAGGGAACTGCAGAGCCGATGAACTCGCCAAAATTGGAACCACCCTACCTATCCTATCGGACAGAGGTAGTATAGGTATACCAATCGCTACGTGCAAACTAGCACTAAAGCTGGGTGCCAATAAAAGAACAGACCTTAGGTGGACTGCTGGGCAAACATGTCTAGCGACCAAACAGATCTGGCCAAGGCTGAATCTGAGTCGCTCTAAGTGTCTGATCCTTTTAAATAGGAAACATCTCAGCGCCATAATAGGTGTCATTACTGGACACTGCCTGATAAGCAAGCACGCAAGAAGGTTTGGCGCTTTTACAAATGATTTCTGTAGAAGCTGCATGGACGAAGAAGAGGAGGAGACAATCCTCCACCTACTCTGCACATGTCCAGCTCTCTCCCAGAGAAGGAAGCTTCATCTAGGAGCTAGAACGACCTAAACGATCTAGACAAATTAGACGTTAACAGTCTCCTACGCTTTATTATAAGATGAAACTGGTTACAGTAGTAAGAGGATCATAGATCCACGTGGCATCACATGTGGATTTTCACCCGACCAATAACGCATATTTTGCTTATTGACGAACCCATTGAGCCAAAAATGAGCTTCGTCACTGAAGATGGTTTTGCGATGAAATTCATCATCTTGGCTCATCTTCTCCAGAACCGAATCGGAGAACGTACGTCGTTTCAAATGGTCCATCGGCTTCAATTCTTGAGTCAATTCTGGTCACTCTTTTTCCGTAGCCCAAAGCGCTGGTAGCTAGTGCTATTAAATAATTTCGTTCCTCACTTAAGAATTACTTTTAAGTATTTTGTTGTGACAAACTTTATTTCTCTTTGCAGTTGTGTGAGTGTGATGATACATACAAACAGTATAGGAGAGATTAGCACAGCTATTCAATAAGAAAAAAAGAAAGGTGGCTTGTTCTGGTGGCAAACGCCCCTCACCGCATTGATAAGATTCCACAGCAGGAGATTAAGTTTTCATTTGACCTTTCACCTACAATTCATCACGTTTCCTTTTGTATAAAAATAATTATTTGTGCCCGACTGACTCAGATCTCTGGGTTCAAATTCCATTTTGGCACAAAGCTAAAAGTTCTTCGAAAATAGAATTAAGATAGTGTTTCGTCGTTAGTAACTTTATGACGTTTGTTTTTTTTTTATTTGTTTGATGTTGTTGGTAGCGGGCGATTCCAATTATACGAGTACTCATCTCGAAGTGGATAATCCCACTTTGGTTGATTCCAACAAATAAGTGATTCAGCGAACAGAATCAAGACATCGAGAAATAATTTCGACACACTACATGATATGGAATGTTTTATTGAAATTTTGTCAATATGGCAAAAAGACCAGACAATAAAATAACAATATTTCGGAATGAATATCAGATGATATCTTAGTAAGTGTTCATTTGATTTCGCCCCTAAAAAGTGCTCTCTCTATTTTCTACAGAGAATTACTTAATTCTATTTCTCTCTATGTCCCCTTTTCGCGTAATAGGACCTCTTCTACGAGCCCCCCGTGGTATAATCGTAAACTTCGCTCTTTACGTAACAAAAGAAACAAATTATGGACAGTTTTCCTCCGGTCCAACTCTTTTGTTGACTATTCAAACTATCTCGGGTCATACCTTCAATTCGCCCAGCTCTATAAGTTTCTCTATCAGCGATACCTTGATAGTGCGCAATCAAGGCTTATAAATGATCCTAAGTCTTTCTATCAATTCGTTAATTACAAAAAAAATCCGACGGTTTTCCTCCATCCCTCTCATACGAAAATATATCATCAACTGATCCGCATACCATAGCTAACTTTTTTGCTACTTTTTTTAAGCAATCTTTTGCCGATAATTCCTTCGTACCGGATCCCTCTTATTTCAAATACCTACTTAACTTCCCTATTGGCCCTACTATTTCTCATAACTTTGATCATACAGTAATAGAAAACAAATTACAACAACTTAATCATGAATACTTACCCGGCCCAGATGGCCTTCCATCCATATTTCTTAAACAGTGTTCCTCAACTCTTTCACGCCCCCTTGCTAATCTCTTCCGATTATCGTTCTCTCAAGGTGAATTTCCGCAGATATGGAAGTCCTCTTTCATAACACCCATACACAAAAAGGGATTAAAGAGCGAAGTCACTAATTACCGCCCTATAGCTAAACTTTCCCATATACCCAAACTCCTCGAAAGTATTTTGCATGAAGCCTTAAGCTTCCACTGTAAATCTTTTATTTCCCCCAATCAACACGGCTTTCTGAAGGGTAGATCAACTACCACTAACCTCGTAGAATTCGTGTCCTCTGTTCTCTCAGCCTTAGAAAATGGTAAAGAAATTGACGTTATAACAACTGATTTCAGTAAAGCTTTTGACAAGATATCTCATAAACTAATCCTGTTCAAATTGTCCGTCCTGGGCTTTGAACCCATTTTGCTTAAATGGATATCTTCTTACCTGGATAATCGTTTTTATAATGTTCGTTTCAGATCTGTCCTATCGGCCCCTTTCTTGGCCACTTCAGGTGTTCCTCAAGGTAGTCACCTAGGTCCACTCCTCTTCATCCTAACTATTAACGACCTTCAAAGGCTCATTCAACACTCAACACTTTCTCTCTATGCTGACGATACCAAATTTTTTAAACCCATTTCCTCACAACAAGACTCCACCCTCCTTCAAATAGATCTAAATAGTTTTTCCACCTGGTGCATCAAGAACTGCTTAGAACTCAATGTCTCCAAATGTCAATCGATTACTTTCTCACGTAAGTGCAAGAAGTCTCCTCAACGAATTTACCATCTCGACGGCCAACCTATACCCCTTGTTGAATCTATCCGCGACCTTGGTATATTATGCGACAGGCAGCTTAATTTCCGCTCGCATATTGATGAGATAATTTCTAAAGCAAACTCATCACTCGGCTTCGTTAAAAGATGGTCCAAAGAATTCTGCAACCCGTACGTGACTAGATCACTATACATCACTTACGTTCGCCCCCTTCTCGAGTACGCCAGCCAAGCGTGGTGTCCCTTTCAACGAGTTCATGTATCTTGAATTGAGAGGATCCAGCGTCGTTTTCTTCGATTTGCTCTTCGAGGTCTACCTTGGAACGATCCTCTAATCTTACCTCCCTATCGAGACCGTCTCAAACTCATTAACCTGAATACCCTTGAGGAACGAAGGGACGCAGCAGACATTTTATTCATTCACCGACTCCTCAGGCTCCGTCGATTGCATGCCTCTTTGCAACCATATTTTCTTTAACACTAGCCCTCGTAATCTACGTTCCACCCATCTCTTTTATCTACCTATCTACCGCACCACATATGGCTCTAACGAACCAATCTCCCGTATGCTGCGTAAGGTAAACTCCAACCTTTCCGTTTTCGATTTTAATCGCAGCACACTTTCCCTCAAATTCGATCTCCTTCACCATCCTTAGCTTTAAGCCCTAGTATTAGTTTAAGTCTTAGTTTTTAAGCTTGTATTAAGCATAATAAATGGGGGCGTTAGCCCCCACCAAAATTAAAAAAAAAAAATGTTGCCCTAACTTGACACGTTTTGCCGTATTTGTATACTAAGTGCTGAATTAATCTCTGTGGAACTACAGATCTTTGGGGTGACTTTTAATTCCAAAAATATTCACGACCTGGGTGGGTTGATCAAAACAACTCCAGATCTGAACTCCCTTTTTGAAACTTACCCAGCCATCGCTTAGTCATCCACGGAAATAACAATATTTCTCGCTAAGAAAACACTGATGACTGATACCCAGCGGCATTATTTGATCAATATCGGGCGAGATATAACGATAAGAGATTGGGGTTCCAAGAAAATAGTCAATCTTTGTTTTCTTCGTATTTATGCGGCGAATTCTTAAAAGAAATTTTTCTTTCTCAACTGAGTAACTTAGTCCGATGGCATTAGCTTAGATTGAGTTGCAAGCATCATATGCGGTTGTTAGGATTTGGGTAACATTGTTAAGTTGAAGCGAAATATTTTCTGGCTTTCTGTCTTCTTACCAAAGATGGTAAAAATTCGATTTCTTTTCTTCCTATTCTTCCAACCACATAATTCATAATCTCTACTCGTAGTCCATTAAAAATATTTCCAATATTCGACTTCGAAGAAGAAAGAGTCTTATCTTAGAAATTTCGAACTGATAATTTGGCTTTTTCCTTATCCGGTGGCGGCGGCGCTTTAAAAAAGTAGGACAAAACAAATATTTCTTATAAAAACACACAATGACTTCATTTTATTATATCACTAAGTTTCGTTGTACAAAACAAATACGAGTACAAACGTACAAACTCCAACACACTTTCGACCAAACGTTTCGGTACAAATTGGCTTTAATAGTAACGGCTTTCGCGTTGGTTCGGCTCAATTGTGACCCTGGCATATGGGCTACTAGATCCGATCTTCCTTCTCATGGTAACTCCCCGATGAGGCCTTAGCCCCAGCACAATTAGGCATATGCCAGCTCCACAAAGAACTATGAGTAAGAGGATTATTAATAAGTAAACCCATCGTGGCCAGCGATCACATGAGAAATCCTTTGTGCGAACATTGGACAACTTCATTCCACGTAGACTGGCTGGACTTATACAACGACCATTGGTTTCAATTTTCACCTCCTTGATCCAGGCCAACTCACAATCACATCTGAGTGGCATTCCATTGAGATCGAGTTCTTTAAGTTGCAGAAAAATTGGTAACATGGTGTGATTAAAGCTGCGCAGCGACGATCCTCGGAAACTTATAACCTCTACGCTGCTGACTGAAGTGTTTCGCCCAAAGGCAAACTCGTGGATCGATGCCAGTCGACGGCAATTTTGAAAACTCAATGATTTTAGATTTGTTAGATGCGACAGCGAATTGTCTTCAACTGAACGCATAATGGGCATATCCTCAACGAAAAGCACCTCCAGTTTAGTTAGACGAGATGTGTGCTCACTTAAGAGACTTGGTATAGGATTATCACTGATATCAAGTTCCTTCAGACCAATTGGTAGTGATTCGGGAACCGCTTCGAAAAGATTATCTCTTAGACTCAAAGTAACAAGAGGAACATTGTCTGGTAGGGAAATTTTCTTCAAACCACAACGATCTAATTTCAGACTGCTCAACTGCGAGTTGATACCGAATTTGGAGTAAAAATCGGAATCTTCTATGTCTTCAGTGCTATTGAAATGCCGGTTCCATGATAAATTCAATACGTCCAACGTTCTTAGGTGAGAAAATAAGTTGAAGGAAATTTGCTTTAAATTGTTATGTGACAAATCCAATACTTGTAGATACTGTAAGCCTTGGAAAGCATTTGTCGATATTGTCTGTATGGCATTCCAACTCAAATGCAATTCACTCAACACGGTCAGCTGCTCAAAATTCTTTTCAGATAACTCAGTGATGTTATTATGCATTACATTGAATATTTTTAAGCTGTCACTGCCAAAATTTGGCACAAATTGCAGTCTATTCCAAGATATATCCAAGGAAGCCGCGTAGAGAGGAAGCACATCGCCCGGGAAGTCGGTGGATTTTAAATCTCTGAAACTGCAATCGATTCTCAGAGATTGTTGGGGTAAGCCCAATGGTGGTTCACTATTAGTACCGCAATCGCAAGTTTTTCGCGACAGGCCATCCGAACGATATTGCTCTGGATAACACAACCGATCTAGAAGGGCATCTTCTTCAGCAAAAACAACGGATAAAACAAGAGCACTCGCAAGCAGCAAATACCGTAGATACATTACGAAACCGATGAAAAACACTATGTTATGTACGAATTTCACATGAAAAACCCTCGACGACGACGACGTTAGTTAACTAGCAAAATACAAATGCGGAACGAACAACTCTAACGCCTATCAATGGTGACGATGCCTGATTGGAGTAATCTTATCATTTGTGATAAGATAAAAGCGGTTGCGTTACTGGAATTGAGTGAAGTCGCTACGACAGAGGGTAGCGACTGGTTGGACTTTTCTTTAAAAATAGATATTCGTATAATAAATGCTATTGCCCAGTTAACACAATTTGTTAGCTGTCGTATATTTCAACTTTTTCTGTTGTCGTACATTTCAAGATTTCTTTGAATTACTCGTACTCGTATACTGCGGGTTACTACGACGAATAAAGCTTAATCACTTAGATTTACTCAGGCGAATTTCCGAGTAATACATATTTATGAATCGTCGAATGTGACTATATAGTTTCTTGTAAATATACAGTCAGGTGGATGTCAAATGCACTGGGAACAACAAGCTATACAAATACAAGTACGGAGATCTGTTTAGATAAAGTTGCGTGAAATGCAAGCTGATAATTGAGTGTGGGTTAAGGTGCAAAAATGACGGCGCAGTTCAAAGTAATAAAAATATGTAGATTGATTCGAAAAGTGTCAAATGTCTGTCTGATCTCATTTCTATTACAGATTCCTGGAACTTCTCTATTCTGGTTTTGAAGGTATTTTTTAAATTGGTCGAAAAACATTTTAAAAGAACTGTACCGATATATTCAGATCACAGGTCTAAAGGAACGCGACTAGACAATAACGGTCTCGTTTGGTATTGGTTGTAGTAAGTCCCCAAGGTGATCTAGCTAATAATATACCCTCCTGAGGCCCCACGTTTCACGTTATTGAAACCATGACCACTCGTTTTTGTACTAGTAGATGAAGCTAGATGAAGCTTTCTTCTCTGGGAGAGAGCTGGACATGTATAGAGTAGGTGGAGGATTGTCTCCTCCTCTTCCTCGTCCATGCAGCTTCTACAGAAGTCGTTTGTAAAAGCGCCAAGCCTTCTTGCGTGCTTGCCTATGAGGCAGTGTCCAGTAATGACACCTATTATGGCGCTGAGATGTTTCCTATCTAAAAGGATCAGACACTTAGATCGACTCAGATCCAGCCTTGGCCAGATCTGTTTGGTCGCTAGACATGTTTGCCCAGCAGTCCACCTAAGGTCTGTTCTTTTATTGGCATCCAGCTTTAGTGTTAGTTTGCACGCAGCGATTGGTATACCTATACTACCTTTGTCCGGTAGGATAGGTAGAGTGGTTCCAATTTTGGCGAGTTCATCGGCTCTGCAGTTCCCTGGAATGTCTCTGTGGCCCGGCACCCAACAGAGGTGAATGTTGAACTGCTCTGCCATCTCCATGAGAGATGATCGGCATTCAAGGGCAGTTTTAGAACACAATGAGACCGAGTCCAGGGACTTGATGGCGGCCTTACTATCCGAAAAGATGCGGATATCCTTTGCAGATATCACCTTTTTCTTCAACCAGGACAGAGCTTCTTTAATCGCCACAATTTCCGCCTTGCACACGCCACAGTGGTTTGGAACACGGAAAGAGAGGCTTAGATTTAGCTAATCTGAGAAAACACCGCCACCAACTCCGCTGTCGGTTTTAGATCCATCTGTGTGGAGATGGATTGACATATTATCCATGAAAAAGCATCTTCCTCCCGAAATGATCTGGAGGGGACGCTTACATGGAAGTTTTTGTCAAACCAAAGTTCAGGTATGGTGTAATCGATGTTTTCTTTGAGTACTAAGAATATTGGCGTGGCCAAATGAATTATTTGTCCACTGTTTAGTCGCAGCTACTTGCTTACTAAAAATATCGAGGGGTGCCAAGTGAAGCAGAATATCTAATGCCGCAGAGGGGGTAGACTACAAAGATCCGCTTATGCATAGACATGCTGTTCTTTGGACTCTGCTTAGTTTAATGCGGTTGACTGCATTTTCCAAGGCCGTCCACCAGACAACCACCCTGTAAGTAAGTATCGGTCTTATGACCGAGATGTATAGCCAGTGGGTTATGCGAGGTTGGAGGCCCCATTTGTTCCCAATGGCTTTTTTGTAAGAGAATAAGGCTATTGTAGCTTTATTGACTCTTTCTTGAATATTAGGTTTCCAGTTTAATTTCCTGTCAAAAGTTAGATCCAAATATTTTGCTCTGTCGGAAAATACTAACCTGGTACCGTTTATTGAATCATAGTCTTTAATTGGAATTTTGTATTTCCTGGAAAAGAGGACAAGATCAGTTTTATGGGGGTTTATTCCCAATTTGTAGCGATCTGCCCAACGGGTTAATCTATTGAGATTTACTTGAAAAAGTTCTTTAATGGTATTGAGATGCCATTCTTGAGACGGCTATTGCAACGTCATCGGCATAGGCAATCACCCGCTTCCAGGTATATCAGTAGTTCATTAACTGCTAGGTTCCAGAGAAGGGGAGAGAGGACACCGCCTTGCGGCGTACCTCTGCTGACACATCTGTTAGCAGAAATCTCACCCAGTTTGGAGTTGATTATCCTGCTTTTTAGCATGAAACTGATCAACTCCCCAAGTGAGGCGACTACCTGCAGAGTTGACAGCGCTGTCGTGATTGCGGGTGTGTTGACGTTGTTAAAGGCGCCCTCTATTTCCAGGAAAGCAACCATTATGTACTCTTTATATTGTAGATGTCGTTCGATGTGGCTAGTGAGAGAGTTCAAAGCCGTTTTCACTGACTTTCCTTTAGATAAATTTTAGCTCGTACATATATGGAGTTTTCAGAAGGAAAGATGATAGACTTATAGGTCTGAGGTCCTTTGGGACTACATGAGAACATTTTCCGGCTTTGGGAATGAATACTAGATTGACTTCTCTCCATGACAGTGGAATGTGGATAAGTTCTACACAGCTCCTCATAATATTTTCTAGTACAGGCAGAATAATATCTGAGTACCTCTGTAGCTCGGCAGGTATTATACTGTCCGGACCTGCAGACTTGTATGGTTTGAAGCTATGCAGCGCCCAGAGCAATTCAGACCATGAATTTTGGTCCCGGTTGCAGTAGGCCTGTTTGGGCTGCTACTGCCCACGGGTTGGGAGCTACCTGGAAAGTGGGTGTCCGGAATCAGGTTGATTGATCCATCACTTGAGGTTGTCCAGGAGCCGTCGGTTTTTTTCAAACAGCTAGGCATCATAGGATTTGTAGAGAGGATTTTTCTTAGCCGCGATGCCTCAGAGGTTTCTGTGATTTTGTCACTGAATGACCTCCAGGATTGTCGCTTTGCCTTCCTCAGTTCTTTTTTTTTTGTATAATTTGAGGGATTCTTTGTATGAGTCCCAGTCAGACATTTTTCTTGTGCTTTTTGCTACGTTGAAAAGTTTTCTACAAGAGTTTCTGAGCAGTCCCCGTGCTGATGTCCACCAATGTGGCTTTTTCTTACTTCTAGGTTAAATAAGAGGACAGGAAGCGGCCATAGCCTTATTGAGAGCCAGAGTAAATTCCTTGACTTTCATGTCAAGCTCATTGGTGTCACGCGGGGAACTTGATAGTTCAGAGGACAGCGTATCTGACAGTATTTCGCTGTATTTTGGCCAATCAGTTTTCCGGTAGTTCCGGAAAGATGGTTGGCTTGGGGGAGCATCACTCAGGGTGAATTGAATGTATCTGTGGTCTGAAAAGGAATGTTCAGACGATATCATCCAGTCCGTTAGCCTTTGAGTGATGCTGTCGGAGACAAGAGTGATATCTAGTACTTCCTGTCGGTTTCTAGTTATAAAAGTGGGCTCATTACCAATGTTGCAAATAAAGAGGTTAGTACTTAAAATATAGTCAAAACGTGATTCACCTCTATCATTCCCATATCATTCCCGGTACTTCCCCATATCGTGTGATGTGCGTTAGCATCGCATCCAAGATCCAAGGTCGTATTTTCTGGTGTCATCGTTAAAGGAGGAGGGGGTTGCTTATCAGCACCCAGCTCATCCTCTTTGTAGACCCTTAAGTGTATAGACTCAAATCCTAGCCGAATCATGCCTTTTGTCTGCGCCAGAAGATTAAAGGATTCCTTATTGATCACGATCAACGCGCATCTATAAGAGCCCCTTAGTTCCTCCAGTTTCGCGACTTTCCAGTCATGAGTCGTAAGAGTCGGGTTACTGAGCCTGATGATTTCCAGAATACTTTCTGGGGAGGTGGGTTCGGCTGGGATCCAGGTACGAGTTCGAGATCTTTGGGTGGCACACGCGATAAGCTTGACATGGCCTTGGTGCCAGCCAGTGTCGCTTGTGATGGGAGGTGGTCCGGGGTTTTCCCGCATGATGGCCAAGAAGTTGCTCGAAAGTTTCAGCTTGATCAGCTGCTACCGTCCAGGTGTTATGGAGCCGTCGTTATCGTTTCTATCGATCACCGCGATCACTATTGCGTCCTTTAGGACTTCACGAAGATGATAATGACGATCCATTTGCAACTGATAATATGTAGTAGTGCAGCTGAAGATTTTGTAGCTAACAGCAATGATGACTCAGAATCTGACAATAGTAATGGAGAGTGCGACTCGACGAGTACATCGCCGATCTTACAAATTGGCCGGAGCCAGCAAGCAAATACAATATCTCGCAGTCGTGGCAGATCATACTCACGAAGGGCACGTGAACGAACTCCACCATCAAGATCTTCAACACCTCATCTTGTAGACAATATGAGTATAAGAATCGAATGGGTCGAGAAACCTTTTGCTTTACGTGTTCCATCTCTTTTGGAACCATCATACCCCAAGCAAAATACAACCGACTTTTCAATGATGGACTTTTTAAACAATATTTAGAAGACGACCTTATTCAAACTGTTGTTGATAAAACTAACCAAACATGTGTATTTGGAATGGGTAAGAGCTTATTGCTAAACCACGGAGAATGCAAGATACTGATAGGAATATCTTTAATAATGTCGTGTCTTAGCTAACCCTGATGGAATAGTTTGTGACTTTGTTGTATATCAGGGAGCCACAACATTTCCGGAGTATAATGATACAACACTTGGACAAGGAGAGAAAGGGGTGTTAAAACTATATGAAGTTCTTAGTCCCGGCCACTTAGTATATTTCGATCGTTTTTTTTTTATAACCGCTTGTGGATGCATTGAAAATGAGAGGAATTTACAGCACCGGGACAATAATAAAAAATAGGATTCCTGGGCTAGCTCGAACTGAATTAGTATCGGATGCATGCATAAAAAATAGAGGTCGCGGGGGTAGAGGAATGTAAGCAATGGGAAAGTGGAAAAACAAGGTCGAAGTAAAACAGATCCCTGATGGGCATTTAATTTGTGCAGATTTATTTATTATTTTTTTCTATTAAGCGGGGAGGATGGCAAAAACCGTGTGAGTAGAAAAAGGAAGAACCAAGTATAGGGTGTCGTGTAGCACCAGAGGGGTTGCACACCTTAAAATTTTCTCAAACAAAACACTCAAGTTAGCGGCCAACAGAATTCCCACGATTCCATACGATCGCGAGACTGGTGCCCTTGGGGTCAACGGGGACGCGAAACAGTTTTGGCCGTAACCGCAAAAGGGTTACGGTGAACGGCAAGGGGCCTTACGGGATCACCGAATCAGAAAGATTCCCACTTGGGGGAAGTTTACACAAATATGTGGATATTTACAGTATTAAAAGAAAATGCAAAGTGGTACTTATCTATTTTCCTGTCTACTTGGGATCGCTCCTGTCTGATTGTAGGGGTTGGTGAGGGGAGTGTCTACTTCCCGCCGCTGTCACTCTCGTCATAGGTTTCATCCGTTGTTTTCTCGTCTGGCGGGGCTTCCGTCTTCCTTTCTTGCTGGTTTTTTTTTGTTCGTTCGTGATGTAGTTTCCCCTTAGTTTTCCTCCTTGTTGGTTTCTTTATTTTTGCTCGTACGTTTTGTGGTTTTCCTTTAGTTTTTTTTTTCTTGTTAGTTTCTTTTGTTCGTTCGTTGGGTAGTTTTAATTTCGTTCTCTGTTTTACTTTTTTTCGTTTTGCTATTGTCTTCTTTTTTTTTAGGGGTACTCTCCGCTATGACGGCTAGTTACTAATTACCCTAGCCACGCATTTCGGCTAGCTGCCACCCACACACACACATTCATACATGGTTCCACTAATTCAGCTGTCAGAGCAAATGGACTCACTTCAAGAGCTCTGACAGCCACCCCATCACACCAGTCGATCTTTTGTCGTGTTCGTTCCGTCTGCCGAGTGACTGTTTGGGTCCATATTACACCCTCCTACCCATGACTCTTTTGTGGACAATTTAAGGGAGCCCAATTAGTGACAGCCAAGTAGGAAGAAAACTTTTATAAATAGATTCTACAGCGGGGCCCGTAAATCTCCTTGCACACCCGAATGAGGGGATGGATAATGGGAATCGTGAGCTTTCTTTCACAATTATTGCTTTTTGAATTTGGGGGCTTTACAAATTTATGTCACTGGAAGCTAACAATCTAGGATTTAGGGTGGGCTCTCGGCCATTGCTGGGGTGTCGATATCTTCGGGCATCAAGGGGGCAGACCGTCCGTCCCCTAGAGTCTCCAGGCCGTCCGCCTGGCTATATCAGGAGTACCTATATGGTCATCTCTGGAGCGGTAGGCCGAGGGGGGAACTGGATCCAAAGGATCCAGTAAATCTCACCTGTACCGTGGCATCCAGAGCATGACGGGAAGAAAAGAACTGGGAAGAAAAGAACGGAGAAGAAACAAGAAAAGGCAGGAGGGCCGAGGGGTGAAACAGACAACAACAGGACCAAAGGGAATGGAGGATTTTTGGGGGGTGATTTGCACGTAACAGCAATCCAGTCTGTGACAAAAATACTACGATCATATGTGTAAGTTGCAACATTTATTTATGCCTAACATTTAAAAGAAACTATTTTAAAGAGTTTCACCTTTAATAAGATGCTAAACACAAAAACTAAAAATATAATCCTTGATTGTGAATTAATTAAGTATTGGTCTTTGTTTTAATAAGACGAATGGACGAGACAATCAAACAAACAATGGACAAAACGATACCTCGGTACCAACACACTGACGAAGAAGACTTATTCCGCAACGCAACTATTGTCGCACTGAACCGACATAAAAGTGGACTGCTGTCAAGACTAAAAACCTTGTACAGACAGTTCACTGACAGACATAACCCGGAGATCATGACACTGAAGTCGTCGATTAAAAACCTCCAAACATTAATAAAGGAAAATTACAGAACATCTGTAAGTTTGTATTGGAACAGTAAAATTCGGGCTGTAAACACCAGCAACCCGAATATGTTCCCACAAATAAATAAAATATTTCGGAGAAATAATCAGAACGACCTTCCATGTCTTAAAATCGCCCGAACGACGAACAACGAACAAATACTGGTAGCAGCGGGCATAGATCCAAATGAGGCTGTTGTTGATGACAGCTTCTTTGTGATCGAGGTCGGCAGGAGCAGGTAGATGCTATAGGAGCGACTTTCCGGGAAGTGTACAAGGCGAATGTTATCATTTGCCCGAACCGCGATCTGGAGAATCGAGTCCTTGTGCACAATTTCTGCCTTCGAAATGAAATTGTGAATTGGCGATTCGAGAGCTCGGGTTTCACCCAGTTCAGTGACGAGAATATGGCAAATAATGTCATCACCAACGATAGGGTACTACCCCCGTTCATTTCGAAAGAAGAGCTCCAAACGATCTTCGAATCGCTTAGAAGTAAGAAATTAGCGGGAACCGATGAAATACCGAACATTGTGCTTCGACATCTCCCTCTAGAAGCGGTGAACATTTATACCACCCTGTTTAATAATGCAATGAATAATGCACATTATCCAGCGCATTGGAAAACTGCGGTGGTACATCCCATCCCCAAAAGGGATAAAGATACTTCCACTCCGGCGAATCTCCGCTCGATTAGTCTTCTTCCTAACATCAGTAAGGTTTTCGAAAGGGTGATCAATAGAGTCCTGACTAAGTGGGTTGAGGACAAACATTTAGTTCCGGATAATCAGTTCGGTTTCAAAGCGGGACATGATATCATTCATGCTGCGTCGAAACTGGTTTCTGATATCCGATGAAACAAAGGCAAGAAACCGTGCACTGGTGCCTGCCTGATTAACTTGGAAAAGGCTTTAAAAAGGGTTAGAGGGACTATTTTTCAAGCTGGACAGGTTGGGCATTAGTAAACCACTGCTGTATATTCTTTTCGATATGCTCTCCAGTAGACAGTTCATCGTGAAGAATGGCGATGTGACTTCTGCTGGAACTTATAACATTAAAACCGGTCTGCAACAGGGTGCGGTAAATTCGCCGATCCTATTCAACATTTACACGAGTGATCTGATAGGTTCACTTCACCATGCCATAGCGTACGCAGACGACATAATCGCGTACAGATCAGGTCCAAAGATTGAGGTCATTAATATGCTTTTGCAGCGTGACTTCGACAAAATTAAGCGATATTGCGATGACTGGAAGTTGAAAATCAACTTTCAGAAGTCGGAAACCATTCTGTTTAGGACGGCTTTGTCTGGGGCCTCTAGGGACACCAGAAAGAATTGGCGAAAGTTCTCGATCGTGGGACAGCAAGGGCAGCCACTTGCTTGTCGAAATGTAGTCAGATACCTTGGGATCTGGCTAGATCAATTTCTGTATCTTAGCAAACATATAGATGTTGCTCTGGCCAGAGCCAAAGGTGCTTTTGCTCTTACAAAGAGACTGTTTTATAACAGCCAACTCGATGCGGGGGTGAAGGTGATCTGCTACATGGCCCTTATCCGGCCTATGCTTGTATTTGGATGTCCCGTGTGGTTCAATGTGAGAGCAAGTTTATTGGAAAAGATTCGGGTGTTTGAGAGGGCTTGTCTTAGGACTTGTCTTCGCCTATACAGAACACCAGAGTCTCAGTACATAAAATTCTATCCTAATGAGGTTTTATATAATAGGGCGAACCTAATAAGAGTGGACAATTTCGTCATTAAGTTGACTCGAAGGCACGTTGCAATAGCGATGACCTCATCGAACAACCTGATCTCCGGGGCTTACTACCCCAATTATATGTATCACGAGAGAGTTCGCTTTGCCGGCCCTCCAGAAGCGTTCCTCTATCTAGATAGCTAAGGTCTGATCCAGGACAGATTGGCGGTGCCGCTAATCTTCCACGTTGCTCGAACAGCTGCGGACAGGCGACCCAACTACGACAGAGACGTCGCACATGGCAGTGCGGCTTTAGTTTTAAGTTTTATACAAAATTAAAAAACGTCCAGTCCATATACTAAGTTTTTGATTAAAATTTATTTTCTTAGGCTTAGAATTAATAATTGTAAAAATTGATATAAAATTAGACTGTAAGATTCGTCGAAAGACATAGTTTAAGTCTTAGGTTTAACCTAGAGTGCCCGCATGGGGCCAGTAAGTTAGAATAAGATTATTTGTAAGTAATTTAAGCTAATTTTTAAGCGTTTTTTGTTTAGCATATAAGAGTAACTTAAGTTAAAAAATAAAAATGCATAAAAACTGAAACTGAACTGGTCTTTGTTTCAAATGATAAAAGGAAGTTTTATTATCATTTTAAGTAAAAATGTTTTGTTTATGTTTTTTGTTTTAAAAACATTTAAATATCAGAAGTAAACATTTTTTTGTTAATATTTGAAGTTATTTATGTTTTTATGCCTGGGCCTATGCACTAATATTAGAACGTCGGGTCTAATTACGAAATAGCTAGTTCGATTATGGGTCTCAGGAGGATACAGCAGCTACCAATATCCCCCAAAAAGGAATCCACACTACAAATGTTTTCCCTATGTTAATATTTTTTGTTTCGTCAATAATGGGTCTAACATCATTTAATGCTACAAATTTCTTCCAAGTATCTGTAATGATTCTGCATCGCTTGTGGACTTGTCAGAGCAAACGGATCCCAAAAACGTTGTTCAGGCCGTTTTGTTTTTTGGAATACAATGTCAGTAAGGCCAAGAGTTTGCTGAAATTTTTACACGTGAGTGGTACAATTATATTCCTTTCGATCTCTTCCACGAAACTCAGCTACAAACTTGAGCCGCTACTGCCATTTGGACTAGATTTTCCTTCCAAGTATGTGGAACTTAGCTTTGTTAGGTGATTCGTTCAGTTGGAAGCACATTTATA
This sequence comes from Volucella bombylans, assembly GCA_949129095.1. Taxonomy (NCBI): domain Eukaryota; kingdom Metazoa; phylum Arthropoda; class Insecta; order Diptera; family Syrphidae; genus Volucella; species Volucella bombylans. Next base: position 204,179,662 of record OX422141.1, read on the forward strand.
CGTGTACTTCTTGTTAGATTACATCCGCTAATATTCATAAAATTTTCATTTGCGTCATAATATCGACTCTTAATTTTGAAGAATCCAATTAAATCTAATATTTATCATATGTGCAATAGCATGATTGAGGGTCTCATCCGATGAGATGTACGAGCTACGACGTGTTGTGTTATTCAGCTCACTAACAGCTTCGCTAGTAGGAGTCGATTAGGTACCAAGGAAGTGAGGCTCAAGTATGAGGCGGAGAGTCTCTGCTTTCGAACCAGTATATCAGTATAGGTATCATCAGATTTCCTGAGTTGTTGATCTCCCCATGATGAGGACTTTGATCAGCGTACTGGATTTCGCAAATCCGAATAAGCTTCTTATATCCTTTTTACTTCGATCTGTAAAGATTCCAATCTTCCTCTAAATTAGTCTTAAGTGACCAAGGAACGGGCGATCTGCTTACTAGCTCGACATGTCATTTCAAAACCTTTGGTGAGGGTACTGTTCAGATTTCTTTAACTTTTGTTTTATCCTGAGGTTAGGAGGAGTAAATCGTGTCCAGTTGGTTTTCTGCGGATTTCTCCTCTTCAACTAGGTCGAGACCTCTCATTCGATTCTGAATTCGGTGTGCCTATGGTGTGACATGGAGGTCTCCGACAGTAATATATTTTGCTGATATGCCTGTTGGATAACGTTAAGTCGATTACTTGCTGTCTGTCTGTCTGACAACAAAAGTTGGCTGAGAGCCAACATCGTTGAAAACGATGGCGAGAGTATGAATCCTGGAGCTGATTTCCATTCACGTTGCATTTGCTACTGGACTCACATCCGGGAATCAGAGTATTTAATGAGTTCGGCTACCGCCTTCGGTGGTAATGAATAATCAAGAAAACAAGCAGATGCACCAACTTATTTGTGTCATTGTCCGTTCGTTTCATAGCGAGTGTCTGCAGCAACTAAATAGTGGTTGCAAATTGTCCAAGTTTACATGGTGAGAGTGAGCTCGGCACATAAAGTCAAATTCCCGGTATTTCCAATCGCTCGTCATATAGTGTTGTGAAACCCCTCAAACATCCGAAAGCACAGATGCCTTTATGCCACACCCAATATTCCTGTATAGGTATTATGAGACGCTTTGTTTTCAACACGGAAAGGCTGATACGAATGTTGAAGGTTGATCTGAGTACACAAAATAGATGAGTACTGGTGTGGTTATCTCTTATCTGCACTCATTTGGAAACATAGTGGAAATTAACCCTTCCTAGGTGAAGCTTTGGCTAATCCCACTACAAGAGAGGAGACGTCGTTGTTTTTCCGATTCTTTCTCTCCTTGTGAGATTGGTTTTACACTTTTCAGTGTGGAGTGCAGAGTAGAAAGACGCTTCAGCAAGTCCCCTATTTCCCTGACTTGCACCGAAACCCAGAAGACGCCACGTGTCAGTGAAAACCTCGAAAGTCTTAGTTTCCAAAGGTCGGATTTTCGACATAGACAACATTCTCTGCTCTGGCTAGCTTACACAATTGATCGACATTTCGATAGTTCGGACCACCAGAGAGGTTAGAGCGGCATCCTTATCAGTGCGGCATCCTTATCCGATCTCGTCCTCTTTGGCGGTTCGGGTCTTGTTTTTGGTGAGACGTTCATATTCCGTCCACCAGAACTGCAACTTATACTGGTTTCAGTACCAAAAAAACTACCACCAGAGCTGGAATTCCGTCGACCCGAACTACTACTACCATTGCTGGTTGTAGCACTGGCCTTGTCCGGATATCGTGTGCGTGTGAAACCACAGCTGATTTTGTATTCGTCGATGGGTTTAACCCTTCCATGCGATTTTCGTCCAGTGGAACTGCAGTATTTGTTGGTTGCAGCACTGATTTCATCCGGGCATCGTACGCGGGGAAATCCATCGACATGGCCCTGTTCGGGACAGCAGAAGAGTGTGTAGTTTCAGATCTATCACATAGTGGAATATCGAAGTTGGTAGCTTCGCCGTCTACAACGGAATAGGTTCTAAGTTCAAAATACGACCAACGAAAAACAGAATAAGTAATCTGATTTCTTAACCCTCAAGCCTCCGGAAAAGAAATTTTCTGCTTTCTCAGATGGTCGCGGCAACAATTTTAGTCTTTACTACTGAGTGACGGCTCGAAAGTTGCTGACCTTTCAAAAATGCAATCTTTAACAAGATCGAGAAGTCGAATTTTGTACTCAATTCGATGAACCTATCATTTCCTAGGCGTACACCTTGGTACCATAAAACAAACTCAAAAGGATTAATCAGTTAGGTGATAACTGATCACTCTGTTTCTTTCTTAAATCTTGAGGATCGGGCAAGCGGTGAATTGAACTCAATTTTATTCATCGTACACACTTTCATCCAGGCATGAGTTGGTGTATGTTCTTTGGTAAATCAAACCTTAGAGATCTCGCATGTCAGCATTTAGTGCACATATTGATATCCAGACCTCTATACCCCTGGATATTTCTGTACGAGATTTGTTTGCTGTTGAATATACCCAAGTTTTCCCTTATTAGCTGACTGCGCCATCTTCTGTGCAATCTTAAATCATAATGAATTCTTAACGATACGAATTTAAATGTCAAAAAATTGACGAAACATATTTATACATTTTTTAACATCCCATTCCCTTTTTGGATTTCACCTAATAAAGTTAAGTACTCAAAAAACTGATCTTCTTTTATTTCAACCATTCTACTCGTACTAAAAAAGCATAAATTCCAACAGGTTATGGGCCCAGCTTTGCGAACTAAAAAAGGAATCAGCTAACGTTTTATAATTATTTTCATAAATTCCAAAAGCAAATCTTCGAACGAGATTAACAACGTAACCACAAAAATTGAGCCTTTGGGAAAGGAAAACTTTGATACATGGAAGCTGCAAGTAGAAGCTCTCCTAATTAAAAACGACTGTGGAGGTAGAAAACGCAACCTCAGAAGCTGCGCTTAAAACGTGGAAGGATGGTTATAGAAAAGCACGCTCGGACCTTAGGTTAGGTTAGGTTAGGTAAGAGTGGCTGTTGGAAATACCAACCCACTTAGGCCTATTGGCCCATTGTGATGCCACGTGGATCTATGATCTTCTTACTACTGGAACCAGTTTGAGCTTTTAATAAAGCGTAGGAGACTGTTAACGTCTATTTTTTCTAGATCGTTTAGGTCGTTGTAGAAGAAAGCTCCTAGGTGAAGCTTCCTTCTCTGAGAGAGAGCTGGGCATGTGCAGAGTATGTGGGGGATTGTCTCCTCCTCATCCTCATCCATACAGCTTCTACAGAAATCGTTAGTAAAAGCGCCAAGCCTTCTTGCGTGCTTGCCTATGAGGCAGTGTCCGGTAATGACACCTATTATGGCGCTGAAGTGTTTCCTATCTAAAAGGATCAGACACTTAGATCGACTCAGATCCAGCCTTGGCCAGATCTGTTTGGTCGCTAGACATGTTTGTCCAGCAGTCCACCTAAGGTCCGTTCTTTTATTGGCATCTAGCTTTAGTGTTAGTTTGCACGTAGCACGTATACTACCTTTGTCTGGTAGGATAGGTAGAGTGGTTCCAATTTTGGCGAGTTCATCGGCTCTGCAGTTCCCTGGAATGTCTCTATGGCCCGGCACCCAACAAAAGTGAATGTTGAACTGCTCTGCCATCTCCATGAGAGATGATCGGCATTCAAGGTCGGTTTTAGAATATAATGAGACCGAGTCCAGGGACTTGATGGCGGCCTGACTATCCGAAAAGATGCGGATATCCTTTGCAGATATCACGTTTTTCTTCAACCAAGACAGAGCTCCTTTAATCGCCACAATTTCCGCCTTGCACACCCCACAGTGGTTTGGAACACGGAAAGAGAGGCTTAGATTTAGCCTATCTGAGAAAACACCGCCACCAACTCCACTATCGGTTTTAGATGCATCTGTGTAAAGGTGGATTGACCTATCCTCCATGAAAGCATCTTCCTCCCGGAATGATCTAGAGGGGAAGCTTACATGGAAGTTTTTGTCAAACCAAAGTTCAGGTATGGTGTAATCGGTGTTCTCTGTGAGGATTCCTAATGTATTAAGAATGTTGGCGTGGCCAAATGAATTATTTGTCCACTGTTTAGTCACTTTAAGGCGACGCTCGAACCTTATTCTTGCAATAAATCCCTCCGAATTAAAGCAAGTTTAGAACTGTCTCACATCGAATGACGTATGGAAGAAACTACACGAAATTTATCAATCAAAAGGCCCCGCAAGAAAAGCCACTCTGCAGGAAAAGCTGATCTTGCATCAAATGGTAGAAGGAATTGATGTCAGGATACATATCGCGGAGTTTTTCGACGCCGTTGACAAACTGTTGGATATGGGAATCTCAGTTAACGGCGATCTTTTATCTATTAAGCTTCTCTACAGCTTAACCGAAAGCTTTGACAACTTCCGATGTGCGATCGAATCTCGCGATCATCTGCCAAGTCCAGATGTATTAAAGATCAAGATCTTGGAAGAATATGATGCAAGAAAATGCAGAGATAAAGACCCACACCAAGATGCAATGTATATTCTATTCGAAAGCAAGTAGATAACAGAGATGAACACGATAAGGAACATCATACTCGTAGAAATCATCAAAACAAATTTCAACGCACTGTGTTCAAGTTTAAGTGTCATAACTGCTAAAAGATCGGACATAAAGCAGCCGAGTGTAGACAAAAGAGACACCAATCATTTGGGCGAACCGAATTCTCGAAAGTGTGTGCGGAGGAGAATGATAAATTAAAATCAACAACACAGTTTGCATTAAAGTACTCTGATGAAAATAATGACGGCAGTAATTGTGACTGGTGTTTTTTTTTTTTTTTTTTTTTCAGTTTTAATGCATTTTATTTTCTTAACACTAACTCTTACATTCTAACAAAAATGCTTAAATGCTAGCTTACAATTACTTAACAATCTTATACTAACTTACTGGCCCCACACAGGCACTCTAAGCTACTCTGAATACTTATATCTATGTCTTTCGAGTGCATTTACAATTTATTTATAAATACTTATTTTCTATACTTAAGGCTAAGAAAAAATTTGTTTGCAAAAACTTAGCATATGGACATTTTTTTCGTTTTTATAAAAACTTAGTATCTAACTTAAAATAAACCTTAGCCTACCTAACCTAAATGTACAATACACACATAAACACTCATAGCCATTATACACAATCATATACATATATCAGTATACACCTTTGTATACACTGATATACGTATATGTTTCTTAAATGCTAACCTAAACCTATGTAAGCTGGCCATCGCTATTTACTGAGCAAATAGATTGGTCAGCTCTGCCTCATTAGTGAGGCTGGTCCGTAATTGACGGAAACGACGACGAAACATCTTCCCCATCATTCAACCACCAGAAATGCTAGTGCTGCCGAACGACATCCCTCTTATCGCGATTCCCCACCGCCCTACTGAACCTGAGGCGATCCAAACTGCCGTGTGCGACGTCTCTGTTGTAGTTGAGTCGCCTGTCCCCAACTGTCCGAGCGACATGGAAGATTAACGGCACCGCTGATCTATCCTGGATCAACCCTATCTGATCTAGGTAGAGGAATGCTTCCGGTGGAACGAAACCGTCAGAGCGCACACTCTCGTGGTAAAGGTGATTGGGGTAGTAAGCCCCAGATATCAGGTTATTCATCGAGGTCATTGCTCTTGCAATGTGCCTTCGAGTCAGCTTAATTACGAAGTTGTCCACTCGTATTAGGTTCGCCCTGTTGTAAAGGACCTCATTAGAATAAAATTTCTTGTACTCCGACTCTGGTGTTCTGTACAAGCGAAAACAAGCCCTAAGACAAGCCCTCTCAAACACCCGAATCTTTTCCATTAAGCTTGCTCGTACATTGAACCACACGGGACAACCAAATACCAGCATGGGCCTAATAAGGGCCATGTAGCAGATTACCTTTACCCTCACATCGAGTTGGCTGTTATAAAACAGTCTCTTTGTAAGGGCAAAAGCACCTTTAGCTCTGGCCAGAGCAGCATCTACATTTTTGCCAAAATACAGAAACTGATCTAGCCAGATCCCAAGGTATCTGACTACATTTCGACAGGAAAGAGGCTGTCCATGCTGTCCAATGATTGAGAACTTTCGCCAATTTTTTCTGGTATCCCTAGAGGCTCCAGACAACGGCGTCCTAAAGAGAATGGTTTCCGACTTCTGAAAATTGATTTTCAACTTCCAGTCATCGCAAAATCGTCTTATCGTATCGAAGTCACGCTGCAAGAGAGTATTAATGACCTCAATTTTTGGACCTGTTCTGTACGCTACCAAATCGTCTGCGTACGCAATAGTATGGGGAAGTGAACCTATCAAGTCGCTTGTAAAAATGTTGAATAGGATCGGCGAATTGACCGCGCCTTGCTGAAGACCATTTTTAATTTGAAATATTCCAACAGAAGTCACATCGCCATTTTTCACGATGAACTGTCTGTTGGTTAGCATATTATAAAGAATGTACAAGAGAGGTTTGCTGATCCCCAGCCTAGTCAGCTTATAGAAAAGACCCTCTAACCATACGGTGTCGAAGGCCTTCTCCAAGTCAACAAGGCAGGCACCAGTGCACTGTTTCTTGCCTTTGTTCCATTGGATATCGGACACCAGTTTAGACGCGGCATGTGAGATATCATGTCCCGCCTTAAAACCGAATTGATTATCCGGAACTATATGTTTGTCCTCAACCCACCTAGACAGAGCTCTATTGATTACCTTTTCAAAAACCTTACTGATATTCGGAAGGAGACTTATCGACCGGAGATTCGCCGGATTGGATATATCCTTTCCCTTTTTGGGAATAGGTTGAACCACCGCCGTTTTCCAATGCGCTGGATAATGTGCATTATTCATTGCATTATTAAACAGGGTGGTGTAGATGTCCACCGCTTCTAGAGGAAGATGTCGAGGCACAATGTTCGGAATACCATCGGTCCCCACTGATTTCTTAGCCCTGATTGTGTCGAAGATCTCGTGGAGTTCTTCCTTCGAAATGAACGGGGGTAGGCCACCCTCTCTGGCAATGACGTTATTTGCCATATTTTCGTCGCTAAACCGGGTGAAACCAGAGCCTTCGGATCGCCAGTTTCCTATTTCATTTCGAATGCAGAAGTCGTGCACCAAGACGCGATTGTCCAGGTCATAATTAGGGCCAATGATATCAATGGCCTTGTATACTTCCTGGAAAGTCGCCCCTATGGCCTCAACTTTCTCCTGTGGATCCTCGATCACAAAGAAGTCGTCATCATCAGCGGCCTCATTTGGATCAATACCTGCTATTGTCAGTAACCGTTCGTTGTCTGTTGTCCGGGCTATTTTAAGACACTGAAGGTCGTTTTGATTTTTATTTATTTATTTGCGGAAACATATTCGGGTTGCTGGTGTATACAGCCCGAACCTTGTTGTTCCAATACAAACTTACAGAAATTCTGTAATTCTCTTTTATTAGCGTTTGAATATTTTTAATCGACGACTTCAGTGTCCTAATCTCCGGGTCTTGTCGGTCAGTTAACTGTCTGTACAAGTTCTTGAGTCTTGACAGAAGTCTACTTTTCTGTCGGTGCAGTGCGTCAATAGTAGGATTGCGGAACAGGTCTTCGTTAGTCGTACGTCGATACCGCGGTATTGTAGTGTCCATAGTTTGTTTAATTGTCTCGTCCATTTGTTTTAGGTAATTGTCGATCTCCTCGTTTGACAAATTCCTATTGGACGGTGGGTGGAGCGTGTTCGAGGAGAGCGCTGTAGTCAAGGTTGCGGAGAAGCGTGTCCATCGAGTCTTACTGTAGTTGTAAGTGTATCTTTGAACAAACTCCTCCAATTCCGCAATTTCGTTGGGAACTGTAATTTCGGTGCTAAAACCGCAATGGTCACTGTCATACACGAATGTGCGCAGACAGTTTAGCGTTTGTAAATTCGTACCTGTCAGTCGTATACGTTCGTCGTACAGCAGTAGATCCAAATAAGACCCGCCTTTGGGAAACGACGGGTTATCCTTCGCTTTAAGACCGAGTCTGTACATGACATCATGCTGACCCCACCAATCGAGTAGTAGGTTCCCTCTAGTGTTTGGCAAATTATTTCCCCAATCTCTGTGTCTAGCGTCGAAATCCCCGCCGATTATAAAATAATTCTCCCCCGATTCCAGCCTCAGAAGTCGAAAAAGCGTGTCGAGCTCTGTAATGAATAGGGTGGATTGTGAAGCCTCAGGTGCATAAACAGAGGCCAAGTACAGCCGCTTTCCACTGCGGAGCGGGATGTAAACGACGACTGCCTCCAACACTCGGAACCTGCGCAACACTCCCTTTTACACTCTGTGAAATTTTATACCTTCTTTAATGAAGATCGCGACACCACCTCCACGTTTGGATCTGGGCCGGTTTCTTCTTCTAACAATGTAATTATTGTACTCCAGTTTGTGATTATCGGTTAGCTTGGTTTCGCTAGCGAAAAGCACATCAGGAGTTTGGTCTTGTAGCAATTTAAACATCGCGGCTCTTCGTTCGATCCTAATCAGTGAATTAACATTCACCGCAAGGACCTTCAAAGTTTGCTCCACCATGTGCGTACCCATTACGACATGTGTTGCGTTAGGCCCGGCAGCAGCGCGTAAATCTGGTCCACCCGCTTGGCCTGTTCTTGCACCTGCTTTTGCAGCTGAGCCATCTGCCCTTGGATTGCGAGCAAGATGGCTAGCATGTTAGGTGCAGCTTCCGTTGTTCTCGGCATCGGCGCCGGAGAAGCAGCAGTCGCTTGCTGTACCGTAGCCCCCCTACCAGACGCCATTTGGGCGTAGGAAATTCGGGGCGTGACGGCTGGTGTTTGAAACCTCGCAGGTGAACGTTCGACCTCCACCTTCTGCTGCCGCGCCAATTTTGCTTTTTTAATGTCGGTGAACTTAGGACAACTCCGATAGTTTACGGTGTGTCCCACATTTCCACATAACACGCACGAGAGCTGCGACCTATCGGATGCTCCGTCAACACCCAGAGGACATTCTTCGGAACTGTGGTTCTTAGCGTACTTTACGCATCGAGGCTGCATTTGGCAGTTCGACGCGGCGTGCCCGAACCTCTGGCAGCGAACGCATTGTACGAGGGGCGTTCAACATATTCTCGGTATCGGGGTGAAGCTGTGGTTGTATATATAAATTGACTTATTTATCAAGTAATACTATTATTATTAGTACATTCATGTATAATTTCATATAAATGTGATTATTAATTCGCGTTTTATCTCTAGTTAAACAGAATCATAATGGCAACTGAGACGATGATGGTGAAAATTGAGCATCGCGCTGTAATTAAATTTCTCACTAAGCAAGGAAAAAGTCAAAAAACTATTCATGAAGAGATGGTGGCTGTTTACCAGGGTTCCGCACCTTCATTATCAACTGTGCAAAAGTGGTCAAGTGAGTTCAAGAGAGGCAGAGAGAGCATTGAAGACGACCCCCGCTCCGGCGCCCCGGCTACTGCTTGTACGGGAGAAAGCATCAAAGAAGTCGAAAAACTTGTTCTTGAGGATGCCCGAATAAAGGTGAAAATGATGGCAGAGATCACCAAGCTTTCAATTGGTACCATTCACACCATTCTCCATGACCATCTTAACCTTTCAAAGGTCAGTGCAAGGTGGGTGCCACGAATGCTCACAGCACCTCAGAAAAAAGTGAGAATCGCATGCTGTAGAGAGCTTTTGGAGATGTATAGTGAGAACGCGGACGGTGTTATGGATCGAATTGTTACTGGGGACGAAACATGGGTCCACCACTACGACCCTGAAAGCAAACAAGAGTCCATGCAGTGGCATAAAACAGGAACAGACCCCCCGAAGAAGTTCAAAGTCACTCCGTCTGCCGGGAAGCTCATGGTCACAGTTTTTTGGGACTCAAAGGAAATCTTGCTCATTGAGTACAAAAAAAAAGGTGAAACCATCAACGCCACATCCTACTCTTGCATAATTTGCGGGAGGAAATTAAAAAGAAAAGACGGGGTAAACTCGCAGCGGGTGTGTTGCTTCTTCATGACAACTCTCCTGTTCACACGGCGCGAGTTTCCAAGGCTGCTGCGCGAGATTATGGTTTCGAAGAAATCCATCACCCACCCTATAGTCCAGACATTGCCCCTAGTGATTATTTCCTGTTTCCGGATTTGAAAAAATGTCTTCGTGGAAAAAGATTTTCGGATGATGAAGAACTCAAGTCGGCAATAAATGGGTATTTTACAGAGAAAGGGGAAATTTATTTTTTTGAGGGTTTAAAAAACTTATCTCAAGATGTAACAAATGCATTGATGTTAGGGGAGATTATATTGAAAATTAAAAACAATTTAAATTTAATTCGCATTGTCCTTCATATCGATACCGAGATTATATTGAACGCCCTTCGTACAATGCCTTCGCTCCTTTTTAGTTTTTCCCAGTGAACCACCTGGTAGTCTAGGACATTGATACTCCTTAGACTATCCAGACGGCTTTCGGGACTGAGCTGCACCAGGAAGAACGGCAGACTCCGTTTCTCCCGTCTGGCTCTAGCTGTGGTAAATGGCTTTACCCCCACAAAATTGAGTCCTTCGCACTCCTTCTCTTTGAGCAGTGCCAGGATCTCCTCAGGATCAGAAGACGGTTCCAACCCCTTCAGCAGCATCGATTGCCGCTTTTCACACTTCGGTGTGAATGAGAAGTGCTCTGTCGTCGTTTCCTTTAGGAGCTCTTTCACTTTCGCGTAGCCCTCCACTGTATTACAGTGGATGGCATGGCGATCGTTCCCCAATCTCTTTATATTAAAATTATTACCAATGACCAACTTACACAGGTCCTTGGTTGCGTTTACCTCAAGTTTGTAGGTGTTGATCGGATGCACCTTCTCCTTCTTCTTCTTCTGCTGCTGCTGTTGTTGTTGTTGTTGTTGTTGTTGGTGTTCTTGCCGCTGTTGCTGTTGTTGCTGATGATGTTGCTGTTTTTGGTAACTTTTTTGCTGCTGCGGTTGTTGCCTTAGCTGCTGTGTTTTTTGCTGCTTTTGCACTTGTTGTGTTTGCTGCTATTTTTGCGCCCTTTTCTCCTGCAGTTGCTGTTGCTGTTGGGAGCTTGCCTTAGCTCCTTGCTCCCTTTGCCTTCGGGCGATTTGCTTAGCTTTAATAGCAAGCACCTCTTTTTGTAGTTGCTGGATGCTGCTATTAATGGCATTCAGTTGTTCATTTTCGTCTTCCGACTCAGAAGTTGCCAACGATGCAAAGCTGTTATTACTTGCTTTGTCATTAGTCACTCTATCAGAGACGTATTCGTCTTCCGTCTCGTCACGTCTTTGTTTTTGCGCTGCTATTACTGCCGCAGACGTTGACGCCCCCCCCCCCCCCCAATTCTCCTCTTAGCAGCATTTCGTTAGAGGGGCAAAGAGAGGGGCGTTTTGCTAAGTTCGATGATCCATTTTTTTTCCTCCGTTTAACTGCTCTTTCACTCGCCACTGTTGTTCCTGTGCCGTCCACTAATCCCACAATGGGGATAACGGGATGGTCTTTGTCACTCATCACTATTTCGTATTTGTGGCCACGTCACTAATTTTATTATTTATTTTCAATCAGATATAATACTCGTATCAATTAGATAAATCCCGTCCACGGGCACCCGCACAACTTGAAATATTAAAATTTCGCGTCCGCGAACTATTGCACTACGCCAGCCGTGCTTTTGAAAGTTTGTGTGTTAATTTAATAATTTACAGAATTCGCTCAAGAAAAGCCGAAACAGGTCTGTATACTACCGTGGTCTGTGAACGACTCAATGATTAAGATCTTGGAAGAATATGATGCAAGAAAATGCAGAGATAAAGACCCACACCAAGATGCAATGTATATTCTATTCGAAAGCAAGTAGATAACAGAGATGAACACGATAAGGAACATCATAGAAATCATCAAAACAAATTTCAACGCACTGTGTTCAAGTTTAAGTGTCATACGAGTAACTGCAAAAAGATCGGACATAAAGCAGCCGAGTGTAGACAAAAGAGACACCAATCATTTGGGCGAACCGAATTCTCGAAAGTGTGTGCGGAATATACGGTTTACGTTCGGTGAAAATGTCTGCGTCAGATGGTGATAATCTACAAAATTTAAGATTGAATGATGTTATGTTTGTGCCAGATTTAAAAACAAATTTGATGTCTTTAGCTCAAATAGTGGAAAAGGGCTGTGCTGTGAAATTCGATACAAAAGGGGCATCTGTTATTGCGCCTAATTGAAAAGTTGTTCTGGTGGCTGAGAGACGAGGTGATCTGTACTATGTGAAAAGTAATAGATCAGCACTTATTTCTGGGCAACCAGGGATGCCACTTCATCAAAAACAACAAAGTAGTAGTATTAAACCAAGAAATTGAAAATTAAATGCCGTCAGCTCATTAAGTAATAGTTTTTGTAAAATATTAGCATATAATATATCTGGTCTGAATAATGTAGCAAGGGACGAGCAAGCGGAGGTTGTTGTATGGAATAAGAACATCACATATTAAATTGTACGACTTTGCAGAGATACAAGAAACAACTGTAATTAAACTCTTAAAAAGAAACGATATGTATATAATGCCTCTTTATTTAAACTGCAATAAGTGGACCGAGGATTTAGAACAACTCAACAATAATTTATCTGTTTTTGCCAGCAAGAGCGTACTAATGATTGGGGACTTCAACGCCAGAACTAGTAACGATCAAGTCACTACAGTCAGAAACATTAACAATGTTTGTTTAAACGTTAACTCTAGAACATCCAAAGACATAATATGCAATAGTAATGGTGCTGCACTTCTTGAAACGCTGCAATTGTATGATTTTATTCTTTTGAATGGCTGTACCGAAGGAGACATGGATGGTCAATATACCTTTATGGGAGGACAAGGTAAGTCAGTGATTGATTACTGTATGGTGAACAATGATTGGCTAGACCTCATAAATAAGTTTGAGGTGCTATGCAAACATTTCTCTGATCATATGCCAATCGCAGTAGAATGGAAAACCGAACCTGACTCGTCACAATCAAATCTTCAGTTGTTACCTAGACTTAAATGGAGGGATGAAGAAGCTAAAACCTTTCAACACAAACTAGACGTTTGGCTCTCAAGAATTCCTGCTGGCATTGAGTCTACTGATATTCTTTCAAATGAAATAATAACATACATGAGAAATTCGGCAAACAGGTTTAGCTCTAATGTAGCAAAAGCATTCAAACAAAAATGGTTTGATAAAGAGTGTATGAGAGCAAGAAAAAAATCATTTGCTCTTTTAAATGCATTCCGTAATTCCAACAATGAAGGATTACGAAAATGGTACGTTCAATCAAATTCCCAATATAAAAGTCTGTGTTTTGCAAAGAAACTTAATTTTGAAAATAAACAAGCCCAATCACTTGGTGAAACAAAGAACACAAAGGAATTTTGGAAGCTGGCGAAGGATATTAATGGTTCTCATCACATAATAGGCACAAATGTATCCGCCGATGATCTTTCTATTCATTTCTCGAAAATGCTTCAAACGAATTCCAACTTAACTTTTGCTTATGCTGAACCTTTCTTCACCGATGATATACTTGACACCGAGATATCTATTTTTGAGATAAAAGCAGTGCTTCTGAAAGCTAAAAATAGAAAAGCTCCGGGTGAAGATGGTGTACCTTATGAATTTTTTAAGAATGCTTCTCAAAGTTTTAGTATTCAACTGGCTACGCTTTTTAACAAAATTCTTATGAATGCGGAAGTTCCATCCTCGTTCAAAAAAGTTGTTATATTCCCAATACATAAAAAAGGTGCCATGAATGACGTTGCCAACTACAGAGGTATATCTTTTCTGAATATCATAGCTAAGGTACTCTGTGGAGTTCTTGTTAGCCGATTGGAAAACTGGGTAGAAGAAAAAAATATACTATCCGATTTCCAGGCTGGATTTAGGAAAAACTATTCCACAGTTGACCAAATCTTCTCTCTGACATCGATTGTCAAAGCATATCATGCTAGAAATAAAAAGGTGTCGATTTCAAAGCAGCGTTTGATTTGGTAAATCGGAATGCGCTAATATACAAACTTTCACAGCTAGGTGTCTCAACCAGGTTTCTACATGTTATCAAAAATATGTACAATGACACAGAAGCCAGCGTGTGGGATGGTTCACGTTTCTCTGAATGGTTTAGAACTGATTCAGGTGTCAAACAGGGATGTTCGCTTAGCGCACTTTTATTTGCACTTTTTATAAACGACATTGTAAACCACCTTCCTGGAGGAATTAGAATGGCAGGAATCCAAATCAATGTGTTGCTATATGCTGATGACTTGGTTATATTATCAGAATCGAAAGACAATTTACAATTGATGATAAACCGGCTGTCTACATACTGTGAAAAGTGGGGACTTGAAATCAACACCGAAAAATCAAAAATTATGATTTTCTCGCGTTCCAATCGAACTGAAGTCGGAAGCAATTGGGTGTACAATGGAAGGCATTTGGAAGTGACAAATGAATATAGGTATCTTGGGGTGAACCTTAACCCAAGGCTAAATTTTAGTAAGCACCTTGCCGAAAAAGCCAAGGCCTCTCAAAGTCTTATAAACTTAACATGGAGAAAGATTTTTACAAACAGCCGTACACATTCGTCTACCAAATATCAAATCTTCAATTCAGTTGTGAAGTCAACTCTGTGCTATGCAGCTCAAGTTTGGGGAATGGAAGAGTATGAGGTAACTGAGAAACTTCAGAGGAACTTCATCAGAAAAATTTTCAATCTACCAATCAACACACCGAATTATGCGATTTATTTAGAAACCGGCTTGCCAAAGATATTTACCAGCACCCTGAAACTACAAGCTGATTATCTACTCAAAGTCTTAGGTTTTCGAGATGAACGTCTGAGTAAAAAGATGCTGCTATACGAAGTTAGGAACAAAGACTGGTGGTTTAATAAATGGCAACAGATCGCCACTTCTTTTGGCGAAGATATAGAAATTGATCCAAACAACATTCTTGGTGTAAAGGAAAAGCTTTATAGAATTATTCAGCTGAATGAAGACTCGGTTCGAAATCTGCTTGTAGAAACAGCTACTGAATCTGAAAGCCGAATATTATACAGTCAGTTGAAATTTAATCTGTGTAACAATAATTATTTTCAAAATTCTCTAAGTCCCAAAGATATTTCTCTAATATTTAAAGCAAGATGCGAATTATTATGCCTCAACGGAAGACCTTACAATGGGAGTTACAACCAGTTTTGCACACTATGCAACACAAGATCCAAAGAAGTCCAATTTTTCGACAAGAGAGATTTGCGTATTTTGGAAAATTCTCTCTCTCAATGCAGGAGACAATACAAATATTGGATGGACCAGATTGGATAAAACTTGCCAATTATCTAAAGGAAACTTGCAGATTTAGGAAACTAATCATGACTGAATATGATTGATCTACGATAAAAAAAAATATTAAATGAAAACTGAAAATTAAAATAATAAAGTATATTTAAAATCAATAGAAGAAATTAAAGTTGTTAGTCGAGCTGACGGCAATGCCAAAGCGTTTATATTCATAAATAGTTAATGTAAATGTATGTTAAAAATTGTAAATAAATGAATGGATTACTTACTTACTTACTTACTTACTATGTGAAAAGAGGCAAGGAAGCGGTGAATCTCGTTACACTTAAGGCAAAGTCTTCTATGGAAGAATGGCATCAAAAGTTTGGCCATACTAATATTGATTATTTACTAAAAATGGACAAAATGCAAAGTGTTTTAGGTCTTAAAGTTAAAGGTCAAAGGAATGATTTTATTTGCGAAGCATGTATAAGAGGAAAACATGCAGCGTCACCATACCCCGCAAGTGATTTAACCCGAACAAACGATTTACTGGAAATTGTCCACAGTGATCTTTGTGGGCCGATTAGAACTTCATCTATAGGAGGAGCTAAATATTTTGCAAGTTTTATTGATGATAAATCGCGATGGTGCGAGATTTACTTTCAGAAAAATAAAAGTGACATTTTTTGTGCTTTTAAACAATATAAATCATTTGCAGAGAGGCATACGGGAAAGAAAATCAAATACCTTCAGACTGACAATGGACTCGAATATTGCAATCACAAATTCGACACATTCTTGGAAGACATTGGCTTTCACGGAAAAACACGGAGAACATCGAAGAGGAAATACCCGAATCAGGAAAAGATAAGCCAACAATGAAAAGAAAAAAATGCTCGAAAGAAAATCATGAAAAAAAATATCCAAAGAAGAGACATTTCTTGAGAACAGCTGTGCGTACACCACCGCCATATAAAACCCTGATCACTCCTCAACTAACAAACCCACAGAAAGTATAGAATGCACCCGTGAATATGAATCCGCGAATATAGTCCTCGATGAGGACCCGTTGAACATAGAGGAAGCGTTAAGTAGAGACGAAAGTAATAAGTGGAGATGTGCTATTGATGATGGCTCATATTAAAAACAAAACTTGGGAAATTGTGAACAGACCAAACAATGAAAAAATCATAAAAAGCAAATTCGTGTTTACGACAAAATACAACTCGAACGGAGTAATCGACAAAAGAAAATGCCGGCTTGTGGCAAAAGGATTTGCACAAGTAGAAGGTGTCCACTTCCACGAAACTTTCGCTCCAGTTATAAGAGCTAGTTCTATAAGACTACTGATGGCAATGGCTGTAGCGTTGTAACTGCCTACTTAAATGGAGAGTTAAGTGAACAAATCTACATGGAAATACCGGAACTACTGGAGGAAACACTGGATAGCACAAATGCAGACCTCTTAAATGAGAGAACCAGAAATACTCTTCTGGAATGGCGAGACGGAATATCTAATGGAAATCAGCCGAAGACCTGCCTATTAAAGAAAGCTCTATATGGGCTACGCCAATCAGGGCGTGAATGGTATAAAAAATTAGATGTAGAACTAACCAATTTAGACTTACAGAAGAGCGAATATGACCCATAAAAATAAAGAAATACAAAAGAATAAAGAATTCATAATAAATCTAACAATTGAATTAATAAAGTAGCTGCAATCTATAGTTCAAAGGGAACTAGAAGCGAAAGCAGAATGAAACAATATGTTTACATTTAATTTTCAATTAATAAACACTAAGAATATGTAATCTAGTGGGGTCTTAATATTTCTATATTCTATAACATTTTTTGTATATAGGTATATTATTAGGCTTGATATTAGCTTTATGTATATAACAAAGAAAAATTTCATAAAGTTTATGAAAGTAAAACAGAATAATTTAAATTATAATGGATAATAAACTAGAAATATCCTCATAGCTTTTGTCTAAGAGCCATGATTTTACTTTCTTGAAAAAGATTTATTTCTTATGATTTTAATGTTATTTGGTAAGCTGTTGAAAAGCCTAGGAGCAGTTGCCGTAAAGAAGTTAAAGAAAATTTGCAGATTGTGATTTGGTACAATAGCAAGATTTAAATTGTTGACTCTGAGATTATAGATAGCAGAGAATCTGTTTAATTGATAGCCCGACCTTACAAAAAATATCTTTAAGACTTTATAACAGTACAAATGTTTAACAGGAAGGACTTTAAGACTTCTGAAGAGAGGCAGACTACGATCACGACTCTTTTTGTTACAAATAAGACGAATAATATGTTTCTGCGAAACTAGAAGAGGGTTGAGCTTGTTGTTATGAGTGCCACCCCAATAGGTTAAGCCATATTCTAGCCTTGAATGAACTAATCCATAATAGATACATTTTAGAAGATCTCGAGAGCAGTAGGACTTTAAAAAGTATAGTTGTCTTGTGGCAGCTATAAGATACCTCTTTAGTGCGCTAGTATGATCAGACCAATTCATTCTCCAGTCAAGCAACACACCAACATACTTAAAAGATGAAACGCTTTGTATACTAAAACATTTATCAGCGCATGTACTCGCTTCAAAAAATGTTTGTGTTCTTGTGTTCGAATTACAAATATCTTTACTGTGTTTAAATTTGCTGCAGTTCGCACAATGAAAAAAGAAATTTCCAAAGTTTAACTTCCTTCCACTCGAGCTAAAAAACATAATTTTTGTTTTGTCACTAATTACTAACTTATGTTGTTGGAACCAGTGGCCCAAGATTTCCAGGTCATGGTTTATATCAGAAATTAGATTTAACGCGGAATTACTTTGGAAAGCACATGCCATGTCGTCAGCAAATGCGTTGACTTTGCTACGATAATTTTGTGAAAATAGCGAATTGATGAAAATTAGGAAGAGTATTGGACCGAGCACTGAACCCTGAGGAACACCTATAGAAATATTTTTAGTAGAACTTAAATGACCACCGATTTTAACTCTTTGCCCTCTATTAGATAAATAAGAACCGAACCAATTTTGCATTGTACCCCTAAAACCACACTTATATAGTTTTTCTAAAAGAATTTTGTGATCAACGGTATCAAAGGCTTTTGTTATGTCAACAAAAAGAGCAGCAGTCAAATTCCTGTTATTAAAACCATTATATATATTTGTACAGAAATTTAAAAGGGCTCCCTCAGTTGAGTATCCAGAACGGAAACCAAATTGGTTTTCACTAAAAAAATGTTTTTTTTCTAAAAACTTTACCATTCTATTTTTAATAGCCTTTTCGAAGATCTTCGAAAAAACAGGAAGTAATGATATTGGCCTATAGTTATTTAATAAATTTTTATCACCTTTCTTAAATAATGGTATAACTTCGGCTTGTTTTAAGTCATCTGGAAAAACACCACTCGAAATACTTTTGTTATAGATATGGCATAAAATGTCACAAATGTTCAAAGCTATTCTTTTTATAAAATTATTTGAAAAGCAGGTAGATGTTTCAGAATTGGAATTTTTTAGTGATAGAATGATTTTATACAGTTCCGAGGACATTATTGGATCAGTATAAAAACTCTGTGAGGAGGATACAACATTATCTGAACAATCACACTCAGGAAGATCATTGCAGCTGTCCGAGACCACTTTGCTACCAATAGAAACAAAGTAGTTATTAAATTTTTCAGCTAAATCCTTGGGGTCACGAATGGTAATATTTTCATCATTAATACTATGGACTAGAGTGCTTATATACGTTTTGTTCTGAATTTCTTTAACCAATTTCCATTCCTTTCTCGAGTCACCTTTAACTTCTCGAAACTTGTTGAAATAATAATTACTTTTACACCGCGTAACATTTTTTGAAATATCTTTACATAGTTTTTTGTAAGTATTGATAATATTAGTGTTATGAGGGGATTTAGTTTTCTTTTTGTAAAGTTTGTTCTTTTCTTTAATTTTAATATGCAACTGAGCAGTTATCCAAGGTTTTAATCTTTTCATTTTATTCTTACTTTTCTTTACTTCTTTCGAACAAATGATGACGTACTTATACAATGTATCCATAAATTTGCTGTAAGCTATGGAAGGATTATCTTCGTAAATTACGTTTGTCCAACATTCATAACGCAAAAATTTATTAAGTTTTCTAAAATCAGTGATAACAGAATATGGACACGAAGAAGAGATATTTGAGTTTTTAGCAGGATTATAATTGAAACTTAAACACGTCATGCAATGATCAGATATTTGCAAATCGAAAACAGAGCTGCAGAGAAAAATTTTTCAGAATTTAAAAATCGCACCATGATGTGATCAATGCAAGTTCTTGATGAATTGGTTATACGAGTGGGTCTGTTAATACATGATTCTAAGCCATAAGATGCTAACAAAAATAAGTAGTTATCTACAAAAATAGAATCACGTAGGATATCTATATTAAATTCACCCAATAATATTATGTCATTTGATGACACACTTGATAGCAGATTTTCCAATTCTTCTAGAAACAGAATTCTCATTAAATCTATAAATACAGAATATTGTCAACATTTTTTCACACAATTTCACTTTTAAAACATCACAACTCTGCAAGTTTTCGCAGACAACATTAACGTTTATATCATTTTTTATAAAAGCGGCAACACCTCCAGAAGCATATTTATTATTGCAACATGGGTAAATTCATATCCATCAATATCAAAAAATTCTTTTTCTTCATCATAAATCCAAGTTTCAGTTAAGAAAATAAAATCTGGCTTGTTCACAAACAAGTTTAGATGCACAATAAAGTTGTCAAAATTTTTACGGATACTCCTAATATTTTGGTGAATAACGAAAAAGTTGTTTAAGTATTTCTGGTTAAAAGCGAGATTAAAGGGATCAACTTTTACGCAATCGACAGAGGGAATATAATCTTGTGGATCTTGCATATCAATTTAAAGCTAGGAGATCAGCCTCCGAGTTAACAACAATGTAATTATCATTATCCCTCTTGCGCATAAATATTCTCCCACCCTTTACCCAGCAATACTTATACATCTTTTCTTTTTTAGCTATCTGTGCAGCCTTTAAAAGATGTCTTGTTGCACCACTTAGAGATTCGTTTATAAAAAATTTTGTATTTTTCTTACAACCAAATATTTTTGATGTTAAATTATTTTTATTACTTGATTTACTCTTCATAATCATATTTTTCTTTAAACAGGAAATGAATTTAACTACTAAAACCTTTACTATACTACCTTCTGAACTGTTCTTCTTTTTAACATTTTTGACAAAACAATTATCAATATCGGCTGCAGAAACATCAGCACCTGAAGAAACCACCCTTGTAATAGCCATCTATGTGGACGACCTAATCATTGCGTCCAACGATCCTTATCAGATCACCAATATTAAGCAGAAGCTGATGCAGTTATTTGAAATGAAAGACTTAGGAAGAATACACTACTGTTTGGGACTTGAATTTAGACAAAGCGATGACTTAACAGAAATATCAATATCACAACCATGATACGCACTGGAAATACTAAAACGATTCGGGATGGAAAGCTGCAAGTCACTTTCAACACCACTTGATGCAAACATCAAATTACAGCGATCTCCAGTTGAAGAAAGTCAAGATGGTAAGCAACCTTATCAAAACTTAATTGGTTCCCTTATGTACTTGGCCGTTTCTACCCGTCCGGATCTTGCATACACTGTCAGTATGCTAAGCCAATTTAATACATGCTTTTCTGCGGAACACTGGAGTGCAGCTAAACGAGTGCTGCGTTATCTTCGGGGAACACATAACTTGGGACTAGTATTTCGAAAATCGAGGGACAAAGCTGTATGTTTTACTGACGCTGATTGGGGTGCATCTTTAGACAACCGAAAATCCTACACAGGCTTTGCCTTTAGTTGGGAGGCATGTAAGCAGAAAACTGTTGCACTTTTGAGCACAGAGGCCGAGTATGTTGCTCTGGCAGAAGCAACCAAGGAAGCTATACACTTGCAGCGACTTATAACAGAGCTGGGATTGCCACTGGACTCAATAACAATCTGCAACGACAACCAAGGAGCTCAAAAATTAGCGAAAAACCCTGCTTTTCACAAGAGGACAAAGCACATAGACATTCGTTTTCATTTCATACGTGACGTTTGTCAACAAGGAATTGGAGTATATGTGAACCAGCAAAATGACAGCTGATATACTTACAAAAGGACTGCCTCGTATTAAACATGGTATATGCACCTCATCTTTAGGGATGGATGTTATTCCTACGAGTAATTAGATAAAACTTTGAGAGAGGGTGTTGAACATACCCAAGTTTTCCCTTATTAGCTGACTGCGCCATCTTCTGGGCAATCTTAAATTATAATGAATTCTTAACGATACGAACTTAAATGTCAAAAAATTGACGAAACATTTTTTAACATCCCATTCCCTTTTTGGATTTCACCTAATAAAGTTAAGTACTCAAAAAACTGATCTTCTTTTATTTCAACCATCCTACTAAAAAAGCATAAATTCCAACATTTGCTTTACACCTTACCGTAGAACTTTTGCATGGCCTCATCTGTGCACTTTTCTAACTTCTGTCGGAAAATCTGTACTAGTAATTCCTTCTATTACGCTTGCATGTATAATTAGCAGCGCCGCTTTAAACGCCTCCTGTTCTACGCTCTCAAATCAAAAATGTCATTGCTGAAGCCAGGTGGAACACAATAAGACAGGGCATTAACAGGCGTTTTGCGATTGCAGGCTCTCGACTACCTTCACGACACCATCATTGTCTACTTGATAAAAACCATCTTCGAGTGTTTTACAGGACTCAGCTTCAAATATAAGAGAAGGACTTATATGGGTTCTGAGGAAAAGTTATTGTACTTCTCCTTTAACTGATTGCTGATTGGCTCTCTGCCTTTTAACTTCTTAAAAAGGTTGCTTCTTTAGCCCTTACTTACTGAACCTATTCGTTAGATTAATTATTCTATCAAATTTTGACGATCTTCCAAGAATACACGATTGCACACAATTGTGGTCATTTCCATCTGCTTCACTTACACATTTACGCTGCTGGAAATAAACTGTTTTATATTCTCAAAACATACTGCCCTGTCCATGTTTTATGAGGCCACCAACATATGTATGCATGAATATGAATGTACTTCTTTCTGAGCCACTGAAGTTACAGGGTGAACAGAGTGAATGGAGACAAGCCTGTAATAAATATCTTTGAAAGTGCTTCTGCCTCATATCTGCCACATTTGTCTTCTCTCATTTACTTCTATTAGTGTGCCTTCCGCAATAACTCTGCGCAACACCATTTAAAAGGCAAGTTTTTTGATTTATTAGAAACATTTATCAAATCCAAGCACCTCTGTAGGAACTCCCGAAGACAAGTTCAAGAAAACATGCTTCGTCGATTGAGGTAGTAGTAGACCAACCTCTATTCAAGTACAGCTAATGCAATTTGATGTCCATCTCCAGCTCCAGCTCCATCTAAAATCTCATTCGAATTAACTGCGTATCCAAGGCAATTACGTAGCCTTTTATGACCTTATTAAGTTCGTCCCATTCGTCGTGGCCCAAGGGGAGCCATTCAAATTCCTTTTACAAAATGGTTCTGATCTCCACTCGTCCTTGGATTGGAGAATTGTAACCTACCTCAAAGCGATTTATCTTTTGAGTTACTGCTGTACAGGCACACCTACGAGTATGATTTTGACTACCCGTCAGCGTTACCAATGAACCATACGCTTTGCAATTCAACCGCAGTCCTGTTTTTTGATTAATTGAACTGAAGGACTTCGCTGTAAAAATCCTTAAAAGGGTCATTATAAAAGAACTGCAACGGTCACAGTAGCCACTTACTGTTGGCATTTTAATTATGTAAGTGTAAATTAATTATCGGTGTTCCTGCTTGACTATTGCTTCCGCTCTTCAATTACCACCTTAAATTATCAACCCCCTCGTCGATTGGAGGGAAATGTCAGAAAATTTTGTTTTCCCAAAGAGGAAATGGATAATCGGAACTGGATGACATCGTATTCAAGAAACTGGGGCTACACCACCCCAATTGGCCAACGTGGAGAGATGACTAAATTAATTACCGGAGACTGTAGACTTGAATTGTGAATACATCCCCGTTTTGAATGAGGGTGCGGCCGGTGGTGGAATGTCGGTAGTGACCTACGTGCGCACAGAGAGTGATGCTTTCGAAGGACATGGAGTGGAGTAGAAGGAGTGGAGTGAAATTACTTCAAATTACCATCGATGCCTTCATTTCGGTCCGCTCGTCGGAATCATTGGGGTATTTTGATTTTTGTGTACTAATTGAAGGGTAATTAAGAGACCGGAGCAAACTAGAAGATTTTCCTCTTATTTTCGAAATGGATTCTCATACGTGCCTGCCATTGCAATTAATTTCAGAACTTACCCAAGCAGACCGAGCGGTGGAACATTCTTGAGGGCCCAGCGCCAGTGAAATGGAATTCAATGGGATCGTCGAACGAATTTGGAAATTGATATTTTCTCGTCAATATGGGCTTGCATGGTCTATGATTCAATTAAGGGTAAATTGGAAAAGGTGAGCTTACGAGTACCTTCATTGTTTGTATTTTGTATTTTGGAATTTGAAATGTGATCTTGAATTCTGGAGGCAGGAGTCATGAAGTCTGTTGAACAATGACAGATTTGAAAAGTTGATAGAAAGGGATATTTATGACTTATTGCTGCGAGTTATTTTAATAAGGAACTACGAGTATTTGGGCTGGAGTAATTTGTCTCAGTCTAATGAAAGGTCAAAAATGATTGAGAATTTGAACTCGGAAATGAAATTTCTAGATACGCACGAGGCAATCTTATTTATCTGCTGGATGTTGCGCAATTTTTTATTTTTTTTTTTGTTTTTTTTTTATAATTGGCGCTCTCACAGGGATTTATGTACCCTTAAGATGTTTGCATATAGCGCGGGCGAAAGGAAGTTAGGGAGGGAAAAAAGAGAGATACAGATGTGCGTTGGTTTTGAATGTATGCAAGTTATACTGGCTTGGGAATGAAGAGTTCGTCAGGGCATTCCATAAGTGAGTTGTACGGCTTAGGAAAGAATCACGATATTTCAGAGTACGTCCGAAGATTGGCTTGAGGGTGAACTGATCAGCATTCATAGTGAGACGGGTATTACGGTTGAAAGTTTGAATGGGCGGAATGCTACTGGCGATTTCAGTGGAGCACTGGTGGTAGAAATAGTGATAAAACAAAGTGAGACAGGAGACATTACGTCGGTGTTCGAGGGTATCAATTGACTGACTGATATTAGTATCATCAATGAGCTTTATTTCACGATTTTGAATCCTATCTAGCAGATGCAGAGATGTTTTAGGAGCACCTGACCAGATGTGGGCATTGTACTACAATTTTGGGCGGATGAATGCCTTATATATTGAGGCCAGATCAGAGGAGGTAAAATATTTCTTACATCGCTTGAGGAAACCTAGACATTTCGCAGCATTTTTGGCGACATCAAATATGTGGTCATTCCAACGTAAGTTGTCATTGACACACATACCGAGAATGGAAAGTTTTTCGGTTTCGACGATGCAAGTGCCATTCATGGATAATGGCTGGGTGTTTAAATTTCGACAGCAGACAGCATTGTGTTTTGGAAGCATTAAATTCCACTCTGTTGTTAGTTCTCCAATTGGTTATGCTGTTGATATCAGAATTTAATGAGCTTAGTATACGCTGCGGTTCTCGTTCTACAGCCGAAGAGCAGGGCCTTGAGTCCGGGAACGATTATGAAAAGCAGAGAGTACTGTCATCCAAGGAATATATTGGATTAGAAGTAGCAGTCAAGAGATCATTAATGAAAATTAAAAAGAGTGTCGGAGACAGAACAGAGCCCTGGGACACACCAGCATTTATTTTTTGAATATCAGACTTGAAACCGTCCAAGACAACTTGAATTGAACGTTCCGAAAGGTAATTTCTAATCCATTGCAGAAGAGAGTCGTCGATCCCAAATGCACGCATTTTCAACAAAAGAGCCTGATACCAAACTCTGTCAAATTCCTTACAAATATCAAGTGCAACTATCTTGCTTACGCTTTGGTTCCACTTTTCGGTGAGACATGCCATCAAATCACCAGTGGACCTGTTGCTACGAAAACCGTACTGCCGGTCATTGGGAAGTTTTCGTGTTTCGAGATATTTCATGAGCTGACGGTTTATCAGCGTTCCCATGACCTTGGAAAGAAGGGACGTAAGTGCAATGGGTCTGTAGGAGGAGAGAGAAGATGATTCGCCTTTTTTAAGGACGGGCTGTACAAATGCTGTTTTCCATCTGCTCGGGAAGAGTCCTAAAGAATAGGATTGATGAGAAAGCTTACGCAGTGGTTTTGCCAGCGTGGAAGAACACCTCTTCACAAGAAGGGGAGATATACCATCTGGACCGGCGGATTTATGTATGTTGAGATCTATAAGTATTCTTGCTACTACACGAGTGCGAAAGTAGATTCGTCCCATTAAAGATTCGACGCACTCAAGTGTAGGCGGAGACAAAGCACAATCTGGGAGTGTTAAGCTGGCCGCAAAGCTTGCAGCAAGTAGATTGGCCTTGTCCAAAGAGCTGACAGTTGGAATGTCATTGTAAATGAGCGTTGGGATGGAGGATGAGGCGGAATTTCTAATGTTTTTGACGAACGAAATACATTGCAGTATTTTTTGCCTCAGTTTTTGGTCGTATAGGAATTTCACACGCTTAAGATAAACGTTGCAGTTAGTCCTGGCTCGTTTAAACTTTTTTCGGTTTTCCTCTGTTAGGTTGGTCTTGAAGGACCGAAAAAAACATTTCTCTAAGATGAGGGATAAAGGATCTCATTCCAAAGAGAATAGTGTCTGTGATCATATCAGCAGCGGCATCCACGTCGTTATCGAGGAAGCATAACGACCAGTTAACGAACTCGTTAAAGGTAGAATTGCTGTCCAGTTTGGGGCTTCTACGTATAAATAAAGCAATAGTGGATAATTTGCTTACGGAGATGGAATTTTAACCAGATGAAGTTGAATTCCGGATTGGAACAGGGATTACACTGTGGTGGAATTTGTTAACCAACATCACTACGCAAGTAGATGGCGAGACCGCGGTGAGAAAAGAATAATGGTACTAGTTCATATCTGATCTGAGAGGTGTGGTCGGGGATCTACCTGTGTTTCACTAAGTGCCAAAACAGCTGGTCTGTACTTACAGACATGAACGTACGCAGAAAAGTGATTAGTTTTTAGCCTGCGTATATTGGCTACGATTATCTTGAATTCCCTAGTCATAATCACAGCCAAACACAGAAAACACAAACACCGACGATACTAAGCAAGGCAGTGAAGTGAAAATTCAAACGTTGCATTACCGAACCAAATTGTTGTAGGTGTTATGCCCTTACAACAAAAGAAACTGTGCTCCAACCAAATTCACACTCACAACCGCTATCCATCAGTTGGTACATGCACTCAGTCATTGTTTTTGCCGTACGATGGAGTAATACAGCAACTGCAGTGACAGCATCTGCAGTATGGATGCCCGCCCTATGATTTTTTTTTTTTTGCTACACTTCACGCTTGTTGTTGTTTTTTTTTTATTCTCCATTCGCGCGCGTGAAACAGTAATGGTTGGAATGTTTTTTTTTTTTGCGCGATATCACGAGTTTTTACGAGTGCACTGGTGTCGGGTGTGCACTCGTCGGTGGTCAGCTCGCTACTCGCAACTTGTAATGCACAAGCGATTCAAAGCTATGCTTACATAGCGTCTGGACAGCTTCTGGAGCACGTAAAATACCCAAGATCTTGGAATTACTTCGGCAAATCAATTTAATTTTTCAAATTATAAAATAACGTTCGATTCTAATTTAGCTGTGAATTAGAATAAAGTCGAAGTTTCGGCAACTACAAGTGAAAATTAATTGATTTTTTTTTTCATGCACCTAGGCATGACACCATCGCTCGGCTAAATCTGAAACTAGTGACAATCATACGAACGCATACTACTACTCTATTATAGCTCTATAGCTATTACAAATATGTCTTATGTTGGAATATAGGCCACTCAGACCTATTAACAAATATACGTACCGACTGGGAGTGATTCCAGAAAACAAAGATGATACTAAACGTCGTTCATCAAAACAAAGAGCAACTAGAGCGAGACGTGGAAACGATTTAATGATTTAAACCAATCATCCTTGATAAATACGAGGCAAATCAAAAGAAAGATAAAAGCAAATATCCAACATAGAGAAATTAAAGAAATTGTATTGGATCAAGGACGAACGAATAGAATATGGCAGCAGACAAGATGCCCTTGAGATGAAACCAATTTAGATAACCTCTCTCAACAACTTAAAAGAGAAATCACAGCTTTCAAAGAGGAGTCAAACAAAAGCGTCCTTAAAGGATTGACTAACGGCAATACACGAGTAGTTGGTTATTATTTGTGGGAAGCAAATGGATATATGAAATGCTTTTTTCATAAAGCAATTTCACAGATTTTTTTTTTTTTTTTTTCGTGTGAAGGTGAGAAATTTTCATAGACACTATAGGTCCGGAGCTTATAATGATATTCTTACTCTCTAAAAACACCTCCCTTATGCAAACCACGACTGAGTTCACACTCAACAAGCAGTTCTTCTATCGCATTTTATTTTGTTTTTATAAGATATCCTGCAGGCGATTTTCCATTGAAAATTCCTGTGTACTTTAGAAAATTACGCGCTGCTAATCACCGCGCTAAATCGAGAGGCTTAGTCCTTTTCAGACGGCGCAATAAATTTGTCTCGTCGAGGATCTGTTGAACAGAAATATTCGTATGAACTTGTAATCGATTATTATGTTTTCGCGCAAACATTTTAATTACGTTCTGAATGTTTTCGACTCCTAAGTCTCTGTGGATATCATCGTTTCTAATGTACCACGGCGCATTAACAATACCTCTTAAGATCCTTACTGTGAATGTGAATTCACTGATTAGGCTCGAACGACGAGCCGCACTATTTAAGTTGCTTGAGGACCAAGCGCCTGATGTGCTTTTGGTTAGCGAAACTAAGCTTACCAAAGGACACAAAATGAGGCACAGAAGATACAAAATAGTACGGAGAAACCGACCCAACTCCATTCAGGGAGGAGGCGTTGCGATTTTCGTAAGAAAAGGTATTCGTTTCATAAGAGTATACAGTCGTGTAGTACTTAGGTTCCGGGTGCTGGAAGCATGCATCGTGTATATCCCCCTCCGTAGTGGAAAGCGGTTGTACATGGTGTCTGTCTATGCACCTAAGGCTACTCAATCCACTTTATTCATCTCAGAGCTCGAGACACTTTTTTGATTTCTGAGGCTGGAATTGGAAAACAACTATTTTATTATCGGCGGAGATTTCAACGCCAAGCATAGCGATTGGGGAAATAATACACCAAACACTAGAGGGAATCTACTATTCAATTGGCGCGGTCAGCACTATAATGTATCGAATCGGGCTTAAGGCGACGGATAGTCCGTCGTTTCACAGACACGGTCCTATTCTTCTGCTGTTCGACTCACGAATACAATACATTGCGGTCTCAACACCGAAATAATTGTTCCAAATGAAATTGCGGAATTGGATGAGTTTGTTCAAAGGCATTCCTACAATTATAGTAGTGTGCGTTGGACTCACTTCACCAGAACACTGACTAGAGCACTGTCCTCGAATTCGCTCTACCCACCGTCCAACAGAAATCTCTCAAACGAGGAGATTGACAGGTATCTAAGACTAATGGACGAGACAATCAAACGAACAGTGGACAAAACGATACCGCGGTATCAACACACTGACGAAGAAGACTTATTCCGCAATGCAACTATTGACGCACTGCACCGACAGAAAAGTAGACTGCTGTCAAGACTAAAAACATTGTACAGACAGTTTACTGACAGACATAACCCGGAGATCATGACACTGAAGTCGTCGATTAAAAACCTCCAAACATTAATAAAGGAAAATTACAGAGCATCTGTAAGTTTGTATTGGAACAATAAAATTCGGGCTGTAAACACCAGCAACCCGAATATGTTCCCGCAAATAAATAAAATATTTCGGGGAAATAATCAGAACGACCTTCCATGTCTTAAAATCGCCCGAACGACGAACAACGAACAAATACAACTTCTTTGTTATCGAGGATCCGCAGGAGCAGGTAGAGGCTATAGGAGCGACTTTCCAGGAAGTGTACAAGGCAAATGCTATCATTGGCCCGAACCACGATCTGGAGAATCGAGTCCTTTTGCACAATTTCTACCTTCGAAATGAAATTGTGAATTGGCGATTCGAGAGCTCGGGTTTCATCCAGTTCAGTGACGAAAATATGGCAAATAATGCCATCACCAACGATAGGGTACTACCCCCGTTCATTTCGAAGGAAGAGCTCCAAACGATCTTCGAATCGCTTAGAAGTAAGAAATCAGTGGGAACCGATGAAATACCGAACATTGTGCTTCGACATCTCCCTCTAGAAGCGGTGGACATTTATACCACCCTGTTTAATAATGCAATGAATAACGCACATTATCCAGCGCATTGGAAAACTGCGGTGGTACATCCCATCCCCAAAAGGGACAAAGACACTTCCAATCCGGCGAATCTCCGATCGATCAGTCTTCTTCCAAACATCAGTAAGGTGTTCGAGAAGGTGATCAATAGAGTCCTGACTAAGTGGGTTGAGGACAAACATATAGTTCCGGATAATCAATTCGGTTTCAAGGCGGGGCATGATATCATTCATGCTGCGTCTAAACTGGTTTCTGATATCCAATGGAACAAAGGCAAGAACCGGTGCACTGGTGCCTGCCTGATTGACTTGGAGAAGGCCTTCGATACCGTATGGTTAGAAGGACTCTTTTTCAAGCAGGGCAGGTTGGGCATTAGTAAACCACTGCTGTATATTCTTTTTGATATGCTCTCCAGTAGACAGTTCATCGTGAAGAATGGCGATGTGACTTCCGCTGGAACATTTAACATTAAAAACGGTCTGCAACAGGGTGCGGTAAATTCGCCGATCCTATTCAACATTTACACGAGTGATCTGATAGGTTCACTTCACCATGCCATAGCGTACGCAGACGACATAATCGCGTACAGATCAGGTCCAAAGATTGAGGTCATTAATATACTTTTGCAGCGTGACTTCGACAAAATTAAACGATATTGCGATGACTGGAAGTTGAAAATCAACTTTCAGAAGTCGGAAACCATTTTGTTTAGGACGCCTTTGTCTGGGGCCTCTAGGGACACCAGAAAGAATTGGCGAAAGTTTTCTATCGTCGGACAACACGGACAGCCACTTGCTTGTCGAAATATAGTCAGATACCTTGGGATCTGGCTAGATCAATTTCTGTATTTTAACAAACATATAGATGTTGCTCTGGCCAGAGCCAAAGGTGCTTTTCCCCTTACAAAGAGACTGTTTTATAACAGCCAACTCGATGCGAGGGTGAAGGTAATCTGCTACATGGCCCTTATCAGGCCCATGCTTGTATTTGGATGTCCCGTGTGGTTCAACGTGAGAGCAAGTTTCTTGGAAAAGATTCGGGTGTTTGAGAGGGCTTGTCTTAGGACTTGTCTTCGCTTATACAGAACACCAGAGTCTGACTACATAAAATTCTACCCTAATGAGGTCTTGTACAATAGGGCGAACCTAATAAGAGTAACAATTTTGTCATTAAGTTGACTCGAAGGTACTTTGCAAGAGCAATGACCTCATCGAACAACCTGATATCCGGGGCTTACTACGTAAATTATGTGTATCACGAGAGAGTTCGCTTTGACGGCTTTATTCCTCCAGAAGCGTTCCTCTATTTAGATAGCAAAGGTCTGATCCAGTACAAACTGGCTGTGCCGCTAATCTTCCACGTCGCTCGAACAGCTGCGGACAGGCGACTCAACTACGACAGAGACGTCGCACATGGCAGTGCAGAGCGTTTCCGGTTCAGTAGGGTGGTAGGGAGTCGCGACATGAGGGATGTTGTTCGGCAGCACCAACACTTTTGGTGGCTGGTTGAAGGGGAGGATGCTTCGTCGTCGAACTCCTCCAGTGATAGTTAGCTTCATGTGAAGCAAGGTGGGCCAGCCTATATTGTTGTTTTTTTTTTTGTTTTTTTTTAGCCATGGCCGGCTTACATAGTTTTAGGTAGGTTTAAGTTAGATTTTAAGAAAAAAAAAATAAAAACAAATATATATACATACATATATTTATATATTATGTATATATATATTATGTATGTATATATATGTATTTATGTATGCATTAGATGTAAGTAGGTTAAGTAGGTTAAGATTTATTTTTATGTAGATTGTAGGCTTTTAGTTTTAAGTTTTATAAAAAATTAAAAAAAAGTCTAGATACTAAGTTTTTTTGATTAAAATTTCTTTTCTTAGTTTTAGTATTAATAAATGTAAAAATAAAATAAAATTAGACTGTAAGATTCGTCGAAAGACATAGTTTAAGTGTTAGGTTTAACTTAGAGCGCCCGCGTTGGGTAAGTAAGTTAGTATAAGATAATTTTAAGTTATTTAAGCTAATTTTTAAGCATTTTTTTGTCTAGCATTTAAGCACAGATAATAAATCTATACAGATGTCTCATCGCTGTAGTTCAATTTTTGTCGGCTAGCCGACACTCGTCCCGCCGACACGAGCTTTCGGAATGATGTAAAGCTTTTTTATTTTCGCTCTTTCTTGCTTTGTTTACTGAGAGATTTTTTTTTCTCTCACCACAAGTTAAGGGCATTGGCAAAAGGAATATGAAAAACAATTGCAAGGGTTTTGCGGGAAGGGGTATGAAGACTTGGCTGTTTGTTTTCATTCGACTGCAATAGGAAATTATGTAATTTTTCATGAATTGGTATTTTGTTTGAGCGTATGGGTGTGTATGTAAGAAAGAACAATTCAAAGGCTGGAAAAGTCGAATATTTCTTTACATTTTGTAATTGAAGTTTGACGAGCAAAATATTATTCGTGTTATTAATATGCAGTGCATGTAAATAATGAGTAATTGAATTGAACTGAAGTGATGAAATGAAGTTTTCGGATATGAAATTGTTTCGTTTCCCTAAAAAAGGCACTGTTAAATATGATGAATGGTTAGCTTTGACGGAGGAGTCTCGTGAACATATAATATGCCATAAAAAACCTTACATTTGCAGCAAACATTTTGAAAATGCCTTTTTGGGAAGAAAATATTTAAAAACAAACTCTTATCCCTCTCTCTTTTTAAAACGAAGCGAGAGTGTTCCGAACTCTGAAGACGGTTCTGTTTGCTTTGATCCAGTCAAAGCTAAGATTACTTCTGAAAATTATAAAGATTTAAAACTGAGTTCGAGTGAACCTACAATAGGGGAACTAAATTTGGCTTCTAAAAATTTATTGAGGACAAAATTCAATGATCACATTGAATTTGCTTGCGCCAATTGTGAGGCTTATGTAAAAAGGCAATCTTTTTACATTAGGAGAATTGAAAAGCTCAAGAAATTGAACAATCTCTTGAGAATAACTATTAAAGAAAATCGAAAATCGAAACCAAATTTATTAAAGAAAATTCGTCGTTTAAAAGAGGACAAGAAAAGGCTACAAGCGCGTGAAAAGCAAAACATTCAAGGGAAAATCGATTCATTGCTTGGATTTCACCAAAATGCTATGACATTTTCGAAGCTCATCTTATCACAGCGTAAAAATGAATACACCGAAGAGGAGAAATGGATTTCGCAGTGCATCTTTTTTCGTTCAGCTGCCGGATACAACTTTTTGCGGGATCAACTTGAGATACACTTGCCGCATTCATCTTCATTGCACAGGTGGATTAAAATTAAAAGTCTGTCCCCTGGCTTAAATAGAAATGTTATGCAGGAAATTAAGGAAATAACCTCGAAATTACCACCAAAAGACAAAGAAGTTGTGGTTATATATAGGCCAAGAGCAGTGATCAATTATTATACAGGTATATAAAGGGTCCGCTATCTAACTTTTTTTTTCAACTAGTGCTTATTTCGTGAATGGTAACACTTAGCTCATGTCTGATTTGACAGATAATTAGTTTTATCCTTCCGGTTAATAATGGAAAATAATTTCATTCAAATGGCTGCCTCGGCTGGCCATGCAGTAGCCTACACGATCGGTCCAATTTTTAAGCACATTATCGATTGTGTGCAGCTGTATTTCACCAATGTATTGTCCTTTAAAGCGTCAATTGTCTCTGGCTTGTCGGCGTAACACTTATCTTTTACGGCACCATACAAATAATAGTCCAACGGTGTCAAATCGCAGCTCCGAGGTGGCCAAACGACATCAGCTCTGCTGCTGATAATGCGATCTTCAAAAACAGGGCGCAAACCATCGAGTGTAGCTTCGGCTGTGTGGAACGTAGCGCCGTCCTGTTGAAACCAAATGTTGCCAATATCCTCCTCTTCAATTTTTAAGAACAAAAATTCGTTCAACATGGCCCGATAATGATCGCCATTGACTGTAACGGCCACTCCTTGCTCATTTTCGAAGAAAAATGGCCCAATTATGCCTCTGGACCAAAATCCGCACCAAACAGTGACTCGTTTTTGGTGTATCGGCTTTTCAATGTATGCGTGCGGGTTTTCTGTGCGACAATTTTGCTTGCTTACATACCCGCCAAGATCAAAATGCGCTTCATCTGAAAAGATGATTTTTTTTGGCAAAATCGGCATCTTCTCTAAGTCGATCGCAGGCCCACTTAGCGAAGCGTAGTTCAAGCGTATACACAACCATATTCGTTCAGCGGAAGGATAAAACTAATTATCTGTCAAATCAAACTTGAGCTAAGTGTTACCATTCACGAAATAAGCACTAGTTGAAAAAAGAAAACGTTAGATAACGGACCCTTTATATAGATAATACTTTGTACATATATTGGAATATATACGTGGTGTGTCCCAAAAGTAATGAGAATAATTTTTTTAAACCACATGTATCAAACATAAAATGAATTGTCACCTTCAAAGTAGGTCCCTTGAGAGCGTACACAGCGATCCCAACGGTGCTGCCACTCTTCGTAGCAATGCTGGAAGGCAATTTCTAACATCGCCTTCAAAGCCTTGGTCGTAGTTTTTTACATTTTTCTACCTACATTTTCTACCGTGCGTTCGGTACGTTTTGAGTTTGGGGAATAAAAAAAAGTAACACGGGGCCAGGTCAGGACTTTTGGGACACGTCATTGATATAGACACTTCAGGATGGCCAAAATCTGCTGCCATTGTAAAGTATATTTTATCGAGCAAAGATAACCCCGTCATTTACCAAATCGTATAATTTGTCACTGTAAATGCTCATTACTTTAGAGGAGTTCCTCTTCCCCTGGGTTAATGCAAACTGAACAAATGACACCTTGTCGAAGATTACGACCAGAATAAGCCTAGGCAACCGCACTGGTTTAACAAATTGGATCCAAAGTCTCTACTCCAAGGAACATTGATTTTGCTAGTTAAAATATGGCTCATTCATGGCTGTCGGAAAAATATTTCAAATATTTTCCTTACTTACTTAGGTGGCGTTACAGTCCGGGGTGGACCAGGACCTCAACCAACAAGCCTTTCCACCTGGCGCGATCTTTCGCCAGCTGTTTCCAGCGGTGCTGCACTCCAAGTTGGTTGAGATCCCATTCCACTTGTTCGAACTCCCATATATTCGGCCGTACATTACTGCATTGTCCCCGAGTCTCGGAATTGAAGATTTTCGATCTTTACATACAAATATTTTGCGTACAGTTTTAAAAACTCCCTTTTACATAACTTGAAAGAAAAGGGAGCAAATATGTACTCGTAAATAACATATACATACATTTTGCGAATAAGTTCGATGTTGCTCAATGCTTGGAAATTTATCAAGTTTTGTACGAGTAGGTACTTAATTGTCTGAGCACAAAATTAAAATCGGAAAATTGGTCTAGCGCTCATGTACATACTCGTACGTATATCTTCAACGTCATAACATGTATTAGCCCTTAACACCTCGTGCTTCAAATATCAACCACTTTTATAGTGTGGTGCAACGTCATACCCACCCTCTCCAGCACGTCCGCATTAAGGACCATCGATCTCATGATCTTCAAAATTATATTCCTACCCCCATTTAATTTACATTGCGTAACAAGTTATAAACAAAATAACAAGCACACGTACATAAACCCAAGTAAACCGGTTATGCTGGGCAACGTCAACGTACGAGGGCGGGTCAATAAGTCCGTGACTTTTTGAATTTCTGACCTCTTTACTGAAACAGCAACACTGCTCCTGTCAACAGGCATCTGTCAGTTGACTCCTGTCAAAATTTAAACTTGCTGCGTCAGTTAGTTTGTGTTTGACAGCTATTTTTATCAGACTACTCACTAATTTGAGGAGAAAATGGAAAAAAGTGAATTTCGTGTGCTTCACTTCACAGGAAGGTTTGGCGTTGTTTAATCGCAATATGGAGGAGTTTTTGCGCCGTTTTGTAACCGTGGACGAAACATGGATCCATCACAGCACACCAGAGAACAAACAACAGTCAAAACAGTGGGTTTCTAAGGGTGAATCGGCGCCAAAGAAGGCCAAGGTGGGTTTGTCAGCCAATAAAGTTATGGCGACTGTTTTTTGGGATGCACGCGGGATAATCCACATTGACTACCTTCAAAAGGGAAGAACAATCAATGGGGAATATTATGCCAACTTATTGGACCGATTCAATGACGATTTGAAAAAAAAAACCGACCTCATTTGGCCAAGAAAAAAGTTCTTTCCACCAAGACAATGCAAGGGTGCACACATGTGCAGTTGCCATGGCAAAAATCCATGAATTGGGCTATGAATTGCTCCCTCATCCACCCTATTCTCCAGATTTGGCTCCGAGCGACTACTTCTTGTTCCCAAACCTGAAGAAATGGCTTGGTGGAAAAAGATTTGACTCCAATGATGAAGTCATCTCGCAAACAAAGGCCTATTTTGAGGACCTCGACAAATCATTTTTTTTGGAAGGGATAAAAAAATTGGAGAAGCGTTGGACAAAGTGTATAGAGCTCAAGGGAGACTACGTTGAAAAATAAAATTATTTTTTTATCAAAAAATCTGTGTTTTATTCCAAAAGTCACGGACTTATTGACCCGCCCTCGTATGTTTTTTTTTTTTTTTTTATTTTGTTCACGTATTGTTTTTGCACGATAAACGACTTTGCATGCGTGAGTGACAAGTGGCAAGAGCAAAAAGCGAAAAGAAATAAAATGATTTTTCAGCTTTTGAAAAAAGCTTTTTTTTTGTTCGATTTCATTTTCATAGGACAAAACTTCCCATATGAATGAGATATCTGTATAGATTTATTATCTGTGATTTAAGAGTAATTTAAGTTGAAAAAATAAAAATGCATTTAAACTGAAAAAAAAAGTGATACCTCGAAGAACTTTGTTTTGGAATGGGGTGACTGCGCTAAGTGTCACATAAAACGATTACAAATACAGCAAAATAAGATACTCTACCCGCGATCTACACAGCAAAGCTAATCTTGAATTGATCTCCGCTAGGATACTTGCTCTTACCGAAAGATTTATGGTCAGATGTGATTTATCTGACAACCCACTAGTAAACGAACTTAATAATAGCTATAACCGACAAGAGGCGTGACGTCTTCTTTTTCGGCACAAACACTCTCTTGGTAAGTATAATTTAGCTGAACGAAGAATTTTTGCACGACTGAAAAAAATTCGGGGTCGAAAGGGTTAAAACGAATTTTTAGAGGCATATTAAGTGGATGTTTTAGGCATTTTAATTTAATTTATTCTTACGTCTTATTTTCTTTAATAATGGACCATTAATCAATTAAAGATTGGCTTCAGAAAAAAGGTATGTCTACGGAAGGTGAGAAAAAACAGCTGTACAAACGTTTTAAAATATCTCAAAGTGATCAAAAGGAAAAACTATTTATGAGCTCGTCTGATGATTTCGAAAAAACCGTGAAAGAAGTGACAGGAGCTAGTGGCTTCAGTAGAGTGGCAGACATTTCTAATGGTGATTTACAAGCAGATCTTAACCGTAGGTTGGAATTACTTCACCGAGAACGCATGCTATTGGAAAGTGAGCGAGTATTATTGCAAAGATCGGAAGAGGAGTTTCAACCAAAGATGTTACTGAAGGATGTCGTCAGCACTATTCCCGAGTTCAACCAAGCGGATAAAATGGCACTGTATCGGATTGACCCATTGGTCAATCATGTAGAGCGCCTTCGAAATATCTTCAAGTGGTCTGATCAGATGATATTTTGTGCTGCTCTAATGAAATTTCAAGGATCTGCTAAATTATGGTTGAAGTCGGAACAATATCTTGGATTGGGAAGATTTTAAAAAGAAATTCAAAGAGCATTTCCATCAGTCACAAATGATGCACAATTGCATGCAAAACTTGTCGCAAGGCGTAGAAATCCAAAAGAAGCAGTCGAAGATTATTTTTTTGAGGTACGGATTCTAGCAAAGCGTGGAAACTTTTCGGAAGCAGCTATAATTCAATACATCATCATTGGACTGGATGATACTGAGATGTCGAATTTGCTGTCAGAAGTTTGAAGATTCCATTGAACTTTTGGAAAGAATCAAATGGATCGAAAGCATCAGTGAGCAGGGAAACGCGTGAAAGAGCAAAGTACAATCGAAGACAACTTGGACAGCTACAAAGGATGTGAAGACAGTGAGTTCTGATGCAAAAAGTAATTTCGACCCCGAGAAGAAACAAATTGTTTGTTTTAAATGTTTTCTGATGAATCACAAGAGTTCGAGGTAATTGTTGGACGTTCAGGTTTGGATCAGCAACAGTTTGTCATCAATATAGTAGCGGGGAAGCTGGAAATACTAAGAAGCACAGAGGTAGTCGTACCAGAGCAGGAACGAACCACGATTGTTGACTCTAGTATCCAATCGCATGAAAAGAAATTGCCGATCAAACTCGAGGACTTCAACATTGATGAGGATTTACCCCTCACCATCAAAGCTGAATTGGCTAAGGGAATTAATTTACATTGCTCTTAGTATTGCAGAATTGGGCCATGTTATGGGTGAAGAAATCCAAAATCAAATTGAATACAGAAGAACCAACTGTGGTCGAGGAAATGGTACAAGAACTGCTAGATTGTGGTATAATCAGGGAATCATCATCTAAAATCACATCGCCAATCGTATTAGTGCCGAAGAAGGACGGAACGCTTCGTATGTCTCAACTCCATCAATATCAAGGAGAAACATCCGAGAAACATCGTGGACTAGCAGTTGAACCGATTGGGTAGTTCGAAATATTTCACCGTTCTGGATATGAATTCTGGCTACTTCCAAATTAGTGTTGCAAAAGAATCAAGACATCTTACTGCGTTCCAGGCGCATAACAGACAGTTGGAGTTTTGCAGAATGCCCTTTGGACTGGTGAATGCTCCACCTGTATTTTAACGTTGTGTAGATCATGTCATCAATAAACTCTATATAGAAGGGGTTATAGCGTTCTTCGACGACGTGATGATTGTTAGCAGTACTTATGGGGAAGGTATTTAGAA
The DNA here is from genome assembly GCA_949129095.1 of Volucella bombylans. Taxonomy (NCBI): domain Eukaryota; kingdom Metazoa; phylum Arthropoda; class Insecta; order Diptera; family Syrphidae; genus Volucella; species Volucella bombylans. The sequence continues at coordinate 204,218,609 of OX422141.1, forward strand.
GCTTTTTCGATTTCTTGAGGTGTTGGAAAAGACTGGGCTTACATTGAAGTTCACGTAGTGTGAATTTCTGCGTAAGGAGGTGTACTATCTGGGACATAGTATGTCGGAAAAGGGAATAAAGCCAGACTTGCGGAAGATAGGTTGCATTATGTCGTTCCATTGTAACGCCAACGCATATTATGCAATTGATTAGGATTGTCTGGATTTTTCCGCAAATTCGTACCTAAGTATGTAGAGATAGCCAGAACATGATCTACATGATCTTACAAAGAAGGATGCGATCTTTGATTGAAGTAAGGACTGCCAGCGATTTATTTGACGAGCTGAAGAGACATTTGACAGGTGAGCCAATATTGGAAATTTTTGATCCAGACTTCGGGCATGAGGTACACTGCGATGCGAGTGCATCAGGTCTTGGTGGAATCCTTCTACAGCGGGAACCGGATGGCAAACTTCGAGCTGTGAGTTATTTTAGGCGGAAAATGTCAGATACAGAAGCCAAGTTTCACAGCTATGAACTGGAGATGTTGGCAGTGGTAGAGAGCCTAAGGAGGTTTCGAATTTACTTGCTGGGAAAGCCATTTTTCGTGATGACGGATTGTCATGCGGTAGTAACACTCCAAGCACAAACTCAAACTGTACCAAGGGTTTCCAGTATGCTGCTAGTTTTGTTGGAATACGACATTCATCGTCCTGGGGTATCAATGAGTCATGTTGACTCAGCAGGAATGCTGTCATACTACCGCCGGAAGATGTGCAGATGACTCAAGATGATTGGCTGATTACTCTTCAACGGCAAGATGAAAGGGTGCTAGTTATCTGTCTAATTCTCCAGAAAGCACCAAAAACGCAGGGCGACAAACAGATGCACCACGATTCTGTGATGAAGAATGGAAGACTTTTCCGGAGAATTGATCTCATACTCTTCACACGACGATGTCGGGCATTTTGGTGTCAACAAGACTGTTGAAGTGCTGGAAAGGAATTTTTGGTTTGCGCGCATGAGAGATTTTGTCAAGAAATATATTTCATCATGTATCGAGTGTGCTTACAACAAGGGAAAACATGGGAAGCAGGAAGCAGTGAGCTGCATCCTATTCCGAAAGTTCCTTTACCGTGTGATACGGTGCACATTGACCACATGTGGCCGTTTTTAAAGAGTGCAAGTGGCAATCAGTATCTGTTGGTTTGTGTGGATGTCTTTAACCAAATATGTAATCATGAGAGCAGTGAAAACGACTGAGACCAGGTTTGTTCTTAAATTTCTTGATGAAGTCGGAGGATACTTCGGAATGCCGATTCGCATTGTATCGGACAGAGGGAGTGCTTTCACCGCAAAATCGTTCAACAGTTTGTGTGCGGACAACGCAATATGTCATGTAAAGAATGCTACGGGTAGTCCACGAGCAAATGGACAGGTTGATCAGTACAATCGAACCATCATTGACGCAATAAGGAGTATGACTAAAAGTTCCGAAGGTAAAGACTGGGATCGGAGACTAAAGTATATCCTGTGGACTCTAAATGACACCAGAAACACTAAGGTGAGTCCGCATCACCACGCAGTAATATAAAGAATAAGTTGATCCAAGCATTGCAAACATGACCACAGACTGAAGACGACTTATCATTGCTGACAATGAGGGATATCGCGGAGGGTAATACAATATTGCCAAGTCACAGCAGAAGCAGAAGATACAATTCGATAGAAGAAGAAGGCGTCCGCCGGTATACAAAGCAGGGGATATGGTACTTGTCGAAAACGATCATCAGTCAACAGGTTCATCGCGAATACTACAGCCGAAGTGGAAGGGCCATATTTAGTGACGTTGGCCATTGGAAACGACAGATATCTTTTAGAAGATATATGTACCTGGCGCTGGGCGTACACAACGAAGGTTCCACTCGGTTATATAGAATGAAACAATGGCTATCAATGCCAGAAGTCGGAGATGCCGAGGTCGACACAAGTGCAGGTAGGCCGATTGTTGTAACAATATTTTTATTTTTATTTCGCATTCGTATTCATACCGTCGCAAGAAGCGGACGTAGTTCTTAGTAGTCCTTTCTTATCTCTTAAACAAACATTATTACATCTGTACAGCTGACGTTATCGTGTTTCATTTAAAACCGCTTCTTTTATTTACTACCAACACTACAACTAATCTCTATAGGTGAAATACAAATCTGCGTTTCTTGAGAGAAGTGGTATCAGTAGAACAAGATACGAGTACGTTAAATCAAAGAAAAAGTTCCTCATCTGAATAAACCATATATGAGCTGATTCGAGAAGTCAAAACAAGATGTAATCCCAGTAGGTAATCTTTTCTGTCGAAGATTGGTGCCAAGTTTTCAGCGAAAAGCCGAATATTAAGAATTAACAAAGTTGAATATCAAACGATTTAATCATCATCATTTCCATAAGGCCGATGTTGTTTTTTGTTTTGTTTTTCAAATAAGACGTTCACATTTCACTTTATTAGAAAGCTTAAGTTATTTGTCACACATCAAGTAAACAAAAAAAATGTATATTTGTCATCCCCTTCAATAAGAAGAAGATGTTTCGAAGAGAAGGAAAAAATAATCTTTCGGGAACAACAAATAAATTACGTTTGATAATTCCTCAAGCACTGCGGAAGATACTCTGTGTATTTGCTTTTTTTGACGGCGAAAGGACCTCTTCGTATTCCATGACCTAATGCGGTGTATCAATTTTAATTTCTTTCTTCTTTCAACCCGCACAACTTAATTAAAACCGAAGCAAACAAAATTCTCCACAAAATAGGCGCCAACAAAATGCGGAAATCTTATCTTTCACAAATTTTATCCAACCAAAAAGGCTATCCTTGACAAGAAGAAAATAAAATAAAACCGCACCTTGCGGTAGAAAAATAAGAAAAGTACAGACAAAGTCTTCCTTTCAAATGAATGAATGGAAATCAGGGAGAAAAAGCTCACCCTTAAAATCTTAACCAACCCCAAAAGCCAACTCCAACGCCCACAAGCATTTATCAGTTGAATCATCTCACCAAGAAAAAAAAAAAAAAAAAGCCAAAAGCAAGACGCGCAGTTAAAAAAGAACAAAGCCTTCAACTTAAGATGGTCATCTCTTTAAATATAATTTAATCATCTCGGCTATTTTTATCATTCCGCCTGCAGACGACAACTCTGGGAGGACTTAGGACAGTCGACGCTGTGCCGGCCCGAAGAACTGAACAAGTGCAGAAGAGGGCTACTGAGATGAGATGAAGTCGTCATTTAATGGTTCATGGTGTAACGATGGCGAATAATAGAGGGCCGCTCCAGTTCCACTGTGTAAAGCGTTGTAGGCTCAGGAGATTGTGCCTTGGTAAACGAAATGAAAAGGACCTGGGCTACTCTTCATTTCAAGTGGGTACAAGTGGAGGCTTTTTTGGTGCCACTTTCAGGTGTCCTTATTTTTAAATTAAACTCAAATAGACGCAGGATAAAAAGAGAACCGAGCTACTCGTACACTAATGTGCGGTGCTCTTGATGGTACAGGGGAAAAAAAAAACAAAAAACAACAACACAAATGTCCGGGGGATAGTGTGATTAATTTTGTTACATTTGATTTGGCTAAAAAAAGGATTTCAGTCCGTAGGCGTAGGTACTCCTTTGTGCGCAAAACAAATGGTGTGTGCAGAACCTTTTGTGTTTTGAGTATACCGCAGGGAGTTATAAGTGACCAAACTAAAAACGAAACAAGTAACTTTCCACATTTAACGTTTGGTCATTTCGATGAAAATAAATATAAAAAATAATGCCCTGTGAGAAACTGGAAGCCATTTTGAAATGGATTAACTGTTAATGCAAAGTAAAGTACTCGTACATTGAAAATGATTTTAGGTTGGGTTTTCTGTTTCTGTTTCCTTGAATCTGTTGCATGGAACTCAGTGTTTCTCATCAGAGATGATGTCGATGCTAAGGAATCAAAAGGTTCCATGCCAGTTTCACATGACTGACAGTCTAAAGAACCAATATCTGATAGAAGACGTCCTCCTTTATTACTTTACTACTTCGATCCTGATGATGATGAATCCAGTTCTTTTCCAAGTGAGATGATGTACAGCTTTGTAGGGTTTGATTTAGGAGCTGAAATGCGTAGGCAGGGCTGCTGGTTTATAAGCCGTATACGTCCAGTGGATATAAAATAAAATAAAAATAAAAATTAAATCTACAGGCATTGGCGATTAAAATTCGAAAGAGTTCTCGATGTTTTCCATGTTGGATTAGCGTAGAATTTTCTTGATAGGCGTTATCTTGTGCAGGGTATCATCGAAGCTGGTCAACGGCAATCGGGATTTGATGGATTTTCCTGAAACCTCTACCGATCTGGATCGGAGTTTTGAATGATTCTTAACACAGCCAAGTGGGTGTTCCGTTCAATGGCGAGTCGAGTACTGTTTTCTGTTGAGTCTTTGGCGGGGTCTGGAAGACACGATCTTCGTAGATCTTGTTGCGGCGATATGGCACTTTATGGTGTGGGCCACGTTTTTTATGTTTGATTCGTTCGAGGGGTTTGTTCTTTAGAATGTTATCGCTTTTGAGATTCAGTGATAAGGTACTTAGGATGGACTCTAACATATCCTCTTCGTCGGGGATAGCATCGTCTGGGAAGACAATTGGTATGTGCGATCGACACCGATCGAGGTGTGAACGTGGATCACGTTGTTCGATGGTTTCGCATGGAGTTGCCTCGTTAACGTCGTGTGTTTCTTCTGCCTCTTCAGACAGTGTTTGTGGGGTGACTTCTGTTGTTACCGGCTCAGATGCTGGAAGGACATCAACTCGGGGGATCTTACTCTCTACAAAGAGGTCAGAGAATGTGTCATCCAAATTCAGAGTTTTGTCTCCATCATCGAATATGAGTGGTGTGCGATTTAAAAATACACTCGGTGAGCGAGGATCGTTTAGGTTGTATTAGAAGCCTTTGAGGAATCGTTTTCGTAGCAGCCCAAGGGGGTTATCACTAGAAATCGCTGGTAAGGGGGTCATCTGTTGATATACTTCTACTTCTCGTGCTTCGGCGACTTCGCTTAGTGGTGTCCGACAAATGTGCGGAGACCTTGGGTCCAAAACATCGTCCAAGTCTTCAAATCAGTTTGCACAGTAATCGGCTGCGGTTGCTTTGGCGTGTGTGCTAAATACTCTTCATCGATTTTTGTCTATTTAGCACCCATGTTTTGTGAGAAATTAAGGCAAGACACGAGTTAGTAGTTTAGAGAAATTATTTTATTAAATTTGCAACAAAAAGAAGAAATTACACCGCACAATAGAGACAAACGAAACAAAGTTTTCAAACAAATATATAAGGAAGTTGACCGCAGTAATGCCAGCCTTTCGTGGTACCAGAGGTAACGCCGCAATTACAGTCAGGGACGTTAACTCAGTTTGCTTAAGCATAAACTCCACTCAATGGGGTGCATGTATTAGGGACGTTCGGCAGGATCTTCCCTGCCAGCGTCTACAGCAAATTCTGGAAAGACATTGGAGAGAGGTGCTTAGTGAGTGGGTCCAAGTCCTCAACGAACCAAGTAAGTTGTATAGCTTTGAAGTGGCAGGTGTTGGCAGAAGCTATATTGATATCAGGAGCTAGGGCGTTTAGCTTTCAGTGGAGCGTAAGAATAGGTGCGAGCTGGATTCAAGTCGAGTTCACTCACGAATAAGAAGTTAGGCAAGTAAATTCCGAAAGGAGTTGGTGTAATGTGTATGGCGTCCGTATACTTGCGCAGGTAACTTCGTTATCCCTTCAGAAGTGTGGGAAGTGTGACATCGATCGGCAGATTGAACATATTAATGATTGCGTGTGACGAACCAACGATGATCTCCTATAAAAAGCCGAAAGGCTAATCGACAAGGAGTGGAATGGTGGAATCACGATCTGAGTCTTGAACGGAGGGCGGCGCTAAAACTGAGGAAGAAATTCCAACGTGCTCGAGCTGCCAATGCTGAGAACTTGGTTTAGGTAAGCTCTGCCTATCGGCAGTGCCTTACAGAGTATAGTGTAATGATAGTCAGTGTAAAAGAATCCGAAAGGAGGAATTTTGTTCCATTGTATAAAATTTGCAGGAATACCAAAACGCCTGCTGATACTCAGGGCATCTGTGTGACTGACACTTTGTTGTCCACATTGCCTTGCTTGGTGAGTTCTTTCCCCTTATAGAGGAGCCGAAGGGTTGCCGAAGTTGAATACGCTGTCTCACTTCTTCGTTTCAGGAGATCTTCTACAACAGATTGTATGACCGGGCGGATGCTGAGTACCCGCTTAACACATACAGCAAGTGCATTGCCCAAAGCTATTTCCCTTCAAATTGGAAAGAGACGAGGGTGATTGTTCTACTGAAGTCTCCCGATAGCGCTAGGTCTGGTCTTAGATCTTACCGGGACATCAGCCTACTTTCTGTACTTGAAAAAGTACTGGAAAGGGTAATGCCACAAAGGCTTTCGAAGAGCATGACTGAACCGATATCCTCCTTCCAATTTGGCTTCAAGAATGGCAAGACTGTCGAGCAATGCCAATCTTGTTTTACGCGTCTTTATTGATTTTAATGGCGCCTTTAACAATATAAATTGGCAGAGTATTCTAACCAGATTGTGCAAAATGGACTGCAGGGAAATTGTCTTATGGGAAAGCTATTTCTCTGGCAGGCGCGCTTTTGTAGAAACTCTTCATGATAGGGTTACTATAGATGTAGAGCGGGGTTGTCCTCAAGGGTCTATTTGTGGTTTATTTATATGAAATCACATGATGGATCTACTCCTGGGGCAATGCATCTGCAAATCACTGTAGATGTTGCGCTTACGCTGATCATCTACTTCTCCCTATGGGGGGTTAGTCTCGTACTGAACATGAAAGAATAGGAAGAAGAGTGTTGCTTCATGGCATATTGAACGCAGTCCTTCGGACTCTTACGATACACTTGAATGGTGTGAACCTTAGGTATACGACTGATGTCAAGTATCTTGTCATAACAGAAGATGAGCGGACGAATTTCCTACCTTATCTCACCAAGCTAAGAGAACGACTGCTGAGTGTTTTGGGCCAGGTTCGGACCCAGTCTACGGACTTACTAAAGACTAACCAGATATGCCATTCGTACTGTGTATGGTGGCCCCCATTATGAATGCATTACAGGTGCTATTTGGGGTGTATGATTGGGTCTCCTCGACGGAGGTGGGAAATTTGTCGTTTAGGATCTGTTGACAATGAGCGGACTACCAGAACTGAATTTCAACCTCAGTCTAAGCTTTCTGCTAAATAGGTATGGCCCCCTAAATGCGTTTTTGCATACAAGAGGCCTTAGCAAGGTTACAGGTTGCTCATTCGGAGCTCTCCTTGAGGACGGGATGCATATTATGTGCGTGTGTCCAATGTACTGTGAAATGACATTTTTTTCGTAGACGGAGACCTAGGAGTTGGCCCTCTTGTCGAGGTTATATCCAAAACCGCGGTGAGAATAGACTGCCTAGAGCTTGGCCATCTCATGGTTCGTCATATGTTGTAGCGTACTATGGCTTGTGTTCAACCATTTGATGGATATGGAACTGATTGTTCTGGCCTCTGATTAGATAGGCCCCGACCCTTCACCAAATGCCTTACATACGACTTCTAATCTGGTACTAACCGTGGTAAGTGTACTAGTCTGACTCACGCATAGTTTTGATCTCTCGTACGAAGACGTACTTTACGATTGACCTTTCACGGCAGATACCTACGTAAAACAATCGAAATATCAGCTCTGCGGCTGATAATGCGATCTTCAAAAACAGGGCGCAAAACATCGAGTGTAGCTTCGGCTGTGTGGCACGTAGCGCCGTCCTATTGAAACCAAATGTTGCCAATATCCTCCTCTTCAATTTTTGTGAACAAAAATTCGTTCAACATGGCCCGATAACGATCGCCATTGACTGTAACGGCCACTCCTTGCTCATTTTCGAAGAAAAATGGCCCAAATATGCCTCTGGACCAAAATCCGCACCAAACAGTGACTCGTTTTAGGTGTATCGGCTTTTCAATGTATGCGTGCGGGTTTTGCTTGTTTACATACCCGCCAAGATCAAAATGAGCTTCATCTGAAAAGATGATTTTTTTGGCAAAATCGGCATCTTCTCTAAGTCGATCGCAGGCCCACTTAGCGAAGCGAAAACGCATTGAATGGTCAGTTGGCTTCAACTCCTGAACCAATTGGACTTTGTATGGCGTCATACCAAGGTCTTTATGCAAAATTCGTCTCAATGATGTCTCCGAAATGTTCAATTGTTGAGAACGACGGTGAATTGATGTTGATGGCGCTTCACGCACACTTTCTGCCACAGCAGCAATATTCTCGGGTGTACGCACTGTTTTTGGCTTTTCACGCTTTGGTTTATCGATGAGGATGCCAGTTTCTTTCACTTTTTTCACAAGATAACGAACATACGGAGCTGACGGTGCTTCTCTTCTTCCAAAATCCGTACGCAATTTTCGCACACATTCTGCAACATTACCATGATTTTCAAAGTAATGTCGCAATATTTCCCTGTGTTTTTCAAGCATATACACAACCATATTCGTTCAGCGGAAGGATAAAACTAATTATGTGTTAAATCAGACATGAGGTAAGTGTTACCATTCACGAAATAAGCACTAGTTGAAAAAAAAAAACGTTAGATGGCGGACCCTTTATATTTTTAACAGATTTTCATTTATTCTTACTATTAGATCCTCAATGAGACCAATCGGCCGTGATAAATGAATTTGGACATCATCAGCGTAAAGATGGATTGATACATTAGAGCATACCTTAGGAAGGTCACTGATAAACAAACAAAATAAGATTGGTCCTAGTATCGAACCTTGTGGCACTCCAGAAAGTAACGCAGCAAATCTCGAGAATCTGCCATCATGAACAATTCTCTGGTACCTATTACCGAAGTAATTACTCATCAGGCACACTGATCTTTCGCTAAAACCAAAATACAGTCTGAGCTTCTGGCATAATATTTTATGATTCACTCTGTCAAAAGCCTTGGAGAAGTCCAGCAAACAGAGTACCGTTATTACCGTTAGTACCCTATTAAAGTTAATTCTAATATCATCCCGAATTTTAATCATGGCTGTGTAGCAGCTATGATGAGCTTGGAAACCAGATTGAACTGGCAATGTTGATTGATGTTACTCGAGATTTGGTTTGCAAGAATTTTCTCCAAGACTTTCGACAGACACGGTAAAATGCTAATTGGGCAAAAGTCATTTGCCGATAAGGGTCGAGGCTTTTTCGACACAGCTTCTAGTTGCCTGTAAAAGAAGAGGTTGTGATACAATAATTTATAATGTGTGTGAGAGAACTCAAAATATGAGGTAAAACCATCTTCACAAACCGAATAGGTATCCCATCTTCACCTACAGCATTTGATATAATTGAGCGAATGGTATTAACGATATCAATTTCGGAGACGACTTCAAAGTCAAAGTCAAAATCAAACTCAAACAACTGCTGATTTTCTGGAATAAAATTCGGGTTGTTTGTGGCACCGGAAAGAAATGCGCTTTTGAGATTATCAAGATCAAGTGTCGTTGTATCGATGGTAGCATTTTTCCCGACCCCAATTGAACGTAGATTGCTCCATAGTTTTTCTGAGGACTGTTCAGTACTTAGCTTAGATAGAAAATATCATTTCTTGGCTCTTCGTGTTATAAAGGTTGCATGATTGCGTGCCCGACAAAATATTTCCCAGTTGACGATAGTTGGTCTTTGTCTCCACCTAGAGTACAGCTTTTTACGGGCTTTCATGGCATTTCGAACCTCCCACGTGAACCAAGGGCAATTCCCGGTTTGAACGGCAACTGTCTTTAATGGAACATGGGAGCTGGCTTGCATCCAATTGCAAGTTATAGTTGTCCACAGAAGAAAAATCTCTAAACTGGAACGACAATGGTAGCCGAGAAATTAAATCATGGTCAGAAATCCCTGCTAGAGACAACTGATCCTGAAGTAGAACATTGTGACGATTGGACACCATAAGGACATCAATAAGACTGCGGCGAACATCTGGGGCAAAACGTGTAGCATAAGAATTAACTATCGACAAGCCACAAGCAGCAGCTGAATCTAAGAGTAATTGACTTTTGTAATCACATTTTAAAAGATCATAATTGAGATCACCACAGATTACAATGTGCTCATATAAAGCTTGCGAATATTAATCAAAAAACATCGGGATTCGTCAAAAGATCTGCACATGGTATTTATTGATCTAGAAAAAGCATTCGATCGTGTGCCTAGAGATCTCATATGGACCGCGTTGAGGTATCAAAAGGTACCGGAAACGTATATACGAATGATACAAGACATGTATGGAAACGTCAAAACTGCTGTTAAATGTACCGCCGGACTTACGATTGAATTTCCGGTAAATGTCGGAGTGCATCAAGGAAACGTTCTTAGCCCTTTCCTCTTTAACGTGGTACTAGACTATCTTTTGAAAGATTGCATGCACGAAGCAAATGTAACATCGATTCTCTTCGCCGACGACGCAATTATTCTAAGCGATAATGCCGTAGATTTACAAAACGTCCTAAGTAAATGGAAAGACGCGCTAGAGAAAAACGGGTTTAAAAACGGAGCATTTGACCTGCCTATTTTCGGATCCACTGCGACCTATTCCAGATATAATGTTGGACGGAATAGTTCTTCCGAAAACCACTAGGTTCAAGTACTTAGGATCAATCGTTAATGTAGAAGCGAAATGTAACGACGACGTAAGGCACAGAGTAAGCGTGGGGTGGATGAAATGGCGAGAAAATTCGGGAATCTTCTGTGACCGAAAATTTCCACTTAAATTGAAGGGAAAACTTTACACCACGGTGGTTCGGCCAGCTCTTACATATGGTTCGCAGTGCTGGACAATATACGAAGCGTTTAAAAATAAAATGACGGCAGCAGAGATGAAAATGTTAAGGATGTCGACTGAAGTTACGAAACGCGACTGCATTAGATCTACGCACATTAGAGGAAGTCTACACATAAAGAATTCGGTAATCGAACAACTTGAGTCGGATAGAATTAGCTGGTATTGCCACGTTCAAAGAAGATCTCCGGAAAATCCCGTTAAGAAGGCAATATCAACTACGGTCGCTCCTACTAAAAGAAAACTAGGTAAGAAAAAGAATTCCTGGATTGCTCAGATGGCAAATGCACAACAACGCCTGGGGCTAACCGCCGAAGCGATACATGACCGAGCAGTATGCAGACGCGTTCTGCGATCTGCGACATTAGCCAACCCCATAAGCGGAGCAGTAGCGATGCAGTAAAAATGGGAAACTCGTTATGCATAAGTTCGTGTAGCGAGAAAAGGGCTAGTAAAAGGAAAAGAAGAAGAAAGCAGTAAACTCCTGAAATGCAGAAAACAATGTCTCCAAAGAATAACAGTGTTTTGGGTTATAAGCAACGCCAAGAAAACATTTTTATTGCCATCATTAACATCCAGCAAAAGATATTCTATTGCGTCTCCTTTAGATTTCTTAAGCTCTCTACACTTGAGAGCAGTACTGTAGTATACCACAATTCCTATACCAGATGTAGCAGTAATTTTATCGTTGCGAATTTCATATAAAAGATTCACGACTCCGTCATCTTCAGGGTCAGACCATAACCAGGTTTCAGTTACACAAATAATATCGACCGCAGAATTAACAAAAATATTCTTTATGTAGTCTAATTTGATTAGATTTAGACTACGAGCATTTAGATAGCAGATTTTAAACCCTTCGCATGCTCTAGACAAGATATTAATCATTGACCGCATTGCGACCCCATGCTCATTAACACCAACAGACGTTGATAGATTATTTAGGTGTATCCTTGCAGCATAAAACAAGAACAAATAATGAAAGGAGAATGTAAACAATCAACAAGCATTCTTGGAATACAAAATAGTAACAACAACAACAACTAGAGGAAGTGAGTAGAGTACGAAAAGTATAGATCGAAAAGTAGACAGGATAGAAGAAAAAAAGAGAAAAAAGAGAAGAGAACATAATGCAAAGTCCGCTTTCACACGTCGCAAGTGTGTATTGCGCCTGTTCTGGTTATTTTCTTTTGAACTGTCATTCAGTGATGCGCGCAACTCTACATGAAGACTTTCCCCTTCTTTGGGTTTGCATGATATTTGACAGTTCTCTTTCATTTCGTCTTTAGCGCTCAGTCTTTCATAATTGAAAATGAAAAATCGGTTCATCCGCCATACTGAAATGTTGTGCTCGTAACACAGCGAAAGGAATAATGAAGCAAATGCGAAAAAGAAAGAAGAAGGAGAAAAAGAAATGTCAAAAACTTGCAATGAAATTGCTACCCACATGCAGTGGGAATTTGGTTAATTGGGAATTTTTTGTTTCATTATCCCTCTCTTTTGCACTCATTTGAATCTTTCGAAACTTGCGACATGTAAAAGCGGACAAAATATTGTGTTATAAAAAATTGTTTGGTGAATAATAAATACGTATGCGTGGTGAAAGTGCTCCCGATCAGTGATAAAGGCAGCAGACAAATTGAGTGTGCAGCGGTAAAGTTGATTGTGCAGCGGCAAAGTTGAGTGTGCAGGCAAGCTGAGTCCTTAAGAGAATTTCGTTGTTGACAGAATCTTCACTTCGGTGTCATCTTTACTTTTCTTCACATAAACCAGTCCATTGCGCGTTCTTAGAGAATAGAGTAAACCCTCTCTACGTAGTCGCAATAATGAGCTATTCTCTAGCGTTAAACTCTCATTGATATACGAGTAGATGCGTCTATTAGTGGTGGTGTTGTTGACATCAGTCGACGCCTTAGAGCTGTTTATAAGTTCTGCAAGCGTTAAATCTCTCTTTACCCAAAATGCACCAAGAAATGCACTTTGCTCGGTGTGCGAAGAGAGCCTGATAAGCAGCGGATCATCGGTGGACTTGGTTTTTAGGCGAAAAGCGTCGATTTAGACTTGCAGCAATATTTTTTACCAAATCAATAGGATTTTCGTTGGGTTACGTGGTATGCCGAGGATAATCACATCACGAAGCCGTTCTTTACGTTGGAGGTCCGCTAATTCCTCTTTTAATCTCCGATTCTCATCCCGTAGCTCTGATATGTCGCTCTCAAATTGCTGCACTTTTTCGTTAAGAGAAGCAATGGCGTCGCTGATCTTCTTGTTAACATTGCATTCAAACTCTGAAAGCAACAATTTAAATTTCAGCACTAAGCTATCCTCTAGTTCTTGAAGTTGTTCTGACAGGGACGATTTTTTGTCGACAAGTTTAGGTTGTGAGTGGGTCTTCGGTGGATGTAAATTTGCTGGCGATTTTTCTGGCGTAAATGTAGATGTAGAGGCCACAGTAGATTTTTCTTTGTGAGCTTGTCCGCGTGTGATTGACATAGTGCGTTTATTTGATGGTCAGCAGCAGAGATAAAAAAGAGTTGTGTTTAACGTTTTTTGGCGTGAAAGCAAAAGTAAAACACTGAGTAACAAAATAAGTACTATGATTTTTAGCTTTAGTATTAAAAAGGCGGCTAATTTTTCCCTTTGGATTAGGAGCAAATTAAAAACACGTCTATTCACTTGACATTACACTTCGCATTGGCACTTACGGGTGGAAATGCGTTCCTCCCAAGACACAGTGGTTTAAAGCAAAGTCTTGCTTTGTCCTGTATCGTTTCCTATCAACGTCCTTGAAACCTTTAGTATAGTTTTGGGGCTTGCAAATTCCAACTGGGCCATGATTGAAAAGGCATTCGATCCCAAAGATTTAAATAAGGAAAGACGTGAAATGCTATGACGTCGATTCTTGACCCTGGAGCGTAAACTTTATAAATATGCAGCGATTTTTAATCAGCATTCATAATTCGTTAACGAGTTTATTAGATTACCACACATGGAAACTGTTGTTGATTTGGACCAGTCAAAGCCGTTTTATTTTATGCCACACCATTGAGTTCTTAAGCCAAACAGTTAAACTACAAAGTTAAGAGTGCTCCTTGATTCTTCCACCAAGTCGAGCTCAAGCTATTCAGTCAATGATTTGCTCTGATGACTGAATAATTTTCCTGGTGGTAAAGCAGGTCACATCAGCATTTTATGTAGACGATATTCTAATGGACTCTAAAACCCTAGAGGAAGGTAAACAATTGAAAACCGAACTTATATCATGGGCAACAAAGGGTGGTTTTGAAGGAAGCAAAAACAAATTACGAATTTCTCTAAATTATTAGACTCACTTGGCCTTATAAATCCAATTATTGTTCTTAGAAAACTCGCCATACAATACTTGTGGCAACTGAAATTCGAATGGGATCAATCTCTTCCATTACTATTAGTTTAGAAGGTAAATTCAGCATGTTATTAGCTTCACTATTTGGCGACCTGGCAGCCTATCAGTTGCATGCCTTTTTTGATAGTTCTGAATGTGCATATGGAACTTCCTTGTATGTTCGTACCGTGGATGGATTCGGTTAGACTACTTTGTTCATATATATTACTTACCCCAAACCAATCATCTGCGATCTTTATGCCCATTTATTGACTCGAAGGGACTATAAGTTATAAAAGTTAAGTTATAAATGACTTTTATTTAATTTTAAGTAGTTTACAAAAACAGTAATTTCTAAGTCTCTTTTTTTTGGCATGGCTGATAGCCGTCTACCAGATTGACAATTATTTGTATATCAATAGACTGGATATATTAAATTAGTACAAAAATAAAAACATAAAGAAAAAATAAACTACATTATGTAAATCTAATTTAAAAGTCCTCCTCGATATTACGTTTTCTATAGCGAAGGGCATTCAGTGCAAAATTGTACAATAAATCCCATCCTTGCTGTCCATTCAAAATGAGGATTGCTTCTTCTTCATCTATGATGCATGCACCAAAGAATTGTAAACGGAATTCCCTTAAAATGGGGCAGATGGCAAGAAAATGAAAAATATCTTCTCTTAGTTTTAGGTTGCACATATTGCACAGGATTGGTAGTTCTGGGCGGTGTGGTATAAAATTCAGACTTATCAGCTCTCCTCTCAATTTAAATATTGTTCTTATTTTATCTGCTGAGTAGGAATTTAAAAAATATGTACTTTCTTGCAGATGATATTTTAATTTATTATAATACATCCTGTGCTGAGATAATTGGGCTTCATTCTCAAATTTGTCATACAAGTATTTAGCATTTTCTTTAAGTAAGGATGAAAATTGAGTTCTTATTAAATTAGGCTCCAAATTTTCTGTAATTTCAAGGCTAAAGCTACACTCTGACGCTAGATTCCGCCACTCATTCACGAAAATAGCTCCTGTTGCAATAATGTGTGTAAGGACGATTTTCGGCAACCTATTTCCATCCATTGACATTACTTTGACTACATAGTCAAAGTGTAATTTAAGAGTCTCTAAGAATAAAGGGGGCATTCCAGTTTCCAAATATAGCATATAGTTTGGTGTATTACACGGTAAGCGAAATATTCGCTTCAAGAAGTATCGAAAGAAGATCTCTACTGCTGGGAAAGGACGGTATCCCCAAACTTGAGCTCCATATAACAGTATTGACGTAGCGGTTGCACGAAACAGTTTATATTTTGAACTATGAAACACATAGTTATTCGAAATGCACCGCCCCCAGACGGAAGAAATTGCTCGTTTAGCATCTGATAACTTTGCCTCCAAGTGTTTGTTTAGATTTAAATTGCTTGTTACCAGAACCCCAAGGTATTTATACCAGCGCACATTTTCAATTATCTCGCCGCAGTACGTCCATCTTTCATATCTGGAATATCTCCCGACTCCATTTCTGAATACCATTCTCTTGGACTTCTCTAGGTTAACAAGCAAGTTCCAGCATTTGCGGTATTCGTTGAGCCTATTCATCATGAGTTGCATACAATTTGCCGTGTCAGCAAGGAAGACAATGCCATCCGCATACATCAGCGCTGGGATCTTCGTTTGGCAAAAATTAATTCCTCAGCCTACAGCATCTGTTATGTCGTTGATGAACAATATAAATAGTAATGCACTCAAAATACACCCTTGCTTCACACCCATTGTTGATGTAAATTCTTCAGATATGGATTCTCCATCCCACACAAACGCAACATTGTTTTCATACATTGCTCTTAGAGTATGAATGACTTTACTCGAGATCCCAATTTTGTATAATTTGCAAAATAGTGCTTCACGTGGTATGGAGTCAAATGCCGCTCGGAAGTCAACAAAGAACGCGTACAACTTTTTATCGTTCTTTTTATAAATTTCTGCAATATTAGTAAGAACAAATATTTGGTTGACACTGGAATAGTTTTCTCTGAAGCCTGCCTGAAATTCTGACAAAATCTCGTTACTTTTAACCCACTGAGCTAGTCTGTTATACTAAGGCAGCAAAAAGCTTAGCTGACGTGTTCAAAAAAGATATTCCTCTATAATTATTTGGATCGTTGAAGTGTCCTTTTTTATGTAGTGGATATATTATTGCTTTTTTAAAGCTTCCCGGTATATTTGCCGACTCATATATTCGATTGTATTCTGACGTGAGCCCATATACGAATTCAGGAGTACAGTTTTGATAAAACTCATAGGGAATAAGGTCTTCTCCTAGCGCTTTTCTACTATTTAAATGATCGATTACTTTCTGTACTTCTTGAATTGAAAATGGTGCATCCAGAAAATCGTTTGTAAAAAGAGGAGCTGCATACTGGAATAAAGCGGAACTTTGTGTGGTGTTGAGAAGGCTGCGAAAGTGTTCTCTCAAAAGTGAGGCTTTTAACGTGGTAGCGATTGTATTTGTTTGTCCATTTACGTACTTTACCGCTCTCCAAAACTCAGAGGATGATCTTGAGTTATTTACAATAGCAATCTTTTGTTGTTCATAAGCTACCTTTTTTGAGTAACACAAGTGTTTAAAGTCCTTGTTTGCTTCGTTGTACATAGCTCTAAAAATTTCGGTGTTCTGTTCTCGGTACAATTTTAAAAAGCCAAAAGACCTGCATCTAGCATTATTACACTCTATATCGAACCATCTTTGCTTGTAGGGGCTTTTAATATCCTGCGGTTTGAACGGTGGGACTGCAGTTTTAATAACATTCGTCAAGGCCTCAATATTTAACGGAGTGTTTGAGTCGTATATACGCTCTAGGTGGAGATTTATTTTATTCTGGAAGCTACTACGCATTTTTTCGTTTCAAACCAGTTTTGGTAACAATTTTAGTTGGGTGGTGTTGGTTTCATTTGATGAACCTGTTACGATGCATTTAATTTCGAGGGGCATGTGATCCGAAAAGTGTTCCACACCTACTCGAAAATCGGCCACAAGTTGTTTCCAAGTTCCGGAGATAAAACAGTAGTCAATTACAGATGCGGCTGTTCCCCGAATAAAAGTATACTCGCCATCACAGTCACCTTCGCAGCATCCATTCAAAACGTTACAATCGAAGGCATCAACCAGCTCAAGTAGTTTTGTACCCTTATTGTCACAAACTTCGTCTTTCGATCTACGACTCACATGTATGATTGGAGCATTATATCCGCTTACAAAGTTGTTCTGAGACACACCAATCCGTCCATTGAAATCCCCTATAAGCATAAGATTTACTACGTCTATATTGTGTAACGTTTCATTAAGCTTGTCGTAATCGCGTTGCCAGTGACTGCTATTAATGTAAACAGGTATTATGGCGAGGGTGCTGTTGTTAATTTTAACGTATATTACATATTCTTCCGACCTTCTAAAATTTACTTTCACGTCATTAAGATTTTTACGATAACCGAATAGTTCTCCTCCACTACCCCTACCAAAATTTGCCGATTTGATTGCAGGTATCCATTTTTGTTCAAAATTCAGAAACTTTTTTTTAAAGATTTCCTCTTCATTTTCAACTACATGCGTTTCAAAAAGCAGGAATATATCAAAATTCTTAACATAATTTTTTAAGCCAGCGATATTATAACTTAAAATTCTTAAATTACTAGTGTTTTCAGTCTGGTAGACGGACGTTCCTTATGCATCATGTAAACTAGAACTTGTGTGTCCAGCCAAATTGGTTGCAGCGGCTGTCATACTTTTGGCAGCAATGACAGGTTTGACAATTGTTGAAAGTTTGTTTACATTTGCATATTCGTTTAACAAATGTTGCAATTCTGAAATGTCTCCAAAGATATCTTTTAGTGCATTTAATCCGTTTTCCTCGCCATATCTTAAGCCTTCTGACATATCCCAAGTAAAAACTTTATCAGCAATATGAAGGTTATCGTCTTTTAGCGTAATTCTCATCTTTGAGCCTTTTGCGCGGAGTGCCTTCATTATCGGGATCAGTTTGGCTCTTCTTTGACGCATATTAAAAGGCATGTCCTTATGAATGCTGATCATCGAACCTTTTAATTTTTTAGCATTATGCAATACGTTCCATGCCGCAGTTCGTGTCCGCATCTTTATAATAATTGTTGCAGTTCGTGTGTTACGATTTTTAACACTGTATGCAGACTCAATGTCGGTATTTGTTTCATTTGTGCCCAGCAAGCCAGCACAAACGGCTTTCGCTTTTTCGTTCATATCTGTGTTTGATTCTATTGGAAGGTGAACCACTAAGTTACTTTCTGTGTTTTTCTGCGCGATTTTATCAAGTTGAGTCTCAAGCAGCTTGTTACGTTTTTCCAATTGAATGACTCTTTCCGAAATTTCTTCGTGGCGTGCTTTCAAGCCTGCTAGTTCAGAGCAAAGCAATTGAAAATCTGACTTGGAGGCTAGTTCTTTGGCCAACTCTCTATTCTTTTCATCCAGAATTGCTTTCAACTGTTCTATTGTTATGCCAGTGATACTATCCATTTCGGGTTTGCTGGAGTTTTTCCAAAGGCTTGTGGGACGTTTATCGGGGTTGGACCGCTCTGGGGATGTTTGTGCAAGAACTCTTTTGCTCATTTGTTGAGGTTAGCTTTTTAGCTTTAGCTTCTTTTAGCCAAAATACGTCTTAAGACTATTACTCACTCAGGGGGTACTATTTCTTGTGATCGGTGTATGCTAAGTAGGCAATTTCAAACACACTTTTATAAGTAACTACACTTTTTCTTTATTTTATTTTTTACTCTTAGTAGGAGACCTATTGTTTTCCACTTTTACTTTGACAGATCGCAAATGTCAATCTCAAAAAGGGAAGTAAATGCACGTCTGGCAGAGCGTTCTACTGTACTTGAGACTTCAGGAATGCCCAGGTGGAACAACCATGTCTCCTCAGATGAGTAGTTGCAGATTGACTTAAAAATTGATAAAATGCGTTAAAGTAACATCTGACATTGTATTAAAATAAATTTACTTACTGCCGAGGCGCCAACTGTTCAAGAACTTCCATGAGACATCCGTCTCCTCCGCTGCATGAACCAACAAGCAGCCCTTCGATATAGACCTATGAAAATTGTTTCGAAGAGTTTTCCATTTTCTCTTGCAAGTTTCAGCGGTTAATATTAATTTTAGTACAATAGGAGCAAAGTTTAAAGTGCTTCTTTCCCCGCCAAGACAAATAAGGAATTACAATTACAAATGCCTTTCCAAAAATGTACGACTATGTTACAATACAAAGGTTTGTTAGTGCATTTTTTGGAGTGTTCATAGTCGACAAATCAAAATAATAAAAACAGTAAACACAGATGCTTTTATGCCTACAAACATTCCGTTTACTATCCAATTTGACATATGAAAAACAATGAAAAAAAGCTTTATGAATGCTAAATTGCAAACAGGTGAAGAATCAGTAGACGTCACATCTGCAGCGCTTCAACCAGTTTAACTCATTTCAACTTGAACAGCAGCAGTAGCAGCAGCAGCAGATGTAGATTGTAAGCGATGTCAGTTTGACAGTTCCCCGGAATCACCGTCTGTCTTCCGAGCAGTGTATATTCTCATTTGGTAGTGCTTCCCCAATTCCACTACATCTTTAGTTTTCACGGGCAGAATTACCGCGCAATCGTATGTGTACTTTAGCTTTAATTAATTCACGTGCGCCTTTTTTTCTAAGTGAGCCCGTTTTTCGTTGTACTGGAATCGATGGCCCCTGGGCAAACAGTGATTTTCCAGTGGACCCACCACCGGATTTCCTTCCACCAAAAAAAAAACAAAAAAATTATATACTAGCTCCTGGGATAAATACCCCTCCCTCCCAAAATCAACATCAAAACTCAAGAGCCAATTTTCATTTTAATCTCCTCAAAGACTGATAAGTTTTTTTTTACTGAGAAAGGCCATGGATTCAATCAGTATAGAATATGAACAGATTTCCCAACTCACATCACTAAAAATCAAGTCGGTCATTAGCGCTTAAAAATTATTAAATTGTTGTCTTACTCCGCGATCGTTGGAACTCATCCAAAGAAACAGTATACGTGCCTTTCTTAATTGATGTCTGAACTGAATCTGAAATCATCTCTGAAATTGGATCCCAAGGTGTTACGGAAGTAAATTTACAAAACTTTTTGATGTAAAATCGCGAGATACCGGCCTAAGGTTGTTAACATTTGCTCGCTTTCAACCACCTGAATGTCATTGTAAGTGAATATATTCTGAACCCAATTAGATGCCGAAATCCTTGCGCATAAAACAAAAAAAAAATACACAAAGACTGAAGAATGTGAGACTACTCTCCACAATCCTTTCAATTGGGACAATTCGCACCCCTCTTCAGATAAAAGTTGTCCCAATTTATTCAAGCCATAGAAAATTGAGATTATAAAAGCAAAAAAGAAATGCTCTATGGCAGAGGCTAAGCGATTTCACAGAGAACGAAATGTAATACTTGCACGTACAACATCTAATTCAGGTTCGTCCGATTGCTTCACAACTTCACACCATAAAGTCGTCTGGGCCTACACAATCTCTCCAATCAAATACCCAAAAACAATAATATCAAGAGAACACTCCAGTCTCATATATATATACATGAAAATATACCAACAATAAACAGCAATTTCTTCGCAATCTCTCCTTCAACAAGCTTAACACAAAACTATACTTTACATGAATGAAACCACACAAGTAAGCAAAAGTCAATACAAAACTCAAACGCACTCAAAGCCAACCAAACATCAAGCACTTTCAAAACCCATAAATCAAATTGACGCAAATACTCTGATTAAAAACTCTCTAACAGTTTCTTCAAAAGCAAATCCAATTACGAGTACTCTTGAGAACCACAGACTATCCGATTCGGAAAGGGACGGTACGGCCTCATTAAAGTTTTTCTACTGTTGTTATGCTTTTTTTTCTCACCTCACGTTTGCAGTTTTTATCTTTGTCCAACATAATCAAATAAACTGCTCGTGAGATTATTTCTCATTATGACCATGCTAAAAGTGTTACTTTGGAACCCGAATGGTTACTCTAATGATTACCATGAACTGCAGTTATTAATAAGCGGCCTTATGGCTTCTATTATATCCCCACAAGAAACTCACTTACCGAACCCTATTATCATTATTTTGACACTGGAGTCGCCAAATGCGGATAAGGACATTGGTCCATAAGTCCATCCCCCATAAGCCGATACAAGTTAGCTCCACAAGATCAACAGTTGCAGTTGAAGTCGAGACAGTCACTAAACTCACAGTCGCCTCTATTTACCTCCCCCTGACCGTTCACCAGATATGCAAGAAAGGCTAATGCAAGAAATATAGTAATAGAGTATTTCCTGACGTTTACTTAAGAAGAGTAGACCCACTCAATTCTCGACGCACAAAACTTTAACGCACATTGACCTTTTGCTAGTCTCCCCACAATTACTCCCAAACTGCTCATGGACAGTCTCATCAGATCCAATAACTGCGATCCCTATTTTCGGAACCCAACCCTGAACCTTTAAGACACTAACAAAATTTGTCCTTATTCCATAGAGGGATCCCTCAACGAACATTAATTCAGAGCCGTATTCGAACAGCATTTAACGCAGCAATACCCCAAAACCACTCCTTTCAATCTTCAGCAATTAAAACAGAGCTTTACAAACTTTAAAACACACCCAAGTAATGCTAATTTAATTGCTCACCGTAAGGCCAACGAACGGTCTTTTCCGCATTTATGCTCAACCCGGTAAAGAAGAAAGTTTTGAAAATTTTACTTCTAATTTCAACCCAAAATCCTCCACTGAAGACCTTTGGGATGCTATAGTTCCTTACCGGGAAATAGAGGGAGACATTCATGCCATTTTGTGTGGAATAGCACATCATTCAAATGGCCACCTCGGTTTCGCTGCCAGTACTTGAAACCTTCGATCCAATTTTTTATGACACTGTTCAATATGTGTGGCGTTATTCCTGCAATAACGTGTCGAATATTGGTCTCGACCTCGTCCAAATTGGTTGGCTTGTTAGTGTAGACTATGGACTTGATGTAAAGTCAGAGAAAATAACCGAGTGGTATCAAATCGCATGATCGCGGCTGCCATTTGATGTACGCTCGCCGTAACATGATACAGTCGCTAAATTTCTCCTTCATAACTTCGAGCGTTGCGTCGCTTGTATGGTATGTAGCGTCGTCTTGTTGGAACCCCAGCTCGGATATACAGGGTGTCCCAGTTTAGGTTTTCGTCCTGATAGCTGAAGATTCCTGAAGTTATGGCAAACAAAAAATTGTTTGGCTGGGCGTCTATTTTCACCCCCCTCCAAGTTATGGGCAATTAAAATGAGGAACTTCTGATCTCGAGGTAAGACTTTTTAGAAGGCCGTAACTTTCTAACGGATTCAATTTAAGAAACCCTTGTGCACATTTTTGAATGAGAATTTCAGTGTACATAAAATACAAAAATTTCGTCGAGTTCGATGACTGCCAGCCAAAATTATGGCATTTTAAAGCTAACATTTTGAAAAATCGTTGGACCAATTTCATCAGAAAAATGCGTTTATCCCGAAATTTTCAACTCTTCGTTATCTACGATTTTTATGTATGATTTTTCCACCTACGAACAACGGAAGTAATTGCAAAGCACTATTTTATTTAGGCAAATGGATCACAAAATCAACGGTAAATTTGTCGCTATTTTGTGGAGACAACTTTTGAAATGTGCCGATGTTACTTCATTTACTCCAAACTGGATGAGACTTCTGCTAAAAGATATGTCAGCAGAGGTACCCCGCAAGGCTATGTCCTCTCTCCCCTTCTCAGGAACCTAGTAGTTAACGAACTACTGATATACATGGAAGCGGGTGGTAGCAGAGTGATTGCCTATGCGGATGACGTTGCCATAGCCGTTTCAGGAAAGCATCTCAATACCATTAAATAACTCTTACAGAAAGAGCGGATCGCTGGGGATTGGGATTAAGCCCCCATAAAACAGATATTGTCCCCTTTTCCAGGAAATATAAAATTCCAACTATTGACCCTCCTTCAATAAATGGTACCAGTTTAGTTTTCTTCGATACAGCAAAATATCTGGGTCTCATTTTTGACTGAAAACTAAACTGGAAACCTAACATTCAAGAAAGAGTCAATAAAGCTACAATACTCGTATCTTTATTCTCTTGCAAAAAAGCCATTGGGAACAAATGGGGCCTTCAACCTCGCATAACCCACTGGCTATACATCTCGGTCATAAGACCGATACTTACTTACGGGGTGGTTGTCTGGTGGACGGCCTTGGGAAATGCAGTCAACCGCACTAAACTAAGCAGAGTCCAAAGTACAGCATGTCTATGCACAAGCGGAGCCTGGCGGTCTACCTCCTCTGCGGGATTAGACATTATTTGATTAGTCTTATTTGACACCGATAGATATCTTCAGCAGGGAAGTAACTGCGACTGCAGCTATTCGTCTTAAAGCGACTAAACAGTGGACAAATAATTCATTTGGCCATACCAACATTTTTAACACCTTAGGAATCCTCACAGAAAACATCGATTACACCATACCTGAACTTTGGTTTGACAAAAATTTCCATGTAAGCGTCCCCTCTAGATCATTTCGGGAGGAAGATGCTTTCATGGGTAATATGTCAATCCATCTCCACACAGATGGATCTAAAACCGATAGCTGAGTTGGGGGCGGTGTTTTCTCAAATAAGCTAAATCTAAGCCTCTCTTTCCGTCTTCCAAATCACTGTAGCGTGTTCCAGGCGGAAATTTTGGCGATTAAAGAAGCTCTGTCCTGGCTGAAGAAAAACGTGATATCTGCAAAGGATATCCACATATTTTCGGATAGTCAGGCCGCCATCAAGTCCCTGGACTCAGTCTCATTATATTCTAAAACCGCCCATGAATGCCGATCATCTTTCGTGGAGATGGCAGAGCAGTTCAACATTCACCTTTGTTGGGTGCCGGGCCATAGAGACATTCCAGGGAACTGCAGAGCCGATGAATTCGCCAAGATTGGAACCACTCTACCTATCCTACCGGACAATGGGTAGGTATACCAATCGATACGTGCAAACTAACACTAAAGCTGGGTGCCAATAAAAGAGCAGAAGTTAGGTGGACTGCTGGGGAAACATGTCTAGCGACCAAACAGATCTGGCCAAGGATGGATCTGAATCGTTCCAAGTGTCTGATCCTTTTAGATAGGAAACATCTCAGCGCCATAATAGGTGTCATTACTGGACACTGCCTTATAGGCAAGTACTCAAGAAGGTTTGACGCTTTACAAATGATTTCTGTAGAAGCTGCATGGAGGAGGAAGAGGAGGAGACAATCCTCCACCTACTCTGCACATGCCCAGCTATCTCCCAGAGAAGAAAGCTTCATCTAGGAGCTTTCTTTTACAACGACCTAAACGATCTCGAAAACATAGACGTTAACAGTCTCCTACGCTTTATTATAAGCTCAAACTGGTTCCATTAGTAAGAAGATCATAGATCCACGTGGCATCACAATGGACCAATAGGCCTAAGTGGGTTGGTATTTCCAACAGCCACTCTTACCTAACCTAACCTAACCTACTTCATTTACTGATTTACTGAAGAGTGAACGAGTAAAGTGTTTAGCAAATATTTATGAAAAAATGTTTTCGATCGCGAGTACGCCGATATAATTTTCGTTTACGGTTTCTGTAATGGGGATGCAGGGTTAGCTGGATTAGAGTACCAACGGCGATATTTCTGCTTTTTACCGCCTTTCAACCGTCGGCTCAGTATATGGGTTAAGAAGAGAAAGATTGTCTAACATAACAGCGGCAAAAGAGGAGGAAAGGATTTTAAATGCTATGAGAATGCAGCCATCTATTAGCACCAGAAGGCTTCCAGCACAGTTGCAAACTCCAAGAACTACAATCCATAGAGTTCTTCAAGCCAACCGCATTTACCCCTTTCATTATACGCCCGTACAGGACCTTTTGTTAGGCTACTTCCAAAAAAGGATTGAATTTTGCCAATGGCTGCTGCATCTTCTCTTTCAAAAATGTGCAGAACGGTTTTTTTTAAGCTGAATCCATTAGAAAGCTACGGCCTTTTAAGAAGTTTTACCTCGAAATCAGAGGTTCCTTACTTTAACGGCCTATAACTTAGACCCCTCCTGCCATACAATTTTTCGTTCGGCATAAGTTCTGGAATCTTCAGCTATCAGGATGAAAAGCTAAACTGGGACACCCTGTACAGATATTGTCGAGCTCTGACCACATAAAGTCGGTTAACATCGCTCTAAACTTGAGACAACTGACGGTAACAGTGTCTCCTTCCTCATTTCGAAAGAAATAAAAGAAAACAGTCAATCTTTGTGGATGCATTAATGCTTGGCCGATCACTTGTGGATTATGTTCGCTCCAATAACGACAATTTTGCTTGTTGACATAGCCGCCATGCTAAAAATGTGCCTCGTCCGGGAAGATGATTTTCTGGCCAAAATCCGGATCTCCCTAGGCCGGATTGACTCTCTGGCGATGCCCTATTCAGCTGATCGGCGCCGAATCGACATTTCTGGTCTTCTTCGATACTGGCTGCTAGGGCGGCGGCTACGTTTTCTTCATTCCGCAACAATCTCTGTCTCGTTGGTGGGTTAAGATTGAAAAGAGTGTACTTACACTGAAAATTTTCCACGGTGACGACCGACATCACGACGAATTTCACGTGGCGTATTTACAACTGAGTCGGAATTTCGATAACATAGGGTTTTCCAATAAGGACTTGACAACTTTTTTTTTAAATAAAACGCAAACCATTTCAGATATTTCAAAAACTTTATTATCGGCTTGAAGTACAATCAAAACATTTATGAATAGAACTCGACTTCGTTCATATGGCCCGTTTGCAGCGATCGATTCCTTGGACCCAATTTTCAACGACTCGGCCACACATTTCGGCCGAAACGGCTGCTATTTCACGTTCAATGTTGGCTCTGAGCTCTTCCAACGTCGTCGGCGTGTTGGCATAAACCAATAACTTAACGTGGCGGTCAATCGACTGGCCCATTTCTTGAGATAACACGCTCACCATACTTACTCTTCAATAAATCGATTGTAGCGTGTGCTGTGTGGCTTGTGGCACCATCCTGTTGAAACCACATGTCGTCCAAGTCGACGAAAAAATATGGCCCAATAACGCCGCCGGCATGCAAACCGCACCAAACAGTTATTTTTTGTGGATGAAGTGGTGATTCATGAAGCACGTGTGAATTTTCACCCGACCAATAATGCATATTTTGCTTATTGACGAGCCCATGAGCCAAAAATGAGCTTCGTCACTGAAGATGATTCATCATCTTGGCGCATCTTCTCCAGAACCCAATCGGAGAACGTACGTCGTTTCAAATGGTCCATCGGCTTCAATTCTTGAGTCACCTTGATCTTGTATGGATCCTTACGCAAAATACGCCATAATGTGGTCTGAGCGATGCCCAATTCTTGAGAACGCCGTGGAATTGACTGATTTTGATAGTTTGCTACGGACGCCTGAACGGCAGCGATATTTTCAACGCTTCGACCAACCCGTTGTCTCACTGACACGGCAACATCACACAACGAATATGTAGACTCAAATTTTTGCAGTAAACTTATTATTGCCTGTCTACTAGGGCGAGAATTACGACCGAAAATTGGAGTTAACGCTCTTAAAGTTGCAGTCACCGACTCCGAATTTCGGTAGAAAATTTTTATAATTTGCAGACGTTGCTCGTTCGTGTACTTTACCATGACGAAAATGTTGAGTTTACTGAATAAGAGTGCCTTCACAAATTAAATTCAAAGTTGTCAAGTCCCTATTGGAAAACCCTTAAAGCGTAAACCTTACTGAATATTTTGACAGCTGGATTTCATTGGTAACTTTGACACCTGCTGAAACATAACAATTGGGAAAACTATCATTGCTATCTGGTCACTCTTTTTCCGTAGCCCAAAGCGCCGGTAGCTAGTGCTATTAAATAATTTCGTTCCTCACTTAAGAATTACTTTTAAGTATTTCGTTGTGACAAACTTTATTTCTCTTTGCAGTTGTGTGAGTGTGATGATACATACAAACAGTATAGGAGAGATTAGCACAGCTATTCAATAAGAAAAAAAGAAAGGTGGGTTGTTCTGGAGGCCCATCACCGCATTGATAAGATTCCAGAGCAGGAGATTAAGTTTTCATTTGACCTTTCGCCTACAATTCATCACGTTCCCTTTTGTATAAAAATAATTATTTGTGCCCGACTGACTCAGATCTCTGGGTTCAAATTCCATTTTGGCACAAAGCTAAAAGTTCTTCGAAAATAGAATTAAGATAGTGTTTCGTCGTTAGTAACTTTATGACGTTTGTTTTGTTTGTTTGTTTGTTTGTTGTTGTTGGTAGCGGGCGATTCCAATTATACGACTACTCATCTCGAAGTGGATAATCCCACTTTGGCTGATTCCAACAAATAAGTGATTCAGCGAACAGAATCAAGACATCGAGAAATAATTTCGACACACTACATGATATGGAATGTTTTATTGAAATTTTGTTAATATGGCAAAAAGACCAGACAATAAAATAACAATATTTCGGAATGAATATCAGATGATGTTGCCCTAATTTGCCACGTTTTGCCGTATTTGTATACTAAGTGCTGAATGAATCTCTGTGGAACTACAGATCTTTGGGGTGACTTTTAATTCCAAAAATATTCACGACCTGGGTGGGTTGATCAAAACAACTCCAGATCTGAACTCTCTTTTTGAAACTTACCCAACCATCGCTTAGTCATCCACTGAAATAACAATATTTCTCGCTAAGAAAACGCTGATGACTGATACCCAGCGGCATTATTTGATCAATATCGGGCGAGATATAACGATAAGAGATTGGGGTTCCAAGAAAATAGTCAATCTCTGTTTTCTTCGTATTTATGCGGCGAATTCTTAAAAGAAATGTTTCTTTCTCAACTGAGTAACTTAGTCCGATGGCATTGGCTTAGATTGAGTTGCAAGTATCATATGCGGTTGTTAGGATTTGAGTAACATTGTTAAGTTGACGCGAAATATTTTCTGGTAAAAATTCGATTTCTTTTCTTCCTATTCTTCCAACCACATAATTCATAATATCTACTCGTAGTCCATTAAAAATATTTCCAATATTCGACTTCGAAGAAGAAAGAGTCTTATCTTAGAAATTTCGAACTGATAATTTGGCTTTTTCCTTATCCGGTGGCGGCGGCGCTTTAAAAAAGTAGGACAAAACAAATATTTCTTATAAAAACACACAATGACTTCATTTTATTATATCACTAAGTTTCGTTGTACAAAACAAATACGAGTACAAACGTACAAACGTACAAACTCCAACACACTTTCGACCAAACGTTTCGGTACAAATTGGCTTTAATAGTAACGGCTTTCGCGTTGGTTCGGCTCAATTGTGACCCTGGCATATGGGCTACTAGATCCGATCTTCCTTCTCATGGTAACTCCCCGATGAGGCCTTAGCCCCAGCACAATTAGGCATATGCCAGCTCCACAAAGAACTATGAGTAAGAGGATTATTAATAAGTAAACCCATCGTGGCCAGCGATCACATGAGAAATCCTTTGTGCGAACATTGGACAACTTCATTCCACGTAGACTGGCTGGACTTATACAACGACCATTGGTTTCAATTTTCACCTCCTTGATCCAGGCCAACTCACAATCACATCTGAGTGGCATTCCATTGAGATCGAGTTCTTTAAGTTGCAGAAAAATTGGTAACATGGTGTGATTAAAGCTGCGCAGCGACGATCCTCGGAAACTTATAACCTCTACGCTGCTGACTGAAGTGTTTCGCCCAAAAGCAAACTCGTGGATCGATGCCAGTCGACGGCAATTTTGAAAACTCAATGATTTTAGATTTGTTAGATGCGACAGCGAATTGTCTTCAACTGAACGCATAATGGGCATATCCTCAACGAAAAGCACCTCCAGTTTAGTTAGACGAGATGTGTGCTCACTTAAGAGACTTGGTATAGGATTATCACTGATATCAAGTTCCTTCAGACCAATTGGTAGTGATTCGGGAACCGCTTCGAAAAGATTATCTCTTAGACTCAAAGTAACAAGAGGAACATTGTCTGGTAGGGAAATTTTCTTCAAACCACAACGATCTAATTTCAGACTGCTCAACTGCGGGTTGATACCGAATTTGGAGTAAAAATCGGAATCTTCTATGTCTTCAGTGCTATTGAAATGCCGGTTCCATGATAAATTCAATACGTCCAACGTTCTTAGGTGAGAAAATAAGTTGAAGGAAATTTGCTTTAAATTGTTATGTGACAAATCCAATACTTGTAGATACTGCAAGCCTTGGAAAGCATTTGTCGATATTGTCTGTATGGCATTCCAACTCAAATGCAATTCACTCAACACGGTCAGCTGCTCAAAATTCTTTTCAGATAACTCAGTGATGTTATTATGCATTACATTGAATATTTTTAAGCTGTCACTGCCAAAATTTGGCACAAATTGCAGTCTATTCCAAGATATATCCAAGGAGGCCGCGTAGAGAGGAAGCACATCGCCCGGGAAGTCGGTGGATTTTAAATCTCTGAAACTGCAATCGATTCTCAGAGATTGTTGGGGTAAGCCCAATGGTGGTTCACTATTAGTACCGCAATCGCAAGTTTTTCGCGACAGGCCATCCGAACGATATTGCTCTGGATAACACAACCGATCTAGAAGGGCATCTTCTTCAGCAAAAACAACGGATAAAACAAGAGCACTCGCAAGCAGCAAATACCGTAGATACATTACGAAACCGATGAAAAACACTATGTTATGTACGAATTTCACATGAAAAACCCTCGACGACGACGTTAGTTAACTAGCAAAATACAAATGCGGAACGAACAACTCTAACGCCTATCAATGGTGACGATGCCTGATTGGAGTAATCTTATCATTTGTGATAAGATAAAAGCGGTTGCGTTACTGGAATTGAGGGTAGGGACTGGTTGGACTTTTCTTTAAAAATAGATATTCGTATAATAAATGCTATTGCACAGTTAACTCAATTTGTTACCTGTCGTATATTTCAACTTTTTCTGTTGTCGTACATTTCAAGATTTCTTTGAATTACTCGTACTCGTATACTGCGGGTTACTACGACGAATGAAGCTTAATCACTTAGATTTACTCAGGCGAATTTCCGAGTAATACATATTTATGAATCGTCGAATGTGACTATATAGTTTCATGTAAAAATACAGTCAGGTGGATGTCAAATGCACTGGGAACAACAAGCTATACAAATTCAAGTACGAAGATCTGTTTAGATAAAAGTTGCGTGAAATGCAAGCTGATAATTGAGTGTGGGTTAAGGTGCAAAAATGACGGCGCAGTTCAAAGTAATAAAAATATGTAGATTGATTTGAAAAGTGTCAAATGTCTGTCTGATCTCACTTCTATTACAGATTCCTGGAACTTCTCTATTCTGGTTTTGAAGGTATTTTTTAAATTGGTCGAAAAATATTTTAAAAGAACTGTACCGATATATTCAGATCACAGGTCTAAAGGAACGCGACTAGACAATAACGGTCTCGTTTGGTATTGGTTGTGGTAAGTCCCCAAGGTGATCTAGCCAATAATATACCCTCCTGAGGCCCCAAGTGATATTAATAAAACAAAATCATGATCCCGTATAGACCCAATTTTTAAAATCACGTTCTTGAAACCATGACCCTTCATTTTTGTACTAGCAGATGAAGCTAGACATGTACAGAGTAGGTGAAGGATTGTCTCCTCCTCTTCCTCGTCCATGCAGCTTCTACATAACTCGTTTGTAAAAGCGCCAAGCCTTCATGCGTGATGACACCTATTATGGAGCTGAGATGTTTCCTATTTAAACGGATCAGACACTTAGAGCGATTCAGATCCAGCTTTGGCCAGATCTGTTTGGTCGCTAGACATGTTTGCCCAGCAGTCCAGCTAAGGTCTGTATACATATACTACCTTTAGCGATTGGTATACCTATACTACCCTTTTCCGGTAGAATAGGTAGAGTGGTTCCAATTTTGGCGAGTTCATCGGCTCTGTAGTTCACTGGAATGTCTCTGTGGCCCAACAAAGGTGAATGTTGAACTGCTCTGCCATCTCTATGAGAAATAATTGGCATTCATTGACCATCCGAAAAGACGCGGATATCCTTTGTAGATATCACGTTTTTCTTCAACCAGGACAGAGCTTTTTTAATCGCCAAAATTTCCGCCTGGAACACGCTACAGTGATTTGGAAGACGGAAAGAGAGGCTTAGATTTAGCTAATTTGAGAAAACACCGCCACCAACCAGTTTTAGATCCATCTGTTGGATTGATGGATTGACATATCTTCCCAGAATGATGTAGGGGGGAAGCTTACATGGAAGTTTTTATCAAACCAAAGTTCAGGTATGGTGTAATCGATGTTCGCTGTGAGGATTCCTAATGTATTAAGAATGTTGGCGTGGCCAAATGAATTATTTATCCACTGTTTAGTCGCTTTATTGAAGGACGATCAATAGTTGGAATTTTGTATTTTCTGGAAAACAGACAAGATCAGTTTTATGGGGGTTTATTCCCAATCCACAGCGATCTGCCCAGCGGGTTAATCTATTGAGATTTACTTGAAGGAGTTCTTTAACGGTATTGAGATGCTTACCTGAGACGGCTATAGCAACGTCATCCGCATAGGCAATCACCCTGCTACCACCCGCTTCCAGGTATATCAGTAGTTCATTAACTACTAAGTTCCAGAGAAGGAGAGAGAGGACACCACCTTGCGGCGTACCTCTGCTGACACATCTTTTAGCAGAAGTCTCACCCAGTTTGGAGTTTATTATCCTGCTTTTTAGCATGAAACTGATCAACTCCCCAAGTGAGGCGACTACCTGCAGAGTTGACAGCGCTGTCGTGATTGCGGGTATGTTGACGTTGTTAAAGGCGCCCTCTATTTCCAGGAAAGCAACCATTATGTACTCTTTATATTGTAGGTGTCGTTCGATGTGGCTAGTGAGAGAGTTCAAAGCCGTTTCCACTGACTTTCTTTTGGATCAATTTCAGCTCGTACATATATGGATATCAATCAGTTTTCAGAAGGAAAGATGATAGACTTATAGGTCTGAGATCCTTTGGGACAACATGAGAGCATTTTCCGGCTTTGGGAATGAATACTACATTGACTTCTCTCCATGACAGTGGAATGTGGATAAGTTCTACACAGCTCCTCATAATATTTTCTAGCACAGGCAGAATAATATCTGAGGACCTCTGTATACCGTCCAAATCTGCAGACTTGTATGGTTTGACGCTATGTAGCGCCCAGAGCAATTTATCACTTGTAATCACACCATGAATTTTGGACCCGGTTGCAGTAGGCCTGTTTGGGCTGCTACTGGCCGCGAGTTGGGAGCTACTCGATTTTTGAAACTCAGGTGTGTTTGGTTTCGATATTCGCTCTCCAGGGGTGGGAGTCCGAATAGGACGGACAGTTTTTTCTTCACTCAGAGTGATTCGAGGTATAATTCAGAGTATTTTTTTCTGTGCTTGAAACTCTACAGTAGCCAAATCTACGTGTCAGTGTTATGCCTTCACACGCAGAATTTTTCTGTCTGAGTTCCAATTACACAAATGAAAAACTGACTTGCCATGGGCAGGATTCGAACCTGGACCCCTCCGAGTGAGAAGCGATTGCTAGTACCACTACACCACGGCCACCCCACCTGGAAATTGGGTGTCCAGCAGCAGGTTATAAGTGATTCATCACTTGAGGTTGTCCAAGAGCCATCGGTTTTTTTCAAACAAAGAGGCATCATAAGATTTGTAGAGAGGATTTTTCTTAGCCGCGATGCCTCAGAGGTTTCTGTGATTTTGTCACAGAATGACCTCCAGGATTGTCGCTTTGCCTTCCTCAGTTCTTTTTTTTTGTATAATTTGAGGGATTCTTTGTATGAGTCCCAGTCAGACATTTTTCTTGTGCTTTTTGCTACGTTGAAAAGTTTTCTACAAGAGTTTCTGAGCAGTCCCCGTGCTGATGTCCACCAATGTGGCTTTTTCTTACTTCTAGGTTAAATAAGAGGACAGGAAGCGGCCATAGCCTTATTGAGAGCCAGAGTAAATTCCTTGACTTTCATGTCAAGCTCATTGGTGTCACGCGGGGGACTTGATAGTTCAGAGGACAGCGTATCTGACAGTATTTCGCTGTATTTTGGCCAATCAGTTTTCCGGTAGTTCCGGAAAGATGGTTGGCTTGGGGGAGCATCACTCAGGGTGAATTGAATGTATCTGTGGTCTGAAAAGGAATGTTCAGACGATACCATCCAGTCCGTTAGCCTTTGAGTGATGCTGTCGGAGATAAGAGTGATATCTAGTACTTCCTGTCGGTTTCTAGTTATAAAAGTGGGCTCATTGCCAATGTTGCAAATAAAGAGGTTAGTACTTAAAATATAGTCGAAACGTGATTCACCTCTATCATTGATGTCGGTACTTCCCCATATCGTGTGATGTGCGTTAGCATCGCATCAAAGATCCAAGGTCGTATTTTCTGGTGTCATCGTTAAAGGAGGAGGGGGTTGCTTATCAGCATCCAGCTCATCCTCTTTGTAGACCCTTAAATGTATAGACTCAAATCCTAGCCGAATCATGCCTTTTGTCTGCGCCAGAAGATTAAAGGATTCCTTATTGATCACGATCAACGCGCATCTATAAGAGCCCCTTAGTTCCTCCAGTTTCGCGACTTTCCATTCATGAGTCGGAAGAGTCGGGTTACTGAGCCTGATGATTTCCAGAATACTTTCTGGGGAGGTGGGTTCCGCTGGGATCCAGGTACGAGTTCGAGATCTTTGGGTGGCACACGCGATAAGCTTGACATGGCCTTGGTGCCAGCCAGTGTCGCTTGTGATGGGAGGTGGTCCGGGGTTTTGCCGCATGATGGCCAAGAAGTTGCTCGAAAGTTTCAGCGTTATGGAGCCGTCGTTATCGTTTCTATCGATCACCGCGATCACTATTGCGTCCTTTAGGACTTCACGAAGATGATAATGACGATCCATTTGCAACTGATAATATGTAGTAGTGCAGCTGAAGATTTTGTAGCTAACAGCAATGATGACTCGGAATCTGACAATAGTAATGGAGAGTGCGACTCGACGAGTACATCGCCGATTTTTTCCAATTGGCTGGAGCCAGCAAACAAATACAATATCTCGCAGTCGTGGCAGATCATACTCACGAAGGGCACGTGAAAGAACTCCACCATCAAGATCTTCAACACCTTATCTTGTAGACAATACGAGTATAAGAATCGAATGGGTCGAGAAACCTTTTGCTTTCCGTCTTCCATCTCTTTTGGAACCATCATACCCCAAGCAAAATACAACCGACTTTTCAATGATGGACTTTCTAAACAATATTTTGAAGACGACCTTATTCAAACTATTGTTGATAAAACTAACCAAACATGTGTATTTGGAATGGGTAAGAGCTTATTGCTAACCCACGGAGAATGCAAGATACTGATAGGAATATCTTTAATAATGTCGTGTCTTAGCTAACCCTGATGGAATAGTTTGTGACTTTGTTGTACATCAGGGAGCCACCACATTTCCGGAGTATAATGATACAACACTTGGTCAAGGAGAGAAAGGGGTTAAAACTATATGAAGTTCTTAGTCCCGGCCACTTAGTATATTTCGATCGTTTTTTTTTTATAACCGCTTGTGGATGCATTGAAAATGAGAGGAATTTACAGCACCGGGACAATAATAAAAAATAGGATTCCTGGCCTAGCTCGAACTGAATTAGTATCCGATGCATGCATAAAAAATAGAGGTCGCGGGGGTAGAGGAATGTAAGCAATGGGAAAGTGGACACCACCCAATTTTTATGTGAAATTGGAAAAACAAGGTCGAAGTAAAACAGATCCCTGATGGGCATTTAATTTGTGCAGATTTATTTATAATTTTTTTCTATTAAGCGGGGAGGATGACAAAAACCGTGTGAGTAGAAAAATGAAGAACCAAGTATAGGGTGTCGTGTAGCACCAGAGGGGTTGCACACCTTAAAATCTTCTCAAACAAAACACTCAACTTAGCGGGCAACAGAAGGCCCACGATTCCGTACGATCGCGAGACTGGTGCCCTTGGGGTCAACGGGGACGCGAAACAGTTTTGGCCGTAACCGCAAAAGGGTTACGGTGAACGGCAAGGGGCCTTACGGGATCACCGAATCAGAAAGATTCCCACTTGGGGGAAGTTTACACAAATATGTGGATATTTACAGTATTAAAATGCAAAGTGGTACTTATCTATTTTCCTGTCTACTTAGGATCGCTCCTGTCTGATTGTCGGGGTTGGTGAGGGGAGTGTCTACTTCCCGCCGCTGTCACTCTCGTCATAGGTTTCATCCGTTGTTTTCTCGTCTGGCGGGGCTTCCGTCTTCCTTTCTTGCTGGTTTTTTTTTGTTCGTTCGTGGTGTAGTTTTCCCTTAGTTTTCTTCCTTGTTGGTTCCTTTATGTTTGCTCATACGTTTTGTGGTTTTCCTTTAGTTTTTTTTTCTTTTTAGTTTCTTTTGTTCGTTCGTTGGATAGTTTTAATTTCGTTCTCTGTCTTACTTTTTTTCGTTTTGCTATTGTCTTCTTTTTTTTTAGGGGTACTCTCCACTATGACGGCTAGTTACTAATTACAGTAGCCACGCATTTCGGCTAGTTGCCACCCACACACACACATTCATACATGGTTCCACTAATTCAGCTGTCAGAGCAAAGGGACTCACTTCAAGAGTCAGCCTCCCTATTAGACCACCCCATCACACCAGTCGATGTTTTGTCGTGTTCGTTCCATTGTCGAGTGACTGTTTGGGTCCATATTACACCCCCCTACCCATGACTCTTTTGGGGACAATTTAAAGGAGCCCAATTAGTGACCGCCAAGTAGGAAGAAAACTTTTATAAATAGATTCTACAGCGGGGCCCGTAAATCTCCTTGCAGACACGAATGAGGGGAAGGATCATGGGGAATCGTGAGCTTTCTTTCACAAGGGTGACCGTGGTGTAGTGGTAGTAGCAAACGCTTCTCACTCAGAGGGTCCAGGTTCGAATCCTGCCCATGGCAAAATCAGTTTTTCATTGTATAATTAATTGGAACTCAGACAAAAAAATTCTGCGTGTGAAGGCATAACACTGACACGTAGATTTGGCTGTTTAAGAGTTTCAAGCAATGAAAAAAATACTGGGAATTATATCTCGAATCACTCTGAGTGAAGAAAAACTCTCCGTCCTATTCGGACTCCCACCCCTGGAGAGCAAACATAGAAACCAAACACACCTGAGTTTCAAACCACTACAAAAACAATTTTCCTTTCTCCTCCTTCTAACTTTCCGCCCGCGCCCTGGCAACAGTAAAAGGGTATCTAACCCCTTAGGCGCGCGTAAATTATAAAAAAAAAAAAAAAAAAAAAAAAAAAAAACAATTATTGCTTTTTGAATTTGGGGCTTTACAAATTTATATCACTGGAAGCAAACAATCTAGGATTTAGGGTGGGCTCTCGGCCATTGCTGGGGTGTCGATATCTTCGGGCATCAAGGGGGCATACCGTCCGTCCCCTAGAGTCTCCAGGCCGTCCGCCTGGCTATATCAGGAGTACCTATATGGTCATCTCTGGGGCGGTAGGCCGTCACCTGTACCGTGGCATCCAGAGCATGACGAGAAGAAAAGAACGGGGAAGTAACAAGAAATGGCAGGAGGGCCGAGGGGTGAAACAGACAACAACAGGACCAAAGGGAATGGAGGATTTTTGGGGCGTGATTTGCACGTAACAGCAATCCAGCCTGTGACAAAAAAAACTACGATCATATGTGTAAGTTGCAACATTTATTTATGCCGAACATTTAAAAGAAACTATTTTAAAGAGTTTCACCACTAATAAGTTGCTAAACACACAAACTAAAAATATAATCCTTGATTGTGAATTAATTAAGTATTGGTCTTTGTTTTAAATGATAAAAGGAAGTTTTATTATTATTTTAAGTAAAAATGTTTTGTTTATGTTTTTTTGTTTTAAAAACATTTAAATATCAGAAGTAAACATTTTTTTGTTAATATTTGAAGTTATTTATGTTTTTATGCCTGGGCCTATGCACTAATATTAGAACGTCGGGTCTAATTACGAAATAGCTAATTCGATTATGGGTCTCAGGAGGATACAGCAGCTACCAATATCCCCCAAAAAGGAATCCACACTACAAATGTTTTCCCTATGTTAATATTTTTTGTTTCGTCAATAATGGGTCTAACATCATTTAATGCTACAAATTTCTTCCAAGAATCTGTAATGATTCTGCATCACTTGTGGACTTGTCAGAGCAAACGGATCCCAAAAACGTTGTTCAGGCCGTTTTGTTTTTTGGAATACAATGTCAGTAAGGCCAAGAGTTTGCTGAAATTTTTACACGTGAGTGGTACAATTATATTCCTTTCGATCTATTCCACGAAACTCAGCTACAAACTTGAGCCGCTACTGCCATTTGGACTAGATTTTCCTTCCAAGTATGTGGAACTTAACTTAGTCAGGTGATTCGTTCAGTTTATGTGCAATAGCATGATTGAGGGTCTCATCCGATGGGATGTACGAGCTACGACGTGTTGTGTTATTCAGCTTCGCTAATAGGAGTCGATTAGGTACCAAGGAAGTGAGGCTCAAGTATGAGGCGGAGAGTCTCTGCTTTCGAACCAGTATATCAGTATAGGTATCATCAGATTTCCTGAGTTGTTGATCTCCCCATGATGAGGACTTTGATCAGCCTACTGGATTTCGCAAATCCGAATAAGCTTCTTATATCCTTTTTACTTCGATCTGTAAAGATTCCAATCTTACTCTAAATTAGTCTTAAGTGACTTATTTAAAAGTTTTCTGATTTGTTTGCGAAGGCGCATACAGATCCGCGTTCCACCAAGGAACGGGCGATCTGCTTACTAGCTCGACATGTCATTTCAAAACATTTGGTGAGGGTACTGTTCAGATTTCTTTAACTTTTGTTTTATCCTGAGGTTAGGAGGAGCACTGTTGTACTCCTCCTTAAATCGTGTCCAGTTGGTTTTCTGCGGATTTCTTCTCTTCAACTAGGTCGATTCTGAATTCGGTGTGCCTATGGTATGATATGGAGGTCTCCGACAGTAATATATTTTCCTGATATGCCTGTTGGATAACGTTAAGTCGATTACTTGCTGTCTTATTCTTATAACAAAAGTTGGCTGAGAGCCAACATCGTTGAAAACCAGGTCAGGCGGGAGTATGAATCCTGGAGATGATTCCCATTCACGTTGCATTTGCTACATCCGGGAAACACAAGTATTTAATGAGTTCGGCTACCGCCTTCGGTGGTAATGAATAATCAAGAAAACAAGCAGATGCACCAACTTATTTGTGTCATTCTCCGTTCGTTTCATAGCTAGTGTCTGCAGCAACTAAATGGTGGTTGCAAATTGTCCAAGTTTACATGGTGAGAGTGAGCTCGTCATATAAAGTCAAATTATCGGTATTTCCAATCGCTCGTCATATAGTGTAGTGAAACCCGTCAATCAGCCGTAGCCACAGATGTCTTTATGCCACACCCAATATTCCTGTATAGGTATTATGAGAGGTTTTGTTTTCAACACGGAAAGGCTGATACATAGGGATGCAGAAGGAATCTTGGAATGTTGAAGGTTGATCTGAGTACACAAAATAGATGAGTACTAGAGTGGTCATCTCTTATCTGTACTCATTTGGAAACAGAGTGGAAATTAACCCTTCCTAGGTGAATATAGGAACCTAGATTTAATGGTCTCGGCAGAAGCTTTGCCTAATCCCACTATAAGACGTCGTTGTTTTTTCCATTCTTTCTCTCCTTGTGAGAGTAGTTTTCCACTTTTCAGTTTCGAGTGCAGAGTAGAAAGATGCTTCAGCAAGTCCCCTGTTTCCCTGACTTGCACCGGAACCCAGAAGATGGCGCACGTCAGTGAAAATTTCAAAAGTCTTAGTTTCCAAAGGTCGGATTTTCGACATAGACTTGTTCAGTCATTCAAAAGTTTGCAGCATATGTCATATCATAGTCCTCTGCTTGAATGCAACATTCTCTGCTGTGGCAGTCAGGGTTTTTTTTTTCGTTGGTGGTTGCTTTTCCAGAGACGTTCATATTTCGTCCAGCAGAACTGCAACTCATACTGGTTTCATCACCGGCTTCAACCGGATCCTGCGTGCTCGGAAAACTACAAATTCGATCGACCCGAACTACAATTACCTTTGCTGCTTGTAGAACTTGCCTTGTCTGGACATCGTGTGCGTGTGAGACCACATCTGATTTTGTATTCGTCGATGGGTTTAACCCTTCTATGCGATTTTCGTCCAGTGGAACTGCAGTATTTGTTGGCTGCCGCACAGGTTTCATCCAGGCATCGTACGCGGGGGACCCCTCGACATGGCCCTGTTCGGGACAGCAGTTTCAGTTTCAGATCTATCACATAGTGGAATATCGAAGTTGGTAGCTTCGCCGTCTACAACGGAATAGGTTCTAAGTTCAAAATACGACCAACGAAAAACAGAATAAGTAATCTGATTTCTTAACCCTCAAGCCTCCGGAAAAGAAATTTTCTGCTTTCTCAGATGGTCGCTGCAACAATTTTAGTCTTTCTTACTGAGTGACGGCCCGAAAGTTGCTGGCCTTTCAAAAATGCAATCTTTAACAAAATCGAAAAGTCAAATTTTGTACTCAATTCGATGAACCTATCATTTCCTAGGCGTACACCTTGGTACCATAAAACAAACTCAAAAGGATTAATCAGTTAGGTGATAACTGATCACTCTGTTTCTTTCTTAAATCTTGAGGATCGGGCAAGCGGTGAATTGAACTCAATTTTATTCATCGTATACACTTTCATCCAGGCATGAGTTGGTGTATGTTCTTTGGTAAATCAAACCATAGAGATCTCGCATGTCAGCATTTAGTGCACATATTGATATCCAGACCTCTATACCCCTGGATATTTCTGTGCGAGATTTGTTTGCTGTTGAACAT
This sequence comes from Volucella bombylans, assembly GCA_949129095.1. Classification (NCBI taxonomy): domain Eukaryota; kingdom Metazoa; phylum Arthropoda; class Insecta; order Diptera; family Syrphidae; genus Volucella; species Volucella bombylans. The sequence continues at coordinate 204,259,018 of OX422141.1, forward strand.
ACCCAAGTTTTCCCTTATTAGCTGAGTGCGCCACCTTCTGTGCAATCTTAAATTATAATGAATTCTTAACGATACGAACTTAAATGTCAAAAAATTGACGAAACATATTTATACATTTTTTAACATCCCATTCCCTTTTTGGATTTCACCTAATAAAGTTAAGTACTCAAAAAACTGATCTTCTTTTATTTCAACCATTCTACTAAAAAAGCATAAATTCCAACAGGTTATGGGCCCAGCTTTGCGAACTAAAAAAGGACGAGATTAACAACGTAACCACAAAAATTGAGCCTTTGGGAAAGGAAAACTTCGATACATGGAAGCTGCAAGTAGAAGCTCTCCTAATTAAAAACGACTGTGGAGGTAGAAAACGCAACCTCAGAAGTTGCGCTTAAAACGTGGAAGGATGGTTATAGAAAAGCACGCTCGGACCTTATTCTTGCAATAAATCCCTCCGAATTAAAGCAAGTTTAGAACTGTCTCACATCGAATGACGTATGGAAGAAACTACACGAAATTTATCAATCAAAAGGCCCCGCAAGAAAAGCCACTCTGCAGGAAAAGCTGATCTTGCATCAAATGGTAGAAGGAATTGATGTCAGGATACATATCGCAGAGATTTTCGACGCCGTTGACAAATTGTTGGATATGGGAATCTCAGTTAACGGCGATCTTTTATCTATTAAGCTTCTCTACAGCCTAACCGAAAGCTTTGACAACTTCCGATGTGCGATCGAATCTCGCGATCATCTGCCGTCCAGATGTATTAAAGATCAAGATCTTGGAAGAATATGATGCAAGAAAATGCAGAGATAAAGACCCACACCAAGATGCAATGTATATTCTATTCGAAAGCAAGTAGATAACAGAGATGAACACGATAAGGAACATCATAGAAATCATCAAAACAAATTTCAACGCACTGTTCAGTTCAGTTTCAGTTTAAATGCATTTTTATTTATATACTTAGATTACTCTTAAATGCTAGACAAAAAAATGCTTAAAAATTAGCTTAAATAACTTACAAATAATCTTATTCTAACATACTGGCCCCATGCGGGCACTCTAAGTTAAACCTAACACTTAAACTATGTCTTTGGACGAATCTTACAGTCTAATTTTATTTTATTTTTACATTTATTAATACTAAAACTAAGAAAAGAAATTTTAATCAAAAAAACTTAGTATCTAGACTTTTTTTAATTTTTTATAAAACTTAAAAGTAAAAGCCTACAATCTACCTAAAAATAAATCTTAACCTACTTACATCTAATGCATACATACATACATATATATACATACATAATATATATATATATAATATACAAATATATATTTTTTTTATTTTTATTTTCTTAAAATCTAACTTAAACCTACCTAAAACTATGTAAGCCGGTCATGGCTAACAAAAAAATTAGGCTGGCTCACCTTGCTTCACATGAAGCTAACTATCACTGGAGGAGTTCGACTTCCCCTTCAAAAAGCCACCAAAATTTTTGGTGCTGCTGAGCAACATCCCTCCTGTCGCGACTCCCTACCGCCCTACTGAACCGGAAACGCTCCGCACTGCCATGTGCGACGTCTCTGTCGTAGTTGAGTCGCCTGTCCGCAGCTGTTCGATCAGACCTTTGCTATCTAAATAGACGAACGCTTCTGGAGGAATAAAGCCGTCAAAGCGAACTCTCTCGTGATACATATAATTGGGGTAGTGAGCCCCGGAGATCAGGTTGTTTGATGAGGCCATTGCTCTTGCAACGTGCCTTCGAGTCAACTTAATGGCGAAATTGTCCACTCTTATTAGGTTCGCCCTGTTATACAAGACCTCATTGGGATAGAATTTGATGTACTGAGACTCTGGTGTTCTGTATAAGCGAAGACAAGTCCTAAGACAAGCCCTCTCAAACACCCGAATCTTTTCCAATAAACTTGCTCTCACGTTGAACCACACGGGACATCCAAATACAAGCATGGGCCTGATAAGGGCCATGTAGCAGATTACCTTCACCCTCGCATCGAGTTGGCTGTTATAAAACAGTCTCTTTGTAAGGGCAAAAGCACCTTTAGCTCTGGCCAGAGCAACATTTATATGTTTGTTAAAATACAGAAATTGATCTAGCCAGATCCCAAGGTATCTGACTACATTTCGACAAGCAAGTGGCTGTCCGTGCTGCCCTACGATCGAGAACTTTCGCCAATTCTTTCTGGTATCCCTAGAGGCCCCAGACAAAGGCGTCCTAAACTTCTGAAAGTTGATTTTCAACTTCCAGTCATCGCAATATCGCTTAATTTTGTCGAAGTCACGTTGCAAAAGTATATTAATGACCTCAATCTTTGGACCTGATCTGTACACGATTATGTCGTCTGCATACGCTATGGCATGGTGAAGTGAACCTATCAGATCACTCGTGTAAATGTTGAATAGGATCGGCGAATTTACCGCACCTTGTTGCAGACCGTTTTTAATGTTAAATGTTCCAGCAGAAGTCACATCGCCATTCTTCACGATGAACTGTCTACTGGAGAGCATATCGAAAAGAATATACAGCAGTGGTTTACTAATGCCCAACCTGTCCAGCTTGAAGAAGAGTCCTTCTAACCATACGGTATCGAAGGCTTTCTCCAAGTCAATCAAGCAGGCACCAGTGCACTGGTTCCTGCCTTTGTTCCATTGGATATCAGAAACCAGTTTAGACGCAGCATGAATGATATCATGCCCCGCCTTGAAACCGAATTGATTAACCGGAACTATATATTTGTCCTCGACCCACTTAGTCAGGACTCTATTGATAACCTTCTCGAACACCTTACTGATGTTTGGAAGAAGACTGATCGAGCGGAGATTCGCCGGATTGAAGTGTCTTTATCCCTTTTGGGGATGGGATGTACCACCGCAGTTTTCCAATGCGCTGGATAATGTGCATTATTCATTGCATTATTAAACAGGGTGGTATAAATGTTCACCGCTTCTAGAGGGAGATGTCGAAGCACAATGTTCGGTATTTCTTCGGTTCCTGCCGATTTCTTACTTCTAAGCGAATCGAAGATCGTTTGGAACTCTTCCTTCGAAATGAAGGGGGGTAGTACCCTATCGTTGGTGTTGACATTATTTGCCATATTCTCGTCACTGAACTGGGTGAAACCCGAGCTCTCGAATCTCCAATTCACAATTTCATTTCGAAGGTAGAAATTGTGCACAAGGACTCGATTCCCCAGATCGTGGTTTGGGCCAATGATAACATTCGCCTTGTACACTTCCTGGAAAGTCGCTCCTATAGCCTCTACCTGCTCCTGCGGATCCTCGATCACAAAGAAGTTGTCATCATCAACAGCCTCATTTGGATCTATACCCGCTGCTAACAGTATTTGTTCGTTGTTCGTCGTTCGGGCGATTTTAAGACATGGAAGGTCGTTCCGATTATTTCTCCGAAATATTTTATTTATTTGCGGGAACATATTCGGGTTGCTGGTGTTTACATCCCGAATTTTATTGTTCCAATACAAACTTACAGATGCTCTGTAATTTTCCTTTATTAATGTTTGGTGGTTTTTAATCGACGACTTCAGTGTCATGATCTCCGGGTTATGTCTGTCAGTAAACTGTCTGTACAAGGTTTTTAGTCTTGACAGCAGTCTACTTTTCTGTCGGTGCAGTGCGTCAATAGTTGCGTTGCGGAATAAGTCTTCTTCGTCAGTGTGTTGATACCGCGGTATCGTTTTGTCCATTGTTCGTTTGATTGTCTCGTCCATTAGTCTTAGATACCTGTCAATCTCCTCGTTTGACAGATTTCTGTTAGACGGTGGGTAGAGCAAATTCGAGGAGAGTGCTCTAGTCAGTGTTCTGGTGAAGTGTGTCCAACGCACCCTACTATAATTGTAGGAATGCCTTTGAACAAACTCATCCAATTCCGCCATTTCGTTGGGAACAGTTATTTCGGTGCTGAGACCGCAATGGTCACTGTCATACACGAAAGTGCGTAGAAAGTTTGTAGTTTGTTGGTTAGTGCATGTCAGTTGTATTCGTGAGTCGAACAGCAGAAGATTCAAATAGGACCCGTGTCTGGGAAACGATGGACTATCCGTCGCCTTAAGCCCGAGTCGATACATCACACTGTGCTGACCCCACCAATTGAATAGTAGGTTCCCTCTAGTATTTGGTGTATTATTTCCCCAATCACTATGTTTGGCATTGAAATCTCCGCCGATAATATAATAGTTGTCTTCGAATTCCAGCCTCAGGAATTGAAAAAGTGTCTCGAGCTCTGAGATAAATAAGGTGGATTGAGTAGCTTTAGGTGCATAGACAGACACCATGTACAACCGCTTTCCACTACGGAGAGGGATATACACGATGCATGCTTCCAGCACCTGAAACCTACGTACTACACGATTCAACGCACTGTGTTCAAGTTTAAGTGTCATACGAGTAACTGCAAAAAGATCGGACATAAAGCAGCCGAGTGTAGACAAAAGAGACACCAATCATTTGGGCGAACCAAATTCTCGAAAGTGTGTGCGGAGGAGAATGATAAATTAAAATCAACAACAGAGTTTGCATTAAAGTACTCTGATGAAAATAATGACGGCAGTAATTGTGACTGGTGTCTTGATAGTGGATGCACATCTCATATGACGTCACAAAAATCGAGCTTTGTTCAGCTGAGTTGCATTAAAAAGGAATTGAGCTTGGCAAATGGAGAGAAAACGTCAATATACGGTTTAGGTTCGGTGAAAATGTCTGCGTCAGATGGTGATAATCTACAAAATTTAAGATTGAATGATGTTATGTTTGTGCCAGATTTAAAAACAAATTTGATGTCTTTAGCTCAAATAGTGGAAAAGGGCTGTGCTGTGAAATTCGATACAAAAGGGGCATCTGTTAATGCGCCTAATGGAAAAGTTGTTCTGGTGGCTGAGAGACGAGGTGATCTGTACTATGTGAAAAGAGGCAAGGAAGCGGTGAATCTCGTTACACTTAAGGCAAAGTCTTCTATGGAAGAATGGCATCAAAAGTTTGGCCATACTAATATTGATTATTTACTAAAAATGGACAAAATGCAAAGTGTTTTAGGTCTTAAAGTTAAAGGTCAAAGGAATGATTTTATTTGCGAAGCATGTATAAGAGGAAAACATGCAGCGTCACCATACCCCGCAAGTGATTTAACCCGAACAAACGATTTGCTGGAAATTGTCCACAGTGATCTTTGTGGGCCGATTAGAACTTCATCTATAGGAGGAGCTAAATATTTTGCAAGTTTTATTGATGATAAATCGCGATGGTGCGAGATTTACTTTCTGAAAAATAAAAGTGACATTTTTTGTGCTTTTAAACAATATAAATCATTTGCAGAGAGGCACACGGGAAAGAAAATCAAATACCTTCAGACTGACAATGGACTCGAATATTGCAATCACAAATTCGACACATTCTTGGAAGACCTTGGCTTTCACGGAAAAACACGGAGAACATCGAAGAGGAAATACCCGAATCAGGAAAAGATAAGCCAACAATGAAAAGAAAAAAATGCTCGAAAGAAAATCATGAAAGAAAATATCCAAAGAAGAGACATTTCTTGAGAACAGCTGTGCGTACACCACCGCCATATAAAACCCCTGATCAGTCTTAACAAACCCACAGAAAGTATAGAATGCACCCGTGAATATGAATCCGCGAATATAGTCCTCGATGAGGACCTGTTGAACATAGAGGAAGCGTTAAGTAGAGACGAAAGTAATGAGTGGAGATGTGCTATTGAAAGTGAATATTTGGCTCATATTAAAAACAAAACTTGGGAAATTGTGAACAGACCAAACAATGAAAAAATCATAAAAAGCAAATTCGTGTTTACGACAAAATACAACTCGAACGGAGTAATCGACAAAAGAAAATGCCGGCTTGTGGCAATAGGATTTGCCCAAGTAGAAGGTGTCCACTTCCACGAAACTTTCGCTCCAGTTCTATAAGACTACTGATGGCAATGGCTGTAGAGAATGGATGGGAAGTGCATCAAATGGACGTTGTAACTGCCTACTTAAATGGAGAGTTAAGTGAACAAATCTACATGGAAATACCGGAACTACTGGAGGAAACACTGGATAGCACAAATGCAGACCTCTTAAATGAGAGAACCAGAAATACTCTTCTGGAATGGCGAGACGGAATATCTAATGGAAATCAGCCGAAGACCTGCCTATTAAAGAAAGCTCTATATGGGCTACGCCAATCAGGGCGTGAATGGTATAAAAAATTAGATGTAGAACTAACCAATTTAGACTTACAGAAGAGCGAATATGACCCATAAAAATAAAGAAATACAAAAGAATAAAGAATTCATAATAAATCTAACAATTGAATTAATAAAGTAGCTGCAATCTATAGTTCAAAGGGAACTAGAAGCGAAAGCAGAATGAAACAATATGTTTACATTTAATTTTCAATTAATAAACACTAAGAATTTGTAATCTAGTGGGGTCTTAGCATTTCTATATTCTATAACATTTTTTGTATATAGGTATATTATTAGGCTTGATATTAGCTTTATGTATATAACAAAGAAAAATTTCATAAGGTTTATGAAAGTAAAACAGAATAATTTAAATTATAATGGATAATAAACTAGAAATATCCTCATAGCTTTTGTCTAAGAGCCATGATTTTACTTTCTTGAAAAAGATGGATTTATTTCTTATGATTTTAATGTTATTTGGTAAGCTGTTGAAAAGCCTAGGAGCAGTTGCCATAAAGAAGTTAAAGAAAATTTGCAGATTGTGATTTGGTACAATAGCAAGATTTAAATTGTTGACTCTGAGATTATAGATAGCAGAGAATCTGTTTAATTGATAGCCCGACCTTACAAAAAATATCTTTAAGACTTTATAACAGTACAAATGTTTAACAGGAAGGACTTTAAGACTTCTGAAGAGAGGCAGACTACGATCACGACTCTTTTTGTTACAAATAAGACGAATAATATGTTTCTGCGAAACTAGAAGAGGGTTGAGCTTGTTGTTATGAGTGCCACCCCAATAGGTTAAGCCATATTCTAGCCTTGAATGAACTAATCCATAATAGATACATTTTAGAAGATCTCGAGAGCAGTAGGACTTTAAAAAGTATAGTTGTCTTGTGGCAGCTATAAGATACCTCTTTAGTGCGCTAGTATGATCAGACCAATTCATTCTCCAGTCAAGCAACACACCAACATACTTAAAAGATGAAACGCTTTGTATACTAAAACATTTATCAGCGCATGTACTCGCTTCAAAAAATGTTTGTGTTCTTGTGTTCGAATTACAAATATCTTTACTGTGTTTAAATTTGCTGCAGTTCGCACAATGAAAAAAGAAATTTCCAAAGTTTAACTTCCTTCCACTCGAGCTAAAAAACATAATTTTTGTTTTGTCACTAATTACTAACTTATGTTGTTGGAACCAGTGGCCCAAGATTTCCAGGTCATGGTTTATATCAGAAATTAGATTTAACGCGGAATTACTTTGGAAAGCACATGCCATGTCGTCAGCAAATGCGTTGACTTTGCTACGATAATTTTGTGAAAATAGCGAATTGATGAAAATTAGGAAGAGTATTGGACCGAGCACTGAACCCTGAGGAACACCTATAGAAATATTTTTAGTAGAACTTAAATGACCACCGATTTTAACTCTTTGCCCTCTATTAGATAAATAAGAACCGAACCAATTTTGCATTGTACCCCTAAAACCACACTTATATAGTTTTTCTAAAAGAATTTTGTGATCAACGGTATCAAAGGCTTTTGTTATGTCAACAAAAAGAGCAGCAGTCAAATTCCTGTTATTAAAACCATTATATATATTTGTACAGAAATTTAAAAGGGCTCCCTCAGTTGAGTATCCAGAACGGAAACCAAATTGGTTTTCACTAAAAAAATGTTTTTTTTCTAAAAACTTTACCATTCTATTTTTAATAGCCTTTTCGAAGATCTTCGAAAAAACAGGAAGTAATGATATTGGCCTATAGTTATTTAATAAATTTTTATCACCTTTCTTAAATAATGGTATAACTTCGGCTTGTTTTAAGTCATCTGGAAAAACACCACTCGAAATACTTTTGTTATAGATATGGCATAAAATGTCACAAATGTTCAAAGCTATTCTTTTTATAAAATTATTTGAAAAGCAGGTAGATGTTTCAGAATTGGAATTTTTTAGTGATAGAATGATTTTATACAGTTCCGAGGACATTATTGGATCAGTATAAAAACTCTGTGAGGAGGATACAACATTATCTGAACAATCACACTCAGGAAGATCATTGCAGCTGTCCGAGACCACTTTGCTACCAATAGAAACAAAGTAGTTATTAAATTTTTCAGCTAAATCCTTGGGGTCACGAATGGTAATATTTTCATCATTAATACTATGGACTAGAGTGCTTATATACGTTTTGTTCTGAATTTCTTTAACCAATTTCCATTCCTTTCTCGAGTCACCTTTAACTTCTCGAAACTTGTTGAAATAATAATTACTTTTACACCGCGTAACATTTTTTGAAATATCTTTACATAGTTTTTTGTAAGTATTGATAATATTAGTGTTATGAGGGGATTTAGTTTTCTTTTTGTAAAGTTTGTTCTTTTCTTTAATTTTAATATGCAACTGAGCAGTTATCCAAGGTTTTAATCTTTTCATTTTATTCTTACTTTTCTTTACTTCTTTCGAACAAATGATGACGTACTTATACAATGTATCCATAAATTTGCTGTAAGCTATGGAAGGATTATCTTCGTAAATTACGTTTGTCCAACATTCATAACGCAAAAATTTATTAAGTTTTCTAAAATCAGTGATAACAGAATATGGACACGAAGAAGAGATATTTGAGTTTTTAGCAGGATTATAATTGAAACTTAAACACGTCATGCAATGATCAGATATTTGCAAATCGAAAACAGAGCTGCAGAGAAAAAGTTTTTCAGAATTTAAAAATCGCACCATGATGTGATCAATGCAAGTTCTTGATGAATTGGTTATACGAGTGGGTCTGTTAATACATGATTCTAAGCCATAAGATGCTAACAAAAATAAGTAGTTATCTACAAAAATAGAATCACGTAGGATATCTATATTAAAGTCACCCAATAATATTATGTCATTTGATGACACACTTGATAGCAGATTTTCCAATTCTTCTAGAAACATATTTCTAATATGTCTCATTAAATCTATAAATACAGAATATTGTCAACATTTTTTCACACAATTTCACTTTTAAAACATCACAACTCTGCAAGTTTTCGCAGACAACATTAACGTTTATATCATTTTTTATAAAAGCGGCAACACCTCCAGAAGCATATTTATTATTGCAACATGGGGTAAATTCATATCCATCAATATCAAAAAATTCTTTTTCTTCATCATAAATCCAAGTTTCAGTTAAGAAAATAAAATCTGGCTTGTTCACAAACAAGTTTAGATGCACAATAAAGTTGTCAAAATTTTTACGGATACTCCTAATATTTTGGTGAATAACGAAAAAGTTGTTTAAGTATTTCTGGTTAAAGGCGAGATTAAAGGGATCAACATTTACGCAATCGACAGAGGGAATATAATCTTGTGGATCTTGCATATCAATTTAAAGCTAGGAGATCAGCCTCCGAGTTAACAACAATGTAATTATCATTATCCCTCTTGCGCATAAATATTCTCCCACCCTTTACCCAGCAATACTTATACATCTTTTCTTTTTTAGCTATCTGTGCAGCCTTTAAAAGATGTCTTGTTGCACCACTTAGAGATTCGTTTATAAAAATTTTTGCATTTTTCTTACAACCAAATATTTTTGATGTTAAATTATTTTTATTACTTGATTTACTCTTCATAATCATATTTTTCTTTAAACAGGAAATGAATTTAACTACTAAAACCTTTACTATACTACCTTCTGAACTGTTCTTCTTTTTAACATTTTTGACAAAACAATTATCAATATCGGCTGCAGAAACATCAGCACCTGAAGAAACCACCCTTGTAATAGCCATCTATGTGGACGACCTAATCATTGCGTCCAACGATCCTTATCAGATCACCAATATTAAGCAGAAGCTGATGCAGTTATTTGAAATGAAAGACTTAGGAAGAATACACTACTGTTTGGGACTTGAATTTAGACAAAGCGATGACTTAACAGAAATATCAATATCACAACCATGATACGCACTGGAAATACTAAAACGATTCGGGATGGAAAGCTGCAAGTCACTTTCAACACCACTTGATGCAAACATCAAATTACAGCGATCTCCAGTTGAAGAAAGTCAAGATGGTAAGCAACCTTATCAAAACTTAATTGGTTCTCTTATGTACTTGGCCGTTTCTACCCGTCCGGATCTTGCATACACTGTCAGTATGCTAAGCCAATTTAATACATGCTTTTCTGCGGAACACTGGAGTGCAGCTAAACGAGTGCTGCGTTATCTTCGGGGAACACATAACTTGGGACTAGTATTTCGAAAATCGAGGGAAAAAGCTGTATGTTTTACTGACGCTGATTGGGGTGCATCTTTAGACGACCGAAAAACTGTTGCTCTTTCGAGCACAGAGGCCGAGTATGTTGCTCTGGCAGAAGCAACCAAGGAAGCTATACACTTGCAGCGACTTATAACAGAGCTGGGATTGCCACTGGACTCAATAACAATCTGCAACGACAACCAAGGAGCTCAAAAATTAGCGAAAAACCCTGCTTTTCACAAGAGGACAAAGCACATAGACATTCGTTTTCATTTCATACGTGACGTTTGTCAACAAGGAATTGTCATCCTGGAGTATATGTGAACCAGCAAAATGACAGCTGATATACTTACAAAAGGACTGCCTCGTATTAAACATGGTATATGCACCTCATCTTTAGGGATGGATGTTATTCCTACGAGTAATTAGATAAAACTTTGAGAGAGGGTGTTGAACATACCCAAGTTTTCCCTTATTAGCTGACTGCGCCATCTTCTGGGCAATCTTAAATTATAATGAATTCTTAACGATACGAACTTAAATGTCAAAAAATTGACGAAACATTTTTTAACATCCCATTCCCTTTTTGGATTTCACCTAATAAAGTTAAGTACTCAAAAAACTGATCTTCTTTTATTTCAACCATCCTACTAAAAAAGCATAAATTCCAACATTTGCTTTACACCTTACCGTAGAACTTTTGCATGGCCTCATCTGTGCACTTTTCTAACTTCTGTCGGAAAATCTGTACTAGTAATTCCTTCTATTACGCTTGCATGTATAATTAGCAGCGCCGCTTTAAACGCCTCCTGTTCTACGCTCTCAAATCAAAAATGTCATTGCTGAAGCCAGGTGGAACACAATAAGACAGGGCATTAACAGGCGTTTTGCGATTGCAGGCTCTCGACTACCTTCACGACACCATCATTGTCTACTTGATAAAAACCATCTTCGAGTGTTTTACAGGACTCAGCTTCAAATATAAGTGAAGGACTTATATGGGTTCTGAGGAAAAGTTATTGTACTTCTCCTTTAACTGATTGCTGATTGGCTCTCTGTCTTTTAACTTCTTGAAAAGGTTGCTTCTTCAGCCCTTACTTACTGAACCTATTCGTTAGATTAATTATTCTATCAAATTTCAACGATCTTCCAAGAATACACGATTGCACACAATTGTGGTCATTTCCATCTGCTTCACTTACACATTTACGCTGCTGGAAATAAACTGTTTTATATTCTCAAAACATACTGCCCTGTCCATGTTTTATGAGGCCACCAACATATGTATGCATGAATATGAATGTACTTCTTTCTGAGCCACTGAAGTTACAGGGTGAACAGAGTGAACAGAGTGAATGGAGACAAGCCTGTAATAAATATCTTTGAAAGTGCTTCTGCCTCATATCTGCCACATTTGTCTTCTCTCATTTACTTCTATTAATGTGCCTTCCGCAATAACTCTGCGCAACACCATTTAAAAGGCAAGTTTTTTGATTTATTAGAAACATTTATCAAATCCAAGCACCTCTGTAGGAACTCCCGAAGACAAGTTCAAGAAAACATGCTTCGTCGATTGAGGTAGTAGTAGACCAACCTCTATTCAAGTACAGCTAATGCAATTTGATGTCCATCTCCAGCTCCAGCTCCATCTAAAATCTCATTCGAATTAACTGCGTATCCAAGGCAATTACGTAGCCTTTTATGACCTTATTAAGTTCGTCCCATTCGTCGTGGCCCAAGGGGAGCCATTCAAATTCCTTTTACAAAATGGTTCTGATCTCCACTCGTCCTTGGATTGGAGATTTGTAACCTACCTCAAAGCGATTTATCTTTTGAGTTACTGCTGTACAGGCACACCTACGAGTATGATTTTGACTACCCGTCAGCGTTACCAGTGAACCATACGCTTTGCAATTCAACCGCAGTCCTGTTTTTTGATTAATTGAACTGAAGGACTTCGCCGTAAAAATCCTTAAAAGGGTCATTATAAAAGAACTGCAACGGTCACAGTAGCCACTTACTGTTGGCATTTTAATTATGTAAGTGTAAATTAATTATCGGTGTTCCTGCTTAACTATTGCTTCCGCTCTTCAATTACCACCTTAAATTATCAACCTCCTCGTCGATTGGAGGGAAATGTCAGAAAATTGTATTTTCCCAAAGAGGAAATGGATAATCGGAACAGGATGACATCGTATTCAAGAAACTGGGGCTAGACCACCCCAATTGGCCAACGTGGAGAGATGACTAAATTAATTACCGGAGACTGTAGACTTGAATTGCGAATACATCCCCGTTTTGAATGAGGGTGCGGCCGGTGGTGGAATGTCGGTAGTGACCTACGTGCGCACAGAGAGTGATGCTTTCGAAGGACATGGAGTGGAGCAGAAGGAGTGGAGTGAAATTACTTCAAATTACCATCGATGCCTTCATTTCGGTCCGCTCGTCGGAATCATTGGGGTATTTTGATTTCTGTGTACTAATTGAAGGGTAATTAAGAGACCGGAGCAAACTAGAAGATTTTCCTCTTATTTTCGAAATGGATTCTCATACGTGCCTGCCATTGCAATTAATTTCAGAACTTACCCAAGCAGACCGAGCGGTGGAACATTCTTGAGGGCCCAGCGCCAGTGAAATGGAATTCAATGGGATCGTCGAACGAATTTGGAAATTGATATTTTCTCGTCAATATGGGCTTGTATGGTCTATGATTCAATTAAGGGTAAATTGGAAAAGGTGAGCTTACGAGTACCTTCTTTGTTTGTATTTTGTATTTTGGAATTTGAAATGTGATCTTGAATTCTGGAGGCAGGAGTCATGAAGTCTGTTGAACAATGACAGATTTGAAAAGTTGATAGAAAGGGATATTTATGACTTATTGCTGTGAGTCATTTTAATAAGGAACTACGAGTATTTGGGCTGGAGTAATTTGTCTCAGTCTAATGAAAGGTCAAAAATGATTGAGAATTTGAACTCGGAAAAGACATTTCTAGATACGCACGAGGCAATCTTATTTATCTGCTGGATGCTGCGCAATTTTTTATTTTTTTTTTTTATAATTGGCGCTCGCACAGGGATTTATGTACCCTTAAGATGTTTGCATATAGCGCGGGCGAAAGGAAGTTAGGGAGGGAAAAAAGAGAGATACAGATGTGCGTTGGTTTTGAATGTATGCAAGTTATACTGGCTTGGGAATGAAGAGTTCGTCAGGGCATTCCATAAGTGAGTTGTACGGCTTAGGAAAGAATCACGATATTTCAGAGTACGTCCGAAGATTGGCTTGAGGGTGAACTGATCAGCATTCATAGTGAGACGGGTATTACGGTTGAAAGTTTGAATGGGCGGAATGCTACTGGCGATTTCAGTGGAGCACTGGTGGTAGAAATAGTGATAAAACAAAGTGAGACAGGAGACATTACGTCGGTGTTCGAGGGTATCAATTGACTGACTGATATTAGTATCATCAATGAGCTTTATTTCACGATTTTGAATCCTATCTAGCAGATGCAGAGATGTTTTAGGAGCACCTGACCAGATGTGGGCATTGTACTACAATTTTGGGCGGATGAATGCCTTATATATTGAGGCCAGATCAGAGGGGGTAAAATATTTCTTACATCGCTTGAGGAAACCTAGACATTTCGCAGCATTTTTGGCGACATCAAATATGTGGTCATTCCAACGTAAGTTGTCATTGACACACATACCGAGAATGGAAAGTTTTTCGGTTTCGACGATGCAAGTGCCATTCATGGATAATGGCTGGGTGTTTAAATTTCGCTTTAATGACAGCAGACAGCATTGTGTTTTGGAAGCATTAAATTCCACTCTGTTGTTAGTTCTCCAATTGGTTATGCTGTTGATATCAGAATTTAATGAGCTTAGTATACGCTGCGGTTCTCGTTCTACAGCCGAAGAGCAGGGCCTTGAGTCCGGGAACGATTATGAAAAGCAGAGAGTACTGTCATCCAAGGAATATATTGGATTAGAAGTAGCAGTCAAGAGATCATTAATGAAAATGAAAAAGAGTGTTGGACACAGGACGGAGCCCTGGGGCACACCATCATTTATTTTGTGAATATCAGACTTGAAACCGTCCAAGACAACTTGAATTGAACGTTCCGAAAGGTAATTTCTAATCCATTGAAGAAGAGAGTCGTCGATCCCAAATGCACGCATTTTCGACAAAAGAGCCTGATGCCAAACTCTGTCAAATGCCTTAGAAATATCAAGTGCAACTATCTTGCTTACGCTTTGGTTCCACTTTTCGGTGAGACATGCAATCAAAACACCAGTGGAACTGTTGCTACGAAAACCGTACTGCCGGTCATTGGGAAGTTTTCGTGTTTCGAGATATTTCATGAGCTGAGGGTGGCCGTGGTGTAGTGGTAGTAGCAAACGCTTCTCACTCGGAGGGTCCAGGTTCGAATCCTGCCCATGGCAAAATCAGTTTTTCATTGTATAATTGGAACTCAGACAAAAAAATTCTGCGTGTGAAGGCATAACACTGACACGTAGATTTGGCTGTTATAAGAGTTTCAAGCAATGAAAAAAATACTGGGAATTATATCTCGAATCACTCTGAGTGAAGAAAAACTCTCCGTCCTATTCGGACTCCCACCCCTGGAGAGCAAACATAGAAACCAAACACACCTGAGTTTCAAACCACTACAAAAACAATTTTCCTTTCTCCTCCTTCTATCTTTCCGCCCGCGCCCTGGCAACAGTAAAAGGGTATCAACCCCTTAGGCGCGCGTAAATTATAAAAAAAAAAAAAAAAAAAAAAAAATTTATCAGCGTTTCCATGACCTTGGAAAGAAGGGACGTAAGTGCAATGGGTCTGTAGGAGGAGAGAGAAGATGATTCGCCTTTTTTAGGGACGGGCTGTACAAATGCTGTTTTCCATCTGCTCGGGAAGAGTCCTAAAGAATAGGATTGATGAGAAAGCTTACGCAGTGGTTTTGCCAGCGTGGAAGAACACCTCTTCACAAGAAGGGGAGATATACCATCTGGACCGGCGGATTTATGTATGTTGAGATCTATAAGTATTCTTGCTACTACACGAGTGCGAAAGTAGATTCGTCCCATTAAAGATTCGACGCACTCAAGTGTAGGCGGAGACAAAGCACAATCTGGGAGTGTTAAGCTGGCCGCAAAGCTTGCAGCAAGTAGATTGGCCTTGTCCAAAGAGCTGACAGTTGGAATGTCATTGTAAATGAGCGTTGGGATGGAGGATGAGGCGGAATTTCTAATGTTTTTGACGAACGACCAAAAACTTTTACTGCCTTTGGGACATTGCAGTATTTTTTGCCTCAGTTTTTGGTCGTATAGGAATTTCACACGCTTAAGATAAACGTTGCAGTTAGTCCTGGCTCGTTTAAACTTTTTTCGGTTTTCCTCTGTTAGGTTGGTCTTGAAGGACCGAAAAAAACATTTCTCTAAGATGAGGGATAAAGGATCTCATTCCAAAGAGAATAGTGTCTGTGATCATATCAGCAGCGGCATCCACGTCGTTATCGAGGAAGCATAACGACCAGTTAACGAACTCGTTAAAGGTAGAATTGCTGTCCAGTTTGGGGCTTCTACGTATAAATAAAGCAATAGTGGATAATTTGCTTACGGAGATGGAATTTTAACCAGATGAAGTTGAATTCCGGATTGGAACAGGGATTACACTGTGTTGGAATTTGGTAAGCAACAGCACCATGCACGTAGATGGCGAGACCGCGGTGAAAAGAGAGTAATGGCACTAGTTCATAGCCAGGCAGCTTCAGATCGGCGTGATCTGAGAGGTGTGGGCGGGGATCTACCTGTGTTTCACTAAGTGCCAAAACGGCTGGACTGTACTTATAGACGTGAACGTACGCAGAAAAGTGATTAGTTTTTAGCCCGCGTATATTGGCTACGACTATCCTGAATTCCCTAGTCATAATCACAGACAAACACAGAAAACACAAACACCGGTGATGCTAAGCAAGGCTGTGAAGTGAAAATTCAAACGTTGAATTACCGAACCAAATTGTTGTAGGTGTTATGCCCTTACAACAAAAGAAACTGTGCTCCAACCAAATTCACACTCACAACCCGCTATCCATCAGTTGTTACATGCACTCAGTCATTGTTTTTGCCGTACGATGGAGTTATACGGCAACTGCAGTGACTGAGTGCAAAGAACAGCACTACGACCAGATGCTGGAGATGTGGGATGCCCGCCCTATGATTTTTTTTTTTGTTTTGCTACACTTCACGCTTGTTGTTGTTTTTGTTTTTATTCTCCATTCGCGCGCGTGAAACAGTAATGGTTGGAATGTGTTTTTTTTTTTACACGATATCACGAGTTTTTAGGAGTGCACTGGTGTCGGGTGTGCACTCGTCGGTTGTCAGCTCGCTACTCGCAACTTGTAATGCACAAGCGATTCAAAGCTATGCTTACATAGCGTCTGGACAGCTTCTGGAGCACGTAAAATACCCAAGATCTTGGAATTACTTCGGCAAATCAATTTAATTTTTCAAATTATAAAATAACGTTCGATTCTAATTTAGCTGTGAATTAGAATAAAGTCGAAGTTTCGGCAACTACAAGTGAAAATTAATTGATTTTTTTTTCATGCACCTAGGCATGACACCATCGCTCGGCTAAATCTGAAACTAGTGACAATCATACGAACGCATACTACTACTCTATTATAGCTCTATAGCTATTACAAATATGTCTTATGTTGGAATATAGGCCACTCAGACCTATTAACAAATATACGTACCGACTGGGAGTGATTCCAGAAAACAAAGATGATACTAAACGTCGTTCATCAAAACAAAGAGCAACTAGAGCGAGACGTGGAAACGATTTAATGATTTAAACCAATCATCCTTGATAAATACGAGGCAAATCAAAAGAAAGATAAAAGCAAATATCCAACATAGAGAAATTAAAGAAATTGTATTGGATCAAGGACGAACGAATAGAATATGGCAGCAGACAAGATGCCCTTGAGATGAAACCAATTTAGATAACCTCTCTCAATTCCTCTAAAAGAGAAATCACAGCTTTCAAAGAGGAGTCAAAAAAAAAGCGTCCTTAAAGGATTGACTAACGGCAATACACGAGTAGTTGGTTATTATTTGTGGGAAGCAAATGGATATATGAAATGCTTTTTTCATAAAGCAATTTCACAGATTTTTTTTTTTCGTGGGAAGGTGAGAAATCTTCATAGACACTATAGGCCCGGAGCTTATAATGATATTCTTACTCTCTAAAAACACCTCCCTTCTGCAAACCACGAATGAGTTCACACTCAACAAGCAGTTCTTCTATCGCATTTTATTTTGTTTTTATAAAATATCCTGCAGGCGATTTTCCATTGAAAATTCCTGTGTACTTTAGAAAATTACGCGCTGCTAATCACCGCGCTAGACCGAGAGGCTTAGTCCTTTTCAGACGGCGCAATAAATTTGTCTCGTCGAGGATCTGTTGAACAGAAATATTCGTATGAACTTGTAATCGATTATTATGTTTTCGCGCAAACATTTTAATTACGTTCTGAATGTTTTCGACTCCTAAGTCTCTGTGGATATCTTCGTTTCTAATGTAACACGGCGCATTAACAATACCTCTTAAGGTCCTTGCTGTGAATGTGAATTCACTGATTAGGCTCGAACGACGAGCCGCACTATTTAAGTTGCTTGAAGACCAAGCCCCTGATGTGCTTTTGGTTAGCGAAACTAAGCTTACCAAAGGACACAAAATGAGGCACAGAAGATACAAAATAGTACGGAGAAACCGACCCAACTCCATTCAGGGAAGTGGCGTTGCAATTCTCGCGGTTGTACATGGTGTCTGTCTATGCACCTAAGGCTACTCAATCTACATTATTTATCTCAGAGCTCGAGACGCTTTTTCGATTCCTGAGGCTGGAATTGGAAGACAACAATTTTATTATCGGAGGAGATTTCAACGCCAAACATAATGATTGGGGAAATAATACACCAAATACTAGAAGGAACCTACTATTCAATTGGTGGGGTCAGCACAGTGTGATGTGTCGACTCGGGCTTAAGGCGACGGATAGTCCATCGTTTCCCAGACACGGGTCCTAATTGGATCTTCTGCTGTTCGACTCACGAATGCAACTGACATGCACTAACCAACAAACTACAAACTGTCTACGCACTTTCGTGTATGACAGTGCGGTCTCAGCACCGAAATAACTGTTCCCAACGAAATTGCGGAATTGGATGAGTTTGTCCAAAGGCATTCCTACAATTATAGTAGGGTGCGTTGGACACACTTCACCAGAACACTGACTAGAGCACTCTCCTCGAATTTGCTCTACCCACCGTCTAACAGAAATCTGTCAAACGAGGAGATTGACGAGGACGAGACAATTAAACGAACAATGGACAAAACGATACCTCGGTACCAACACACTGACGACGAAGACTTATTCCGCAACGCAACTATTGACGCACAGCACCGAGACAGTTTACTGACAGACATAACCCGGAGATCATGACACTGAAGTCGTCGATTAAAAACCTCCAAACATTAATAAAAGAAAATTACAGAACATCTGTAAGTTTGTATTAGAACAATAAAATTCGGGCTGTAAACACCAGCAACCCGAATATGTTCCCGCAAATAAATAAAATATTTCGGAGAAATAATCAGAACGACCTTCTATGTCTTAAAATCGCCAGAGCGACGAACAACGAACAAATACTGGTAGCAGCGGGCATAGATCCAAATGAGGCTGTTGATGATGACAATTTCTTTGTGATCGAGGATCCGCAGGAGCAGGTAGAGGGTATAGGAGCGACTTTCCAGGAAGTGTACAAGGCGAATGTTATCATTGGCCCGAACCACGATCTGGAGAATCGAGTGCACAATTTCTACCTTCGAAATGAAATTATGAATTGGCGATTCGAAAGCTCGGGTTTCACCCAGTTCAGTGACCAGAATATAGCAAATATTGTCATCACCAACGACAGTGTACTACCCCCGTTCACTTCGAAGGAAGAGCTCCAAACGATCTTCGAATCGCTTAGAAGTAAGAAATCAGTGGGAACCGATGAAATACCGAACATTGTGCTTCGACATCTCCCTCTAGAAGCGGTGAACATTTATACCACCCTGTTTAATAATGCAATGAATAATGCACATTATCCAGCGCATTGGAAAACTGCGGTGGTACATCCCATCCCCAAAAGGGATAAAGACACTTCCAATCCGGCGAATCTCCGATCGATCAGTCTTCTTCCAAACATCAGTAAGGTGTTCGAGAAGGTGATCAATAGAGTCCTGACTAAGTGGGTTGAGGACAAACATATAGTTCCGGATAATCAGTTTGGTTTCAAGGCGGAGCATGATGTTATTCATGCTGCGTCTAAACTGCTTTCTGATACCCAATGGAACAAAGGCAAGAAACCGTGCACTGGTGCCTGCCTGATTAACTTGGAAAAGGCTTTAAAAAGGGTTAGAGGGACTATTTTTCAAGCTGGACAGGTTGGGCATTAGTAAACCACTGCTATATATTCTTTTCGATATGCTCTCCAGTAGACAGTTCATCGTGAAGAATGGCGATGTGACTTCTGCTGGAACATTTAACATTAAAAACGGTCTGCAACAAGGTGCGGTAAATTCGCCGATCCTATTCAACATTTACACGAGTGATCTGATAGGTTCACTTCACCATGCCATAGCGTACGCAGATGACATAATCGCGTACAGATCAGATCCAAAGATTGAGGTAATTAATATACTTTTGCAGCGTGACTTCGACAAAATTAAACGATATTGCGATGACTGGAAGTTGAAAATCAACTTTCAGAAGTCGGAAACCATTCTGTTTAGGACGCCTTTGTCTGCGGCCTCTAGGGACACCAGAAAGAATTGGCGAAAGTTCTCGATCGTGGGACAGCAAGGGCAGCCACTTGCTTATCGAAATGTAGTCAGATACCTTGGGATCTGGCTAGATCAATTTCTGTATTTTAACAAACATATAGATGTTGCTCGGACCAGAGCTAAAGGTGCTTTTGCCCTTACAAAGAGACTGTTTTATAACAGCCAACTCGATGCGAGAGTGAAAGTAATCTGCTACATGGCCCTTATCAGGCCCATGCTTGTATTTGGATGTCCCGTGTGGTTCAACGTGAGAGCAAGTTTCTTGGAAAAGATTCGGGTGTTTGAGAGGGCTTGTCTTAGGACTTGTCTTCGCTTATACAGAACACCAGAGTCTGACTACATAAAATTCTACCCTAATGAGGTCTTGTACAATAGGGCGAACCTAATAAGAGTGGACAATTTCGTCATTAAGTTGACTCGAAAGCACGTTGCAAGAGCAATGACCTCATCGAACAACCTGATATCCGGGGCTTACTACGTAAATTATGTGTATCACGAGAGAGTTCGCTTTGACGGCTTTTTTCCTCCAGAAGCGTTGCTCTATTTAGATAGCAAAGGTCTGATCCAGTACAAATTGGCTGTGCCGCTAATCGTTCACGTCGCTCGAACAGCTGCGGATAGGCGACTCAACTACGACAGAGACGTCGCACATGGCAGTGCAGAGCGTTTCCGGTTCAGTAGGGCGGTAGGGAGTCGCGACATGAGGGATGTTGTTCAGCAGCACCAACACTTTTGGTGGCTGGTTGAAGGGGAGGATGCTTCGTCGTCGAACTCCTCCAGTGATAGTTAGCTTCATGTGAAGCAAGGTGGGCCAGCCTAATATTTTTTTTTTAGCCATGGCCGGCTTACATAGTTTTAGGTAGGTTTAAGTTAGATTTTAAGAAAAAAAAAAAAAAACAAATATATATACATACATATATTTGTATATTATGTATATATATATTATGTATGTATATATATGTATTTATGTATGCATTAGATGTAAGTAGGTTAAGTAGGTTAAGATTTATTTTTAGGTAGATTGTAGGCTTTTAGTTTTAAGTTTTATAAAAAATTAAAAAAAAGTCCAGATACTAAGTTTTTTTGATTAAAATTTCTTTTCTTAGTTTTAGTATTAATAAATGTAAAAATAAAATAAAATTAGACTGTAAGATTCGTCGAAAGACATAGTTTAAGTGTTAGGTTTAACTTAGAGCGCCCGCATGGGGTAAGTAAGTTAGTATAAGATAATTTTAAGTTATTTAAGCTAATTTTTAAGCATTTCTTTGTCTAGCATTTAAGAGTAATTTAAGTTGAAAAAATAAAACTGATACCTCGAAGAACTTTGTTTTGGAATGGGGTGACTGCGCTAAGTGTCACATAAAACGATTACAAATACAACAAAATAAGATAATCAGAATAATGCTCAACCTTTCTTGGCATCACTCTACCCGCGATCTACACAGCAAAGCTAATCCTGAATTGATCTCCGCTAGGATACATGCTCTTACCGAAAGATTTATGGTCAGATGTGATTTATCTGACAACCCACTAGTAAACGAACTTAATAATAGCTATAACCGACAAGAGGCGTGACGACTTCTTTTTCGGCACAAATACTCTCTTGGTAAGTATAATTTAGCTGAACGAAGAATTTTTGCACGACTGAAAAAAATTCGGGGTCGAAAGGGTTAAAACGAATTTTTAGAGGCATATTAAGTGGATGTTTTAGGCATTTTACCTTTAATTTATTCTTACGTCTTATTTTCTTTAATAATGGACCATTAATCAATTAAAGATTGGCTTCAGAAAAAAGGTATGTCTACGGAAGGTGAGAAAAAACAGCTGTACAAACGTTTTAAAATATCCCAAAGTGATCAAAAGGAAAAACTATTTATGAGCTCGTCTGATGATTTCGAAAAAACCGTGAAAGAAGTGACAGGAGCTAGTGGCTTCAGTAGAGTGGCAGACATTTCTAATGGTGATTTACAAGCAGATCTTAACCGTAGGTTGGAATTACTTCACCGAGAACGCATGCTATTGGAAAGTGAGCGAGTATTATTGCAAAGATCGGAAGAGGAGTTTCAACCAAAGATGTTCCTGAAGGATGTCGTCAGCACTATTCCCGAGTTCAACCAAGCGGATAAAATGGCACTGTATCGGATTGACCCATTGGTCAATGATGTAGAGCGCCTTCGAAATATCTTCAAATGGTCTGATCAGATGATATTTTGTGCTGCTCTAATGAAATTTCAAGGATCTGCTAAATTATTTTTGAAGTCGGAACAATATCTTGGATTGGGAAGATTTTAAAAATAAATTCAAAGAGCATTTCCATCAGTCACAAATGATGCACAATTGCATGCAAAACTTGTCGCAAGGCGTAGAAATCCAAAAGAAGCAGTCGAAGATTATTTTTTGAGGTACGGATTATAGCAAAGCGTGGAAACTTTTCGGAAGCAGCTATAATTCAATACATCATCATTGGACTGGATGATACTGAGATGTCGAATTTGCTGTCAGCTCAGAAGTTTGAAGATTCCATTGAACTTTTGGAAAGAATCAAATGGATCGAAAGCATCAGTGAGCAGGGAAACGCGTGAAAGAGCAAAGTACAATCGAAGACAACTTGGACAGCTACAAAGGATGTGAAGACAGTGAGTTCTGATGCAAAAAGTAATTTCGACCCCGAGAAGAAACAAATTGTTTGTTTTAGATGTTTTCTGATGAATCACAAGAGTTCGAGGTAATTGTTGGACGTTCAGGTTTGGATTAGCAGCAGTTTGTCATCAATATAGTAGCGGGGAAGCTGGAAATACTAAGAAGCACAGAGGTAGTCGTACCAGAGCAGGAACGAACCACGATTGTTGACTCTAGTATCCAATCGGATGAAAAGAAATTGCCGATCAAACTCGAGGACTTCAACATTGATGAGGATTTACCCGTCACCATCAAAGCTGAATTGGCTAAGGGAATTAATTTACATTGCTCTTAGTATTGCAGAATTGGGCCATGTTATGGGTGAAGAAATCCAAAATCAAATTGAATACAGAAGAACCAACTGGTAAAAGAACATATCGCTTGCCGTTTGCGCAACGTAAAGTGGTCGAGGAAATGGTACAAGAACTGCTAGATTGCGGTATCATCAGGGAATCATCATCTAAAATCACATCGCCAATCGTATTAGTGCCGAAGAAGGACGGAACGCTTCGTATGTCTCAACTCCATCGATATCAAGGAGAAACATCCGAGAAACATCGTGGACTAGCAGTTGAACCGATTGGGTAGTTCGAAATATTTCACCGTTCTGGATATGAATTCTGGCTACTTCCAAATTAGTGTTGCAGAAGAATCAAGACATCTTACTGCGTTCCAGACGCATAACAGACAGTTGGAGTTTTGCAGAATGCCCTTTGGACTGGTGAATGCTCCACCTGTATTTTAACGTTGTGTAGATCATGTCATCAGTAAACTCTATATAGAAGGGGTTATAGCGTTCTTCGACGACGTGATGATTGTTAGCAGTACTTATGGGGAAGGTATTCAGAAGCTTTGTCGATTTCTTGAGGTGTTGGAAAAGACTGGGCTTACATTGAACTTCACGTAGTGTGAATTTCTGCGTAAGAAGGTGTACTATCTGGGTCATAGTATGTCGGAAAAGGGAATAAAGCCAGACTTGCGGAAGATAGGTTGCATTATGTCGTTCCATTGTAACGCCAACGCATATTATGCAATTGATTAGGATTGTCTGGATTTTTCCGCAAATTCGTACCTAAGTATGTAGAGATAGCCAGAACATGATCTACATGATCTTACAAAGAAGGATGCGATCTTTGATTGAAGTAAGGACTGCCAGCGATTTATTTGACGAGCTGAAGAGACATTTGACAGGTGAGCCAATATTGGAAATTTTTGATCCAGACTTCGGGCATGAGGTACACTGCGATGCGAGTGCATCAGGTCTTGGTGGAAACTTTCTACAGCGGGAACCGGATGGCAAACTTCGAGCTGTGAGTTATTTTAGGCGGAAAATGTCAGATACAGAAGTCAAGTTTCACAGCTATGAACTGGAGATGTTGGCAGTGGTAGAGAGCCTAAGGAGGTTTCGAATTTACATGCTGGGAAAGCCATTTTTCGTGATGACGGATTGTCATGTGGTAGTAACACTCCAAGTACAAACTCAAACTGTACCAAGGGTTTCCAGTATGCTGCTAGTTTTGTTGGAATACGACATTCAATGGATTCATCGTCCTGGGGGTATCAATGAGTCATGTTGACTCAGCAGGAGTGCTGTCATACGACCGCCGGAAGATGTGCAGATGACTCAAGATGATTGGCTGATTACTCTTCAACGGCAAGATGAGAGGGTGCTAGCTATCTGTCAAATTCTCCAGAAAGAACCAAAAACGCAGGGCGACAAACAGATGCACCACGATTCTGTGATGAAGAATTTAAGACTTTTCCGGAGAGTTGATCTCATACTCATCACACGACGATGTCGGGCATTTTGGTGTCAACAAGACTGTTGAAGTGCTGGAAAGGAATTTTTGGTTTGCGCGCATGAGAGATTTTGTCAAGAAATATATTTCATCATGTATCGAGTGTGCTTACAACAAGGGAAAACATGGGAAGCAGGAAGCAGTGAGCTGCATCCTATTCCGAAAGTTCCTTTACCGTGTGATACGGTGCAGTTATCACACACAAACCAGCTTAGTCAGCACACGCGCCAAACACCTGCATGCATATCCAGCGGATATGGATCAGATATCTCTCTGAAATATTTCTGTATTTTAAGTATTAATGCTGACTCCATGTAATCATCCAAATTTGTATTTTCCCACAGAAAAATGTTATAAATAGTACTCTAAGACGAAATTGTAGTTAGATTATTAAGTAGAGCGAATAAAGCGAGACATCTGTCTCAAAATAACTTTTTTTATTTCATTTAAAATTAAAAGTTAATAACTGGCGCCCGAGCAGCAGGGACATGAGTTTAAAACGTATGTCATAAATAGTCTAACTTAAGAACAACACAACTGTTTCGCGAGTGTTAACCGTAAGAACAACTCTTGAAAAACAGTGTCGCGAGTAAATCCGAAAGGACAAAGGGACAGTTCGTGAGAAAAAACCTATAGACAGTGTCAAGTGAGTGATCGAGTACCATTAGTAGACTGTAACAGGTCAAAGAGGAAAAATACAGGTCATCCGAACATCGCTGGACTTCGCCGACTTCAATCTCAAATGCAGATAGCCATCCTACTCATGTGAGTACAAATTTTTTTATTATAAATATATAATAAATCTACAATATAATATATTGAAATTGTAACCATTACGAAACAATAAATTTATTCGTATACCAAATCAAATTATAAATAAATAATTTGCACTTTAACGAAACAAAAATCTTAATTAACTAATTAAGTAATTCATAATCCATAATAATGGAAGGACTTCAAGACGCTCTGGTTCAGCTAACAGGAGCACTTAATGCTCAAATAGAGCTAGTGAGAAAAATAGATAATAGACTAACTGTATTGGAAACGAAGGTCATAAGCGATCCGAATCCAACGCAAATGAGTTTGCAATATCCTCTTACTGAGTCTGATCTCAAGGAGATAAGCAAACTTCCAGATTGCGTCAGAGAATTGCAAATCTTTGATGGCAATCCGGTGCAGTACCTGTCATGGATACACACCGTAGAAAATATCCTTAGGGATTATGAAATAGTCCGTCAAAAACCCATTTATAGGTCTATACTGCAAAGTATAAGACAAAAAATCAGAGGACATGCCGATACAGCCCTCATATCTTATAATATTTTTGATGACGACTGGGCATCGATAAAAAGGTGTTTATCTCTACACTATGCCGACAAAAGAGATATTAGGACACTAGAGCATCAACTAAGCACTATGTCCCAAAGAAGTTCGACATTAGATGAATTTTATGCTAGTGTAAACCACCAGCTATCCCTCATCATCAACAAAATTAAGTCAGAAGACTATTCCGCTGAAACTATAAGGACTCTCACCGAAAATTACAGGAACCGCGCACTAGATGTGTTTGTAAGGGGACTAAACGGTGATCTGAGTAAAATGCTAATAATACAAAAACCGCAAACCTTACCAGAAGCCTACACATCTTGTTTGGAGATACAAAACCTTAATTTCAGGAACGTAACAATTCATAACAAAAATGTATCTAATACCATCTCATCTCCTACTAACCAAATTTTTACGAGCCAACAAGAGCATAGAAAGCATCGTCTACCTCCAAGGCCACTTCCCATTCAACAACTGATAAAGGCTTTTAACTTACAGCATAATAACCAAAATCGACGAAACAATCCTCCTCCACCAAGACCGCCTAAACCATTAGAGCAAATGGAAATAGACAGGTCAATCCAAACAAAGCAGGTTGATTATTCAAATAGGCCGGCAAATCAAGGACAGAATTTCCAATCTAAAAGACCAAATGATTCAGAAAACTTCCGTCCAAAGCAGCAAAGGCTATTTAACATAGTCACGCAAGCAGAAGACAAACAAAGTAATGATAATGAAGAGTTGGAAGAATGTTCACAAAATGATGCTGAAGAAATGGAAGCTTATTTGCAATACCTCCAAGAGTATAACCAAGAAATAGGAAATGAAGAACCAACCACCGAAGCAAATTTTATGACAGATGCCTCTCTAGCATTCCATACCTAGAGTATAGGACCAGAGAAGGCAACAGTTTAAAATTTCTTGTGGACACAGGAGCAAATAAAAATTTTATTTATTATAGCGAAAATGCTACTCCCCTAAAAAATCCTTTCAAAATTCGATCAGCAGGCGGTGAAGTGACAATAAAACGCAAGGTGAATGGTAAATTCTTTAAAAGTGTTGGTAATAACACAGATTTAGAATTCTTTGTTCTACCTGGCTTAAGATCTTTCGATGGTATAATTGGAGATGATGCGTTAAAAGAACTGGAAGCCATTATAGACAGGAAGAATAATATACTCACCATAAAACCAAATGTAAAAATAAAACTGAAAGAAAAGCAATCCATTCAAGTTTATAATATAGAAATTAGAGATAATCATTTGACTGAAAAAACTAAGAAGGTTCTCCAATCCATAATGAAGAAACATAAGAAAATCTTTGGTCCGATTAACGATCAAGAAGTTATTGAGACAAGCGTAAGAGCCGAAATAAAAACAACCACAAGCGAACCTATATATACAAAATCATACCCTTACCCAGTAAATTTACGGAACGAAGTAGAGAGACAAATTAAAAAATTGCTAGAGGATGGCATTATAAGACCATCTAAAAGCCCCTACAATTCTCCTCTGTGGATAGTCCCGAAAAAGATGGACGCTTCAGGAGAGAGGAAATTCAGAATTGTGATTGACTACAAACGTCTCAACGCCGTTACAATACCCGACACATATCCGATTCCGGATATCTCAAACACAATAGCCAGTCTAGGAAAATCAAAATTTTTTTCAACTATCGACTTAACTTCAGGATTTCACCAAATTAAAATGAAAAATACAGATATAGCAAAGACAGCATTCTCCAAAATGAATGGAAAGTATGAGTTTACGCGACTTCCGTTCGGACTGAAGAATGCTCCAGCAATTTTTCAACGATCAATAGACGATGTTTTGCGTGAGGAAATAGGGAAAATTTGTTTTGTATATATAGACGATATCGTTATAATAGGAGAAACCGAAGAAGAACATATGAAAAATATAGAAACAATATTTTCCAAACTGGAGCAAGCCAACCTTAGAGTAAATTTGGACAAAACAGAATTCTTGAAAGAAGAAACCGAATTCCTTGGATACCTTATAACGAATAAAGGTATTAAGCCAGATCCGAAGAAAATACAGGCATTGAAAAAAATAAGACCTCCTGAAAACCTTAAAGAGTTAAAAGGATTTATTGGCCTTGCATCCTACTACAGAAGATTTATCAGAGACTTTGCGAAAATAGCAAAGCCCTTGACAAATCTTACGAGGGGAGAGAAGGCTCAGATTAAAGCCACGCAATCAAAAAAAGTCAAAATAGAACTAAATGCCGAAGAACTTAGAGCATTTAACAACTTAAAGGAACTTCTTACATCATCTGAAGTATTGATTTTTCCTGACTTCGACAAGCCATTCATATTAACAACCGATGCTTCGAACACAGCGATTGGTGCAGTACTATCTCAAGGCGATATTGGAAAGGACAGACCCATCACTTATGTTTCTAGATCACTCAGTAAAACCGAAGAGAACTACGCTACAAACGAAAAAGAAATGCTAGCGATAGTGTGGGCCTTAGATAACTTGAGAAACTATCTGTATGGGGCGAAAGGATTTTAACTGACCATCAGCCTCTAACTTTCGCTCTAAGTACTAGAAACACAAATGCAAAGCTGAAAAGATGGAAGGCACAGATCGAAGAGTATAATTATGAGCTCGTCTACAGGCCTGGTAAAACCAACTTCGTGGCTGATGCATTGTCAAGACTGAAGACGGATGTGAATAATTTGACTTACTCCAGTGCAGCAACTATGCACAGTGCGGAAGAAGACAGTTCCGAACTAATACCTCACTGCGAAGCTCCAATGAATGTGTTCAAAAATCAATTGATCTTTAAGGAAGGAACTGATATGTGTGCTTACGAGGAACCGCATTCGAACTACCATCGCCACTTTATAGGACTCCCTGAAATAAATAAGGAAAACTTAACACAGCAATTGAAGGAGAAGCTTAACCCCAACACTCTCAATGGCATCAAAATCCCCATCCAATTACTGCAGGATATATACAAGGAAAACTTCAAAAAATATAAAATCCGTCTAACACAAAGAGTAGTTCAAGATTTGGCAAATGAAGACAACCAATTTCGAGTCATACAAGAAGAACATAGTAGGGCTCATCGTAACTACAAGGAAAATAAAGATCAGATCCTGGAGAAATATTATTTTCCGCGTATGAGCAAGCTAATAAAAAAATATACTACGGTTTGTGATATTTGCAATTTGAATAAATATGATCGCCATCCTTTAAAACCCGAATTCCAACAAACTCCAATTCCCACTTATCCTTCAGAAATTCTGCACATCGACCTCTTCGAAATAGACCATGAAAAATATATTACTTGCATCGATAAATTTACTAAATTCGCGAAATTCTTCCGTATCAAAGAAAAATCGGCTTTGTACTTGAGAAACAAAATAATAAAAATCCTCCACTACTTTACAGTTCCGAAAATACTAGTCATGGATAATGAGAGTGGTTTTATAAGTCCCATTGTTTCGAATTACATCAAAACGCTAGGAGTTCAAATATATTTAACACCAACTCAAAAAAGTGAAGTCAACGGCACAATCGAAAGAGTCCATTCAACAATAATTGAGATGATCAGATGCTTACGCACGGAGTACCCAGACTTTACTACAAAAGAACTGATTAATATAGCAGTCGATCGCTATAACAACTCCATACATTCTGTCACAAACAAGAAGCCAAGTGACATATTTCTAGGGAAAATCCAAAGGATAAATTACAAAAATCTAATGGATTTTCAGGAAAAAGTTAATGAAGATTTAACGGAACTTATTCGTAAAAACCAAAGAAAGAAAATCAGTAGAAGAAACCGGAACAGAACCAAACCTAAGACTTATCAAGAAGGTGAAACAGTTTTTGCTGCCGTCAAACGTCGGGACGGAAAACAAAAACCCTTGTTCAAAAAAGAAAAAGTTCAGAAAGATAATCGCGTAACAATTACAACAGAAACTGGGAAAAGAATCCATAAAACACAGATTAAGAACACAAAGCAGTAACAATGTCTTTTTTCTTTCCGTTCTAGATCAATAGGATTGTCCTCGGCAATCCTAAGCATATTCGAATACAATACACCATTAATAACTATAAAACATGGAAGCGGACGAATCATTAATGGCAATTTTAAAATGATCCACGTTATAAATCTCACATCGTACAATGAAATAGTCCTACAATTGAACAACAAATAGACAAAAATAGTATGCTCAGACCTCAAATACTGTATCAATTACATCAAATCGAAGAATCATTAAAGAAATTGCACGGCAAAAGACTAAGGTTTTCCAGATCGATAAACTGGCTTGGATCTGCATGGAAATGGATCGCCGGAACACCGGATGCCACCGATTGAGATAGCCTTCTGAAAACTCAAAACGTCATTATTGAAAACAACAATAATCAATATCGAATTAATAACCGCATTACCGAAGTAACTCAAGGAATTTTGGATAACTACAACAAGATCATTCAGAGAATTAACAATACAAGTGTCGATAAGTTTGAACAAACAATGTATAACAAACTTACAATAATAAAAGATGAAGTCAATGAAATCGTTTCAGCAGTTCAATTAGCAAAAAAAGGAATTGTGAACACAAACCTTTTGGACAAGACCGAGATCCAGAATATTCTCGCGCAGATGGAGACACTACCATATAATAATGAAGTCGAAGCTATCGAGTATGCAGAACCAATAGTGCTACAAAAAGATTCAATTATACTTTATGCTATTTCCTTACCAAAAACAAAACCAATCGATTTCAATCATCTTCTAATTAGATCTTCAGTTAAAGACAATAGACGAATATACTTAGAATCAAACGAACTTCTGGTAAATCAAGACGAACAATATGGAATCAAAGAACAGTGCAGAAAAATTAACGACATACTAGTATGCAACAGCAATCAACTTCAAAAACTATCCGCAGACCATTGCATCAGTCAGCTGCTAAAAGGAATCAGTGCTAAATGCGAACACCAATTCTATAAAAAACCAATCATCGAACTCATCAACGAAAACATTATATTCCTAACCAATTTCAACGGAAGTATTAAACATCAAGAGGAGACCAAAATTCTAAATGGAACATTCTTGTTGCAGTTCAATAATGACTCTATATTTATCAACGACCAAGAATATATAAACAAAGAAGTCACCACGTATCATATCCTACCACCACTTCTTCAGGCCAATTTAACAGTAAAAGAAATTAGACTAGATCTAGAATATCTACATAGTTTACACCTAGATAATATTAAGAAGTTACAAAAATTTGCACTAATCAATCATTTCTCAGTCGTTTCAGATGTTATTATCTTTTTTGTTCTGATAATCATTATAACCATACTTATTAGATGCAGATGCGAGAAAAAACAAACTCCATTTCAAATTAAACTATCAACAGCTGTTCCACAAGTCAATGACCTTTCGCCACAACCCATCAAACTTAATTTTTGATCCATGAGACATAGATCTAAGGAGGGAAGAGTTATCACACACAAACCAGCTTAGTCAGCACACGCGCCAAACACCTGCATGCATATCCAGCGGATATGGATCAGATATCTCTCTGAAATATTTCTGTATTTTAAGTATTAATGCTGACTCCATGTAATCATCCAAATTTGTATTTTCCCACAGAAAAATGTTATAAATAGTACTGTAAGACGAAATTGTAGTTAGATTATTAAGTAGAGCGAATAAAGCGAGACATCTGTCTCAAAATAACTTTTTTTATTTCATTTAAAATTAAAAGTTAATAACTGTGCACATTGACCACATGTGGCCGTTTTTAAAGAGTGCAAGTGGCAATCAGTATCTGTTGGTTTGTGTGGATGTCTTTACCAAATATGTAATCATGAGAGCAGTGAAAACGACTGAGACCAGGTTTGTTCTTAAATCTCTTGATGAAGTCGGAGGATACTTCGGAATGCCGATTCGCATTGTATCGGACAGAGGGAGTGCTTTCACCGCAAAATCGTTCAACAGTTTGTGTGCGGACAACGCAATATGTCATGTAAAGAATGCTACGGGTAGTCCACGAGCAAATGGACAGGTTGATCAGTACAATCGAACCATCATTGACGCAATAAGGAGTATGACTAAAAGTTCCGAAGGTAAAGACTGGGATCGGAGACTAAAGTATATCCTGTGGACTCTAAATGACACCAGAAACACTACCACCAAGATGAGTCCGCATCACCACGCAGTAATATAAAGAATAATTTGATCCAAGCATTGCAAACATGACCACAGACTGAAGACGACTTATCATTGCAGACAATGAGGGATATCGCGGAGGGTAATACAATATTGCCAAGTCGCAGCAGAAGCAGAAGATACAATTCGATTGAAGAAGAAGGCGTCCGCCGGTATACAAAGCAGGTGATATGGTACTTGTCGAAAACGAAACGAAACGAAAACAGGTTCATCGTGAATACTACAGCCGAAGTGGAAGGGGCCATATTTAGTGACGTTGGCCATTGGAAACGACAGATATCTTTTAGAAGATATACCTGGCGCTGGGCGTACACAACGAAGGTTCCACTCGGTATACACAGCCTATAGAATGAAACAATGGCTATCAATGCCAGAGGTCGGAGATGCCGAGGTCGACACAAGTGCAGGTAGGCCGATTGTTGTAACAATATTTTTATTTTTATTTCGCATTCGTATTCATACCGTCGCAAGAAGCGGACGTAGTTCTTAGTAGTCCTTTCTTATCTCTTAAACAAACATTATTACATCTGTACAGCTGACGTTATCGTGTTTTATTTAAACCGGTTCTCTTATTTACTACTCAACACTACAACTAATCTCTATAGGTGAAATGCAAATCTGCGTTTCTTGAGAGAAGTGGTATCAGTAGAACAAGATACGAGTACGTTAAATCAAAGAAAAAGTTCCTCATCTGAATAAACCATATATGAGCTGATTCGAGAAGTCAAAATAAGATGTAATCCCAGTAGGTAATCTTTTCTGTCGAAGATTGGTGCCAAGTTTTTTTAACGAAAAGCTGAATATTAAGAATTAACAAAGTTGAATATCAAACGATTTAATCATCATCATTTCCATAAGGCCGATGTTGTTTTTTGTTTTGTTTTTCAAATAAGACGTTCACATTTCACTTTATTAGAAAGCTTAAGTTATTTGTCACACATCAAGTAAACAAAAAAAATGTATATTTGTCATCCCCTTCAACAAGAAGAAGATGTTTCGAAGAGAAGGAAAAAATAATCATTCGGGAACAACAAATAAATTACGTTTGATAATTCCTCAAGTACTGCGGAAGATACTCTGTGTATTTGCTTTTTTAACGGCGAAAGGACCTCTTCGTATTCCATGACCTAATGCGGTGTATCAATTTTAATTTCTTTCTTCTTTCAACCCGCACAACTTAATTAAAACCGAAGCAAACAAAATTCTCCACAAAATAGGCGCCAACAAAATGCGGAAATCTTATCTTTCACAAATTTTATCCAACCAAAAAGGCTATCCTTGACAAGAAGAAAATAAAATAAAACCGCACCTTGCGGTAGAAAAATAAGAAAAGTACAGACAAAGTCTTCCTTTCAAATGAATGAATGGAAATCAGGGAGAAAAAGCTCACCCTTAAAATCTTAACCAACCCCAAAAGCCAACTCCAACGCCCACAAGCACTTATCAGTTGAATCATCTCACCAAGAAAAAAAAAAAAAAAAAGCCAAAAGCAAGACGCGCAGTTAAAAAAGAACAAAGCCTTCAACTTAAGATGGTCATCTCTTTAAATATAATTTAATCATCTCGGCTATTTTTATCATTCCGCCTGCAGACGACAACTCTGGGAGGACTTAGGACAGTCGACGCTGTGCCGGCCCGAAGAACTGAACAAGTGCAGAAGAGGGCTACTGAGATGAGATGAAGTCGTCATTTAATGGTTCATGGTGTAACGATGGCGAATAATAGAGGGCCGCTCCAGTTCCACTGTGTAAAGCGTTGTAGGCTCAGGAGATTGTGACTTGGTAAACGAAATGAAAAGGACCTGGGCTACTCTTCATTTCAAGTGGGCACAAGTGGAGGCTTTTTTGGTGCCACTTTCAGGTGTCCTTATTTTTAAATTAAACTCAAATAGACGCAGGATAAAAAGAGAACCGAGCTACTCGTACACTAATGTGCGGTGCTCTTGATGGTACAGGGAAAAAAAACAAAAAACAACAACAAAAATGTCCGGGGGATAGTGTGATTAATTTTGTTACATTTGATTTGGCTAAAAAAAGGATTTCAGTCCGTAGGCGTAGGTACTCCTTTGTGCGCAAAACAAATGGTGTGTGCAGAACCTTTTGTGTTTTGAGTTTACCGCAGGGAGTTATAAGTAACCAAACTAAAAACGAAACAAGTAACTTTCCACATTTAACGTTTGGTCATTTCGATGAAAATAAATATAAAAAATAATGTCCTGTGAGAAACTGGAAGCCATTTTGAAATGGATTAACTGTTAATGCAAAGTAAAGTACTCGTACATTGAAAATGATTTTAGGTTGGGTTTTCTGTTTCTGTTTCCTTGAATCTGTTGCATGGAACTCAGTGTTTCTCATCAGAGATGATGTCGATGCTAAGAAATCAAAAGTTTCCATGCCAATTTTACATGACTGACAGTCTAAAGAATCAATATCTGATAGAAGATGTCCTCCTTTATTACTTTACTACTTCGATCCTGATGCTGATCCATTTAGTTCTTTACCAAGTAATATGATGTACAGCTTTGTAGGGTTTGATTTAGGAGCTGAAATGCGTAGGCAGGGCTGCTGGTTTATAAGCCGTATACGTCCAGTGGATATAAAATAAAATAAAAATAAAAATTAAATCTACAGGCATTGGCGATTAAAATTCGAAAGAGTTCTCGATGTTTTCCATGTTGGAGTAGCGTAGAATTTTCTTGATAGGCGTTATCTTGTGCAGGGTATCATCGAAACTGGTCAACGGCAATCGGGATTTGATGGATTTGTTGCGGCGATATGGCACTTTATGGTGTGGGCCACGTTTTTTATGTTTGATTCGTTCGAGGGGTTTGTTCTTTAGAATGTTATCGCTTTTGAGATTCAGTGATAAGGTACTTAGGATGGATTCTAACATATCCTCTTCGTCGGGGATAGCATCGTCTGGGAAGATAATTGGTGTGCGATCGACACCGATCGAGGGTGAACGTGGATCACGTTGTTCGATGGTTTCGCATGGAGTTGCCTCGTTAACGTCGTGTGTTTCTTCTGCCTCTTCAGACAGTGTTTGTGGGGTGACTTCTGTTGTTACCGGCTCAGATGCTGGAAGGACATCAACTCGGGGGATCTTACTCTCTACAAAGAGGTCAGAGAATGTGTCGTCCAAATTCAGAGTTTTGTCTCCATCATCGAATATGAGTGGTGTGCGATTTAAAAATACACTCGGTGAGCGAGGATCGTTTAGGTTGTAGGAGAAGCCTTTGAGGAATCGTTTTCGCAGCAGCCCAAGGGGGTTATCACTAGAAATCGCTGGTAAGGGGGTCATCTGTTGATATACTTCTACTTCTCGTGCTTCGGCGACTTCGCTTAGTGGTGTCCGACAAATGTGCGGAGACCTTGGGTCCAAAACATCGTCCAAGTCTTCAAAATCAGTTTGCACAGTAATCGGCTGCGGTTGCTTTGGCGTGTGTGCTAAATACTCTTCATCGATTTTTGTCTGTTTAGCACCCATGTTTTGTGAGAAATTAAGGCAAGACACGAGTTAGTAGTTTAGAGAAATTATTTTATTAAATTTGCAACAAAAAGAAGAAATTACACCGCACAATAGAGACAAACGAAACAAAGTTTTCAAACAAATATATAAGGAAGTTGACCGCAGTAATGCCAGCCTTTCGTGGTACCAGAGGTAACGCCGCAATTACAGTCAGGGACGTTAACTCAGTTTGCTTAAGCATAAACTCCACTCAATGGGGTGCATGTATTAGGGACGTTCGGCAGGATCTTCCCTGCCAGCGTCTACAACAAATTCTGTGACGACATTGGGGAGAGGTGCTTAGTGAGTGGGTCCAAGTCCTCAACGAACCAAGTAAGTTGTATACCTTTGAAGTGGCAGGTGTTGGCAGAAGCTATATTGATATCAGGAGCTAGGGCGTTTAGCTTTCAGTGGAGCGTAAGAATAGGTGCGAGCTGGATTCAAGTCGAGTTCACTCACGAGTAAGAAGTTAGGCAAGTAAATTCCGAAAACAGGTGGTGTAATGTGTATGGCGTCCGTATACTTGCGCATGTAACTTCGTTATCCCTTCAGAAGTGTGGGAACTGTGACATCGATCGGCAGATTGAACATATTAATGATTGCGTGTGACGAACCAACGATGATCTCCTATATAAAGCCGAAAGGCTAATCGACAAGGAGTGGAATGGTGGAATCACGATCTGAGTCTTGAACGGAGGGCGGCGCAAAAACTGAGGAAGAAATTCCAACGTGCTCGAGCTGCCAATGCTGAGAACTTGATTCAGGTAAGCTCTGCCTATCGGCAGTGCCTTACAGAGTATAGTGTAATGATAGTCAGTGTAAAATAATCCGAAAGGAGGAATTTTGTTCCAGAGAATTGTATAAAATTTGCAGGAATACAAAAACGCCTGCTGATACTCAGGGCATCTGTGTGACTGACACATTGCCTTGCTTGGTGAGTTCTTTCCCCTTATAGAGGAGCCGAAATGTTGCCGAAGTTGAATACGGTGTCTCACTTCTTCGCTCCAGGAGATCTTCTACAATAGATTGTATGACCGGGGGGATGCTAAGTACCCGCTTAACACATACAGCAAGTGCATTGCCCGAAGCTATTTCCCTTCAAATTGGAAAGAGACGAGGGTGATTGTTCTACTGAAGTCTCCCGATAGCGCTAGGTCTGGTCTTAGATCTTACCGGGACATCAGCCTACTTTCTGTACTTGAAAAAGTACTGGAAAGGGTAATGCCACAAAGGCTTTCGAAGAGCATGACTGAACCGATATCCTCCTTCCAATTTGGCTTCAAGAATGGCAAGAGTGTCGAGCAATGCCAATCTTGTTTTAGGCGTCTTTATTGATTTTAATGGCGCCTTTAACAATATAAATTGGCAGAGTATTCTAACCAGGTTGTGCAAAATGGACTGCAGGGAAATTGTCTTATGGGAAAGCTATTTCTCTGGCAGGCGCGCTTTTGTAGAAACTCTTCATGATAGGGTTACTATAGATGTAGAGCGGGGTTGTCCTCAAGGGTCTATTTGTGGTTTATTTATAAACCTGGGGCAATGCATCTGCAAATCACTGTAGATGTTGCACTTACGCTGATCATCTACTTCTCCCTATGGGGGGTTAGTCTCGTACTGAACATGAAAGAATAGGAAGAAGAGTGTTGCTTCATGGCATATTGAACGCAGTCCTTCGGACTCCTACGATACACTTGAATGGTGTGAACCTTAGGTATACGACTGATGTCAAGTATCTTGTCATAACAGAAGGCTAGCGGACGAATTTCCTACCTTATCTCACCAAGCTAAGAGAACGACTGCTGAGTGTTTTGGGCCAGGTAAGGCGTATTCTACGGACTTACTAAAGACTAGCCAGATATGCCATTCGTACTGTGTATGGTGGCCCCCATGTTGCCTGTGTAACATTTGGGGCAATGGCTTGATACGATATGGTAATATTAAAGTGTGACCGTCAACGGATCTTGACTTGTCAGAGAGTGGCCCTGCTAGGCTGCTTACCAGTTTGCAAGACCGTATCTATGAATGCATTACAGGTGCTGTTTGGGGTGTATGATTGGGACGGAGGTGGGAAATTTGTCGTTAAGGATCCGTTGACAATGAGCGGACTACCAGAACTGAATTTCAACCTCAGTCTAGGCTTTCTGCTAAATAGGTATGGGCCCCTAAATGCGTTTTTGCATACAAGAGGCCTTAGCAAGGTTCCAGGTTGCTCATTCGGAGCTCTCCTTGAGGACGGGATGCATATTCTGTGCGTGTGTCCAATCTACTGTGATGCTATTTTGAAAAAAATCGTAGCTTCACAAATGACATTTTTTCCGTAGACGGAGACCTAGGAATTGGCCCTCTTGTCGAGGTTATATCCAAAACCGCGGTGAGAATAGACTGCTTAGAGCTTGGCCATCTCATGGTTCGTCATATGTTGTAGAGTACTATGGCTTGTGGATATGGAACTGATTGTTCTGGCCTCTGATTAGATAGGCCCCGACCCTTCACCAAAATGGAAGTTCATGCCTTACATACGACTTCCAATCTGGTACTAACCGTGGTAAGTGTACTAGTCAAAGGGCGCTGACCCACGCATAGTTTTGATCTCTCGTACGAAGACGTACTTTACGATTGACCTTTCACGGCAGATACCTACGTAAAACAATCGAAATTTCAGCTCTGCGGCTGATAATGCGATCTTCAAAAACAGGGAGCAAAACATCGAGTGTAGCTTCGGCTGTGTGGCACGTAGCGCCGTCCTATTGAAACCAAATGTTGCCAATATCCTCCTCTTCAATTCTTGTGAACAAAAATTCGTTCAACATGGCCCAATAACGATCGCCATTGACTGTAACGACCACTCCTTGCTCATTTTCGAAGAAAAATGGCCCAATTATGCCTCTGGACCAAAATCCGCACCAAACAGTGACTCGTTTTGGGTGTATCGGCTTTGCAATGTATGCGTGCGGGTTTTCTGTGCCCCAAATGCGACAATTTTGCTTGTTTACATACCCGTCAATATCAAAATGAGCTTCATGTGAAAAGATGATTTTTTTGGCAAAATCGGCATCTTCTCTAAGTCGATCGGAGGCCCACTTAGCGAAGCGAAAACGCATCGAAAACTCCTGAACCAATTGGACTTTGTATGGCGTCATACCATGGTCTTTATGCAAAATTCGTCTCAATGATGTCTCCGAAATGTTCAATTGTTGAAAACGACGGTGAATTGATGTTGATGGCGCTTCACTTTCTGCCACAGCAGCAATATTCTCGGGTGTACGCACTGTTTTTGGCTTTTCACGCTTTAGTTTATTGATGAGTTTCTATCACTTTTTTCACAAGATAACGAACATACGGAGCTGACGGTGCTTCTCTTCTTCCAAAATCCGTACGCAATTTTCGCACACATTCTGCAACATTACCATGATTTTCAAAGTAATGTCGCAATATTTCCCAGCGCTGTTCAAGCGTATACACAACCATATTCGTTCAGCGGAAGGATAAA
This sequence comes from Volucella bombylans, assembly GCA_949129095.1. Lineage (NCBI taxonomy): Eukaryota > Metazoa > Arthropoda > Insecta > Diptera > Syrphidae > Volucella > Volucella bombylans. The sequence continues at coordinate 204,298,430 of OX422141.1, forward strand.
ACTAATTATCTGTCTAATCAGACATGAGCTAAGTGTTACCATTCACGAAATAAGAACTAGCTGAAAAAAAAGCGTTAGATGGCGGACCCTTTATATTTTTGACAGATCTTCATTTATTCTTACTATTAGATCCTCAATGAGACCAATCGGCCGTGATAAATGAATTTGGGCATTATCAGCATAAAGATGGATTGATACATTACAGCATACCTTAGGAAGGTCACTGATAAACAAACAAAATAAGATTGGTCCTAGTATCGAACCTTGTGGCACTCCAGAAAGTAACGCAGCAAATCTCGAGAATCTGCCATCATGAACAATTCTCTGGTACCTATTACCGAAGTAATTACTCATCAGGCACACTGATCTTTCGCTAAAGCCAAAATACAGTCGGAGCTTCTGGCATAATATTTTATGATCCACTCTGTCAAAAGCCTTGGAGAAGTCCAGCAAACAGAGTACCGTTATTACCGTTAGTACCCTATTAAAGTTAATTCTAATATCATCCAGAATTTTAATCATGGCTGTGGAGCAGCTATGATGAGCTTGGAAACCAGATTGAACTGGCAATGTTGATTGATGTTACTCGAGATTTGGTTTGCAAGAATTTTCTCCAGGACTTTCGACAGACACGGTAAAATGCTAATTGGGCAAAAGTTATTTGCCGATAAGGGTCGAGGCTTTTTCGACACAGCTTCTAGTTGCCTGTAAAAGAAGAGGTTGTGATACAATAATTTATAATGTGTGTGAGAGAACTCAAAATATGAGGTAAAACCATCTTCACAAACCGAATAGGTATCCCATCTTCACCTACAGCATTTGATATAATTGAGCGAATGGTATTAACGATATCAATTTCGGAGACGACTTCAAAGTCAAAATCAAACTCAAACAACTGCTGATTTTCTGGAATAAAATTCGGGTTGTTTGTGGCACCGGAAAGAAATGCGCTGTTGAGATTATCAAGATCAAGTGTCGTTGTATCGACGGTAGCATTTTTCCCCACCCCAATTGAACGTAGATTGCTCCATAGTATTTTTGAGGATTGGTCAATACTTAGGTTAGATAGAAAATATCATTTCTTGGCTCTTCGTGTTATAAAGGTTGCATGATTGCGTGCCCGACGAAATATTTCCCAGTTAACGATAGTTGGTGTTTGTTTCCACCTATAGTACAGCTTTTTACGGGCTTTCATGGCATTTCGAACCTCCCACGTGAACCAAGGGCAATTCCCGTTTTGAACGGCAACTGTCTTTAATGGAACATGGGAGCTGGCTTGCATCCAATTGCAAGTTATAGTTGCCCACAGAAGAAAAATCTCTAAACTGGAACGACAATGGTAGCCGAGAAATTAAATCATGGTCAGAAATCCTTGCTAGAGACAACTGATCTTGAAGTAGAACATTGTGACGATTGGACACCATAAGGACATCAATAAGACTGGGGGGAACATCTGGGGCAAAACGTGTAGCATAGGAATTAACTATCGACAAGCCACAAGCAGCAGCTGAATCTAAGAGTAATTGACTTTTGTAATCACATTTTAAAAGATCATAATTGAGATCACCACAGATTACAATGTGCTCATATAAAGCTTGCGAATATTAATTTAAAAACATCGGGATTCGTCAAAAGATCTGCACATGGTATTTATTGATCTAGAAAAAGCATTCGATCGTGTGCCTAGAGATCTCATATGGACCGCGTTGAGGTCTCAAAAGGTACCGGAAACGTATATACGAATGATACAAGACATGTATAGAAACGTAAAAACTGCTGTTAAATGTACCGCCGGACTTACGATTGAATTTCCGGTAAATGTCGGAGTGCATCAAGGAAGCGTTCTTAGCCCTTTCCTCTTTAACGTGGTACTAGGCTATCTTTTGAAAGATGGCATGCACGAAGCAAATGTAACATCGATTCTCTTCGCCGACGAGGCAGTTATTCTAAGCGATACTGTCGTTGATTTACAAAACGTCCTAAGTAAATGGAAAAACGCGCTAGAGAAAAACGGGTGTAAAATAAATCGCTCAAAGACGGAACATTTTACCTGCCCATTTTCGGATCCACTGCGACCTATTCCAGATATAATGTTGGACGGAATAGTTCTTCCGAAAACCACTAGGTTCAAGTACTAAGGATCAATCGTTAACGTAGAAGCGAAATGTGACGACGACGTAAGGCACAGAGTAAGTGTGGGGTGGATGAAATGGCGAGAAAATTCGGGAATCTTCTGTGACCGAAAATTTCCACTTAAATTAAAGTATTGCCACGTTCAAAGAAGATCTCCGGAAAATCCCGTTAAGAAGGCAATATCAACTACGGTCGCTCCTACTAAAAGAAAAGTAGGTAGGAAAAAGAATTCCTGGATTGCTCAGATGGCAAATGCACAACAACGCCTGGGGCTAACCGCCGAAGCGATACAGGACCGAGCAGTATGCAGATGCGTTCTGCGATCTGCGACATTAGCCAACCCCATAAGCGGTGCAGTAAAAATGGGAAACTCGTTATGCATAAGTTCGTGTAGCGAGAAAAGGGCTAGTAAAAGGAAAAGAAGAAGAAAGCAGTAAACTCCTGAAATGCAGAAAACAATGTCTCCAAAGAATAACAGTGTTTTGGGTTATAAGCAACGCCAAGAAAACATTTCTATTGCCATCATTAACATCCAGCAAAAGATATTCTATTGCGTCTCCTTTAGATTTCTTAAGTTCTCTACACTTGAGAGCAGTACTGTAGTATACCGCAACTCCTATACTAGATGTAGTAGTAATTTTATCGTTGCGAATTTCATATAAAAGATTCACGACTCCGTCATCTTCAGGGTCAGACCATAACCAGGTTTCAGTTATACAAATAATATCGACCGCAGAGTTAACAAACATATTCTTTATGTAGTCTAATTTGATTAGATTTAGACTACGAGCATTTAGGTAGCAGATTTTAAACCTTTCGCATGCTCTAGACAAGATATTAATCATTGACCGCATTGCGACCCCATCCTCATTAACACCAACAGACGTTGATAGATTATTTAGGTGTATCTTTGCAGCATAAAACAAGAACAAATAATGAAAGGAGAATGTAAACAATCAACAAACATTCTTGGAATACAAAATAGTAACAACAACCACAACTAGAGGAAGTGAGTAGAGTACGAATAAAAGTATAGATCGAAAAGTAGACAGGATAGAAGAAAAAAAAGAAAAAAGAGAAGAGAACATAATGCAAAGTCCGCTTTCACACGTCGCAAGTGTGTAATTCGCATGTTCTGGTTATTTTCTTTTGAAATCTCATTCAGTGATGCGCGTAACTCTACATGAAGACTTTCCCCTTCTTTGGGTTTGCATGATATTTGACAGTTCTCTTTCATTTCGTCTTTGGCGCTCAGTCTTTCATAATTGAAAATGAGCCCCCTTGTTAATTCTTTGGTCCATTTCGGTTCATCCGCCATACTGAAATGTTGTGCTCGTAACACAGCGAAAGGAATAATGAAGCAAATGCGAAAAAGAAAGAAGAAGGAGAAAAAGAAATGTCAAAAACTTGCAATGAAATTGCTACCCACATGCAGTGGGAATTTGGTTAATTGGGTATTTTTTGTTTCATTATCCCTCTCTTTTGCACTCGTTTGAATCTTTCGAAACTTGCAACATGTAAAAGCGTACAAAATGTTGTGTTATAAAAAATTGTTTGGTGAATAATAAATACGTATGCGTGGTGAAAGTGCTCCCGATCAGTGATAAAGGCAGCATACAAATTGAGTGTGCAGCGGTAAAGTTGATTGTGCAGCGGTAAAGTTGAGTGTGCAGGCAAGCTGAGTCCTTAAGAGAATTTCGTTGTTGACAGAATCTTCACTTCGGTGTCATCTTTACTTTTCTTCACATAAACCAGTCCATTGCGCGTTCTTAGAGAATAGAGTAAACCCTCTCTACGTAGTTGCAGAGCATGCCGCAATAATGAGCCATTCTCTAGCGTTAAACTCTCATTGATATAGATGCGTCTATTAGTGGTGGTGTTGTTGACATCAGTCGACGTCTTAGAGCTGTTTATAAGTTCTGCAAGCGTTAAACCTCTCTTTACCCAAAATGCACCAAGAAATGCACTTTGCTCGGTGTGCGAAGAGAGCCTGATAAGCAGCGGATCATCGGTGGACTTGGTTTTTAGGCGAAAAACGTCGAAATGTGGTGAAATTTGGTGATTTAGACTTGCAACAATATTTTTTACCAAATCAATAGGATTTTCGTTGGGTTACGTGGTATGCCGAGGATAATCACGTCACGAAGCCGTTCTTTACGTTGGAGGTCCGCTAATTCCTCTTTTAATCTCCGATTGTCATCCCGTAGCTCTGATATGTCGCTCTCAAATTGCTGCACTTTTTCGTTAAGGGAAGCAATGTCGTCGCTGATCTTCTTGTTAACATTCAAACTCTGAAAGCAACAATTTAAATTTCAGCACTAAGCTATCCTCTAGTTCTTGAAGTTGTTCTGACAGGGACGATTTTTTGCCGAGAAGTTTAGGTTGTGAGTGGGACTTCGGTGGATGTAAATTTGCTGGCGATTTTTCTGGCGTAAATGTAGATGTAGAGGCCACAGCAGATTTTTCTTTGTGAGCCTGTCTGCGTGTGATTGACATAGTGCGTTTATTTGATGGTCAGCAAAAGAGATAAAAAAGAGTTGTGTTTAACGTTTTTTGGCGTGAAAGCAAAAGTAAAACACTGAGTAACAAAATAAGTACTATGATTTTTAGCTTTAGTAATAAAAAGGCGGCTAATTTTTCCCTTTGGATTAGGAGCAAATTAAAAACACGTCTATTCACTTGACATTACACTTCGCATTGGCACTTACGGGTGGAAATGCGTTCCTCCCAAAACACAGTGGTTTAAAGCAAAGTCTTGCATTGTCCTGTATTGTTTCCTATCAACGTCCTTGAAACCTTTAGTATAGTTTTGGGGCTTGCAAATTCCAACTGGGCCATGATTGAAAAGGCATTCGATCCCAAAGATTTAAATAAGGAAAGACATGAAATGCTATGACGTCGATTCTTGACCCTGGAGCGTAAACTTTATAAACATGCAGCGGATTTTAATCATAATTCGTCAACGAGTTTATTAGATTACCACACATGGAAGCTGTTGTTGATTTGGACCAATCAAAACCGTTTTATTTTATGCCACACCATTGAGTTCTTAAGCCAAACAGTTCAACTACAAAGTTATGAGTGCTCCTTGATGTTTCCACCAAGTCGAGCTCAGGCTATTCACTCAATGATTTGCTCTGATGACTGAATAATTTTCCTGATGGTAAAGCAGATCACATCAGCATTTTATGTAGGCGCTAGAACCCTAGAGGAAGCTTTAACAATTGCAAACCGAATTTATATCATGGGCAGCAAAGGGTGATTTTGAAGAAAACAAAAAAAAGCTGTTTCCCTGAAAATTACGAATTTCTCTAGGAAGTCATGCCACAAATCAACAACAGCATCAGAAATTTTTTAATTATTAGACTCACTTGACCTTACAAATCCTATCATTGTTCTTAGAAAACATACAATACTTGTGGCAACTGAAATTCGAACTGGATCAATCTCTTCCATTACTATTAGTTTAGAAGGTAACTCCAGCATGTTATTAGCGTCACTATTTGGCGACCTGGCAGCCTATCAGTTGCATGCCTTTTCTGATAGTTCTGAATATGCATATGGAGCTTCCTTGTATGTTCGTACCGTGGATGGATTTGGTTAGGCTACTTTGTTCAAAATCAAAAGTCGCTAAACGAGGAATATCCTTACCCCGATTAGAACTTTGCGCCGCCATACTGATAGTCCAGTTTCAATATGAATTAGCTCTCCGAAGAACCTTCAGCTTGGCAAGAGGGGCCACAATTCAGAAACTTTCTAAAAGGAGTACGCGGTTTAATGTAGCTACAAGGTTAAATCCTTCCGACACAATCTCCCGAGGAGAATATATAAAGGCTCTTATTTCTGCGAAGCTTTTCTGAAAACTGGCGTACTGAAATAGGAATAGCGAAGCAAAATGAAAACGTTTCCATGTTTCCATGGGAAACATTTTCACGTTGGACCTCAAGAACTTTAAAATATCGTTCGTCAAAAACTTTGGATCATTCATGGTAGAACTATTGCTGGCTGGATATTTCAAACTTGTGATGTTTTAAGGCCAGGCCAACTACGTGCGAGCAGTTAATGGGCTATTTGCCATCATAGTCTAGGCCATTCAATATAGTTGGAGTTGACTTCTGTGGGCCATTTCAAGTTCACTTTCGTCGAATGGGCACATCTCCAGTCAAAATGTATATTTATCTTTTCATCTGCTTCGCAACTAAAGCGCTTTACATAGAGCTTGTAGAAGATCTTTATAGCCTTCTTAAGAAGGTTTGTTGGGCGCTGCTGACAACGCCATGAATGGTGTAAAAAATGAGCTACAGGAACTTCGTTGCGTGTTTGAAATGCAATTACCATTCCAGGTCGAGGACATACGATAGTCCACTTCGGTCGTGTTTACTACGCTCGCAACGACAACAATATTCTTCCGTCAATCATCTATATAAATTGAAGATACTCTCAACAGTGACCTATCCGTCTCGTGCCGGTTCTTTTTATTTTTTTCGACGTTATTAGTGAATTAAAAAGCCAAAAAGTAAAAATATAATTAATTGTTCATTTATAACGGCCGGTACACCAAATTCTGCAGACTCTCATTAAAGATAATAAATCTGGCACTTCTCTAAAGCCTCTGGCTCTGCGGATGTTCTAAATCTAATTAACAGTCGCTTTGACTCATTAAAAGCAGACTTATTAAACTCTGTTTGTTCAGTGATTAAAAATGACCTTAAATCCGAAATTAAGCCAATAGAGAAGCGTTTGGTTGACCAGTTAACATCGCTTAAAAGTGAATTTCTATTCAAACTTCAAAAAGTGCAAGATAATTACAACAACAAATGCAATGCTCTTCTCTCTTCAATAAAGTCGCTGCAGCACGTAAACAAAACGCTGAAAGAACAGGTTAATTTTCTCTCTCGCAAGCTTATTGCGGGAGATGTTGTTTTACACGGATTTCCTATTGCCGAAAATGAAGATCTCAGTACCCTGTACAAGTTGCTCTGCTCAAAAATCAACCCAACTTATGTTACCCCTACTTCCATCACTCATGCCGTTCCGAAAAACAAAACTAAAGCAAGTGCTGTGATCATTAAACTCCCACTAGAAGAGAGTAAAGTGTGTTTCCTTAAAAATTTCGCCGCTAACAACAAAGGGAACCCCCGTCCACTATCATCGCAGTTTTATTCGTGTGTACGAAAGCCTGACTAAACATGATAAACAAGTGAGAATCAACTCCATTCTGTGCATAGACTAACTATACCTAGATATCAAACTTTCCAGATATTGGAAAATCAAAACCGGTTTTCTACTGATCGTCACTATCCGTGAGACTCTGTCCGTGAATACGTGTGAATTGTGATCAATGGCAATTTATCTCCTTTTTTATACAAACCACGCCCATTTGATCCAAAAAACGTCATCCACATTACACACACTCGTGCAAATCGCTCTCATTCTAGCAAATTTTGACAAAGTTATAGAGATGCAAAAGTGTTGGAATTCACTTACAGTGTGTCTGTGCGAAAGTTAAAGGTTTGTAAAAGTATTAGTAGAGTTTGATATCTAGGTATAGTTAGTCCGCTTTCATACGTCGCAAGTTTCGAGGGATTCAAATGAGTGCAAAAGAGAGAAATAATGAAACAAAAAATACCCAACTAACCAAATTCCCACTGCATGTGGGTAGCAATTTCATTGCAAGTTTTTGACATTTCTTTTTCTCCTTCTTTTTTCTTTTTCGCATTTGCTTCATTACTTCTTTCGCTGTGTTACGAGCACAACATTTCAGTATGGCGGATGAACTGAAATGGACCAAAGAATTAACAAGGGGGCTCATTTTCAATTATGAAAGACTGAGCGCCAAAGATGAAATGAAAGAGAACTGTCAAATAACATGCAAACTCAAAGAAGGGGAAAGTCTTCATGTAGAGTTGCGCGCATCACTGAATGACAATTCAAAAGAAAATAACCAGAACATGCGCATTACACACTTGCGACGTATGAAAGCGGACTTAGTCTATGATTCTGTGTATACACGCAATGGAAGAGCATTTGTCAAAAAGGGTGCGGCTGACAGATCTGTTGCTGTTTCTGACATTTCTGCTCTTTTGTCTGTAACTAGTACTGCTGCTACACTCTCGCTCTCCACCTCCAACAATTCAACCGTTGCTGTTGCTGATGGCAGTTCTGTTGAAGATGCCGCTGGACGTGTTTCTGTGCTCTTTGATGCCGAAAATGAATCAGCTGTCAGAGTTGCCGAGGTTATTTGATTTTTATACTACGTTTTATTTATTTTTTTGTTACTCATTTCCGACGTTACTCTATTTTAATTTATTACTTTGTAAATGTGTATCTTTAATGTCTTTAATTTATTTTGAAAATTTTTCGCAAAAACTCTATATTTTTATTTCATATAATGAATTACTGTTTGCTCTTGTTTGCTTCTATTATATTACTTAATCTATTAGATCTTGTCTACTTATATATTATATTTCTTAATAATCTCAATTCACTATTCTAATTTTAACTGTTTCTGTCATGTTTATTTATGATGTTGTTTTCATTGTTGCTTTCTGAAGGCGGTATATTTTATATTTATATATCCTTATACTATGAGTTTGAACCATCCTGATAGCATAATTACCGTTCCCAATATAATCTGTGAATCAAATCAGGGTATCAAAATTTGTCACATAAATGCTGAAAGTGCAAAATCTAAATTCACGGTCTTACACCAAATATTTAGTGCTTCCAAGATTGGCATTTTAATGGCTTCTGAATCTTGGCTTAACTGTGATATATTGACAGAAATGGTGAAATTCCTAATTTTAGATTGTTTAGAAATGACCGTAAAAATAGGGTGGGTGGTGGTGTATGTATTTATGCCAATAACTGTCTTAAGCCGAAATTTGTGTATTCTTCCTCTAAGTCTATCATACAGTTTATTGTTTAGAAGTCAGTTCTGTACATGAGAAAATGCTTGTTGTTGTAGTGTATTCGCCTCTTCACTGTTTTATAGAAGAACATTTAGTGGAACTGCAAGAAACGCTGTTAAAATTGCAACTTAAATACAATAAAATTTTAGTGGGTGGTGATTTTAATGTCAACATTTTAATGTGCAATAATATTTCTAGTCAATTTCATTACTTCTGTGATAAATTAGGGCTATCTGTAGTTAATTCCCGTTATCCCTCCTGTTTTAAATCTACGAACAACCCCTCGCTACTTGACATGTTTCTAACTAATTGTGCTTCGAGTGTATTATGTTTTTACCAAGTTAAACTGACCAGTGAATTCATCCATGATATGATTTTTTGTTCTTTTGTATTTAATATAGATAGATCCAACTGTGATAACACTTTCAGTTTTAGATAATTCAAAGACATCAATCTAATAGAAGTCACACATGCACTTTACAGTTTAAATTGGCATGATATACGAGTATATCTAACTCCCAATATTAACCACAAGGTTGAAATCTTTAATAATCTAGTCAATTCCCTGTTTAATAGTTTTCTTCCCGTTGTAATTAAGCGTGTTAGGTCTTGTTCTTGTCCCTGGTACAGTAACGAAATTCAACGTGAAATTACTGAGCACATACCGGAAAATAGACTAAACTACTGAATTTTACATAACGAAGTTACTACCCTTATACGGAACGCCAAAAGATCTTACTTTTTAAAAAAGCTTGATCCTAAATTAGGATCTAAGCAATTGTGGAAGAATCTTAAAGGTCTGAGTGTAGTAACAGATAGTAAAATGTCCAAGTGTATATCTCCGAATGAAATGAGTGCGGTTTTCTCCCCGGATCCTCCTCAACCGTTATCTCTTAACCTTGATCCGAGTGATTCTGAATTATTTCCAAATTTCTGTTTTCAATGTATTGATGAATTCGATATATTCAAAGCTATTAACTCAGTAAAATCCAATGCCATAGGACTGGATGGTATTTCGCCTCGATTTCTCAAGCTAATACTACCCCATATCATTTGTCACATGCCATACATCATATATTTAATTACTATATCTACAGCTCTCAGTTCCCTGATAATTGGAAAATTGCCAAAATTATTCCTATTGCCAAAAAGTCTAATACTAACTGTCCAGTTGACTTCAGACCAATGCTTTTGAAAAGGTATTATCTCTTCAAGTGAAAAAATTCTTAGATAATAATAATAAGCTTTCCAAATGGCAATCCGGTTTTCGAAGTAAACACAGTTGTGAATCTGCTGTTCTAAAAGTTACTACTGACGTTCGATCCGCTTTAGATTGTAATGATATCTGTGTAGCAGTTCTTCTGGACTTCTCCAAAGCCTTCGACTGCATTGATCACTCTTTGTTACTTACAAAGATTAAAAATGACTTACATTTTTCCGGCTCATCCACCAAGCTTCTAAGCTGTTATCTAAGAGATAGAGTACAGTCGGTCGTTACAGAGCTTGCTTATTCAAATTCTAAAACCATTCATGCAGGCGTTCCGCAAGGCTCTGTATTATGACCACTTCTGTTCTCTCTTTTTAACAATGAAATCCCAGGTATTGTTAAGAATTGCAAAATTCACATGTACGCTGATAATGTGATTATATATAGCTCTCGCGTCCTATTGGTCTTGTAGAAGATTGTGTTGCTAGGGTGAATGAAGATCTTGATAATATACCCAACTAGTCAAAAGGTATCAGATTAAAGTTGAACCCAGTCAAGACAGTTTGTATTGTTTTTTCAAATAATGAGGTGTGTCCAAATGATTTTTCACTTGTTGTCCTTGATGCCAACCCCATTACTATTGTAAATTCTGTTAAATACCTTGGATTTCATATAAACTCTTCACTTACCTACTGCGATTCCATAAAGGACACCCTGAAAAAAGTTTATTGTGGGCTGCGAAGATTACGATACTCTGCGAACTACTTGCATCACCTGGTGAAAATACGATTAATCAAAACGCTTGTAATGCCATACTTTTTGTTTAATTGTTCCGTATTTCCCTATCTTGACAGTGTTTGTAAGCATCGGTTTAATGTTGCGTTTAATGACTGTGTCCGTTTTATTTATAATATCCCTAGGTCCAGTAGTGTATCCCGATTTGCATCGTCAATTTACGGTCTGAATCTAAATCTGTATTTTAACTTCCGCAATATATTAAAACTATTTAAAATTATACAAAGTAAGTCTCCTAGTTATCTTTTTGAAATGCTACATTTTGCACAATCTAATAGGGGCAAAAACGTATTATTCCTTCATTCACACATTGCATTGGAGAGCGATCCTTTCTTGTATCTGCAATTCGTGTCTGGAACTATCTTCCACATTAATTGCAGGTTATCAGCTCATATGCCGTCTTTCAGAAAAAGCTTTTCCTTTATCTGTCCGGTAACCGCATCATAACTTAGATATGACTCAATCTATGTATAGTTTTTATTTATTATGATTATTTTGACTACCCTAATTGTTAATTTAACGTAAAATTTGTATCGTCTGGAAAACTGTGCTTTTAAAAGATGTCTTATCTTGTAGTACTGATGTAATTTTAATTTAAATACAAGTACAAATACAAATACATTTTAAACTCGGGTCCTATTTGTCCTTTGCAAAATTTTCCAGCCTTATATCTTGGGCATTGTATTATGGCCACACTATTGGCAACGATAGTTGACCGCGATAGATCGATTGCAACAATTCTAGTGGCACATACAGCATTTTTGTGACCGGTGGTCTAAGGAGTACCTGCAATCCTTACAGAAGCGGACGAAGTGGGCAAGCCCTAGCAAGCCTCTCCAAATTGGTGATGTTGAACTAACTCACGATGACAATGTTCCTCCTGTGAAGGTGAAACTTGGCCGAATCATTAATCTTCATCCTGACAATAACACCACTTCACATTCATACCAATAGGTAGAAATTTGCTAGATCCTTTCGAAGTAGTTCCCTATATTGCTTCAAAGATGACTCATTAGGTACTTCGGATAGTTCTAAGCCCCTTGATGCTTCGACGAATCCCGAATATGCCTTTACACACAGCGATGACAGCGAATCGACCCTAAATTTGTATTGCCCCCCCACGAATTGAAAATCACAATTCTGTTTCATGGAGAATGTTCTCTCCCTAGTCGGTCTTGAATTCAGTTCCACCTAATTATCCTCCAAAATTGTTATGGGTTCAAATGTCGACGCAGGCAGTTACCAAACAGACAAAACGAATATGTCAACCGTGATAAAATATCGCCAAGTATTATGGGGTTGTTCCGGAGGAAGAAGCTGTTGAAACTGTGGAAATGAGTTTTTTTTTTCGTTCCGCAAACCTGGGCGGAACATCGTATTGTATGTGGGTGGTAGCAATAAGCGGAAATACGCATTTAGTTCGTGCATTTCGGGTGTGGCGTTTACTTTTAAGTGGGAAAGAAAAAACTTACCAAAATGAACGAACAACGTGGAACCAGAAAAATCAAGAGTATAACATATTACCTATTGGAGACCCAAAGTCAAACGGGTTAGCAGCCTTTTGTATTTTCTTGTTGAGGTGTACAAGTATTATCGATTTGAGATCCCCTTGCAGCCGTATTTGATTTTGCGGGTTTTTCTTCATAGACTTATCGGACTTACCTCCCGCATAGTTGCAATTATTGTTTTTTGGCTGTCGAATTTCATATTTTTATGTGGTAGCCAGTAGTCCGAGTTAAGATGTATTTGATTCGTCAATAAATTGGCGCCCAACGCTAGTCCAGTACAGTCTGTGGTAAGAACTCTTTAAATATAAGTAGTATGTTGAACGTAAATATAAATTCTCCCCCGGCAGTGAACTACGTTCGCAATAAAATTGTTCGATCCAAATTGGCCACCCTATTATGTAATAATGAAAAGTTTGCCAAGTTTGTGGTTTACCTTGCCGATGCTCATGTAATGAGAAAGAAGATTATTATTATGACATTCAAACACATAACAAAGAAAAGGACAGCGATCACTCAATAATTACAACGATAGAACACATACGTAATATGGCTATATCTATCTTCCTTACTCCAACTGGCACTATATGCATGCACGAAATGCTGTACATATAGTATCAAATTTCCATTGATAATTTAATAGTTGTTTACTAAAACAACTGCCGGTGCATATTTTGTGTAGTTTTGTGTTTAATTTGGTTAAATTAAAACCAAATAAATTGATTTTAAAGGTGTTGGCAAACTGGGTGATGCAGGAGGAATTCGAAGTAATTCAGGTGAGTAGATTTTGTGTAATTGATTTTGTAGATCATTTAGATTTTGTGTAATATTTATTTATTTATTTTTATATCGTGTACTTGGATTGATCCTTTGAGTGTTGATCCAAGTTAAGTTTAGTTATAAGTTGTAGTATTACGCTTCTAGTATTTAAGTTTCGCTAGTTAATTAATTTTTTTTGTTTAAGTGATATCAGGTTTTTATTATTTAAGTTTTGTTGTTCCATTGAATTCGGAGTGCGGAATTCGATATTCGGAGTTGTGAGCTTAGCTTTCAAGATTACGGAGTGTGTCCTTGCTGAAACATAGGTTCATGGATGTGCTACGCGAAACATCGAATTTTGGGTCTAGGCTAGATGATCGGCTCAGCTAAGTTTTTATTATATTTCTGGAGTTATTATTGAATTTGTCACATTATGGTTTAATTTATGCGTTTAATGTTAAGTATTATATGTATATTGTATTATAATTTGAATTAATTAGGCTTGTCGATTTAGGTGTTTCTATTTAAAGGAGAGCTTGTTCTTCGCTGGTGTTGTTGGAAGGCAGGTAACAGATTTTTGTTATCGGTCGTTTCATCATTCCATTTTTCGTTTTCAATGTTACGACGCGTGTAAGTCCGTCTGATTGGTCCTACTAGCAGGCGATCATTCAACGACAACCCGTCTGATGTTTTTGCCGCTGCGTCGACGACTACCCTTAACTTGGTGGTTGTACTACTCTCCTTTATCACGGCGTGATGGGGAAGGAAGTAGTGGTATGGAGTTTTGAGGATTGGATCGTCCTCGCTTACCTGTTCCATATGTCCGAGCGTAGCATATTCGGCAATACATCGAGCGTAAGCTTCGTACAGTTCTGGGTCCTTACTAAAACGCCGTTCGAGATGAGTGAATCTTCGCACTGCGCATTCTCTACTTCTGCCCATCTTTGGATGCCGTTGCTCTTTGAAAGGTAGCTGGACTTCGTATCGGCCATTAGGAAGCCGCCTGGTATGCGTAGCAAAGTGTTCTTCACAGACAGCTTCATCTTCCGTCTTTGGTCTTTGAGATGGCGTCTCCTCGATTTCCCAGAATTTCTGCAGTTGATGGCTTAGGTCGGTGAACTGTACGAAGCTACGTACGCGTTTTGGACTCTCAGCTGGAACTTTTCCGAAGACAATCCAGCCTAATAACGTCTTCTGTGCCAATGGTGTATTCGGCTGCCTGCTTCTGACAATGTCCGGAAGGAGAATTTCGGCGAAGACGTCAGTTCCGAACAGAAGATCAATCTGTGCTGGTACACCAAATTGAGGATCGGCTAATCGTAGTCCTTCAAGATGATGCCATTTGTCTGGTACCATTCGTTGGGCCGGAAGAAGCCCAGTCAGCGACTTGAAAACTAGCGCCTTAACAACGCTCTCATATTTCGAATGAAGCGATTCGAACTGTAGTTCGACGTAGCTGTTTGAAGTGCCGCTGCTGACCAACCCCAACCCTGATACCTCGACAAAGGTCCGCTTCTTTTTCAACTTCAGCAATTGTGCAGCCGCTTCAGAAATAAATGTTGCTTCTGACCCTGGATCGATTAAGGCGCGTAGCTGGTGTAACCTACCATCTGATCCCTTCACTTTTACCACGGCTGTGGCGAGTAAAATTTGGCTTTCACATTTTTGCAGCGCGTGAAAGCTGTTGAGCGTCGCACTAGTTGTCGGCAGTACCTCCCCCGACGGTTGAAACTCAGGCGCATTTGGATTTATGGCTACCTGGTATGCATGGGAACTAGTGGACCTCACTGGATATTGTCGCTGTGATGATTCGTTTGTATGTATTTGATCGACCAATGGATTTTTATGAAGCAGCGAATGATGACGCTGTTGGCAGAAGAAGCATGACTTTGAGCTGGAACATTCCCTCACCAGGTGATTATATCCAAGGCAATTCTCGCAAACCCCTATCTTTTTAACCGTTTGTCTTCTTTCTTGGTGGTCCATGTTGAGGAATCGTGTACATCTTCTCAACGCATGTTGGCTTCCTTGACACACCCTGCAAGTTACATATCTTGATGACTGGTTTGCGACGAATACCTTGGACTGGTTCGCATGTGACCGCTGTTTGACACCTGATGATTGAACTGATCGTCCTGGATACGAAGAACCTCCTTTTTGCTGCTCTACTACCTCCAACGTCCGAAATCGCGTCTCAAGGAATTCGGTAAATTCCTCGTACGTAGGAAGCTCCTTTGTGCTGCCCAGTTTCTCCTCCCAAAGCTGTTGAAGTGAGCACGGAAGTTTTTGCAGCAGAACAAAAATGACAATTGTGTCCCACTTCTCCACCGGCAATTCCAAATTCCCCAGTGCATGGATGCATTCCTGTGAGGTGTCCAACAGCTCCTTCACGCCATCTGCAGATTCCTTCACCAACGTCGGTTGACCGAAAAGCAACTTCAGCTGTGCATTCACTAGCACACGCTTGTGGTCGTAACGTGACGTCAGCAGCTCCCAGGCCTTTTCGTAGTTGTCGGAGTCCAGCTGAAGATGTTGGAGCAAACGTTCAGCTTCACCTCTCAATGAAGACTTCAGATAGTGCAGCTTCTCGATGTTGCTTAAGGCTTTGTTGTTATGCACCAACGATTTAAAGAGATCATGCAATGATCGCCATGTCGTATATGAGCCTGCAAACTTCGGTATGTCGATCTTCGGAAGCCGCAATTCATTGCCTGAGCTGTTTGTCGTTGTAGCTAACGTACATGTAGACGGTGCTGCTGCTGTAGATGATTTCTTGCATTGTTCCAATGCATCCATCAACTCTGCTTTGTATTCCAGGTAAATGTCCGTTAGCTGTTCGTAGATCACTAATAACTCTTCTTTTTTCAGCGTAGCTTCTAGCCTCCCCCCACCAACGATCGCCTGATGATAGGCTCGTGCTACCTTGATGTCATCTTCCAACAAAGAGAGTCGGCTGGTAAGATAACCCTGGCCCCGGCGTTCTTTTGGAGCTTTTTTGAAATTAGTAAAATTTCTTACGATCTGGCTGAGAAGATCCTTCTGCAGTTCGCCGCATTGAATTGAAGAACTTATTTTTTGTTCAGCCATATTATTTTATTTTAATTGAATACGTATGTAAGTACAACACTGGACGAGTTTTAAATAAGTATATGTAAGTGTACTCACTTGCTTTATTTTTCTGCTTCCAGACGAATTGATCTTGGGGATCTGCTAATTGCTGTGATGCCGGCAGCTAATTTCTCCAGATGCTGAGATGATTACTGTTGCAGTTTGTTGCGGATGAATTACAGGTGTTGTCTGTATTTCTTTTTTTATATGTATATATAATTTCACGGCGCGAGAAATTTACAATAATTTGTACATGGAACGCGGGCTTTTATGTAAAATTTTATTTATATTATTGGCAGAACTATATATGTGTATATATGTATGAGTATATGTATATAAGAACTTTGTTAAGATTTTCAAAAAAAGCCTTCACTTTTTAAAGCACTTAGTTTATTCGTAGAATAGTAAATTTATTTCATAAACAGGTTGGTTCAACCAAATGTATCAAATAGTTTGCATTCGTAAAAATGCCACTTTGTTTAAAAATTTAATGTAAACACAAATGATTCAAATACACAGGCTCGATAGGACCAAATGTTTCAAATACATCCGGCTCGATAGGACCAAATGTTTCTTTGCGAAACTATGTATTTTTTGTTGATTAAAATGGACTGTATATAATTTTTAACTAGGTTCGTAAAACCGTTTTAAATAAAGAAAATAACGCTAGAGCGGAAAAATGAAACGCACAGTTTTGTATTTTAAAACGTTATAATAATATTTTATTCTGTTAATGGAATTTATACATTTTTATGTTATGTTTTTGTTTGTTTGTTGTTGTACTATTTGACGTTTGTAGTGTAGACTTTTGTGGATTTTGTTTCTGATATGTTTGTTTGATGTTATCTGTTTTCTTATAAATGGGTTCATTTGATGTCATTGGTTTTTATGCTTCAACACACCCATAATTTCGAAATTTTGCCGTTCAGCATTAATGTGAATTTTCATGAATTTCGGCTTAGCAGGGGAGCACCATATAACATATGTACCTACTTACCCATGTATCAGGCTCTCTTCTCTAAGACTGTAGTCTTTACAGATCTAAACAAAAAAGAATATATGAGCCTAATTCAGACTTTGAAAACTGCCTCTTATAAAGACTTTTGCGAAAAGATCGAAACTGTCAGTAAAGTCCTCAAAAGGGGAAGATCCACCAGGCTGGAAAAACTAGAAAATCTGATGGCACCTACACTGAACCGTGTAGTCTCATGCTTGAGGTTTACTTCCACACTTCACAACCTAATCAGAACCAGCTCACAACCGACTCCTATCAATGAAGGTGTTAGTGAGCTGAATGACATAACACACCGTAGCTCGTGTACTCGTATATCATTGTGCTAACGGATGAGCATTAAACATGCTGTTGCCTCCTTTGATGGCTTCAAGTCGCCTGGCACCGATGGCATATACACAATTATATTGCAATGGTAACTCTGAAGAACATCTTCACTGCTAGCATACACACCGAAATCCTGGCGAAGAGTAATAGTTGCCTTTATATTGAAAATCGAAAAAGAGGACTAAACACTTGCCAAGAACTTCACATCTATAACTCTGACTTCCTTTATGTTGAAGAGCATGGGGAGAATGGTCAAGATCCATATGCGCAAAACTGCCTAGCGATTGCATCCAATGCCGCGGATCTTGCGAGAGTGCGCTTCAAAATCTTGTAGCCAGAATAGAAGGCGCACTCGACAAGGAAGAATACGCGCTGGCCTTTTTCATCGACGTTGAGATTGCTTTTGACAACGCAACATTTGAGACATATGTAACTCGATCAGACAATATAGTAATGTTAGTGAATAGGACACTGATTGCGGATGTTGACATCAATATGTGATGGCAGGGGTTAACAGGGATTGCCCGCAAGGCGGCGTTCAGTTTCCAGTGGTATGATGCATGTTGGTTGACTCGCTGCTAGATGCTCTTAATAGGTCTGACATCTATGCACAAGCATATGCCGATGATGTAGCTGTACCATCCGCTCCAGAAATGCGCTTTCAGTTAATCTTCTCAGAACTAGAGTTGTTCTCTTTACGACAAGGAAGAAGCTGTTGGTCTGACGTATCGCTAAAACAGAGCACACATTTTTTTCATTTCTAACAAAATGGCAGCCAATTTACAGTATGACATTACTTTTGTCCCACCTTGTATTTGGGTGCTAGACTAGGCTACAAACATCTATGTTACATGTTACGTCTAAGCCCTCTAAGGCGCTATCTACCTTCTGGCAGTGCAAAGGAACTGTCGGCAGGACATCTGGCCTGTCACCGTGAATGGTCTTTTGGATCTACACAACTGTGATAAGGCCAATTATATCCTACGCGTCGGTTGTCTCTCACGGAAATACGTTACTGCGGCTTTTACCAGACTCCGAAGAGCCGTCTGTTTGGGCTACATGCGGTCTTTCCCTATCACGACTGGCTCCGCTCTAGACGCGTTGATGGATCTTCCTCTCCTCAATATTCATATCATAAGTTGAATTCTCAAAGCCAACTTTTGTTTGGAGCTTTGATGATCTTGCCCGCCGACCGTCTTCTGACTCTGGTCTTATGGGCACGCCGTCGATTTTCACTGTGAACAAGCCAGGTTTTGGCTAGAATTCACTGAGTCTCGTCTGGGTCCCAGGTCACAATCGGATCACGGCAAATGAAATTGCCGATCAACTGGTTGGGCAAGGCTCAAAGTAAAGTCTTCCTACGTCGTCGGTTAGAGGACCGGTAGACCAAATGAATGTAAACCAAATGATCTCACTAAGATGTTTCCCTGCTGTCCCTCTGTAAGAAAGATTGCAAGCTGCTTACTGACGTATTATGACTGGTAACTAGACTTTTGCTAAGCATTTGAATGTGTTGCACTACCTCTGCGAATATCCGACTTGCGTTCGCATCAGCCTGCAGGTACTCCACGTTGACGTGGTGGATACTGGTACTGTAGGCACTTTGTCACTGAAGAGCTTACTCATCTCTCTTCAAAAGACTAAGAAATTCCATTAAAAGGATTTTACAAGGATTACAATGCACTAGACAGTCCAAGCCAGCCGAATCCGCTATTTGAATAAAACTACGAGCATATTTCGTAACTAATCGAATGTCTTGCTTTTAAACTAATTTTGGTTTGCTTTGGCTTTTGATAGGACAATCCAAACACAATAGTTTTGTTGCGTCTACTCTGTATGGGTCTATCTGTCTCAATACTGAGCTGCAGCCTACACAGATAGGCGTATTTGATTTAATTTGTGTCAAAGTTTGATAAGCCAACATTATCTGAAAAAAGCGACGAGCTGTGGAAGCAATTAGCAGCTCAAAACCTGCCATGGGACGTGGACCTATAACCAGAGAGGAGCGGGCTAGGGTCCGTTTATTTCATACAGATGAGGCAAGTACAACGTTGTGTAATATGTGACTAGCATAGCTATGTACATAAGAGTACATTAATGAGCTGGCTGCAATTAAGTGGAACAAAAGGATAGATTACAAAAATTACCAAAGAGCTGACAGGTGGCTGCAAAATGGACCGAAATACTGTAGACAATTATAGCCTGGGAGGCGTAGAGTTTTCGTGACGAGTCTAAGAAGGCAGAAACTGTCAAACACCTACATAGGAAGCTAATTTTTGCAACAACGGGATATGTCTTCTATCTATTGCTTTGGAGCTTTAGTAATTGAATGCGATTATGAAAAGCAATTGTTCGCTCTTTACCTTCTTGTATCAATCGCCTGTTCATCGATCTTAAAAATGAATTTGAGAGCATCAACTTGGAGATTAATTGTTTTGCCTTACGCAGCAGAGATACACCATTTGTTTTAACCTTCGGCATACAAGGTGAAAAAAACTCCTCACCTATACAACGTGGGGTTAAACTAACCCCACTAGAGATTGTCTCTACTTTGTGTGTGCATCATGTGCAATAAGTTTAAATGGGTTTTTCTGTTACGTACATTAATAAGCTAATGAATAAAACACAAAAAGTATCAAATTAAACATTTATTATAAAAAAAACTTAAAAATCACGTACCCGTGAATTCAACAAAATGTTATTAAATCGAAATAAAAAATCAACAAAAATATTTCTTCTTTTTTAACTTAATTATTTTACTTCTAATATAAAATTAGACATATTTGGCTTTATAAAAAAATCACAATTGGCTCTTTATGACTATTTGAGCGAGATCATTCGTTATCTAAAATAGTACAATTTTGACACATCAAATTCGCATGTTCCTTACATATGGCGGCGTTACATTTGAAACATCCGTTCAGAGTCTTCCTATCTTTGTGTCTTGGACAGAAAGAACATCGCTGAGACCTTCTTGGTTGCTTTTGTGGTGGTCCTGGAACTTCTTCATTCAACATTTCATGCACGCGTCTTCTTATATCTCGTGGTATATGTGGATTGTCTTTTCTTTTCCTAATGTGGTCTTCGAGCAAAGAAAGTCCCAATTGTTTGATGAAGTTCTTCCTTATATTAGTTTTCTACCTTTCAATGCTGTTGTTTAACATATGCGCACAATAAAACGTTATAATAGATGGCTTTCTTTGGTCTCCGCTTTCTGGATCCACCTCATCATCATGATGTAATGAGGACATCATGTGTACACATTTTCGCGGCTTTGGTATGTAAGATACAATAGTTATGTCTTTTTGAAATCCAAACACAGATGATTTTTCTTCACGTCGAGCCTTGAACTGGAGTGGAAGGCATGTCTTGTTTGACCTTAGTGTACCAACGGCAGTCAATTTGTGGTTTTTGAGCAAATTTTCAGCAACTCTTCAACTCTTTTATGAGTTATCCATAGTGATGTTTCTTCCAGATCCGGACACGCATCTTACCAAACGATCAACAACATCAAAAGGTTTATTACTCATTGTATACGGACTGTTGTCAGGCTGTTTTCCACAGTATATTTCTATATTCATTGTGTAAAATGTTTTAGCATCCACTAGAGCGTAAATTTTCAACCCATACTTGGCTGGTTTTGATGGTATGTACTGACGAAAGGCACATCTTCCTCTAAATGCCACAAGTTCTTCATCTATGGTCAAGTATTCATACGGTGTATACGCATTCTGACAGTTTTTGACAAATATATCAAAAACATCTCGAATTGGCGCCAAACGATCGACAGTAACTCTTGCTGTACGAGTTGATGAATCATCAAATCTCAAGTTATTTATCAAAAATAAAAATCTTTGTCTCGTCATAGTATTTCTAAATACTTCAATTCCTGTGCCGTCATTACTCCATAGGTCTATAAGACTTTGCCGGCCAGATCTAAACAAACTTGCCAAAAACAACAACCCAAACACGGCTTTCATCTCAGCTTTGTTAGTTTCCCCGTATGATGGATTCGATGTAGAGTTTTCCATTCTCAAAGAAATCTTCTGGTTTGTATATTTCAAAACCATGTCAACAATTTCATCAGTGAAAAAGTTCTCGAAGCATTCTAAGTGGGTTTTTTTATGTCGGGCTGCATCTTTACACCCAGGCAAATGCGTAATTAGATTTTCGGCCCTTGTCCGAACATTGGTTCGCGGTGGCAATTTATACCACTTTGTTCTTCCATCTTTTCCGAGATAAAATGGTTGAGGTGTTGATGCCGTGTGATCTGAATATGGTTCAATGTTGATTTCGGCTCCTTCCACGTCCGTATCACTTGGAACTTCAGAAGCCACGCTGATGTGATCTGATTCCTCGTCACTATATGGCACAAAGTTTTCGTCGTCCGACGAAGTTTCATTTTCTTCCAATAAGGCCGCCGCAATACGATCATCCTGCAGATTATTATTCATATTGACTATCTGTACCTACAATAAAAATAAAAAAGTATAAATAAAACACTAATTGTAGCAGTAAATAACAAAAAAACACAGAAGTAAGTACAAACTTTTTTGACAACGTCCCATACAACGTGGGGTAAAAAACGCCCGGAAACCACTTTGCGCACGTGCTCACACGACGCTGGCGCGCGCAGTACTGATTCAACGCTGTGATTCGACGCGGTAATATTTAAACTTCAGCTACTGTGAAAATTAAATTATTTGGTTGCATTTTAATATAAAATCAACGCAATTTAAAAGTGTTGGGGTTAAAATAACCCCACCTTGTATGCCGAAGGTTAAGATAAGAAGTTTTGAGCTTCTATTGTAGAATGTGAGCGAAGTCCTAGAGATGGTTTACATCCAAGCTTATTCGCCAATAAATGTTTACCTCACAGTCTCACTGAAGAGAAGTAATGACTGTCTTCAAAGTATCAATTCAATGCCAACTCCAGTTGCTGGGGGAGTGCGAGTGACTTTCCTGCACCTAGGATTGAAATCGACCAAAATCTGAACCAGGAAAGAATTGTAATCAGATCTCCACCAATGGCTACGATCGTTGGTTATCAAACTGTGCTTAGGGCTTTACTGCAATATCTCAGTTAGAAGGCTCAATATTTGGGTCACATGTTATAAATGTGTCAAATGTGATACCCATACCACCTTCCGCCTGCTGTGAAAGTGGTGACAATAGGACTTTTTGTTTGACAGTGTGGTTTACGCTTGCAATGGCTGCCGGAACTAGACGACAATGTAGTGGGTCTACTGAGTTCGAAAAACTGGGAAATTTCATTAAATACAGCACTGGATCATTTTTTTTCAAATTGATGATGACGATGTACGGTATGACAGAGTCGTAATGTGAAATTCGCAACGCGTTCTCAGTGAAGTATCCACAAGCAAGATTTGTATTTCATCAACATACAGACGTTTTACGGGGCTGCTGCATTACTCAGTTTAAAGCAGTGTTGTTAAGAAATAACAAAACTATCTGTTCCTTTTTCTGTTCTTCTCTTTAATCGCGCTTTTATTATGACGTTGGCGCTATTTTAGATTTACCTCGTCGCTGTTGATTAGGCACAGGTGGCAGCATTTTGTAACCTTACAGTCGGCCGTCCTATCGAACTAATCGACCTCATGTTCGTTACGGCTGCTTTCGTCGTTTTCGTCGCTGCTTTGTTCGTCGACAAGTGGCGGTTACTTGCACCACAGTTTCATTTTTTTCTGATGCGTAAATTGACGTGTAATGGCGTTGTTTTCTGCTTGCACCAGGTATATCCTCAATGACATACCTATCCTTGTCGAGAACCTGACTTACAATGAAGGGGCAATCGTTCCAGTTTTCTTGAAGTACCCGTTGCTGATGGTTCGTTTTCGACTAACCCCAAGTCACCAATTTTTCACGTTGTGTATTGATTTTATCAGCTGCGTCGTTTCGGATCTCTTGCAACTTTCGTCGCCGATCGTTCCGCTGTTATGTAGGGATAGAACTAACTTATTCTGAGGATGTCTCTATTTCGGCAGTCATACAATAACTCTTGAGGTGTTCGGCCCGTTATTTTATTCTGCATCGAATTAATAGACCACTGCACTCGCGGCAACTGCTTGGCCCAACGTTTGTCTTCTTTGGTTGGCGGTAGAAGCATAGCCAAAATGGTACTGTTGGTACGTTCTGCATGAATGCTGTTCCACGGTCGGTTACGATGCGCGTTGGCATACTAAAGTATTCGCTAATTTCGTGGAAGATGTCGAGGACGTGCTTTGTCGCTGTGCTCTTCGCTGCTTTGATAACGGAAAATTTTGTGAAAGCGTCCACAATGACCAAAATATGCTCGTTGCGTTTTGAGCTTTTCGGGAATGGTCCCAAATGATCCATGTGAATGGTGTGGAACGGTACTGGTGTAATAGCGTCATAGGGTGCCTTGTTAAATGCGCAATCGGTGCACGATTTGACATATGATTTTACGAAATTTTACATTCGGGGAAACCAAAAATGCTTCTGCAAACCGTTGAGCGTTTTCTCAAGGCCCAATTGTCCGGCATTATCGTGTTGTCCTTGGAGCACTCGCCATCGTATCGCCTTTGGTACCACCCAGAAAAACTTGTCATTGACTTTACGAAATAGTCTGCCGTTTTCGATTGCATATTCGTCGCATGCCCTTATATCACTCGAATTAATTTTTTCGATTATTTCACAAATTTTCTTGTCTTGGAGCGGCATAGAGCACAACCACTCACCTTCGCTAACAATTGTTTTGGCGATTCGTAGCGATGCTGTTTCTGGTTCCCGGGCTGCTTCGTATGTTGCTCGACTTAGTGCGTCTACGAGCTCCATACGTTGTCCTGCTCGATGCTCAATCTTCACATCGAAGTTTTGGATACGTAACCACCATCTCGCAATTCGCGGAATCAGTTCCTTTTTCTGTTACCACGGTGACTTCTTTACCGGAAACGCTCCAAGTTTCCACCACTGTTAGGGCTTCTAATTCATAACTATGATAATTACGTTCATCATTAGCAGTCGATCGGCTGTAGAATCCAACCGGTTTCCATGCGTCATTTTCTTTCCGTAATCATACGCCGGTAATTCCGATAGAGCTGGCGTCCGTGTGATTTTTATGTTCGCTGTTGCTTCTGTAGGCAACTAGTACATTTTGGAGATCATCCCACCTGAATTGACAATCTTTTTTAGGCAAGCGTCGCAATGGATCGGAGATTAAGGCGTATTCGGTGACGAACTTTCGAAAATAGCTGCTTAATACCCCAGAAATCGTCGTACATCGTTGTATTCGGGATGTATAGTAGTTTATGACCAAGAAATTCGATGATTTGTTTCAGGAATTCGCATTTTTTTAAATTTAGCGTCAAGTTTAGGTCACGCAATGCATCTAGGACTTGTCGTAACTTTTCAAACATCTCATTAATGTCATTGCTACCTACTACTATGTCGTCCATGTAATGAAACATATCTCCATCCCTAGTCCTTTCGCGAATAAGCGCCATAAGTCGTTGGAATACAGCCGATGCCTTTTTGAGGCCAAATGGCATGCGCTTGAATTCATAGAGACCATCGGGGGTTACAAATGCTGTATATTTTCGAGAATCTTCTTCAATTTGTACCGCTATTCATATCGAGTATGGTGAAGTAC
The DNA here is from genome assembly GCA_949129095.1 of Volucella bombylans. Classification (NCBI taxonomy): domain Eukaryota; kingdom Metazoa; phylum Arthropoda; class Insecta; order Diptera; family Syrphidae; genus Volucella; species Volucella bombylans. The sequence goes on from OX422141.1 coordinate 204,323,817, forward strand.
GTAAACTGTTTCACGTCTTGTTGTCGTTCTTCGATGTTCGGTGTTGGAAAAACCTCTTTGATCATGTGTTGATTAAGTCGGCGATAATCAATGCATAACCGATCGTTGTTATTCTTCTTTTTCACGAGTATAATCAGACTTGCGTACTCCGATATCGATTTCGTAATTATGTCGTTCGTTAGAAGCTCGTTGACCATCGCAGTAACAGCTGCGTTCTTCGGCTCCGGCAGTAGATAAGGTTTAGGTACAATGGGCTTGTCTGATTTCACGAAGATTATTTCCAAAAACATCTCGATATTCATTGAGGAGATTAACTAGCGCCATTTTAGTTACGCCGTCTTCAGTGCCACATTGAATTTCTGATGAGTCGATAGGTGTCCGTTCAATGGTCTTTGTTGTGAGTACGTCTATACGCTTGAATCGCTGTTCGTTGTTGTTGTCTTTAAAAATGTCGTTTCATAAGTCTGATGAGAAAGTGTTACGTACAAATCGACGGTGATCTGAATATTATCGATAACCAGCGTTGACTCCTTTACCTCGTCCAGAACAAGTGTACCTCCGGAGATTCCACTAATGCGTAAAAGACATTTCTTTTTTTCGTTAGCAATCTTCGCTGCTATTGATTTTCGTATCATGCTGCATTGGCTGCCCGTGTCGATTAATGAAAAATACTCTGCATCGCTGATCAATACACGTTTGTCATTAAAATCTTTTCGCACGCTGTTCGTTGTTCGCACATTTTGTTTACCACAATGTTCCGAGATGTCCCTCGGATGAATTTTTTGGCAATGTCGGATTTGGACAAGCACTGGATATGTGCCCTGCTTCGGAACAGTTGTAACAAACAATTGGCTTCTTGGCTGTAAACGTTTTGTTTGTACTGTCATTTGAATTATAAGAGTTGTTACTCACCTTGTTGACGTTTTTGTTACTATTGTTGCCATAATCACGTTTCATTGTCGAATTGATTCTGTTACTTTTTGGCCAACTCGTTATGTTTGCCAAATTTGCGAAAGCAATATTCGTTGACTGATTTGCTATGTTGCCTTACTGCGGTTATCATCTTAAAATTCACATCGGCTTCGTCTGGCACTGTACTGAACTCGGTTTTTAGTGCGTCGGCAAATTCATTCCACGTTGCATAAAAGTCTGACAATGCGTCGAGCCACAGTTTAGTGGAACCCTTCAGTTTGCTGTACACTGCTAATAAAACGCATTTTTCATCCCAGTCATAGGCTCACTTTGACTTGTCCACTCTGTCGATGAACTGCTCAACACAAAATAAGAAGTCTTTCGTCGGTTCGTATTCAGGTAAAGTATCCGCTATCGAGTTTGTACAGAGGATACTGACTCACTTACTTTTCCGTGATTGGGTTCATCACGAGCATTTTCTGCACTTCTAGGCGTTTGTTGTGGTCGTTGAATGATTGATAAGATGCTCTCCGTCACACCTCGCAAATCATCAATTTGTGCTTGGACCGAAGATCCTTTTCCACTTTCACCATCACTTTCGCATTGGATCTCGTCGCTGCTTACCGCTGAGCTGAGGCGTTCGATCAATTCGCTTTTATTGCCACTCGTTTTCAAGTTTCGTTCCCGTAGCAACCGTTTTATAACGTCAACACAAAATACTTGCACTAGTAATTATCTTTTCACTTGTAGCTGTAGTTACGTTTTATTTTTTTTGTTGTCTTGTGTATTTTATGTGTATCGGTCATTGGTGTCGTTTCGCGTTAGGGGTGGATCTTTTATCCCACTTCTGATCTAAAAGAGTTAAGAAATAACAAAACTATCTCGTCCACTTCTCGTTTTAAATTTGCAACAACTGAATATTTATTCTATCTACGAGTATTTACATACTACTACAAAAATAAACACTTTTACAAAAACAGTAATTGCTGGTTCGTCCTTTAACGTCTACGTTCCTTTTTCAACTGCCACTGTTCTTCTCTTTAATCGCTCTTTTATCCTGTCGTTGACGCCATTCTAGATTTACCTCGTCGCTGTTGATTAATTTTTTTAATTTTTTAATTTAATTTAATTTTGGTGGGGAATGCACCCATTTATTCGGCTTAATACAAGCTATAACTTGCAAATTAAACTTAAACTAAAACTTAAAACTAAGGTTGGTTGGAGTGGTGAAGGAGAGCAGATTTGAGGTAGGAAGTGGTGCGGTGAAAGTCAAAGACGGTAGGGTTTGAGTTGATTTGACGTAGCATACGGGAGATTGGTTCGTTCGCGCCATAGGAGGTGTGGTGGGTTGGAGACAGAAGAGTCGAGGGGTACGTAGATTACGAGGGTTAGAGTTGAGGAAAATGGAGTTGTGAAGGGACGCGCATTCAACGTGACCTGAAAGGAGTCGATGAATGAAGAGAAAGTCTGCTGCATCTCTGCGATCTTCAAAAGGTGTTTAAGTTGATGAGGTTGAGACGGTTTTGATAGGGGGGCAGATTAAAAGGATCGTCCCAGGGCATGCCTCGAAGAGCAAATCGAAGAAAACGACGCTGAATGCTTTCAATTCTCGAGATAGGAACACGATGATATGGGGACCATACTTGACTGACGTACTCTAGGAGGGGGCGAACAAAGGTAATATAGAGGGACCTGGTCACGTATGGGTTGGTGAATTCTTTGGACCACCGTTTTACAAAACCTAGTGCAGAGTTGGCTTTGAGGATTATCCCATCCATATGTAAACGGAAGTTTAGCTGGCTATCACACAAAATGCCGAGGTCACGAAGAGATTGTACGGAGGAGATAGGTTGGTTATGGAGAAGATAGAGTCGGGGAGGAGATTGGTTCCGCTTATGTGAGAAGGTGATGGATTGGCATTTGGCGATGTTAAGTTCCAAAGAATTTTTGAGGCACCAGATTGAAAAACTATCAAGATCTTGTTGAAGGAGGAAAGAGTCATGGGGAGAGCAAATGGTTTAGAAAAATTTGGTATCGTCGGCGTAAAGGGAGACAGACGAGTGTTTGATGATCATATCGAGATTATTTATGGTTAATATAAAAAGAAGGGGACCGAGATGGCTGCCTTGTGGAACTCCAGAGGTGGCCAAAAATGGAGCGAAGTACACTGACCTAAAACGAACACTGTAAAAACGGTTTTTGAGGTAAGAGGATATCCATTTCAACAGTATGGGTTCAAAGCCGAGGGCAGACAATTTAAAGATGATTAACCGATGAGAGATTTTATCGAAGGCTTTGCTAAAATCGGTTGCAACTACATCGACTTCATTGCCATTCTCTAGGGCAGAGAGGGCAAAGGATACGAATTCAACGAGATTTGTGGTGGTTGACCTACCCTTTAGGAAGCCATGTTGTCTATGAGAAATAAGTGATTTGCATAGGAAGCTTAGAGCTTCATACAGAATACTTTCGAAGAGTTTGGGTATATGGGAGAGTTTAGCGATGGTACGACAGCTGGTTATTTCATTATTTGATCCTTTCTTGTGGATCGGGGTTATGAAGGAGGTTTTCCAAACCTGAGGAAATTCTCCTTGTGAAAGGGATAGACGGATGAGATTAGAAAGGGCAAGGGAAAGAGAGGAAGAACATTTTTTAAGAAATATGGCAGGGAGGCCATCTGGGCCGGGTGTGAATTCGTCATTGAGTTGGTGTAATTTATATTCGATATAAGACGGGTCCAAAATATGAGAGAGAAGTGGGCCATTGGAGAAGTTCAGTAGGTAACTAAAATAGGATGGATCTGGTACAAAGGAGTCGTTGGTGAAGGATTGTTTAAAAAATGTAGCAAATAGGTTGGCAATGGTGAGTGGATCGGTTGATGACCTGTTGTTGAAAGAGAGGAAAGGAGGGTAACCATCGGACCTTTTTTTGTAGTTAACAAATTGGAAAAAGGACTTAGGGTGGTTTATAAGGTTGACTTGCGCATTGTTAAAGTAGCGCTGGTAAAGGGAATCGTAAAGTTCGGTGAAATTAAGATAAGCACCAAGATAGTTGGAATAGTCGGAAAACTATCTGGTACGCAGGAAAACAGCCCATAACTTGTTTTTCTTATTCCGTAAGGAACGAAGCTTGCGATTATACCAGGGAGGACTAGTAGATGATGTTTTAAGGCGGGAAACCGGAACGTAATGGGAAAAAGAATTAAATATTTCTTTATAAAATATGGATAAGGCTTCATTTATACTTAGGTTGTGAAAGTTAAAGAGGGATCTGCTGAGATATTCACTGATTTTGTGAAAGTTTGCTTTATGAAAGTCGCGGGATGAGAGAGTTGTGTGGGGAGTGGACTGGAATGAAGAGTTATGAAAAAATGAAAGTAGAAGGGGGGGATGGTAGTTATCGATTGTTGAGAGAGATAGGGGACAAAGTGAGACTGAGGAGTTAATTGGATCTGTTGTGAAAATAAGGTCTAATTAATTGCCTGCCCATATAATTGGATATACCACTGACTTGGCATAGACTTGAGTCTGTTAAGCGATCTAAGAAGAGACATTCCTTAGCTGAGATGGCATTTGAAGCAATGAAAAACGATTGATCATCTGATGGACTCCCCACTAGCTGAGGAAGATTAAAGTCGCCGAAAATAAGGATATCATCAGTAGGGTCTGACATTATCGATAGGTTGAGCTGGTAGGATGTAGCAACATATAACGTAAAGGGACTTGAGAGGCAGTGATATTTTTATTGCGACAAAGTCGACTTTAGAGGATGAAGAAATTGTAATGGGAGAAGAGTTAAGGCTGTTGTACATCGCCAGTAGGACGCCTCGACAGGGGGAATCTTTATTTGTTCGGGTAGGATCGTCGTCGTGGAAAACATTAAAAGTAGGAGGAAACAATTCCTGGTTCTTTATGTCGGGAATCAAATTGGTTTCGGTCAAGGCGTAAATATCAAAGGGAAGAGCATGCGATTGACGTAGGACAGAATTGGTTTTAGAGCGAAGACCTCTTACATTCTGGTAGTAAAATGTAAGAGGGATGTTGTGGGGTGGAGGTGTGAGGCAGGATGGTTTAAGCGCTGGCAAGGGAGGCACGTTATGGACGAAAAAATTTGTCGTGGTCGGCTCGGCTTCGTTGTAGGTGTGATACTCGTTTAGAGTGAACATAGTTGCCGAATGCAGCAAGGTCGTCTGCTACTTTCTGAGGGGACATGTTAAATATCTCGTGGTACCTGACATAAAGGTTCCTGAGACTGATAGGGTCGGTAGGGAGGCCTTCCTGCTGGATGGAAACCATGACGCTGGTAACTTCGGTGAAAGAAATTCCGCACCCAAGAAACATCAGCGTGTTGAGGGGCCCCTTCAACGAAGAATGCCGTATGGTTTCCCTGTTGCAGCTTTTCGAGTCTGTTTTTCCATTCGGAGGGGGTCCATGAAGTTCCAAATTGATTGAGCAGTTTGCGTGGAGCGGCGGCGGGCGGGATTTTAGTTGGTAAAAGCAAGACGGTTTCGGTTTCCGTTGTTAGGGTGGCGGGAGGAGTATTTGAAAATGATGGCAAATGAGACTCCGTGTCTACTAATTCATTATGAATTGAGACATTGTACGGGGAACTAGCCTGGAACTTAATTTGATCGGGTATTCCATCGATTTTGTGGGAAGCCAATCTCACTTCTTTACCGATTTCGGCAACGGTCAACCGAGTTGCTATGAGTTCCTCGCTGACATCAATCATTTTTAGGGTCAGGGATGTGATGTGTTGTTTTGGAGGAGGATTGAAAAAGCAAGTCGAGATCAGTACGGAGAAGGTTGATAGAGTCGTTTATGTGTGTGAGTTCGCTGGACTTAAGGAGGTTGGCAAAATTTGTTTTGAGGAAAGCTTTAATTCCGTCGAAGTGATATTTGATCACTTCGCTCTCGTTGTCGTGGTTAGATTTGTTTTTCGATGGGTTTTGGATCGCTGCCAGTTGCTTTTCGATCATTCTTCCTGTGGACTTGTAAGCATCCACATTACTATCAATGCAGTTTATTGAGTCTTCAATCTTTTCTATTCTGTCCAAAATAGTTCTGCTAATATGACCATTCTCGGTTAGCATCGCATTGATAGACTCGTTGTTGCATTTAATTGCCAACATAACGTGAGCCAATGTGATCTCTTTGCACTCGTCGCAGTAAAAATTGAAAAGACTGCAATACTCCTTGAGGTAGGTTATGGATCTCCGGGTTAGTCCGATGCATATGGCATGGAATGATTTTCCACAGAGAGCATTGCATGCTACCCATTCGGCGTTGGGGTCAACAATTGAGCACAAAACACTAGCACAGCACTTTTCCATTATTAGTTTATTGAGGTTAATTTTGGTTTGGATTTTTTTTTTTGTTTTCGTTTTGTTTTGTTTTGGGGTCAAAACTGACACAGTTGAGTTTGAGGAATCGGCAGACAAAACTAGGTCGACGAACAACGGTAGATACACTGAGTCGGCAGTTTACGGGACTTTGAAAAAAAAAAGTGGAAAATAATAACTGAACTCGGTATACGGGAGAAAAAGAAAAACACGTCCGCACAGGTTGACAATTGAAAAACAATATGGATTAGGCAGAGTTGCCAGCATTTCGTAACCTTACAATCTGTATACCTGATGGGTGTAACTAATAACAGAAAGAGTCGCCAAAAAGCATAGGTCCCTCTCTCTGTATACAAAATGATGAGACGTACAGTGACTGGAGAGGCATATACAATAATGCTGAACCAATTTTTATAAGAGAACCTTAAGTGATACCAGAACATAACTTTATCTGATAGTTGTATTCTTTTTTTCGGTGATCCTTTTTTGTTAGGCTGAAATTGTAAACGGAATGTTGGTATTGTACCGCGCGTGTCTAAATGGGATGTGATTTGTTACGTAACTTGGTAGTGACTACTGAGTTATGGACACAGACATTATGTACATGAAGAACATAGATCCAAAACGAAAAACAAATCTCTTTCCTTGGTATTACTTGTAGGTGGTGTTACGTAAACGTTTATCCCTTGTGTCTCTTAAAGGAGAAAATTACAAATTTCTAACAATTTCGAAAGATTTCAAATACGTTGTAACTTTTTTGTAGAAATCCTACACACCGTAGGTATCTTACACACAAGATGATAACTCACGAAGATTCATTCGATATCCTTTTGCAGAAAACACTGTGGTAAATGTACACATTGCATGCATGGTAATCCGTTCCAACTCAGTCATGTATTCATGGAATTTCATCAGCAATTTTGATGATTTTTACCTTGGTGAGTACTTGTCTTAAAATATGTACATCTTGTAGTTACCTTGATTGGATAATTCCGGAAGAAATTTACCATAAAGACATGCCATGTGTTGTTTTGTAGAAGTAGTATGGTAAATACAGCCATGTTGCGTTCCCCCACTTTAGCTTCTCTGCATAGATATGAATAAATTGGGAAATTACTGGCACTTCACCAAAGAGATGGAGAGGTGTAATCAGAATAGAAATTCCTATCAACGTTGTACGTGACATTGAAAATTAATCCTTGCGCATCCTTAAAAGGATGTGATGCGGCTCATCAATTTATCTATTCATCTACCCACTTGAGCACGTGATAACCTATAGGCGGAATTTAATAAGAAAACATGTCTGCTGACACTGATGCCAAAGGATGAGACTTTCAGATTAGAAATTCTCTGTGTCTCCTTAATTCTGGTGTTAAAAGAAGCAAGGTCGCTTGCAGTTGAGATACGAGTATGTACATACGTCGTAGTGACAGCTTTGGGCCTCATTTGAATTATGCCGTTGTATTTATGTGAATGGTTTCACAAAAAGAATTAATTTATTATTTAGAGCATGTTAAAGAGACCGTTGAGATCATATCAATCATTGCATGAGAATGAGGGTTTGGACAGCAGTAATCAGTATTTACTAAAATGGCTTTGTTCAAAATGTATCCAAAAGGCTTCTGATTGTATGGTAGAATGGATATCTTGGTGTGCGTACGAACACAAAGTGCATTTAAATTTTCATAAATAATAGATAAGTCGATTCGATAAGTCACTAACCATTGAACTAATTCCCTAGCTAATGCCGATTAAAATTTAAATCCATGCAAGACATACAGACACCTGATATCATTGCAATCATTTCCAGTTGATTACCATGGCACTACCAGTTGCTCCTTACAAATGCTTCAGCTCCATTTAATCCAAATGAGATAAATTGCAATCAAAAATGTAAATTGCATGTCGCTAATGTAACCCATGTCGCTGACATGAACATCACTGACGACAACCAGGTATTTTCACTTCAACTTTCGGTAAACTAACTTTTAGAATACATACTCGTACATAGGTAGGTATATGATAGTTGACCTGGTTGTCTCTCTGAGGATAAGGATGCAATGATGTGCAGTCTTCTCTCATGGACACCGCTTCGCGTTTGCTTGTACTTATTTTCGTTAAAGTTTTTAATTAACTCGATTGCACCTGGATATTTTGTCCAATGAGTAGGTCACATGGAAGAGGTTATCTCTGAGTTGGCAGATCCTGAAAGTAGTTATTTTTTTTACTGATATATGTACATACACACGAGTATATTTGGTTTTGTAAAAAAGAGGCCAAATTCAACACTCTACGAGTACACAACACTTAAGAAAACAACAGTCAATAGCCGACTTAATGGTGGAAAGAATGAAAGGCTGATTGCTGACATTAGGATATGGTGTGCTTCAATCGATTGCCCATTAGGACAATGCGGATTCTCTAGACATAAATGCGTTGGTAGGTGAAACTTTACACATTATCACAATCTATCAAATATTGACCGGCAACTAGTAGAGAGTCATCCAACAAGAGGTGTCTAAATTTCGCTCCAATGTTAAACTGTCAACATTTCACGGCGATAACTTCTAATAAGTAAAAACCAGGAAATATGAATCGATAGACGTTCGCACAATGTTTTGAAATAGTGAAAATTCACAGCAAAATGGTGAAAATATCGCGGAAAAGTTCCGTAAAGTTCATATTGCTTCCAAGCGCCTTCTCGCTCATGATATGAAAACTCTATCTAGTGTTCGTTCGACAGGGTTAGTTGAAAATATTGCCGCCTAGCTGAGAGTGTGACTGAAAACTCAGAAGTGTCCATTTCGAGATGATCACAAGAATTGGCCAGTCGTTCATATACCACCAAGGAGATCGCACGTGTTTTTTTGTTTCGGCTTTAAAAGTGCGGAAAAATAATAAGTATACTTTTAGGCAGTGGTTTCTCTTCGCTTCACAGCCTCGACGAAAGTTTTTTTTTGTCTTTATTATTTAATTAATTTAAAAAGACAATTTTTAATAAAAAAGTGTTTTCTTAAAAGTGATGGATTGTGGAGAGCAGTCCGCTATGCCAATAGCGGGATCGGCTGAGAGATCAGGTAAGGCTTCGAGTGGTTCGAGCCAAACGCCGAAGCCAAAGAGAAAGAGGAAGCTAAAGCCAACCTCTAACTTGGCACAACGTCCCACTCTACTCGTACCAACGTCCACTGTAAAGCTTGGTGGAGTGAGGGCAGGAAACAACTTCGCTTCGTTGGCAGCAAGCGATTCAGACGATGAAGAAGAGGAAATCGAATCTATAAGTAGCAGCATCAAAATGCTACAACAAAGGGTACAGGCCAATAAAGATCAGCAAATGGTCAGAAGGAAGAGGGAAGCGCATGAGCAATCCCAACAACAACAGCAGTCGCAGCTTGCGCAAATGCAGCCCCAGAAAAAACAACAGACAAATACAATAGCACAAGTGCTACAACAACAAAAGACTAAGAAACACCAGCAGCAACAACAAGTGCAGCCACAACAGCGGCAGCAGCTAAAACAGCAGCAGCAGCAACAACAACAACAACAACAACAGCAGAAGAAGAAGAAGGTGCCTCCTATCAACACCTATAAATTAGAGGTAAATGCAACCAAGGACCTGTGTAAGTTGGTCATTGGTAATAATTTTAACATTAAGAGATTGGGGAACAATCGCCATGCCATCCACTGTAATACAGTGGAGGGCTACGCGAAAGTGAAAGAGCTCCTAAAGGAAACGACGACAGAGCACTTCTCATTCACACCGAAGTGTGAAAAGCGGCAATCTATGCTGCTGAAGGTGTGGCGTACACCTATTGAAATGTGATTTTTCTTATTTTTAAATAATAATAAAGCAAACCTAAAAAAACTTCAACTTTTGTGTGAACTCAACATCTCACTAGCAACATGTTGCTAAGAATCAGTAGTTTAATTGATCCCTGAACATACTTTGTTTATACCAATTATCTAAAATTTAGTACACAGTGTCAAGTACTTAAAGCAAAGCTTGTGTGGAAATCTTTCTTTTGCTCAGACCAACTCGATTAGTACAGAAGATCGGAAAGTGAGTTTTTTACCTTTTTCTTTTTGTATAAGACTTTCCCGATTGTTGAAGTGATTGTATACAGATAAAATAAGTCTAAATTAATTAATTTTGGGAAGCAAATCTATCAAACCAGGTAAAAATGGAATTCCATTTGGTCAATTAATAAACTAATAAAATCTCTGTATTTCTGCAGAAAACTGCGGATGACCAATGGTAAGGAGTACCCATACGGTACTTCTGTGTCCCACTCAGAAGGAAACAGTTACCTAGCTGCCCAATGTAACGGGACCAATATTCCACATTTTACCGCATGTCATCCGCAGTTCCTATAAGCTGATAAGGGGTTGGAACCGTCTTCTGATCCTGAGGAGATCCTGGCACTGCTCAAAGAGAAGGAGTGCGAAGGACTCAAGTTTGTAGGGGTAAAGCCATTTACCACAGCTAGAGCCAGGCGGGAGAAACGGAGTTTGCCGTTCTTCCTGGTGCAGCTCAGTCCCGAAAGTCGTATGGATAGTCTAAGGAGTGTCAATGTCCTAGACTACCAAGTGGGTCACTGGGAAAAATTAATAAAAATAAAAATAAAAAGGTTCGGGCACGCCGCGTTGAACTGCAAAGAACCAACGTTCCGAGGAGTGTGCTTTGGGTGGGGACGGAGCATCCGACAGGACGCAGCTCTTGTGCGTGTTATGTGGGAACGTGGGAACGGAAACACCGCAAACTATCGGGGTTGTCCTAAGTTCACCGAAATTAAAAAAGCAAAACTGGCTCGGTAGCAGAAGGTGGAAGTCAAACGTTCCCCTGTTAGGTTGCAAACACCAGCCGTCACGTCCCAAATTTCCTACACCCAAATGGCGTCAGGTATGGGGGCTACGGTAGAGCAAGCGACTGTTGTTTCTCCAGCGCTAACGCCGAGAACAACGGAAGCTGCACCGAACATTCTGGCCATCTTGCTCGCAATCCAAGGGCAGATGGCTCAAGTGCAAAAGTAGGTGCAAGAACAGGTCAAGCGGGTGGACCAGATCTACGCGCTGCTGCCGGGCCTAACGCAACACATGTCGTAATGGGTACGCACATGGTGGAGCAAACTTTGAAGGTCCTTGCAGTGAATGTTAATTCACTGATTAGGATCGAACGAAGAGCCGCGATGTTTAAATTGCTGCAAGACCAAACTCCTGATGTGCTTTTCGCTAGCGAAACCAAGCTAACCGATATGCTTAAACTGGAGTACAATAATTATATTGTTAGAAGAAGAAACCGGCCCAGATCCAAACGTGGAGGCGGTGTCGCGATCTTCATTAAAGAGGGTATAAAATTTCACAGAGTGTGCAAGGGGGTGTTGCGCAGGTTCCGGGTGTTGGAGGCAGTCGTCGTTTACATCCCGCTCCGCAGTGGAAAGCGGCTGTACTTGGCCTCTGTTTATGCACCGGAGGCTTCACAATCCACACTATTTATTACAGAGCTCGACACGCTTTTTCGACTTCTGAGGCTGGAATCGGGGGAGAATTATTTTATAATCGGCGGGGATTTCAACGCTAGACATAGAGATTGGGGAAATAATTTGCCAAATACTAGAGGGAACCTACTACTCGATTGGTGGGGTCAGCACGATGTCATGTACAGACTCGGTCTTAAAGCGACGGATAACCCGTCGTTTCCCAGAGGCGGGTCATATTTAGATCTACTGCTGTACGATGAACGTATACGACTGACAGGTACGAATTTACAAACATTAAACTGTCTGCGCACATTCGTGTATGACAGCGACCATTGCGGTTTTAGCACCGAAATTACAGTTCCCAACGAAATTGCGGAATTGGAGGAGTTTGTCCAAAGATATTCCTACAACTACAGTAAGACTCGATGGACACGCTTCTCCGCAACCTTGACTAGAGCGCTCTCCTCGAACACGATCCACCCACCGTCCAATAGGAATTTGTCAAACGAGGAGATCGACAATTACCTAAAACAAATGGACGAGACAATTAAACAAACTATGGACACTACAATACCGCGGTATCGACGTACGACTAACGAAGACCTGTTCCGCAATCCTACTATTGACGCACTGCACCGACAGAAAAGTAGACTTCTGTCAAGACTCAAAAACTTGTACAGACAGTTAACTGACAGACAAGACCCGGAGATTAGGACACTGAAGTCGTCGATTAAAGTTAATACAATGTAAGTTTGTATTGGAACAACAAGGTTCGGGCTGTAAACACCAGCAACCCGAATATGTTTCCGCAAATAAATAAACTATTTCGGAGAAAAAATCAAAACGACCTTCAGTGTCTTAAAATAGCCCGGACAATAGACAACGAACGGTTACTGACAATAGCAGGCATTGATCCAAATGCGGCCGCTGATGATGACGACTTTTTTGTGATCGAGGATCCACAGGAGAAGGTTGAGGCCATAGGGGCGACTTTCCAGGAAGTATATAAGGCCATTGATAACATTGGCCCTAATTACGACCTGGACAGTCGCGTCTTGGTGCACGACTTCTGCATTCGAAATGAAAAAGGGAACTGGCGATCCGAGAGGTCTGGTTTCACCCGGTTTAGCGACGAAAATATGGCAAATAACGTCATTGCCAGAGAGGGTGGCCTACCCCCGTTCATTTCGAAGGCAGGACTCCATGAGATCTTCGACACAATCAGGGCTAAGAAATCGGTGGGGACCGATGGTATTCCGAACATAGTGCTTCGACATCTTCCTCTAGAAGCGGTGGACATTTACACCACCCTGTTTAATAATGCAATGAATAATGCACATTATCCAGCGCATTGGAAAACGGCGGTGGTTCAACCTATCCCCAAAAAGGGAAAGGATATATCCAACCCGGCGAATCTCCGGTCGATCAGTCTCCTTCCAAACATCAGTAAGGTTTTCGAGAAGGTGATCAATAGAGTCCTGACCAAGTGGGTTGAGGACAAACATATAATTCCGGATAATCAATTCGGTTTTAAGGCGAGACATGATATCTCACATGCCGCGTCTAAACCGGTGTACGATATCCAATGGAAGAAAGGCAAGAAACAGTGCACTGGTGCCTGCCTTGTTGACTTGGAGAAGGCCTTCGACACCGTATGCTTGGAGGGTCTTTTCTATAAGCTGACTAGGCTGGGGATCAGCAAACCTCTCTTGTACATTCTTTATAATATGCTAACCAATAGACAGTTCATCGTGAAGAATGGTGGTGTGACTTCTGTTGGAGTTTTTCAAATTAAAAATGGTCTTCAGCAAGGCGCGGTCAATTCGCCGATCCTATTCAACATTTTTACAAGCGACTTGATAGGTTCACTTCCCCATACTATTGCGTACGCAGACGATTTGGTAGCGTACAGAACAGGTCCAAAAATCGAGGTCATTAATACTCTCTTGCAGCATGACTTCAATAAGATAAGACGATTTTGCGATGACTGGAAGTTGAAAATCAACTTTCAGAACTCAGAAACCATTCTCTTTAGGACGCCGTTGTCTGGAGCCTCTAGTGATACCAGAAAAAATTGGCGAAAGTTCTCTATCGTTGGACAACGCGGACAACCTCTTGCCTGTCGAAATGTAGTCAGATACCTTGGAATCTGGCTAGATCAGTTTCTGTATTTTGGCAAAAATGTAGATGCTGCTCTGGCCAGAGCTGAAGGTGCTTTTGTCCTTACAAAGAGACTGTTTTATAGCAGCCAACTCGATTCGAGGGTAAAGGTAATCTGCTACATGGCCCTTATCAGGCCCATGCTTGTATTTGATGTCGCGTCTGGTTCAACGTGAGATCAAGTTTATTGGAAAAGATTCGAGTGTTTGAGAGGGCTTTTCTTAGGACTTGTCTTCGCCTATACAGAACACCAGAGTCTCAGTACATAAAATTCTATCCTAATGAGGTCTTATACAATAGGGCGAACCTAATAAGAGTGGACAATTTCGTCATTAAGTTGACTCGAAGGCACGTTGCAAGAGCAATGACCTCATCGAGCAACCTGATCTCTGGGGCGATACGGTCCCCACCCCTGGGAAAACCAGACCATTACGCCATACTTCAAAAATAATGACTCTTCTCCTCACTCAATTAATACAATTTTTGGTACCTCAGTACGCGCAGAAATCACTCCAGATAGGAGAAATCCACAAGGGGATCTCTTCCCCCCAAGCAAAAATGTAGTTCTCCCATGGAAACTGATGATTTCATTACTGAAATTTTGTCGATTGATGTAAACCTTCGGGAAGATGAAGGAACTGAACTAACTCATCAATAAACAGATGAAATAAATGGCCTTCTCGCAAAGTTTAGCTCGAGTTTTGAGTCTCCGACAGAACCTACACCATATGCTGAGCACAAAATAAACACGGGTAGCAACCCACCAATTGCTTCAACACCCTACAGACTGTCGTTCACACGGAAGAAACAACTTAAGGCAGAAATCAACAAAATGCTAGAAAGTGGTGTTATGGAAGAGTGTGAATCTCCGTGGGCGGCTCCAGTCGTGTTAGTACCCAAAAAAGACGGTGGCATACGTGTTTGCATTGACTATCACAACCTCAACAAAGTAACAGTCGCTGATTGCTTTCCCATGCCCAGAATCGACCACATAATCCAGCATACAAAAAGCACTAAGTACAAAACTACGCTTGACCTTCAATGGGGTTACTACCAGATAAAAGTAGCCGATGAAGACGTAGTGAAAACAGCTTTTATAACACCATATGGGGTCTACTGTTTTAGACGCATGCCATTTGGCCTCAAAAATGCCTCAGCTACGTTCATGCGATTAATGGCCAAATTTCAAGCCAGGCTTGTTTCGAAAGACATGTGGATTTTGATCTTCATCGATGATCTCATTATTTGTTCCGGCAGTTTTATCGATCATATAAAACATCTCACCATGGTGTTTACACTCCTCAATGAATTTAAACTCAAAGTAAACAGACAAAAATCAAAGCTCTGTTGCGACATTGTCAAGTACTTGGGACATCTCATTACTAGCAATGGGATAGAGTAGACCCAGGAAAAACAGCTGCAATCTTAAACCGCCGAGAACCAAGGAATATCAAAGAGCTCCTCTCATTTTTACAAACTTGTTCCTGGTATCGCCGTTTCGTGGAAAATTTTGCCGGAATATCCAAACCTCTTTCTTATCTTACCAAGAAGAATGTGCCTTGGAAGTGGGGACAAGAAGAACAACTCGCTTTTGACAAATTGAAAATATCCTTAACAACAGCACCAGTTCTCCAACAGGTTTGTGAAGACAAACCGTTCTTCTTAAAAACGGATGCCAGTGGCTATTGGAGCTGTATTAGTCCAGGGGGAGGGCTCAGATAAACACCCAATAGAATATGCTTCACGACTATTGAAATTGAACAGTGCTGAAAGAAACTACTCCACTACAGAGAGAGAAGCCTTAGCCATCGTCTGGGCTATCAATAAGTTTCGGGGATACATAGAGGGGTCAACTATAACCTTATTGACTGATCACCAGCCCTTGAAATGGCTTATGACGCTAAAATCACCAATCGAAAGGCTCGCCAGATGGGATATCGATATCCGCTATATCGAAAGAACACAGTCGCAGATATGCTTTTTAGACCACCATGCGCGAACCCAGAACATAGTTCTGAGATGTGTACAATATGCAATGTACATATTGACATTCCGGCTCGAAAGCCAAAAGAAATTCGCCAATCTCAATTGCAAGATTTGGAGATAAAGAAAATTGTCGAATCCTTCGAAACGTGTAATGAAAACCTTTCACGATGGACTTCTCGGGGTTATATTATGAATGAAGGTGTTCTGTACAGATTTTCTCCTGAATCAGATGCAGAAGATGCGCAGTTAGTAGTAACAACTCAAGAACGCAAAGATATCCCGCGAACATATCACGACGATGCCTCAGCGCGACACTATGGAGTAGATCACACTATAGCACGTATAACATCCAGGTATTATTGGCCAAAAATGAGGATCGACATAATAAAACATATTGGTAACTGCCTAGCCTGTCAAAGGTACAAGCAATCAAATATGAAACCAACTGGGTTGTTACAGACGATTTCAAGTAACAAAAGGTTTGAAGTTATAGCCGTGGACCTATTCGGACCCCTACCAAAAACCCAGGAGGGATACTACTGGATTTTAATTGTCGAAGACATTGCAAGTAGGTGGACCGAAGTGTTCCCACTAAAAGAAGCCACTTCAGAAAACTGCGCAACAATACTTCTGAATGAAATTTTTTTGAGATACGAAATACCCAGGCGAATGATAACCGACAATGGAGTCCAATTTATCTCAGTGTTAATGCAGCAATTAACACATTGTCTTGGAGTACAGCAAACTCTCAATCCAGTCTATCACCCTGAAGCGAATCCCGTCGAAAGAAGAAATAGAGATATGAAGACGCAACTCGCGATTTTAGTTGGCAACAATCATTCTACTTGGGCAGATCATCTATCGTCTATTAGATTTGCAATGAATACTTCCAAATGTCAGAGCACAGGCTATACTCCAGCATATTTAACTTTCGGACGTGAGTTTCGTACATTAAACGATGTAAGCAACGATGTACGAAAAATTGCCGAGTCTGATAATTTGATACCTCAAATAACAGCAAAACTAAAGTCACTGTCGAAAACATTGCATGACGCTCGCGAATCAACAGAAAGGACGCAAGATCGAAACAAAAATTATGTCGATAAAAAGCGACGTCCCACGCCAGAGCTAAAAGTAGGTGACGAGGTATTGGTAACAACGCATGTGGTAAGTCAGTCTTCCAAAAATTTAACATCAAAGTTCGTGAGGCGAAAAGACGGGCCATATATAATCATTAGTAAAATCAGCTCATCCACATATCAAATCGCGAACAAAGATGAGTCATCTCTAATAGTCGGAACCTATCACGCATCGGCTATTACCAAATGTTCCCGTGGCAACTTGAATACAACAAGCGCTGTCGCAATCCGAAGACTTCGAAGAAGAGGACGCCCTAAGAAGAACAACTAATTCCTGTCACATCATCGGGCCGATTTGATGCTCCAGAGGGGGAGACTGTAGCAACCCCATAACACAAACAACACCTTTTAACACACGTTTTATATAACAATAATTACAAAATCAAAACATTTGTATTTATATATTAAATTTGATACTAGGCAATGCCACTTAATAAATGTAGTACTGGCAACGCTTCCTCTTTAATGTTGAGTTATTTTTTTTTTTTTTTTTTTTATAATTTACGCGCGCCTAAGGGGTTGATACCCTTTTACTGTTGCCAAGGCGCGGACGGAAAGATAGAAGGAGGAGAAAGGAAAATTGTTTTTGTAGTGGTTTGAAACTCAGGTGTGTTTGGTTTCTATGTTTGCTCTCCAGGGGTGGGAGTCCGAATAGGACGGAGAGTTTTTTTTCATCACTCAGAGTGGATTCGAGATATAATTCCCAGTATTTTTTTTTCATTGCTTGAAACTCTTATAACAGCCAAATCTACGTGTCAGTGTTATGCCTTCACACGCAGAATTTTTTTGTCTGAGTTCCAATTATACAATGAAAAACTGATTTTTTGCCATGGGCAGGATTCGAACCTGGACCCTCCGAGTGAGAAGCGTTCGCTACTACCACTACACCACGGCCACCACGGCTCTTCAAGCTAAACAAAAAGCTCTTCAAGCTAAACAAAGGAAAAGCTCTTCTAGCTAAATATTAAAGCTCTGTGAAAATGTATAAAAGACAAGCTCATGAAATAAATGATCACTCTTGATGTGGCCACTGATCAGTTCGGCAGAGTTCCTCAGCCTCTGATTAACCTTAGAAAGAGTTTTTCCAAGTATCCTTTGTGCCTTTTTTCCCCTTTTCGTTTACCCGCAGCGAACCTTACCCTCTGCCTGAAAACAATTTTAGCTCTCGTAAGTCTCGTAGTGATTTCGACAGATAAGACCATTGCCATTTGTCTAGCTCGGTAGAGTTCCTCCGCCTCTATACAACTCATTGGCAGCATTATCGTCAACGAGACTACCAGCGTTACAAGTTGGATAATAATTTACGGCCTCCTTTTCATCAACAATATGTAGCGTCATTTGATTTAAAAGGCATCAGATCACCTGGCAGCAACTGTTGTATCTGGAAGTTAATTTCGTCAACATCGACATTTTTTGCTGCCAAAATAGCACGATTACTGAGATAATTATGATCCAAGTAATTATTGAGTATATCCGGGGAGACACTCTCAATTAGTTCATTTCTTGTCTGAGCTACAGTGCAGAAATCGTCTGGCAATTTGATGTATTGCGTATTTGGATGCAGTTCTATTTCACCGTTTCCAATAGCCAGTAATTGTTCAGAAAATATTTGTGCCGATAAATCATTTTGCAGTTGTACTCGCATGCTTATCGTCAATCGAAGTGTTTCGATATTTCGCCATATAGGAGATTGTTTTAAGCATGCGTTAATCTCATCGGCAAAAGCAGAGTGAGGAATGACCAAAAAGTGTATCGTTGCCTTTCAAATCTTGCATAGTTCTATGTAATGCTTCGAGTGAATGTATATGAGCCATAGTGCACTCATCTCAGATTATGATGGAACTCCTTTGCAACACTGCAGCCATTCCGCTTTTTTTTGTAATGTTACATATTGCGTTTAGTTGGTTATGAATGTGTAATGGCAGCTTGAATACTGAATGGGCCGTTCGCCCTCCATCAAACAAAGTGGCAGCAATGCCTGACGTAGCAATTGCCAATGCAATTTTTTGTTGCGACCGGGCAATCAAGTTATGTCATACCATAATGGGTGAGTGGTAAACTTGAAATTAAAATGCATAAATCCTCGATCAGCACTAAAGCTTCATTATACATCTCTGGTGTGTAATCTATATTTGGACATTGGTCTGTTTGTCTAAATCGGTGCAATATGTCTTCAGTCATATGATTCTTGTATTTTTCCCACAAAGTGGACGATTGTGTTGGATAACATGTCGTCAAAATAATTGCAAATAGTTGACGAATGTTATTCGACGTGGATGTCAACGCTGCATCAGCAAGTGTCAGGCCCCAATGATTGTCGTCTTCCAGTAATTGCAACTCGCGACATGCATCTTGATATGGATTGAACACTCGGCCATTAACTAATCGCAAAAATTCGAAAGACGTTGGTCCGGGAACATTCACCAGCAACAAACGCAAAAAAAGGCATTCACGTTGTTTTGGATGATTTGTTCCATGTAAAATAACATCGTGGAACATCGATATATAATAATGTTTCTCCAAATTTGCCGAAAACATCAGGTTTTTGGCAGAATGTGAAAAATTCAGTGAGTGTAGTTTTTGGTGGTTCAACTGCTCCTTGGAGGTCATTTTCTTCAGCGAAATATACACGTCGACTGTTTTCAAGATGTAGTGCTAGATGTTGGACAGAAGTGTCTCTTTCGTGTATGGAAAAGCTTAGAATATGCCATATCGCTTCGTTGCTGCTTATGTATCAACCTATATGGTATCGTGCTATTTCGTAATTTTTATCGATGTCATGTATTTCAAATACGGCCAAATCACTGCCTTTATTAACATAATGCTATGGATTTTACGGAACTGCAAAGCTCGACATTAATATGAGCCTTATAAGTTTTTTAAAGCAATGGTGACTATGGTACCACCCACTGATTGTCAATTTCAATTAGATTTGTAGAATTTGGTATTCGCATTGTGAATGTTTGACCACAATTCTCAGCGTTTCTGCGGCGATACAAGGGATAAATATCGATGTCCGCGATAGTATCAATAATACATTGCTTTGGGAAACGCTTCTCGCATTTTCTATTTTCCATGCATGACGATGTCATGTTCAAAGTACTGCACGGGCCGTGGATCATGTGACTGGTAGCAATATTAAACAATTCTTGATCAATTGATGCATCCGGAATTTCGGCTGAAATTATCTGATTAATTTCTTCTGGATGGATTTTGACTTGAAGTCAAATTAAAATGTGAGCGTGAGTCAAGCCGCGCTTTTCCCACTCAATCGAATACAGCCAACATAGTGTGTTGCCGAAAACCGAATGTTTCACAATTAAATCAATCAGTGATTTTAATTTTTGTTTAAACACACGTGCAGTGATATCATGGCGATGTATTGATTGTTGGCCTGGTAGTAGCAAAGTTTGTATTTCCTCCCAATTTGGATTACATGCAAATGTAATAAAAAATCAGGACGACCGTAATGACGCACGTAAGTCATCGCATCTTGTATGTATTCCTGCATGTTCCGTGGACTCTCGATATAGCTGGAAGGTAAAATAAATGCATTACCGATGTCATTGGCGTTTAAATTTCCATCGATATTTCCGACAATAGAATCCCGTAAGTGGATATAAGTTATTTGGGTCTTGGCGGATTAAACAAATTATTTTTTGCGAGCAACTGCTCGTTTCTTAAGACTTTATTCAACTCTGAAACTTTACAATGATTACAGTTGTATTTATAATAATGAGTAAACAACCAACAAGGTGAAGTGGAATGTGCTTGCTGGGCAGCTTGGAGTTCTTTCCTGGAATTGTGTTGTGGGAATCAGTAGCTTGTGGGTTCAGGTGGTTGCAAGTGGATCGGTGAATTCTGGAGAAGTGCAAGTTCAAGTGCAAAGTAATTTGATTAGCTGGGAGCTGATGTGAATCTGGGCAATGACATGTGATGGCATCGTGCCAGAGGAGTAGTGAATGTTTTGGGTGTTAACTTGTACTCCTCCGATCTTAATTTAGCCTGGTTGTATCGAATAAATTGCAAACTTTCGGTTTCGATCTTAGTGTACATATCCACAACGTATTGATGGTACAGCTGACGTTATCGAAAGATATAGTTGTTCTGATTATGTCTAATCATCAATCTGTGCGCGTAGTAGTTCATGGAAATAACTTTCTTGTTTGTTTTGTGCTCGTAAGGGAGTTTACAACCTAATATTCAAACACATTACCGTGCCGTCTGTTGGATGATAGCCCAACCTAGAAGATAATGCAGTGTTATGCCAAATAACCAATTTACATGGCCATGTTTAACAGTAGTGGAACTTACCACATAATTAATTGAATTTGCAATAACAAATTATTAAGGTCATACATCGAGATAAAAACTATCCTATCTGGTAAGTTTGACCAATTAGACACAGTGTGCAAACTATTATTAAGATCTGTGCGATCCCAACGGACAGTGTGACACAAGATTTTTATAAACATATATAGATTGGCATCACCAATGAGTTTAATCGCACGCTTTTGAATGCTATCGAGCAAGTGCAAAGAGGTCTAAGAGGCACTTGACCAGATGTGGGCATTGTAAAATGTGATCAGATAAGAACGATAGGAAAACAATTTTAAATAAAACAACAACGGTGTGAGATATAAAATTGATTCTGGCTTTATTTTGAAGCTACGCTCATGCCATTGATATGCTGAATAGCACATAATTCAAATGGCAGCCTCGGCAGTGCTTCAAGCGGTCGGTCTAATTTTTGACGGCTCGGTGGAATATGTGTATGGCGTTATTCCGATAATATACGAGTAGCATGTCGAATGTTGACCTCGAGCTCGTCCAAAGTGGTTGGCTTGTTAGCGTAGGCTAAGGGCTTGACGTAGTTCGAGAGAAAAATTAATAAATGCTCGCCGTGAGATGATCTAGTCGCTAAATGTTCCTTCACAATTTCGAGCATTGCGTCGCTTTTATGGCATATAGCGCCATCTTGTTGGAACCACAGCACAGATATATCAATGTTGTCGAGCTCTGATGATAGAAAGTTAACCTCAGTTAACATTGCTCTATACCTGAGACCATTGACGATATATGTAGGTCCAAATCGAAAAAAAGCAGGCTTGACCCAAGTGTTTTTTCAAGGGTGGCCGCTTTAACTACAACAGACAGCTATATAATATTTATAATATTTTTGACGAGCGAGAAATATTTTTTTTGCATTTAGGACATTGTAGCATCAGTTGCCTGCATTTGGTGGTATTACAATTTTACACGTTTAAGAAAGACGTCGTATACCATCAAAAAGTCCCCGGAATAACCACCGTGTGGGGCTCCCATTATTCCGATTTGAGTTCTGTTTTTTTTTTGTTAAGTTGGTAAATCTGTTGTTGACAATAAATCTAAATCTTGGCGTCTTAGCTTGACATTTGCAAAAGTTACGTAGCGAAGAGTACATCTAATTATGTGTGTATTGGCGATTTTTTACAATTTTAGAAATGGATTTAAATTTGCAACAACGAACTTCTATTAAATTTTGCGTAAAAAACGGATTTAATGGTGCGCGAAAGTTGAAAAAGTGTTTCGGCAACGATTCTCTAAAGAAATCGATCATTTACCAGTGGCACGAGCGGTTCAAAAGTGGTCGTGTCGTGAGTCAATCGAAGGTGATGAACGCAGTGGCAGACCATTGACATCGAAAACCGAGGAAAACATTGATATAGTAAAAGAAATGTTGGTCAATGCAAATTACAGCAAATTAACCATCAGAGAGATAGCGGAGGACTTGAACATCCGTCCAAGCCATTTTGGTCAGCAGCAAAGTTGGTGCCAAAAGACCTCAATTTCATACAAAAAAGAAACCGTGTTGACGTCGCAAAAGAGATAATTTGCGAGGCTGAATCCGATCCTACATTCATCAAAAGGATCATTACTGGAGACGAGACGTGGGTTTATGAGTACGACACGCAATCCAGACATCAGGCAAGTGAATGGCGTTCACCAAATGAGCCGAGACCACAAAATCACGTCGTTTTCAGCCAAAAAAGAAGGCAATGCTCACGGTTTTCATGGATTACAACGGTGTAGTGCATCATGAATTTTTTCCAGAAGGCCAGGCAGTATACAAAGAGTATTATTTGGGCGTTATGAGACGTTTGCGTTAAGTAATTCGCCGAAAGAAACCAGTATTGTGGTCAGAAAACTTGTGGATTTTGCACCATGATAACGCACCGTCGCACAATGCCATCATTATTCGTAATTTTTTGACGAAAAATGCAACAAATACCATCCAACAGCCACCGAATTCACCTGATTTGGCTCCCTGTGACTTCTTTCTGTTCAATCGAGTTAAAAAACCACTACGGGGAACGCGTTTCAGCAGCCGAGAGGAAGTAATGGAAAAATCGTAGGAAGCACAGATGGAAATACCGAAAACCGAATATAAAAAATGTTTCGAGGATTGGATTAAACGCTGGCATAAGTGTGTTGCAGTCGACCGGGATTACCTTGAAGGGGAAAATATAGATTTAGATGAATAAACTTGTAGTTTTAACTTTCTGAATAAATTACGGGAATTTTTGATATTTGAACTTTTGGTATACGTTGATATCGACGAAATATAACTACTAGTTAGAATTCCTCTGTTCAGTCCGCTGCAATTGACAAACTTGTTTTGCCAAACGTATCTCTTGGAATCCTTTCTCCCAACTGTGCGGTCGGTATATGATAAATTTGCTGATATGGTACAGTGATCCGAAGTGAGTGCGGGCTACTAATATCAGCGTCTGGTATTCGCGTGGGCTCATTTGAAAGCTGGATCAAGTTGTCTTCTGCAGCGAAGACCTCAACACACCATCTTTCGGGTGTCGTCTGTCCAGAATGTTGGAGCTACTCACAAGTATGTATATCGCCCGTAATAACGATTTCAGTATGAGGATACAGGGCTATAGTTTTTTTGGTATGGATTCAAACATTGCATCAAGCCGTTAACGGTCGCATTGCTGTCCAGTTTGAGGCTTCTGTAAATACAGCTGTAGTGGAAAATTTGCTTACGGAGATGGAATGTTGACCACGTGAAATAGAATTTCGGATTGGAATAGGGATTGCATTGTGGTGGAGTTTGGGAAGCTACATCACTAGGCAGGTAAATGACGAGGTGAGAAAATAATGATGGCACTCATTCAAACTGAATCAGCGGGTGTGACAATATGTGATCTAATAATAGGATCAGGTATCCGCATATAGACTTTAAACTGAGCTGATCACCTGGTATTATCAGGTTTAAAATTCTGACCAGAAGAGGCTCAAGTTCTCACCGTGATTCGAAGAACAAACGAGGGAAAAACAATTGAACCACTCAAATGAGAAAACAGCAGTAAACTCTTTCCAACAGTAAGTACTTGAGTCAAGGTAGAATGGCCTATAAAACGGCACTAAGATCTGAAGATTTAGGAACTCCACAAATTCCTCTGTAGGAATGCGGATAGAAGAAGATGATTTTCTGAAGCTTGGGCATATTTCAGAAAGGGAATTCTTGTGTACATCTTGGATTATGTACACAAATCTTCTGTAATCTCATTGATATATTATGCTCATACACACTAAAATCTAAAATAGTAGTGATTACTGTCCGCCATTTGGCTTTACTGGATAATTCAACCAGGGTACTTAAAAGAACCCGTTTTGTAGAATTAGTAAATAAAGCCAACCACTATATCATCGTCCATATTAAGTTTCCACTTAAGGCCAGACTTTTGCTTAATCATCATCTTGCAATCTGAAAATTTCAAAGGATACCACTTAAGAAGTCTAAGGGCCGTCTGGCCTTCCATTGGATTTCTCTTTTGCAGTAATTTAACATTTCATAGTGTTGGTTTCTACCACCAAAGACTCAACTTACTCTCAGAGACGTTAGTAATCGGTTAAATTTCCTTAAACTAATTACTGCGTTAATGATTACCCTCAACCGCTGTCGTCAAATTTCAGCTATGAAATTATAATAACATGCCTACCCGAGGGCTTTCTTAGGGCTTTTCTACCCTAGTGCGTTTAAGCATCCCCTCAAATGATAAAGACGATAAAAGTTATTAACGCATTCATATTTCAGGCTCAATAAATTTTTGTAAACTTGTACTTTAACGTCTGTCCACATCCCAACTTCATGGCACTCAAAGTGGGAAAACTAAAGCGATTAATAGGAGCTTAAGCCCTTGAAGGAGCTGATTTGGTTTTCAATTAACATGGACGAAGGGCCCGGGATGAGTCTATCGAAGAGGCAATGCTCATCATTAGGTCTCATTATTATTGCGATAAAAGGAAGAACTTAGAACAAGACTTTTCTTGAAGGGGTGAAAGTTGGTCGAGGATAATTAATAATTCATTCATACTCGTACATTTAAATTGCGTTAAGGTCATTTGCAGTTTTTATTCCCTTTACTGTTGCCTTCAGCTCATCAGTGGAAAAGTATCTGTCCATCAAAAAAAAAAGCACAGCTGGCGGTTAACGAGAGTTTCGTGTGCGGTTTTGGGTTAATTAATATGGGAACCCCTCATTATTGTTATTTTTATAATTTTTTTGGGTTTGAAAATTACGAAAACATAGAAGAGAGGAGTAGAAATCCCAGAAATCCAAACCCTTGGTAATAAATACAAGTTCATGGCGATAATTACGATCCCATGCAAGGGTAAGAATTACGAAATTCAAATAATTCGCACAAAGTTCACAGAAAATTGAGGACATGATTGGCATCAGGCGGTTATATATAGATAGTGTACAAATGCATGCCAATTTTGGAAATTAAAAAATTTTTGTTTTAAGATTCTGGAATCAATGGTGGTTGTCTTTCAAGAGCATACTCGTATAGCAATAGTCGTAGTTTCAACTTTTTTTTGATTGATAGAGCTTTTAGTTAGGTAGAAGCAGTTGTTTGGCTAGGTCCTACCAGAAGTAGCACGGATGGGCTATTTTTATACCACAACCTACGTGCCCTAGATGTTGAAGGGTGTTGATAAGGGCGTAGCTTTCAGATCCATCATGGGGAGTTCAGAAAATTAATAATGTTGCAGAGTTTTATGCCAGAAATTTCTGGCAATTCTTTGAAAAAGGGATTGCCAGGAGTGCGATGTCAGTCTCAGAGAAAGTGGAATAGCGCTTCCTTTTCGTGTGAGCTGTTACAGCTACTTAAAATGCCTAACTTGGCAGGGTGTGAGGCGATTTTAAGGGACGAAGTGAGTGAGTGGAGCGCTGTGATAGTAGCTTTGCTGTCAATAAAGATTCCTATGTTGTTTATGGTAATGGAGCTGAGGCTAAGTATCTTGCAGGCCCCTCTAATCACTGGTACCTCCTCCTGAAAAACACTCGAAGAGTTTGGAAGGCTGTACGATTTGGATGCGCTCATTCCCTCTGAGAAGGCACCTGCTCAAACGCCATATTCCATCTTGGAGGCGTCGGTGCAGATCGATATCTGTGATAATGTGAACTTGGATATTACTACTCCAATTCAGTTTAGGTATCATACAACAGATCGATAGCGTTATGACTATAAAGTTTCGGGGACCAGAATCTTGATTGTATGAGTCTGATAGCACTACACGAAACGATGTATTTGATGTGCAAGTTCACATCAGTAGGGCCCCTCTGGTCCCAATACCAGCTGTTCGTTGGACTTAGCTAATTTTTGTGATGCTATGGGCTTTGCTTAAGGCGGGCCAACACACATCCTAAGGATCATCTTAGGCTGACGTCCCCACCTTTTGTCGTAGTAAGGGATGCATGCTTTTCATACCCAGTGTTCTATGTGTAGTTTCCAGACAAGCTTGGGGTCAAGGATGACGCCATGGTTCCTTGCACTGGAGAATAGAATAAGTGTTTGGTTGTTAACACGCGGAAGCTTGAAAGTCGGTATTTTGTACTTGGCGTTAAATTGCATTAGTTCAGTTTTACTCAGATTAACGTCAAGGGCCAAGCGCGCTTACCTTAGTCAGAGCCCTTCTGGTGAGTGCACAAATCACTAAGGGGAACATCTCTGATACTAAAATAAACACGTTGAACGCGGCTGCCTTGATTCTTATGTTGTCGAACTCCGTCAAGATATTATTGACGACTAGGATGCATGAAATATGATCTAGTTGTTGACGAAATCTTCTGTGCCAAGTTTTTTGTGAGATTTTAGAATGGATGTAGTGTGCACATTATTGAAGGCACCTTTTCATTCAACTCAACACTTTCTCTCTATGCTGACGATACCAAATTTTGTAAACCCATTTCCTCACAACAAGACTCCAGCCTCCTTCAAATAGATTTAAATAGTTTTTCCATATGGTGCATCAAGAACTTTCTCACGTAAGTGCAAGAAGTCTCCTCAACGAATTTACCATCTCCACGTCCAACCTTTACCCCTTGTTGAATCTATCCGCCACCTTAATTTGCTTAATTTCCGCTCGCATATTGATGAGATAATTTCTAAAGCAAACTCATCACTCGGCTTTGTTAAGAGATGGTCCAAAGAATTGTGCAACCCGTACGTGACCAGATTACTACACATCACTTACGTTCGCCCCCTTCTCGAGTACGCTAGCCAAGCGTGGTGTCCCTTTCAACGAGTTCATGTATCTCGTATTGAGAGGATCCAGCGTCGTTTTCTTTGATTTGCTCTTCGAGGTCTACCTTGGAACGATCCTCTAATCTTACCTCCCTATCGAGACCGTCTCAAACTCATTAACCTGAATACCCTTGATGAACGAAGGGACGTAGCAGACATTCTGTTCATTCACCGACTCCACTCAGGCTCCATCGATTGCATGCCTCTTTGAAACTCCATTTTCTTTAACACTAACCCACGTAATCTACGTTCCATTCGTCTCTTTTATCTGTCTATCCACCGCACCACATATGGCTCTAACGAACCAATCTCCCGTATACTGCGTAAGGTACACTCCAACCTTTCCGTTTTCGATTTTAATCGCAGCACACTTTCCCTCAAATTCGATCTCCTTCACCATCCTTAGCTTTAAGCCCTGGTAATAAGTTCTACTACTAGCTCAACCTTATTTTATTAGTTTAAGTCATAGATTTTAAGCTTGTATTAAGCAAAATAAATGGGGGCAGAAGCCCCCACCAAAATTCGCATAATAAAAAATTCTATGTCTGGGAAGGTGGCTAACTTATATATACCGCACCGCCTCATGCAGGGCTGTCTCCGTAGACACAGTGGACTACCTTTGAGGTAAGCATATTGGGACTTTGATAGAGGAGATCTTTGGAGGGAGTTCCAGCTATGTGTGTCCAGGATACATTACAGGGTTTCGAGTATGAAAAATGTAAGGCTAATGGGTCTAAAATTAATGGCCGACTCATAGCCTCTTTTGCTGACGTCGAGGCGACATCTTCGAGTCGAAGGGAGCCACGATAAATGGCTGTTAACCAAGTTAGAACTTTCTCCAACTTCTTTCGGAGCATAACCCCGTCAATATCTGGTGACTTGCAGTCGTTCGCAGATCTCCGCAGAGTGTAAACGTGTTCGGCTTTTCCTTGAGTGAAAAAAAAACAATAATAAAGTAAAATAATAGTGATACAGTTATCCTAATAAAACTAATTGGTTGAACTTCTATTATCTGGCTCGATAGCCAAGCGGTTAGCGGCGTCGATAACCAAATCCTGGGATACGGGTTCGATCCCGGAACTTTGTTTGTTTTTTTTTTTTTTTCTTCTTCTTTTTGTTCTTCAATTATACAAAAAAATCAAAAAGTGATAAGGAAACCACGTGATGGATGGTGAAGAGCGCTCCGCTCTTCCCATAACGGTAGTTGCCAAAGGCAACAATAGTGTTGCCGGTTCCGTGGCGAAAGCCATTAAAAGGCGGAGGATATTAAAAACTACTCCTACGAGTAGTAATTTAACAAAAATGAAAATGGGTGCTGCTTTAGCAGCTGAGACAGTAAAAACACGACAACAAACCAAAAAACAATCAGTTGATACGTCGATGTACATCTCTGATGAGATGTATTATAAGGGAGGCAACAACAACTTTGCCTCTCTAGCAGCATCCGAGTATGAAGATGAGGATGAAAAATTAAAAGACCTCACGAGCAGCATACAAAAACTGAATGAGGAAGTGCTTGCTATTAAGCAAAGACAAACTGCACGCAGGGGGAGCAACTTGAAGTAGAAAGCTCCCAGAAACAGAAGCAACAAAACCAGCAGCAGCAGAAACAACAACTGCAACAGCAGCAGAAACAGCAACAGCTGCAAAAACAACAACAGCTGAAACCACTGCAGCTGAAAAAACAGCAGCAGCAACAACAACAACAACAACAGCAGCAGCAACAACAAAAGCAACAGCAGCAACAACAACAGCAGCAGCAGAAGAAGAAGAAGGAGAAGGTGCCTCCGATCAACACCTACAAACTGGAGGTAAATGCAACCAAGGACCTGTGTAAGTTGGTCATTGGTAATAATTTTAATATAAAGAGATTGGGGAACGATCGCCATGCCATCCACTGTAATACAGTGGAGGGCTACGCGAAAGTTAAAGAGCTCCTAAAAGAAACGACGACGGAGCACTTCTCATTCACACCGAAGTGTGAAAAGCGGCAATCGATGCTGCTGAAGGGGTTGGAACCGTCTTCTGATCCTGAGGAGATCCTGGCACTGCTCAAAGAGAAGGAGTGCGAAGGACTCAAGTTTGTAGGGGTAAAGCCATTTACCACAGCTAGAGCCAGGCGGGAGAAACGGAGATTGCCGTTCTTCCTGGTGCAGCTCAGTCCCGAAAGTCGTATGGATAGTCTAAGGAGTGTCAATGTCCTAGACTACCAAGTGGGTCACTGGGAAAAATTAATAAAAATAAAAATTATACAATGCGTTCGCTGCCAAAGGTTCGGGCACGCCGCGTTGAACTGCAAAGAACCAACGTTCCGAGGAGTGTGCTTTGGGTGGGGACGGAGCATCCGATAGGACGCAGCTCTCGTGAATGTTATGTGGGAATGTAGAACATACCGCAAACTATCGGGGTTATCCTAAGTTCGCTGTCATTAAAAAAGCAAAACTGGCAAAAAAGCAGAAGGTGGAAGTCAAACGTTCCCCTGTTAGGTTGCAAACACCAGCCGTCACGTCCCAAATTTCCTACACCCAAATGGCGCCAGGTATGGGGGCTACGGTAGAGGAAGCGACTGTTGTTTCTCCGGCGCTAACGCCGAGAACAACGGAAGCTGCACCTAAGATGGCTCAGCTGCAAAAGCAGGTGCAAGAACAGGCCAAACGGGTGGACCAGATCTACGCGCTGCTGCCGGGCCAAACGCAACTCATGTCGTAATGGGTGCGCACATGGTGGAGCACACTTTGAAGGTCCTTGCGGTGAATGTTAATTCACTGATTAGGATTGAACGAAGAGCCGCAATGTTTAAATTGCTACAAGACCAAACTCCTGATGTGCTTTTCGCTAGCGAAACCAAGCTAACCGATAAGCACAAACTGGAGTACAATAATAATCGGCCCAGATCCAAACGTGGAGGCGGTGTCGCGATCTTCATTAAAGAAGGTATAACATTTCACAGAGTGTACAAGGGCGTGTTGCGCAGGTTCCGGGTGTTGGAGGCAGTCGTCGTTTACATCCCGCTCCGCAGTGGAAAGCGGCTGTACTTGGCCTCTGTTTATGCACCTGAGGCTTCACAATCCACCCTATTCATTACAGAGCTCGACACGCTTTTTCGACTTCTGAGGCTGGAATCGGGGGAGAATTATTTTATAATCGGCGGGGATTTCAACGCTAGACACAGAGATTGGGGAAATAATTTGCCAAATACTAGAGGGAACCTACTACTCGATTGGTGGGGTCAGCACGATGTCATGTACAGACTCGGTCTTTTCCCAGAGGCGGGTCTTATTTGGATCTACTGCTGTACGACGAACGTATACGACTGACAGGTACGAATTTACAAACGCTAAACTGTCTGCGCACATTCGTGTATGACAGTGACCATTCCGGTTTTAGCACCGAAATTACAGTTCCCAACGAAATTGCGGAATTGGAGGAGTTTGTCCAAAGATTTTCTTACAACTACAGTAAGACTCAATGGACACGCTTCTCCGCAACCTTGACTAGAGCGCTATCCTCGAACACGCTCCACCCACCGTCCAATAGGAATTTGTCAAACGAGGAGATCGACAATTACCTAAGACAAATGGACGAGACCATTAAACAAACTATGGACACTACAATACCGCGGTATCGACGTACAACTAACGAAGACCTGTTCCGCAATCCTACTATTGACGCACTGCACCGACAGAAAAGTAGACTTCTGACAAGACTCAAAAATTTGTATAGACAGTTAACTGACCGACAAGACCCGGAGATTAGGACACTGAAGTCGTCGATTAAAAATATTCAAACGCTAATAAAAGAAAATTACAGAATTTCTGTAAGTTTGTATTGGAACAACAAGGTTCGGGCTGTAAACACCAGCAACCCGAATATGTTTCCGCAAATAAATAAACTATTTCGGAGAAAAAATCAAAACGACCTTCAGTGTCTTAAAATAGCCCGGACAACAGACAACGAACGGTTACTGACAATAGCAGGTATTGATCCAAATGAGGCCGCTGATGATGACGACTTCTTTGTGATCGAGGATCCACAGGAGAAAGTTGAGGCCATAGGGGCGACTTTCCAGGAAGTATACAAGGCCATTGATATCATTGGCCCTAATTATGACCTGGACAGTCGCGTCTTGCTGCACGACTTCTGCATTCGAAATGAAATAGGGAACTGGCGATCCGAGGGCTCTGGTTTCACCCATAATACAAATAACGTCATTGCCAGAGAGGGTGGCCTACCCCCGTTCATTTCGAAGGAAGAACTCCACGAGATCTTCGACACAATCAGGGCTAAGAAATCAGTGGGGACCGATGGTATTCCGAACATCGTGCTTCGGCATCTTCCTCTAGAAGCGGTGGACATTTACACCACCCTGTTTAATAATGCAATGAATAATGCACATTATCCAGCGCATTGGAAAACGGCGGGAAAGGATATATCCAACCCGGCGAATCTCCGGTCGATCAGTCTCCTTCCAAACATCAGTAAGGTTTTCGAGAAGGTGATCAATAGAGTCCTGACCAAGTGGGTTGAGGACAAACATATAATTCCGGATAATCAATTCGGTTTCAAGGCGGGACATGATATCTCACATGCCGCGTCTAAACTGGTTTCTGATATCCAATGGAACAAAGGCAAGAAACAATGCACTGGTGCCTGCCTTGTTGACTTGGAGAAGGCTTTCGACACCGTATGGTTAGAGGGTCTTTTCTATAAGCTGACTAGGCTGGGGATCAGCAAACCTCTCTTGTACATTCTTCATAATATGCTAACCAACAGACAGTTCATCGTGAAAAATGGCGATGTGACTTCTGTTGGAATATTTCAAATTAAAAATGGTCTTCAGCAAGGCGCGGTCAATTCGCCGATCCTATTTAACATTTATACAAGCGACTTGATAGGTTCACTTCCCCATACTATTGCGTACGCAGACGATTTGGTAGCGTACAGAACAGGTCCAAAAATCGAGGTCATTAATACTCTTTTGCAGCGTGACTTCGATAAGATAAGACGATTTTGCGATGACTGGAAGTTGAAAATCAACTTTCAGAAGTCGGAAACCATTCTCTTTAGGACGCCGTTGTCTGCAGCCTCTAGGGATACCAGAAAAAATTAGCGAAAGTTCTCTATCATGGACAACACGGACAACCTCTTGCCTGTCGAAATGCAGTCAGATACCTTGGAATCTGGCTAGATCAGTTTCTGTATTTTGGCAAAAATGTAGATGCTGCTCTGGCCAGAGCTAAAGGTGCTTTTGCCCTTACAAAGAGACTGTTTTATAGCAGCCAACTCGATGCGAGGGTAAAGGTAATCTGCTACATGGCCCTTATCAGGCCCATGCTGGTATTTGGTTGCCCCGTGTGGTTCAATGTACGAGCAAGCTTAATGGAAAAGATTCGGGTGTTTGAGAGAGCTTGCCTTCGCTTGTACAGAACACCAGTGTCGGAGTACAAGAAATTTTATCCTAATGAGGTCCTTTACAATAGGGCGAACCTAATACGAGTGGACAACTTCGTAATTAAGCTGACTCGAAGGCACATTGCAAGAGCAATGACCTCGACGAATAACCTGATATCTGGGGCTTACTACCCCAATTACCTTTACCACGAGAGTGTGCGCTTTGACGGCTTCGTTCCACCGGAAGCATTCCTCTACCTTGATCAGATAGGGTTGATCCAGGATAGATCAGCGGTGCCGTTAATCTTCCATGTCGCTCGGACAGCTGGGGACTGGCGACTCAACTACAACAGAGACGTCGCACACGGCAGTGTGGATCGCCTCAGGTTCAGTAGGGCGGTGGGGAATCGCGATAAAAGGGATGTTGTTCGGCAGCACCAGCATTTCTGGTGGTTTACGGACCAGCCTCACTAAAAAGGCAAAACTGACCAATTTATTTGCTCTGTGAATAGCGGTGGCCAGCTTACATAGGTTTAGGTTAGCATTTAAGAAACATATACTATATGCTAAGTTTTTGTAAATAAATTTTTTTCTTAGGCTTAAGTATAGAAAATAAGTATTTATAAATAAAATGTAAATGAAGTCGAAAGACATAGATATAAGAATTTAGAGTAGCTTAGAGCGCCTGTGTGGGGCCAGTAAGTTAGTATAAGATTGTTAAGTAATTGTAAGCTAGCATTTAAGCATTTTTTGTTAGTATGTAAGAGTTATTGATTAGAAAATAAAATGCATTTAAAACTGAAAAACTGATCTGTGCGATCCCAACGGACAGTGTAACACGAGATTTTTATATACATATATACATACGCTTTTGAATGCTATCTAGCAAGTGCAAAGAGGTCTAAGAGGCACTTGACCAGATGTGGACATTGTAAAATGTGATCAGATAAGAACGATAGGAAAACAATTTTAAATAAAACAACAACGGTGTGAGATATAAAATTGATTCTGGCTTTATTTTGAAGCTACACTCATACCATTGATATGCTGAATAGCACATAATTCAAATGGCAGCGTCGGCTTTGCTGGCAGTCGGTCTAATTTTTGACGGCTCGGTGGAATATGTGCGGCATTATTCCGATAATATAGCATGTCGAATGTTGATCTCGAGCTCGTCAAAAGTGGTTGGCTTGTTAGCGTAGGCTAAGGGCTTGACGTAGTTCGAGAGAAAAATTAATAAACGCTCGCCGTGAGATGACCTAGTCGCTAAATGTTTCCTTCACATCTTCGAGCATTACGTCGCTTTTATGGCATATGGCGCCATTTTGTTGAAACCACAGCGCAGATATATCGATGTTGTCGAGCTCTGATGACAGAAAGTTAACCTCAGTTAACATTGCTCTATACCTGAGACCATTGACGATATATGTAGGTCCAAATCGAAAAAAAGCCGGGTTGACCCAAGTGTTTTTTCAAGGGTGGCCGCTTTAACTACAACAGACAGCTATAGTAGCGCTGGAGGTTGGGGCAGAATTTATAATATTTTTGACGAGCGAGAAATATTTTTTTTGCATTTAGGACATTGTAGCATCAGTTGCCTGCATTTCGTCGTATTGAAATTTTACACGCTTAAGAAAGACGTCGTATACCATCAAAAAGTCCCCGGAATAACCACCGTGTGGCGCTCCCATTGTTCTGATTTGAGTTCTGTTTTTTTTTGTTAAGTTGGTAAATCTGTTGTTGACAACAAATCTAAATCTTGGCGTCTTAGCTTGACATTTGCAAAAGTTACGTAGCGAAGAGTACATTTAATTATGTGTGTATTGGCGATTTTTTACAATTTTAGAAATGGATTTAAATTTGCAACAACGAACTTGTATTCAATTTTGTGTAAAAAACGGATTTAATGGTGCGCGAAAGTTGGAAAAGTGTTTCGGCGACGATTCTCTAAAGAAAATGGTCGTTTGCCAGTGGCACGAGCGGTTCAAAAGTGTCGTGAGTCAATCGAAGGTGATGAACGCAGTGGCAGACCATCGACATCGAAAACCGACGAAAACATTGATATAGTAAAAGAAATGTTGGTCAATGCAAATTACAGCAAATTAACCATCAGAGAGATAGCGGAGGACTTGAACATTGCCTATGGATCCGTCCAAGACATTTTGGTTAATGATTTGGGTTTCCGTTGTGTAGCAGCAAAGTTGTTCCCAAAAGACCTCAATTTCATGCAAAAAAGAGACCGTGTTGACGTCGCAAAAGAGATGATTTGCGAGGCTGAATCCGATCGAACATTCAACAAAGGGATCATTACTGGAGACGAGACGTGGGCTTATGAGTACGACACGCAATCCAGACATCAGACAAGTGAATGGCGTTCACCAAATGAGCCGAGACCAAAAAAACCGCGTCGTTTTCAGTGAGAAGGCAATGCTTACGGTTTTCATGGATTACAAGCTATAGTGCATCATGAATTTTTGCCAGAAGGCCAGGCAGTAAACAAAGAGTATTATTTGGGCGTTATGAGACGTTTGCGTGAAGCAATTCACCGAAAGAGACCAGAATTGTGGTCAGAAAACTCGTGGATTTTTCACCATGATAACGCACCGTCGCACAGTGCCATCATTATTCGTAATTTCTTGACGAAAAGTGCAACAAATACCATCCAAGACCCACCGAATTCACCTGATTTGGCTCCCTGTGACTTCTTTCTGCTCAGTAGAGTTAAAAACCCCTCCACTACGGGGAACGCGTTTCAGCAGCCGAGAGGAAGTAATGGAAAAGTCGCAGGAAGCACTGATGGAAATACCGAAAACCGAATATAAAAAATATTTCGAGGATTGGATTAAACGCTGGCATAAGTCTGTTGCAGTCGATGGGAATTACTTTGAAGGGGACAATATAGATTAAGATGAATAAACTTGTATTCTTAATTTTCTGAATAAATTTTGATATCGTCGATATCGACGAAATATAACTACCAGTTAGAATTCCTCTGTTTAGTCCGCTGCAATTGACTTCCTTGTTTTGCCATACGTATCTCTTGGAATCCTTTCTCTAACTGTGTGGTCGGTATATGATAAATTTGCTGATATGGTACAGTGATTCGAAGTGAGTGCGGGCTACTACTATCAGCGTCTGGTATTCGCGTGAGCTCATTTGAAAGTTGGCTCAAGTTGTCTTCTGCAGCGAAGACCTCAACACACCATCTTTCGGGTGTCGTCTGTCCAGAATGTTGGAGCTACTCACAAGTATGTATATCGCCCGTAATAACGATTTCAGTATGAGGATACAGGGCTATAGTTTTTTTGGTATGGATTCAAACATTGCATCAAGCCGTTAACGGTCGCATTGCTGTCCAGTTTGAGGCTTCTGTAAATACAGCTGTAGTGGAAAATTTGCTTACGGAGATGGAATGTTGACCACGTGAAATAGAATTTCGGATTGGAATAGGGATTGCATTGTGGTGGAGTTTGGGAAGCTACATCACTAGGCAGGTAAATGACGAGGTGAGAAAATAATGATGGCACTCATTCAAACTGAATCAGCGGGTGTGACAATATGTGATCTAATAATAGGATCAGGTATCCGCATATAGACTTTAAACTGAGCTGATCACCTGGTATTATCAGGTTTAAAATTCTGACCAGAAGAGGCTCAAGTTCTCACCGTGATTCGAAGAACAAACGAGGGAAAAACAATTGAACCACTCAAATGAGAAAACAGCAGTAAACTCTTTCCAACAGTAAGTACTTGAGTCAAGGTAGAATGGCCTATAAAACGGCACTAAGATCTGAAGATTTAGGAACTCCACAAATTCCTCTGTAGGAATGCGGATAGAAGAAGATGATTTTCTGAAGCTTGGGCATATTTCAGAAAGGGAATTCTTGTGTACATCTTGGATTATGTACACAAATCTTCTGTAATCTCATTGATATATTATGCTCATACACACTAAAATCTAAAATAGTAGTGATTACTGTCCGCCATTTGGCTTTACTGGATAATTCAACCAGGGTACTTAAAAGAACCCGTTTTGTAGAATTAGTAAATAAAGCCAACCACTATATCATCGTCCATATTAAGTTTCCACTTAAGGCCAGACTTTTGCTTAATCATCATCTTGCAATCTGAAAATTTCAAAGGATACCACTTAAGAAGTCTAAGGGCCGTCTGGCCTTCCATTGGATTTCTCTTTTGCAGTAATTTAACATTTCATAGTGTTGGTTTCTACCACCAAAGACTCAACTTACTCTCAGAGACGTTAGTAATCGGTTAAATTTCCTTAAACTAATTACTGCGTTAATGATTACCCTCAACCGCTGTCGTCAAATTTCAGCTATGAAATTATAATAACATGCCTACCCGAGGGCTTTCTTAGGGCTTTTCTACCCTAGTGCGTTTAAGCATCCCCTCAAATGATAAAGACGATAAAAGTTATTAACGCATTCATATTTCAGGCTCAATAAATTTTTGTAAACTTGTACTTTAACGTCTGTCCACATCCCAGCTTCATGGCACTCAAAGTGGGAAAACTAAAGCGATTAATAGGAGCTTAGGCCCTTGAAGGAGCTGATTTGGTTTTCAATTAACATGGACCAAGGGCCCGGGATGAGTCTATCGAAGAGGCAATGCTCATCATTAGGTCTCATTATTATTGCGATAAAAGGAAGAACTTATTTAAAGGGCACAAGACTTTTCTTGAAGGGGTGAAAGTTGGTCGAGGATAATTAATAATTCATTCATACTTGTACATTTAAATTGCGTTAAGGTCATTTGCAGTTTTTATTCCCTTTACTGTTGCCTTCAGCTCATCAGTGGAAAAGTATCTGTCCATCAAAAAAAAAACACAGCTGGCGGTTAACGAGAGTTTCGTGTGCGGTTTTGGGTTAATTAATATGGGTACCCCTCATTATTGTTATTATTATAATTTTTTTTGCGTTTGAAAATTACGAAAACATAGAAGAGAGAAGTAAAAAATCCCAGAGATCCAAACCCTTGGTAATAAATACAAGTTCATGGCGATAATTACGATCCCATGCAAGGGTAAGAATTCCGAAATTCAAATAATTCGCACAAAGTTCACAGAAAATTGAGGACATGATTGGCATCAGGCGGTTATAGATTGTGTACAAATGCATGCCAATTTTAGAAATTCAAAAATTTTTGTTTTAAGATTCTGGAATCAATGGTGGTTGTCTTTAAAGAGCATACTCGTATAGCAATAGTTTCAACTTTTTTTTGATTGATAGATCTTTTAGGTAGGTAGAAGCAGTTGTTTGGCTAGGTCCTACCAGAAGTAGCACGGATGGGCTATTTTTAAACCACAACCTACGTGCCCTAGATGTTGAAAGGTGTTGATAAGGGCGTAGCTTTCAGATCCATCATGGGGAGTTCAGAAAATTAATAATGTTGCAGAAATTTATGCCAGAAATCTCTGACAATTCTTTGAAAAAGGGATTGCCAGGAGTGCGATGTCAGTCTCAGAGAAAGTGGAATAGCGGTTCCTTTTCGTGTGAGCTGTTACAGCAACTTAAAATGCCTAACTTGGCAGGGTGTGAGGCGATTTTAAGGGACGAAGTGAGTGAGTGGAGCGCTGTGATAGCAGCTTGGCTGTCAATAAAGATTCCTATGTTGTTTATGGTAATGGAGCTGAGGCTAAGTATCTTGCAGGCCTCTCTAATCACTGGTACCTCCGCCTGAAAAACACTCGAAGAGTTTGGAAAGCTGTACGATTTGGATGCGCTCATTCCCTCTGAGAAGGCACCTGCTCAAACGCCATATTCCATCTTGGAGGCGTCGGTGCAGATCGATATCTGTGATAATGTGAACTTGGATATTACTACTCCAATTGAGTTTAGGTATCATACAACAGATCGATAGCGTTATGACTATAAAGTTTCGGGGACCAGAATCTTGATTGTATGAGTCTGATAGCACTACTCGAAACGATGGATTTGATGTGCAAGTTCACATCAGTAGGGCTCTGGTCCCAATACCAGCTGTTCGTTGGACTTAGCTAAGTTTTGTGATGCTATGGGCTTTGCTTAAGGCGGGCCAACACACATCCTAAGGATCATCTTAGGCTGACGTCCCCACCTTTTGTCGTAGTAAGGGATGCATGCTTTTCATACCCAGTGTTCTATGTTTAGTTTCCAGTCGATCTTGGGGTCAAGGATGACGCCATGGTTCCTTGCACTGGAGAATAGAATAAGTGTTTGGTTGTTAACACGCGGAAGCTTGAAAGACGGTATTTTGTACTTGGCGTTATATTGCATTAGTTCAGTTTTACTCAGATTAACGTCAAGGGCCAAGCGCGCTTACCTTAGTCAGAGCCCTTCTGGTGAGTGCACAAATCACTAAGGGGAACATCCCCGATACTAAAATAAACATGTCGTCCGCATACGCGACTGCCTTGATTCTTATGTTGTCGAACTCCGTCAAGATATTATTGACGACTAGGATGCATGAAATATGATCTAGTTGTTGACGAAATCTTCTGTGCCAAGTTTTGTGAGAGATTTTAGAATGGATGCAGTGCGCACATTATTGAAGGCACCTTTTCATTCAACACTCAACACTTTCTCTCTATGCTGACGATACCAAATTTTGTAATCCCATTTCCTCACAACAAGACTCCAGCCTCCTTCAAATAGATCTAAATAGTTTTTCCATATGGTGCATCAAGAACTGCTTAGAACTCAATGTCTCCAAATGTCAATCGATTACTTTCTCACGTAAGTGCAAGAAGTCTCCTCAACGAATTTAGCATCTCCACGTCCAATCCTTACCCCTTGTTGAATCTAACCGCGACCTTAATTTGCTTAATTTCCGCTCGCATATTGATGAGATAATTTCTAAAGCAAACTGATCACTCGGCTTTGTTAAAAGATGGTTCAAAGAACTGTGCAACCCATACGTGACAAGATCTCTATACATCACTTACGTTCGCCCCCTTCTCGAGTACGCTAGCCAAGCGTGGTGTCCCTTTCAACGAGTTCATGTATCTCGTATTGAGAGGATCCAGCGTCGTTTTCTTTGATTTGCTCTTCGAGGTCTACCTTGGAACGATCCTCTAATCTTACCTCCCTACCGAGGCCGTCTCAAACTCATTAACCTGAATACCCTTGATGAACGAAGGGACGTAGCAGACATTCTGTTCATTCACCGACTCAACTCAGGCTCCATCGATTGCATGCCTCTTTGCAACTCCATTTTCTTTTACACTAACCCACGTAATCTACGTTCCATTCGTCTCTTTTATCTATCTATCCACCGCACCACATATGGCTCTAACGAACCAATCTCCCGTATACTGCGTAAGGTACACTCCAACCTTTCCGTTTTCGATTTTAATCGCAGCACACTTTCCCTCAAATTTGATCTCCTTCACCATCCTTAGCTTTAAGCCCTGGTAATAGGTTCTACTTATAGCTAAACCTTATTTTATTAGTTTAAGTCATAGATTTTAAACTTGTATTAAGCAAAATAAATGGGGGCGTCAACCCGCACCAAAATTCGCATGATAAAAATTGTATGTCTGGGAAGGTGGCTAACTTATATATACCGCACCGCCTCATGCAGGGCTGTCTCCGTGGACACCGTAGACTACCTTTGAAGTAAGCATTGGGGACTTTGATAGAGGAGATCTTTTGAGGGATTTCCAGCTATGTGTGTCCAGGATACGTTACAGGGTTTCGAGTATAAAAAATGTAAGGCTAATGGGTCTAAAATTCTTGGCCGACTCATAGCCTCTTTTGCTGACGTCGAGGGGACGTCGTCGAGTCGAAGGGAGCCACGATAAATGGCTGTTAACCAAGTTAGAACTTTCTCCAACTTCTTTCGGAGCATAATCCCGTCAATATCTGGTGACTTGCAGGGGGAGAAACAGTTGAAACAGAAATCGGTTTTTTCAATTATTAATAAGTTAATTTCATTCCAGGGCGCAGGTTGCGTTACCTGCGCTGACTTCACTGCCTGAGAAATTGGTGTCTATCAGGAGTTACACTGATTCTTCAGTGGAATCTATCCATTTGCCATCAAGTCGTTTGATGAATGTTTAGATTAGTGTGTTTTTTGGACAGAATTTTGCTTAGTCTAAACTGAATCCTTGAGAGTTTCAACGGAGTGGTAGTACTTTTCCCAGACCTGTGACTTAGTGTTGCTTGTTGATTTTTTGTATACCTCAAGGTAGTCCCAGAATCGGCCTCCAGAATCTGTGTTTGTAGCAGATATTGAAGATGTCACCAAATAGATTTCATAGATCGGAGAGATCTTCATTCCACCACGGTTGGACAGTTTTCTTGCTAAATTTTACAGAACACGTGGTCTTGAAAGCTAATTCTATAGTTTTTCGAATGTATCCACCTTTGCTTCCAGTGCTTACACCAATTCAATACTAGGATCGGGCGTGCTCCTAAGTTTGGGGCTTAAGACCCGATTGAGTTTCTTCCAGTCAGTTTGCTTTGGGTTTCAAAAAGGAGCAGAGGTTTCTACCGAGGACTCACATTAAGATTGGATACTCTCCAGTTATCGAGTACTTCCTCCCACCCGCGAAAGTATTCCGAGCTTTGAAACACGAAAGTTGGAGTATTGCCCACATTACACACATTACGAATGGAGGTCATAAGGAAATCTCCCTCATAATGAGTGTCTTGAATTGACAGGTGCGACACAATGTGCTGAGCTT
This sequence comes from Volucella bombylans, assembly GCA_949129095.1. Lineage (NCBI taxonomy): Eukaryota > Metazoa > Arthropoda > Insecta > Diptera > Syrphidae > Volucella > Volucella bombylans. Next base: position 204,365,492 of record OX422141.1, read on the forward strand.
CGTCTGGGGGCGGTGATTTGTTGTGGGTCATGTACTAACCGTTGAGTTGAGTCATTTGTACTGAGACGGAGACTTAAAAAGGCTTTTAATAAGATTCTTGATTAGTATATAACTTCTAGACTAACCGGTATCCTTTTCGTAGAACAGGTTGAATTTATTCTCACGGAGTCCTCGAATGGTCGATCTACTGACCCAGGTCTTCTAGATGATGCCAATGTAATATTCTTCCTCCCTAAGGCAGACTAGCAAATTCTTCGATGCGTACTTAGAGTTATACAGATTGAATTGTGTGACACTTAGCATACTGAATGGGATCAACCGGATTCCCATCTAGCTTGCCGTCGTCGATGTCGAGATGTCGAAATTGTTGTCCTCAGGGCTCGTTGGTCTGAAGATCTTCAGTTTGGCGAACCGTAGGCCGAACCTGAGCCTGAAATCGGTGTTCTCCAACTGCATGAGGCACTCTTCATATACTGACAGCAGAAAAGTTCGGCCGGTTTTTTTGGGAACGGCTCAACTTTGATGACCGCCCAATTGTCCATAGGGATGGCAGGGTTATGAATCTTCCGATATTGGAGAGAATATCCACTGCCTATCTTCATCCTGGGCAACCAGACGCGGGCTATAGGTTTCCTAAAGATGTCATTAGCATAGATGACCTTAACGTTAAGGTCTCCTAGGCATCACTAATCTTAGCGATGCACGACATAAGGAAATCTTCAGAAAATTTATCCATGCACTTGATTACCTGGTAACTTGTGACGACCTCCTCAGAGTCAGAGCCGGGCATGGGTCCAGTCTGGTGGTACAGGATATTACCGTTATCTCGGTGAGCCTATCATCGATGCTGGCCCACATAGCCAGCACTGCTTTGCCGACAGATGAGAGTTTGTCCAACAGTGCGACCTGAAGCTGGTCCTTGTCCACGTCTGCAAAGGATGGGTGTTTGCTATGGTTTTCGGGACTTAGGGTGACGCACGGAGTGACTGGTTGCTGTAGCTGAGGCAAATGTGGTCTCGTCTTGGGAACGGTTTCTCTTTCTACCTTCGGCTTAGGTTGTTTTTTGGTGTATATGCCTGCTATATTTATTAACCACGTCCTGGAATTCGAGCTTGTCCTCAGACGGCCAGATGGCCTTAGACCTGCTCTTTAAGATGGTACCAGAGGACTTACCCTTTTTTGATGGCTAGCGGTCACTTTGGCTATTGACCTTGTTTACCTTATAGCTGGTAGCAGATCTGTTATCCGTTTGTTGGTTTCAGGTACTGCGGCTGTTACCTTGGACTTCCGAGATATCGACTGTGGTTTATTGACTCAAAATCAATAGTTTGTCATCAGATATCGTGCCTGGGTTTGACACCTCCGCTGCTATGCTCGATGCAGCTTTCTCTGTACTGTTTGTACTCAAACAATGAGTAGGTCCTGGTGGGTTAGCTGCAGCAGAGCCGACACACTGTGATAAGGCACTAATACAACCGACCTACTCGGGGCATCGAGTTAGATACCGATTCTCTTTATTCATTTAATGGTCATGCAATCTTCGGCACGTATGACTCGACACGTTGACTTTACAGGTGAGGTTTAGGGTTGCCTCCCACCTCATTCTTAATTGATCGCCTTGCCCATATTTTAAAAAAGACCACCCTACCGAATATTTTGAAAGAAAAGCTGAGTGTACTAATTTGTGTGCAGTTTAGAAAGAAATGCAATTTAATCCGTGCACGGCGGATAAAATGAAAGTTGGAAGTTTGCACACATTGAGATGTTTCGAAGTACGAATAGCGCCAAAGATCCAAATAACAATGATAAATTGCATAAAGTTGGTCGTATTCTGGATAACTTATATACGTCCACTGGCGGCTGCGAGAACATCCATTACAAGAAACTCTAGGCATTGATGAGCGGCTGATATCTTTTAAAACAATATACATATAAAAAATAAGCCATATCCGTTGGGAATAAAACTTTTCTTTCTCTGTGGAGAACGCAGAATGACATATGGATTTGTTGTTTATCAAGGTGTATCTACTGAAATCAGTATTGACGTAGGGAAGACCATGGGATTTGAAGCAGAAGTTTTTATTAAATTTATCAATAGAATTCCTACAGATGCGGTTGGACACAAATTACACTTTTATAGCTTTTTTAATTCCTACCCTATTCTGCATTATCTTAACGCCAAAAACATACAGGCTGAGAGAACAGCTCGAATCAACGGATTTATTAAGTGGCAATGACTCATAGAAGAATGGACGTGGTTCGTCGGATAAATTAATTAGTACAGACGGAAGTGTCATTGTTACTACAATTTTTTGGGCACAAGTATTGTCGACGAAGCTAAGCATTATGACAAGGTAACACGCACGTACATTAATATTTCAAGGCCAGAAGGAGTCGAAAGTTACAAAGATGGAATGGGCAATGCTGGTGTTCTAAATCAGCTTGCTTCATATTATCGCATTTTTCTGAAGTCAAAGAAATGGATACTTTGAGTTATTATGCATTTTTGAGATGTTGCTGTGCCGGCACTATGGCTAGAATATCGTAAAGATGAAGGAGAAGAAGGGATTGCATTTAAAAAAGCTTGAACTCTTCCATTTCCGTATGGAAACATCTTCACTCAAAAAAGTTGGGCGTCTTTCAAACTGTCCACTTTCAGATCAGCCGAAAAAGGACAAACGGCGCACAGTGACTCACTTTGACTTGTTTGATTGCAAAAACCATAACTCCTAAACGAATAAAGATGTCCTAACAGATTTTTTTCCCCTTAAAGGAAATTTCCAGGGCTGTGAAAGTATTGAATTTTGAGAAATATACTTCACCGGGTGTTTCAGAATTTTCTGTTGAAATAAGACTAAGAATAAGACTTTGAAAAGTCCATGATTGAAGTAATAACAGTGTGTCTAAAAGGACTCTGCCGAGAAGTGTACAGCGATTGCGGTAGAAATTTTGTAGGAGCGGATATAGAACTGCGAAAATTATTCAAGGAGGCGCAGTTGAACTGGCGAGAGGTCGCAAACAATCTAGCAAGCGAAGGCACAACTTGGAAATTTATTCCACCGGCTTCTCCACATTTTGGAGGTCTTTGGGAAGCTGGGGTGAAATCCGTAAAATTCCATCTAAAACGCATAGCTGGTAACCAATTGATGACGTTTGAGGAGCTCATCACCCTTCTCACGCAAATTGAAGCGTGCCTGAACTCCAGACCATTGTGCCCTCAATCAGACGATGTCAATGATCTTCAGCAACTGATACGTCCATTAATATTAAACGTATTCTCGACACTTCTCAAGAAATTATCCACGCGTTGAAGAATTTAGAATTGGCGGTAGAGAGCTGGGACGTAATTTTAATTTACGTGATCCTGCAAAAGTTAAGCAGCACCACTCAACAGTTGTGGGAGGAAAGATTAGGTTCTAAGAAGGAGCTTCCTACATTAAAAGAATTTATAGAGTTCTTGGAATGTAGATTTCGTTCTCTGGAGGCCGTAGAACAACAGGTTGATGGTAGTAACGTTGCACAAAAGAAGTCAGGGAGTAATCGTACTTTTCACATACAACAAGAAACGAAAAAGCAGGTTGTTTGTAGAGTCTGTATGAAGAGTCTACATGCAATGAAGGAGTGCAAGAAGTTTTTGCGTATGGATGTACCCCAGAGAAAACAGGCAGTATGTACTGCTAAGGTTTGCGAAAACTGCTTAGCATATAGCCATTACAAACAAAGGTGCCCCAGTGCGAAATGCTGTCACTTTTGTAATCAGCGACACCATACTCTGCTACATGATAATACAAATAGCTACAGGCAATCAATGCAACAGGTTCCATCATCTTCTCAAGCCTCTCAACCATCAGCAGTCTCTACCTTTAGTAACATAACATCCAAAGGAACATCAATAAATGCTTACGCGCCAGAGTTTCAACCCAGCCAAAGTCTCCAGGGGGCGAGGAATCCTAATGTGAGTAACTTTCACATCAATGCAGACACTCAAGTGTTATTGGCCACGGCGTTAGTCAATATGAGAACTTCAGCTGGGGCCTTTATGGTAATGAGGGCTTTGATCGATCCGGGTTCTGAAGCTTCTTTCATCACTGAGGCGGCGGTTCAACGGTTAAACCTCAATGCAAGAAGAACATCCATCAAGGTAAATGGGCTGGGGATGATCAGCAGCGGAACAACGCACAGGTTCGTGGATGTCGACTTTAAGTCCCTTACATCGAGCTTTGCTGGCACGATGCGAGCATTGGTTTTCAAATCCCTGACTGGGCTTCTTCCGGCCCAACAAATTACCTATAATAAATGGACACATTTAAAAGGTATACAACTGGCTGATCCGACATCTCACTCACCCGCAATAATTGATATCCTACTAGGAAGTGATGTGTATAGTGATATCGTCCTCGGAGAAGTCATTAGGAACATAGAAGGTGCTGGTCCCATTGCACAAAATACAGAATTAGGATGGATTCTGCTAGGAAAGTTATCCAGCACACCAGAGCTTCGTAGTTTTTCTTGCCAGCTGGATCTCGACACAACACTTAAAAAATTCTGGGAAATCGAGGAAGAACCTTTCCGAAAGTATGAAACGGAATCTGAAAAAGAATGTGAAGCCCACTTCATCGAAACTACAAGGCGCCTACAAGACGGTCGTTTTGAAGTTTGCCTGCCGTTCAAAGGTGGTAAACGTCCCACCATGGGCCCAACTAGACAAGGCGCCATCAAACGTTTTCTGCAGCTAGAAAAGAAATTGCAGTGCAACCCAATACAACACAAACATTATATTAAGTGTATTTCAGAATACCTGGAGCTCGGCCATATGACCTTGATGGAAGAAAATTGCGAGGTACTTAAAACGCCGTTCCACTATTTTATTCCACATCATGCGGTCATTAAAGAAGAGAGTACAACAACGAGATTGCGAGTTGTGTTTGACGCAACTTTCAAATCGTTTGGAGGATCGTCTCTAAATGACCACTTACTAATAGGACCCAAACAACAGCAAAACGTGATGGACATCATCCTGAGATGGCGGTTATATCGGTACGCATTCACAGGAGACGTAGAGAAAATGTATCGCCAGATTAAAGTCAACGACACAGATACTAACTATCAAATGATAGTATGGAGAGCAGATCCAAGAGAGCCACTACAAATGTATCGCCTGGGAACGGTGACATTTGGAACAGCTTCGGCCCCATATCTTGCAATTCGTGTACTACGCAAACTGGGTGAAGATGAGGCATCTAGGTTTCCTTTGGCACTGCCAATCATAAAAGAAGAGACTTATGTGGATGATGTCATTAGCGGAGCAGACAGCATAGAAGAGGCACGACACAAATTGACAGCGATAAAGACACTATTAGGAACAGCAGGCTTTAAGCTTCGAAAACATGTCAGCAACTCAGCAAAGGTACTTCAATACGTTCCAGTAGACGAGCAAGGTGTACAATTTTCAGTCACGACTGATGAAATCAACGTCAAGACTCTGGGAGTGAGGTGGTTTCCTGTCCCAGATGCATTTTGTTTTCATGTGGGCCCAATGAATGACAATGAACCGACCAAGAGAGCTATTCTTTCCTCCATAGCAAGACTGTATGATCCCATGGGTTGGATTTCGCCCTGCATAATTACGGCGAAGATAATGATGCAAAAGATTTGGTGGAAAGGGTTAGAATGGGATGCACCTCTCCCACTAGACATTAAGCGGGAATGGTTTCTTTTTTTTTTTTTTTGGACTTGTATTTTATTTCTAATTTATATTTTCCACACCCACCAAATAAGTTTGTTCAATGTTTATTAATGTTTATACTAAACGTCTATTTTTTTGAAAAGTGCAACTGTCACTTTAGTTTTGTTGCTTTGTTAAAAAAGGCTCGAAGGACCAAAATGTTTAGTGTTGGAAGCTAAATCTTTTAAGCGAAAATAAAAAAACTCTGAAATCTCACTGTTTTAACTGAATAAAAACGACCGTTTTGGGTTGGTGTTATAAACGTTATAAATTGTATTTTATTGCTCCTAAGGTTTTCCTTTTATATATTAATTGACATTTCAATATTATCGATATTTATTGCATGAAAGTTTACAATGATAGTTTATCCTACGTTTACATATATATATATAATTTAGGTTGATTCAACCTTAATTGGTTGAATTTAATTTCCAACACCGATTTTTTAGTGAATCAAGCGAGCATTTTTTTTATTTTGTGGCACATCAAAGTACATAGTAAAATATTCCAGTGATTCGTTTCAGGTCAAACAGTGGAGAAAAAAGTAAACGCAACAACAATTTAAATAAAACAAAAAAACAGATTTTTTGGAAACTTTCGTCAACATCTGGGGTAATGTGTAGTAAACTTATCATTTCTGCAGAGCTTGTGCTTTGAAATGTTTTTTTGGTTCTGACATGCTTTAACGAAGAAATAAGTGGGTCCGATCAGCCTGCAAGCATGCTGAAAAAGTCTCCATGTACAGGGTTTTCCAATAGGGACTTGACAAATTTGAGTTTAATTTGTGAACGCACTCTTTCACTAATCATCAAACTGTCACTGTCAATTTATTCAGTAAACTCAACACTTTCATCATGGTAAAGTACACGAACTAGCAACGTCTGCAAATTATAAAAATTTTCTACCGAAATTCGGAGTCGGTGACTGCAACTTTAAGAGCGTTAACTCTAATTTTCGGTCGTAATTCTCGCCCTAGTAGACAGGCAATAACAAGTTTAGTGCAAAAATTTGAGTCTACATATTCGTTGTGTTATGTTGTCGTGTCAGTGAGACAACGGGTTGGTCGAAGTGCCGAAAATATCGCTGCCGTTCAGGCGTCCGTAGCAAATGATCCAAGTCAGTCAATTCCACGGCGTTCTCAAGAATTGGGAATCGCTCAGACCACATTATGGCGTATTTTGCTTAAGGATCTTAGTTTACACCCATACAAGATCAAGCTGACTCAAGAATTGAAGCCGATAGACCATTTGAAGCGACGTACGATCTCCGATGATGAATTTCATCGCAAAATCATCTTCAGTGACGAAGCTCATTTTTGGCTCAATGGGTTCGTCAATAAGCAAAATATGCGTTATTGGTCGGGTGAAAATCCACATGTGCTTCATGAATCACCACTTCATCCACAAAAAAATAACTGTTTGGTGCGGTTTGCATGCCGGCGGCGTTATTGGGCCATATTTTTTCCTCGACGGTAACGATCGTCACGTTACTATGAATGATCAGCGTTATCGCGCCATGGTCACCGATTATTTTTGGTCCGAATTGGAAGATATGGACTTGGACGACATGTGGTTTCAACAGGATTGTGCCACAAGGCACACAGCACACGCTACAATCGATTTATTGAAGAGTAAGTATGGTGGGCGTGTTATCTCAAGAAATGGGCCAGTAGATTGGCCGCCTCGTTCGTGCGATTTAACGCTGCTTGACTATTTTCTGTGGGGCTACGTTAAGTCATTGGTTTATGCCAACTCGCCGACGACTTTGGAAGAGCTCAGATCCAACATTGAACGCGAAATAGCGGCCGTTTCGGCCGAAATGTGTGGCCGAGTCGTTGAAAATTGGGTCCAACGAATCGACTGCTGCAAACGTGCCCGCGGTGGCCATATGAACGAAGTCGAGTTCCATTCATAAATGTTTTGATAAAGTGATAAAGTTTGTAAAGTTTTTGAAATATCTCAAATGGTTTGCGTTTTATTTAAAAAAAGAGTTGTCAAGTCCTTATTGGAAAACCCTATATTTTGATATCTACATATTTTTGGGTTCCTGATCTTCTTCTAACAATTCTCCAAGTGGTAACGATTGATACTCGATTATATTTTAACTATGAGCCACCCCTACGGTGTGGTGTTTTCCGGAATATTTTTGCTTTAATAACTCTTTTGTCTTCTTGGCATACTAACCTTGACCTTTTCCCTGCAATTCAAAGCATTAAATATTCGGCTTCGACCTTCGTTATTACCTCTCTATAGACCCCAGCTATACGAGCGGTTGCCTCTTATTCCTGAAAAAATCTCATCGAAGTACTTAAATTATTGGTATTCATACATCTAGCCCATCCTCATCACGAAAATGCATTTGGAGCAGTGATCTTCTTCTTTTTTCTGCCTACTTGATTCCAGAAGATTCATCAGCATCCTCTCCCTATTGCCGAAGTGTACATGAGAGTTTCAAAATAAATTCCATGCACCTGGTTCTTGTACATATTCATAGAAATGCTCTTCATCATTTGATTTATCTTGACTGTTGAAGTTGTTTTGGCTATGAATTTGTTATTTGATTCATAGCGTTTCCATCAATCATAGTTAAAAAGAACTCCTGGTTGGCAACTATCCCTAATTCGTCATTAACTTTATAAACAGCAGGCAATTTGGCTCTTGATATCGTGGATTGTACTTTTTGAGTTCTCCAGTTTCCTATGCACATTCGGAACTGATGATGGACGAGGGTTCCTCCAATGTTCTAGTCAGTCTCTCAAACCAAACAGACGTGTTTTTCTTATTCTCCCTTTAATTAATTTTCGTCAATTGTGTAATCGATGACTGCAGTGCTGACTGGGTAGCTTGGAAGGGCATCTGTGGGAAAGCCTTTCATGCCGTTTGTGTCGGGTTAAACAAAAGAAATACGGTGTTTATCAAGGAATTCTCTGATAACCTCCTTTTCTTCTGTGATGAGTGCAAGTGTATCTCACTCTCGCATGTTCTTTTGGCAATAAAATGCCTAAGCGATTCCAATGACTCCTACCAAGACGCACTCGCGAAAAAGATTACGGACAAAATTTCGGTCATCGAAAGCAGTGTTAAAAGTGTTAAAGAGTTACGGAACTCAGTGCAGACCTCAGCCGAACTAATAAGATCCGAAGTAAAGCATATGGATAAACAAATTGCTGGTCTAATCGAGTTAGACTCCGGGAGATCCAGGAATGAAGAAACTCCCTTACGTCACCTGGATAAAGTGTTAAGTGACATCAAAACCATCTGTTCTACGCAGAACTTGCGTATTGATAAGCTCTCTGCGTGACGACATTGACATTCATTTCCAGTCCTCGTCGCGCAAAAAACCATCTCCTAAAGAATCCGATCCTATGCTCGAAGTTATCTTCGACAAAGTGAACGATGTCAGTGATGTACTTACTGCGACTCGATCCCTCGTATGCGATATTGAACATCACATCGCAACAATAAACAGCAAAATCGTTGACCCACCAAACTTCCCGCAGCCTTACCAGAATGTTCCCTATAATACATTGCTAATGGCTGAATTAATGGAACCTGAAATGGATTCACACTCACCCCCACATACAAGTCATCTGCGGACGGTTCAACCTACTGAATCTTGCGAAGTTTCTTCCAACTTGATAATAAAGACCCCATCTATGTCAACACCTCCAATCGCTGCCCCACGGAGGCTTATCAGTCACTTCAACTCAACTTGGACACCTTCCGAATGGAAGCGTAGACTTGATAAGCTTGCTTCGAAAAATCAATTGGTCACTACGCTTCTTATCAAAGGCGCCCCACCAAACGCTGATGCTGATTGGATCTCGAATTACTTCGTAAAGATATATGGCATTACCATAAGCCACTGCAATTTACTTCCAACATCTCACCACAGAAGTAAGCACAGCTTCAAGCTCAATATGCCGGCCAAATACGAATGGCTATTCCATAATCCAGCCAGCAACAATTTCAACCTTGGAAAGGTGCGTGTCTGCAAATGGTTGGAAAATACGACCAAGAAGCAGGATAAAGTCAAGCAGTCTGTCTTACCTAAGCCATCTATCAAGGTAGCAAGTAAACCCAATTTGCCAAGACCCACCTCCTCTTCTCAAAACAAACCCAGCTCCAATTGGAGCTTTAAAACTAAAATTTTTCCTAATTTTAAGCCTCCCACCCATACTTCAACTCCCTCTATTCTACCCCAAACCAAGCCCCGACGTCAACGTGTCTCTTTTGACTTAACACCTATCTTAAATCCCGCTTCCAGCTCGCCTTCTCCCTCGGTTTCACGGGCCCCAGTCCCTATTTTTGATACGCCACCAAACCCAGCTAGCAACTCAATTCCCAACTTCGACCTTAAAACTGGAGCAAAGTACCCTAATTTCATTAACTCCCATATCCTAAACCCCACATCTCATCCCTCATCCAACTCCATATCCAATCATTTATCTCTATCTACCTCCTCCAATGCTCCTATTCTTGATCCCCTTTTTCCCCCCACTGTTATACTAACACAGCAAACCAATGGCACTACAGAAAGTCGATATGCTCTCTCTAGGCTCAGAGAAAGAAAGATATATGAAAACATTCGTCTCTTTCTTGCCTATCTACATGACAAATGGGACTCGGTCTGCTACGAAGGGAAAACCAAAACCAGCGTCATGGTTTCCATCCAGCAGGAAGGCCTCCCTACCGACCCTATCAGTCTCAGGAACCTTTATGTCAGGTAGCACGAGCTTTTTAACATGTCACCTCAGAAAGTAGCAGAAGACCTCGCTGCATTCGGCAACTATGTTCACTCTTATCGAGTATCACACCTACAGCGAAGCCGAGCCGACCACGACAAATTTTTTCGTCCATAACGTGCCTCCCTTGCCAGCGCTTAAACCATCCTGCCTCACACCTCCACCCCACAACATCCCTCTTACATTTTACTACCAGAATGTAAGGGGTCTTCGCTCTAAAACCAATGCTGTCCTACGTCAATCGCATGCTCTTCCCTTTGATATTTACGCCTTGACCGAAACCAATTTGATTCCCGACATAAAGAACCAGGAATTGTTCCCTCCTACTTTTAATGTTTTCCGCGACGACGGTCCTACCAGAACAAATAAAGATTCCCCCTGTCGAGGCGTCCTACTGGCGATGGACAACAGCCTTAACTCTTCCCCCATTACAATTTCTTCATCCTCTAAAGCCGACTTTGTCGCAATAAAAATATCACTGCCTCTCAAGACCCTTTACGTTATATGTTGCTACATCCTACCAGATCAACCTATCGAGTCTTACCAATTTGTTGTTGATGCGATCGATCATTTAATTGACCTGTCAGACCCTATTGATGATATCCTTATTTTCGGCGACTATAATCTTCCTCAGCTCCAGTGGAATCCATCAGATGATCAATCGTTTTTCGTCGCTTCAAATGCCAACTCAGCTAAGGAATGTCTCTTCTTAGATCGCTTAACAGACTCAAGTCTATGCCAAGTCAGTGGTATATCCAATTATATGGGCAGGCAGTTAGACCTTATTTTTACAATAGATTCAATTAACTCTCAGTCTCACTTTGTCCCCTATCTCTCTCAACAATCGTTAACTACCCCCCTCCCCCCACTACTTTCATTTTTTCATAACTCTTCACTCCAGTCCACTCCCCCCCCCACAACTTTCATAAAATCAGTAACTATCTCAGCAGACCACTCTTTAACTTTCACAACCTAAGTATAAATGAAGCCTTATCCATATTTTATAAAGAAATATTTAATTCTTTTTCCCTTTACATTCCGTTTTCCCGCCTTAAAACGTCATCTACTAGTCCTCCCTGGTATAATCGCAAGCTTCGTTCCTTACGAAATAAGAGAAATAAGTTATGGGCTGTTTTCCTGCGTACCAGATCCTTTACCGACTATTCCAACTATCTTGGTGCTTATCTTCATTTCACCGAACTTTACGATTCCCTTTACCAGCGCCACCTTAACAATGCGCAAATCAACCTTATAAACGACCTTAAAGTCCTTTTTTCAATTTATTAACTACAAAAGAAGGTCCGATGGTTACCCTCCTTCCCTCACTTTCAACAACAGGTCATCAACCGATCCACTCACCATTGCCAACCTATTTGCCACCTTTTTTTAAACAATGCTTCACCAACAACTCCTTTGTACCAGATCCATCCTATTTTAGTTATCTACTGAACTTCTCCAATGGCCCACTTCTCTCTCATATTTTTGACCCGTCTTATATCGAATATAAATTACAACAACTCAATGACGAATTCACACCCGGCCCAGATGGCCTCCCTACCATATTTATTAAAAAATGTTTTTCCTCTCTTTCTCTTGCCCTTTCTAATCTCTTTCGTCTATACCTTTCACAAGGAGAATTTCCTCAGGCTTGGAAATCCTCCTTCATAACCCCGATCCACAAGAAAGGATCAAAAAATGAAATAACCAGCTGTCGTCCGATCGCTAAACTTTCCCATATACCCAAGCTCTTCGAAAGTATTTTGTATGAAGCTCTAAACTTCCAACGCAAATCACTTATTTCCCCTAGACAACATGGCTTGTATCCTTTGCCCTCTCTGCCCTAGAGAATGGCAATGAAGTCGATGTAGTTGCAACCGATTTTAGCAAAGCCTTCGATAAAATCTCTCATCGGTTAATCATCTTTAAATTGTCTGCCCTCGGCTTTGAACCCATACTGTTGAAATGGATATCCTCTTACCTCAAAAACCGTTTTTACAGTGTTCGTTTTAGGTCAGCCTACTCCGCTCCATTTTTGGCCACATCTGGAGTTCCACAAGGCAGCCATCTCGGTCCCCTTCTTTTTATATTAACCATAAATGATCTCGATATGATCATCAAACACTCGTCTGTCTCGCTTTACGCCGACGATACCAAATTTTTCAAAACCATTTCCTCTTCCCATGACTCTTTCCTCCTTCAACAAGATCTTGATAGTTTTTCGATCTGGTGCCTCAAAAATTCTTTGGAACGTAATATCGCCAAATGCCAACCCATCACCTTCTAACATAAACAGAACCAATCTCCTTCCCGACTCTATCTTCTCCATAACCAACCTATCTCCTCCGTACAATCTCTTCGTGACCTCGGCCTTTTGTGTGATAGCGAGCTCAACTTCCGTTTACATATGGATGAGATAATCCTCAAAGCCAACTCTGCGCTAGGTTTTGTAAAACGGTGGTCCAAAGAATTCACCAACCCATACGTGATCAGGTCCCTCTATATTACCTTTGTTCGCCCTCTCCTAGAGTACGCCAGTCAAGTATGGTCCCCATATCATCGTGTTCATATCTCGAGAATTGAAGGCATTCGATTTGCTCTTCGAGGTATGCCCAGGGACGATCCTTTTAATCTGCCCCCCCACCAAAACCGTCTCAACCTTATCAACTTAAACACCCTTGAAGATCGCAGAAATGCAGCAGACTTTCTCTTCATTCATCGACTCTTTTCAGGTCACGTTGAATGCGCGTCCCTTCACAACTCCATTTTCCTCAACACTAACCCTCGTAATCTACGTAACTCTCGACTCTTCTATCTACCAACCCACCACACTTCCTATAGCGCGAACGAATCAATCTCCCGTATGCTACGTCAAATCAACTCAAACCCTACCGCCTTCGACTTCCACTGCACCACTCCCTACCTCAAATCCGTTCTCCTTCATCACTCCAACCAACCTTAATTTTATGCTTTACTTTAAGTTTAATTTGCAAGTTATAGCTTGTATTAAGCCGAATGAATGGGGGCGTTCGCCCCCACCAAAATTAAATTACACCATTTGGATTTTTAAACTTCAGTGGAAGAACTGAGGCTATAAACATGTTTGCATCTGTTTCACTATCTTTCCCAGATGATCCATCACAGCCGCACTTACTTTGTAATGTAAGAATGCTTGGAAGTGCAATTAATTCCCCCTCACTTTAGCATTCTAAAAGCCACCATGTAGTATGAGGTATCATGTTTCGCTCTAGCTGATATTTCCGTGATTTCGTAATTTCCACGAACTGCCTCTTCTCTGGCAACTGTTAGAATTCTGTAATATGGAAGAATCTCTGTGTTGTATTTTCTCAGGGGACTTCTCAAAATCTGCTATTTTCCTTGCATTATCACTATTATACTTGATGGGATCTTTTTGTGGAGTAGAAATGCTTTCTTTTATTCTTTTCACTCTCTGTGAAGACTGCCTTGGTTACATCACGTTCGGAACTTTATGCACGGAAGTTGTTTCAGTGTACGGTCCTAACGAGAAAAGAAAAGTTAAAAAGAAGCAAAATTCCCAAACGCGTACGATTGACTTATGTTGAAGATACTCAGTCTTCAATTAATAAGTTCCGCAAAATGGGAACTAAAGATAAAAATTCCAGAGATAACTATTTCGCGCCCCTACAGTGTCTACCAGATTCTGATAATGAGGAAATCGAATGTGATGATGTGTTAATAAATTCATCGTCTTCGAAAAAAGTGAAAATTCCATCGGTATGTGTTCTACATAAATCGACGACCGAAGTCCATTCTCTCCTTCGCGAAACATTAATTGATAATTATTACATAAAAAAAAATATCTATTGGAATTAAAACAAATTGTGAAAGTATTGAATCGTACAATAAATTATGTGCAGTGCTTAGGTCTAAGAACTGGCAATTTTTTACTCATGATCTTCCTGCATCAAGGTCACTTAAGGTGGTGTTATATGGACTAGACGAGATACCTGTTGAAAAACTCAAAAAAGAACTTTTAAATCTTGGTCTTAAATGCCAGAATATAAAAATGATAAAGGTCAAACATGAGCGTTTTACTGAGGTGCTCTTTCTAGTGTTTCTTGAAATTGGCTCTGTGAAACTATTTGACCTCAAAACAAAAATTAAGTCAATTTTTAAGACTCAAGGCAAGTGGGACTTTGCAGGTAGGCAGCGCAACATGTTAACACAATGTTATCATTGTCAAATGTACGGGCATGGCGAGAAGAATTGCTACGTAAAAACCCACTGTGCCAATGCGCGGGGAGCCACAAGACGAGTGAGTGTGATTCCAACACCATTCTTTGCGCAAACTGTAAGGGAAATCATAAATCCAACGATCCGTCGTGTGTGAGCCGTTTGAGCTTTACCAAAATGAAGCATAAGCTTTCTACAAAAAACAAAACGTCAACATTTAAAATCAACTCTACGGATTTTCCTGCTCTTCCATCGCATCACAATACTACTGTCACCAAAGTACCTGAACCGGTTGATAACATGGTCGTTCACAACCTTTTGTTGAAAAAGTTAGAGAACGCTGGTTTTCGTGGATTTATCCTGGACTGGTTTGAGTCCTATCTTAAAAATAGGTCACAACGGGTCAAGATCAACGGTATTAGAAGTGGAAAGATGTTTTTTTAATATCGGTGTTCCTCAAGGTTCTATCTTAGGTCCCATTCTGTTCTTAGTCTTTATAAACTCACTATTTTCGCTTAATTTCAGAGGCTCGCCGACTGCATTTGCAGATGACATTGGCTTTTCTTATGGCTCGAAAAGTGCTCTAGACATGGTCTCTGATATAAACTTTGATCTTGATTTATTAAGGCATTGGTTTTCTGCTCATAATTTAGTTTTGAGCTCCAAGACTAAATTAATGTATTTCAGTCTCTCCTCGAATTATAATTGCGAAATTAGTATTTACTTTCACTCACAGGAGTGTAGAAGATACTGTCCGCAAACTTGCTCGTGTTCGTCTGATTTATCGTGTTGCTCGTATAATAGTAATAAAAAATGTAGTAATAATTGTTGCCTTGTAGAGAATGTTGTTGAGTTCAAATATCTGGGACTTACCCTTGATTCTAGGATGAGCTTTGTTAACCATATAAATATTTTAAAAAATTACTTCCGATACACCCTTCGTCATTTCTATTATAACGTTTGTTCAATCAGTCTTTTAAAGACTATATAATACGGTATCTTCCAATCTAGACTTCAGTACGGACTTGCCTGTTGGGGGGGAGGGGGGGGTTGTGTATCTAAGTAATATTCAATCATTGTTGATTTTACAAAAGTATGTTATAAGAATAATTTGCCGTAAACCGGCTAGACATTCTAGTTTTCCGTTATTCTGTTACCTGAAAATCCTACCTATTCGTCATTTGTTCTGTTTTAAGGTATTAAAAATGTTCTATATGAAGTCCGGTAACCGTAATTTTCGTTTAATTTCTAGTCACAATCTCCGTGGAAACTTGTCTTGCATTCATTCCATTCCTTATTTTCGAAACTCTGCATTTCGTAATTTTTATATTATTGTATCTACTCATTTGTTCAATAAACTTCCTGCTTGCACTAGAACGATATCATTTAAAGCTACCTTTCTAAAGAGAGTAAAATGTTGGCTCTTCACATTCGATCTTAATCAAATTGAATCTCTTACTTTCGACGTTTTGGTTTAAATATATTTTTGTTCCATCAGTTTTTGTTTTTTGATTTTAAACCTTTTGAATTTTGAAATAATATTAGTTTTATAAAAAAGGGTCACCCCACCCATAAATAATTTTTAACTTCTATTTTATTGATGTAATGGATAGCATTCAATTCTATTCTATGCTTTTTTTGTCAAATATAATATTGATGTCGGGTTAATAACGGAAACTTGGCTAGATTCAAATATTAATATATCGAACCCTATGTATATTTGTTATTGCCTTGACAGAGAAGAGAGAAGAGGAGGTGGGGTTGCAGTTATAGTCAAGCGTTCAATCCAATATAAAGTTCTACCAATTATTGGAACCAAGAGCATTGAAAACATCGGAATTGAGGTTCCTTTTGTAAATGGTTCGACATTAAAAATATACAGTGCTTATTTTCCGGGTGGGTCTTCTTCACGGCAGAGACGCGAAAACCTCCGGCACGATATAAGGAAATTGATCAGTACCAACGATACTTACTTAGTAGGGGGGGATTTTCATTGTCGGCATAGAAACTGGGGATGCCTTAGAGCGAACTCTTGGGGTAATACTCTTGTTGACCTCAATTCCAGCCACCCTTTTGATATCCTTTACCCTCCCCATCCAACTTATTTCCCATCAAGTAGAAGGAACAATCCATCTACTTTGGATCTGTTCTTTACCAACAGGACTGAACTATTTACACAGCCTGTTGCAATCAATGAACTTAGCTCAGATCATCTTCCAGTTTTATGTAGTGTCCGTCTTTGCCCTATTCATATAACTAATCTGGTTTATGACTTTCTAAATGCAGATTGGGTAAAATTTAATAGACATGTACGAAATAATCTTCCCAGCAGTGATGACTTAGCCACAACTCATTCGCAAATAGATCAGTCCGTTGAAAAATTTACCAAACTGATCTCTGATTCTGTAGATCTATCTGTGCCTAAAAAATCTCTTCCCAATAAAACTTTTACAACTCTCCCTTGCTATATTATAAAATTCATAAAAATTAGAAATTCACAGAGATCGCTATGGATGCGAACGAGGAACGAAATATTTCTCACATCGCTTAAGTTATGGAACGAGATTGATAGCTTTAGAAATAAATGTTGGAACCAAAAGCTACAGGTTCTGGAAAAAGGCAGTAAGCCATTCTGGAACATAATTAAGGTTATAAAAAAAAGACATGTACACATACCTGCATTTAAAATAGGGAATTCAATATTGATCTCAAATACGGATAAAGCGAACGCCATGGCCATAGAATTTACTGATAACCATTTGATCACCAATAATATCACATCTTCACCCAGTATTAAATTTTCAGTTGAACAGTCTATGGGTATTCTCAATTCGTACATTTGCAACAGGAACTCTAATTTTGTATCTAAAGATGAAGTTGAAATTGTTGTAGCAAATTTATAAACACGCAAAGTTTCTGGCTTCGATGGGATTAAAAATGCATGTCTCAAACATCTTCCTGACGCGGGAATTAAATATCTCCAACGTCTATTTTATGATTGCTTTCTGCTTGGGTATTTTCCGAATGCTTGGAGAAATGCAAAAGTTGTACCCGTCTTAAAACCTGGTAAAGACCCGAATGTCACTTCTAGCTATAGGCCAATAAGTCTGTTAAGTTGTCTTAGTAAATGTTTTGAAAAAATAATTAAAAATAAGATCGTTGCCTTCATGGATGGGAACATCATTCTACCCAGAGAACAATTTGGTTTCAGGCCTTTTTGTAGCACAGTTCATCAAGTACATCGCATTACGAAAAATATAAAAAATTAATATACAACAGGAAAAAGCACTGGCTTAATATTACTAGATGTCGAAAAAGCATTTGACTCTGTTTGGCATCAAGCTTTGTTGCATAAAATGATAAGATACAACTTCCCTTTGTCCATTGTAAGTCCTTTTTGACGTGTCGTAGCTTCAGGGTCTCCGTAAATGGGTCACTATCAAGGGCAAACCAAGTGAAAGCTGGAGTACCGCAGAGATCAGTACTTGGCCCAATTTTATTTAATTTATACACCTCTGACTTTCCTATACTTACCAACTCAAATTTTGCCTTATTCGCGGACGATATTTGCATCTACTCGTCTGATGCAATTGGTTCTAATATTGTAACCAATTTGCAATCCTCATTAAACATAGTCCAGGAATACTATAATAATTGGAAGATTAAAATAAATGCTTCTAAGACTCAGGCTCTCTTTTTTACTCGAAAAAGAAAAGCCTGTTTCTTTCCAAGACACAATCTTTCCCTTAATGGCAATCACATTGAGTGGAGATCAAGTGCCAAGTATCTTGGGATCTATTTAGATACGCGACTGACTTTTAAGCTACATATGCAAGAAGTAATAAAAAAAATTAACATTACCACTAGAACACTATATCCGTTTATCTGTAGGAACTCTAAAATGAGCAACGAAAACAAGATTTTAATTTATAAGGCCATTTTTAAATCTATAATCTTTTATGGGTGTCCTGTCTGGGGAAAGTGTGCCAAAAGTCACATACTTAGGCTTCAAAGAGCTCAGAATAAAGTTCTTAAAACCATGTTAAATCTTCCATGGTTTTTCTCTACTGAAGAACTACATAAACTAACTAAATTGGAAAAAGTCATCGACAGAATCGCTAGACTGCATGAAGAATATAACACTTCATGTTTAACATCTGCCAACGACTTGATTTCAAACTTACCTTTGTAATACTGAGCCTCTAAATTGTTATCCAAGTAACTCAGTGTTTAAATGTAAACAAACTTATTTATTGCTATGATTGTTTTCCCTTAAATTATTTATTTGTGTTATGTACTTATTTACTTGTTATTTATTTATTTGTATTTTTTTTTTTGTTTTTTCTTTCTTATCTTTTTATATATTTATATATTTATTTAATTATTTATATATTTATTTAATTATTTATCTAGTTATTTATTTATTTATTTATTTATTTATTTACTTATTTATCCTTTTAATAAGCTGAAATCAAGCCTTGTGTTTTTGGTTCTCACCGAAGCTCTTCTCTCTTCTCTGTCCAAGCGGCGTACTCATTCTAAAGAAGGTTTTTTAACTGTGGAATTTTCCTTCAAATCTATTGTTATTTTTCTCTGCCTAATTGTATTATTGTAATAATTTTTCAGTAGTAAGGTATATATATAACCGTATCTCTGTAGAATCATAAATATTGTTATACATATTTAAGTTTTGATCACAAATAAAATAACTAACTAACTAACATCAGCTTTTATTTTTTCATGATCCCTACTATATTTTATTGCTAAGGCATTTGAAAGTTCTTCAGTGGTTATGTTTTCCTGACATTTATTATTTTCTGTTTTTTGTGAATATCTTCAACATACTATCTTCTTTGCGTTATAACTTACCTAGCATTATTTTTGACTATATTTTATTGTAAGAGCTAATAACAAAAACTTTACCTTGCTATATGTTGATGAAGGAAATATAGATTTTTGTGCAATATTCCATTATTGCATTTTCATTTTTTTTTTGCTTTGTAATATTCACAATTAAAAACATCACCATAAGTAAAATATAGATACAGAAGCGTGCAACATACAAAGCTTTTCCTTAAATTGTTTAATCCAAAAAATCATATTTTGTTCGCCATTCTTTGGGATACGAAGTTTTTAAAAATCCAGTTCACATAAATGAAATACTCTTTTCGGATGCCTATTTATACATATACGAGTGCTATTCCAAAATCAACCTCCGATGTGTTACAATTCATTACATACGTGCACTTCGGTGACGTGTTTCTGCATATCGCAACCAGTACGTTATTCTCTAATAATGTGCCAAGTTTCGACTGTTTTCGTTCAGTATTTTTCCAATTTTAGTATTTTCTCCCACCGCCTGTGAGGTACGAAGTGTAATTCGTTTTTTGCAAGCCGAAGGAAATGGCGCAGCTCAAATTCATCGTCGGTGAAGGTGAAGAATTTTTACAGCAAATTGTGACTGGTGATGAGACTTGGGTCCAGTATGTAAATTTAGAAAGCAAGGAACAGTCAAAGCAATGTATGCACACCCGAAACAAGCCAAAACATTCAAACAGACTTTTTCCTAACGAAAAATGATCAACTCTACGTAAGTTGAGAAGAGCAATCCAGAACAAAAAATGAGGAATGCTTACCAAAGGTGTGGTGCTTCTGCATGATAACGCACGACCACACACTGCTGCACGCACAAAAACTTTAGTGGAGGAGTTCAATTGGGATATTTTTGATCACCCTCCCTACAGTCCTGATGTGGCACCAAGTGATTATCACCTTTTCCCAAAATTGAAATCATACATTGCATCTCAACATTTTGGAAGTAATGAGGAACTTATGAACGGTGTGAGTCAATACCTCAACGCACTGGCGGTGCCATTTTTAAGGAGGGTATACAAAAGCTTGTCCCACGTTACCAAAAGTGTATAGATTTAAACGAAGAAATTAATGTTTTTGGTTTTTTTTTTTTTAAATATTTTTCACTCCGGAGGTTGATTTTGGAATAGCCCTCGTATATTCCCTCCGTTTTTCAGCTTTGAAGTCAAGTCTATGGATCCACGATATACAGAGTGGTCTGGTTTGGTTCGTTGGTTCATGTTATGAAAAAAATCGCACAGGTGGAGGGGTTCCTTCAGAGAAGTAGGTACCAAAAATTATTTAATACTAACTTCTAGTGTATTAAACCCATCTTGGTTGCATTCCTTTGATAGTCAATGGCTTAATGGTTAATTTGTGTATAGACCTCATGCTTTCATTTTCGAGATATTGGTCTTCAAACAGAAATTTTTTTAATAAAATTTTGGGAAAACCGTATTTATCTCGGAATATTGTGCCAATAATTAACATTTCTTTTTTATTATTTTGATGCACCAAAATGCTATCTACAAATTCAACAAACAAAACTTTTACTTGCGGCTTGCAGTTTTCCAGATATTAAGTTCAAATATATCTTCGATAATGACATGGATACCGCTGGTGATATGATCACAGACAGTATTCTCCTTGGAATGAGATGTTTTATCTCTCGGATGAAGAGTATCAAACCAAAAGAAAAGGAGTGGTACGACTCGAGTTTTAAAGAGGCTGTCAGGGTTAGAGAAATATTTTTTTCGGAGCTATAAGACCAACCCGACAGAGGAAAGCCGAGAAAAGTTTAAACGAGCCAGGAATGACTGCAACGTTTTTCTCAAGCGTGTGAAATTTCAATACAACCAAAAACTGTGGCAAGAAATATTACAATGTCCCAATGGTAGTAAACATTTTTGGTCGTTCGTTAAAAACATTAGAAATTCTGCCTCATCCTCCATCCTAACGCTCTTTTACAATGACATTCCAGCTGTCATCTTTGGTCAAGGCCAATCTGCTGGCTGCGCACTTTGCGACCAGCTCAACACTCCCAGATTGTGCTTTGTCTCCGCCTACACTTGAGTTCGTCGAATCTTCAATGGGACGAATCTACTTTCGCACTCGTGCAGTAGGAAGAGTACATAAAGATTTCAACATACATAAATCCGCTGGTCCAGATAGTATAACTCCCCTTCTTCTGAAAAGGTGTTCTTCCTCGCTGGCAAAACCACTGCGTAAGCTTTTTCATCAAACCTACTCTTGAGGACTCTTTACGAGCAGATGGTAAACATCATTTGTCCAGCCCGTCCCTAAAAAAGGCGTCCTCCTTCAGACCTATTGCACTTACGTCCCTTCTTTCCAAGGTCATGGAAACGCTGATAAACCGTCAGCTCATGAAATATCTCGAAACGCGAAAACTTCCCAATGACCGGTAGTACAGTTTTCGTAGCAACATGTCCACTGGTGATTTGATAGCATATCTCACCGACAAGTGGAACCAAAGCATATATCATGGTGAAAGCAAGATAGTTGCAATTGATATTTCTAAGGCATTTGACAGAGTTTGGCATCAGGCTCTTTTGTCGAAAACGCGTGCTTTTGGGATCGAAGACTCTCTTTTTCAATGGATTAGACACTACTTTTCGCAACGTTCAATTCAAGTTGTCTTCGAAGGTCTCAAGTCTGATATTCACAAACTAAATACTGGTGTGCCCCAGGGCTCAGTTTTGTATCCGATACTCTTTTTAATTTTCATTAATCTGGTCCGCTACTGCTAATCTACTTTGCTGATGACAGGACTCGCTGCTTTTCATATTCCGTTTCATAACGGCAGCGTATGTTAAGCTCATTAAATTCTGATATTAACAGCATAACTAATTGGGTCACCATAGAGTAGAATTTAATGCTTCCAAAACACAATGGGAAATTTAAACATCCGTCTATTGTCCATGAATGGCATTTGCATCGTCGAAACCGAAAAAACTTTCTATTCTCGGTATGTGTGTCAACGACAACTTACGAAATGTCTAGGTTTCCTCAAGTAATTCAAGAAATATTTTACCGCTTCTGAACTGGCCCCAATATATAAGGCATTCATCCGCCCAAAACTGGAGTACAATGCCCACATCTGGTCAGGTGTTCCTAAAACATCTCTGCACTTGCTAAATAGGATTCAAAACCCTGCGATAAAACTCATAGTTGGTACTAATATCAGTCAGGCAATTGACACCCTTGAAAAACGACGTAATGTGTCCTCTCTCACTTTGGTTTATCCCTATTTTCACCACCAGTGCTCCATTGAAATCGCCAATAGCATTCCCCCCCTTCAAACCTTCAGCCGTAACGCCCATCTCGCTATGAATGCTCATCAGTATACCCTCAAGCCCACTTTCGGACGTACCCAGAAATATCGTGATTCGTTCCTAAGCCGTACTAAGCGGTTATTGAATGCTATGCCGAGTTCTCTATTTCCTAGTCATTATAACTTGCAAACATGTAAGACAAATGTACATCGGTATTTATCTTTTCTTCCTCCCTGATTTTTCTTTGCCCGCGCTGTGTGCAAACATTTTAAGGGTACTCAAGTTCCTTGAGCGTGCGCTAATTATAAAAAAAAACCAAACTTATCAATACGAGGGCGGGTCAATAAGTCCGTGACTTTTTGAATTTCTGACCTCTTTACTGAAACAGCAACACTGCTCCTGTCAACAGACATCACTGAAGATGCCGAACGTCCTGGACGCCCAGTTGAGGTCTCTACACCCGAAAAAATCGAAAAAATTCACGATATGGTGTTGGCCGACCGAAGATTGAAAGTGCGAGAGATTGTGGAAGCCGTAGGGATCTCGCATGGCTCAGTGGTTTCAATTTTGAATGATCACTTGGGCATGAGAAAGCTTTCCGCAAGATGGGTGCCGCGTTTGCTCACAGTCGACCACAAACGCAATCGTGTAACAACTTCACAGGAAGGTTTGGCGTTGTTTAATCGCAATATGGAGGAGTTTTTGCGCCGTTTTGTAACCGTGGACGAAACATGGATCCATCACAACACACCAGAGAACAAACAACAGTCAAAACAGTGGGTTTCTAAGGGTGATCAATATAAAACTTTTTTGTTTTTACTCGATAATTTTATCTCTTCTTAGATACGAGTAGTATTGCTTTTTTGTTTTATAAATTTGCGGTGTTTTACAATTTGTTATTCGGTCAATGTGATAACAATGATTGTTAAAACTAAAAGGAGAGAGTTAAATGAATAATTCGCTGACAATGATATTATTAGCTTTATTTTTTATGAATGTTTACGGGCTTATTGGTACTTTCTTAGTTAGTAGTTGGTGCGTTGTAATTGTTTTTGAGGAGAGCATTGAAGTTGCGATCTGCTTACTCTTTCTTAGTCTAAAAAAAAATTTTTAGACTTTGTTTCTTTATTGAAACTCACTAAACTTAACATGCAATTATTTTAACCATCTAACCAATTTGCAATACCACCTTGATCAAAAATTTTCTCGAATATCCACCGTGTGGCGCTCCCATTGTTCCGATTTGAGTTCTATTTTTTTTTAAGTTGGTAAATCTGTTGTTGACATTCCCTCTAAATCTTAGCGCCACAGTTTGACATTTGCAAAAGTTACGTAGCCAAGAGTACATCTATCTCTGTGTGTGTTGGCGATTTTTTAGAATTTTAGAAATGGATTTAAATTTGTAACAACGAACTGGCAACGATTCTCTAAAGAAAACGGTTGTTTGCCAGTGATTCAAAAGTGGCCGTGAGTCAGTCGCAGATGATGAACGCAGTGGCAGACCATCGACATGGAAAACCGACGAAAACATTGATGGGGTATAAGAAATGTTGGTCAATAATCAGAGAGATAGCGGAGGACTTGAACATTGCTTATGGATCCGTCTAAGACATTTTGGTTAATGATTTGGGTTTCCCTCGTGTAGCAGCAAAGTTGGTGCCAAAAGACCTCAATTTCATGCAAAAAAGAGATCGTGTTGACGTCGCAAAAGAGATGATTTGCGAGGCTGAATCCGATCCCACATTCATCAAAGGGATCATTACTGGAGACGAAACGTGGGCTTATGAGTACGACACGCAATCCAGACATCAGGCAAGTGAATGGCGTTCACCAAATGAGCCGAGACCAAAAAAAACACGTTGTTTTCAGTGAGAAGGCAATGCTGACGGTTTTCATGGATTACAACGGTGTAGTGCATCATGAATTTTTGCCAGAAGGCCAGACAGTAAACAAAGAGTATTATTTGGGCGTTATGAGACGTTTGCGTGAAGCAATTCGCCGAAAGAGACCAGTATTGTGGGCAGAAAACTCGTGGATTTTGCACCATGATAACGCACCGTCGCACAATGCCATCATTATTCGTAATTCTTTGACAAAAAATGCAACAAATACCACCCAACAGCCACCAAATTCACCTGATTTGGCTCCCTGTGACTTCTTTCTGCTCAGTAGAGTTAAAAACCCCTCCACTACGGGGAACGCGTTTCAGCAGCCGAGAGGAAGTAATGGAAAAATCGCAGGAAGCACTGATGGACATACCGAAAACCGAATATAAAAAATGTTTGGAGGATTGGATTAAACGCTGGCATAAGTGTGTTGCAGTCAATGGGGATTACTTTGAAGGGGACAATATAAATGTAGATGAATAAACTTGTATTTTTAATTTTCTGAATAAATTCCGGGAACTTTTTGATCTTTTGGTATGTATTTTGCAGACGTACATAGTTCGATATAAAAGCAATACAGCATACAGTTTTGGGAATAGAGTCGCAACATGCGACTGCATCATTTAAAGTTTTGTAGCGCGTGTGCTGAGATAATATTTTTTGAGCTGATTCTGCATAGGAGCGTATTAACTGGCACCCTGTTGAAAAAGATTGAGTTTCTAATGTTCCTAATGTCAAGCCTGATGTGCATATGACCAAATATCAAGATTTATTTTCAGATATGTTTTGAGATCCAGGACCTGATACCTGATCGAACTAGTGAAAGCAGGCTCATATTCATAATTTAAAATTAACAGAGATAGAAAAATTAGGCAGATACTCACCTCTTTTGTTCTTATTGGTGGCTTCCAATCGCAAAATATGCATTTGGATCATAATGCTGTATGACCTTTTTTCATGTCATATTTCTGACATCCTCAAGCGGGGCAGTAGTCAAGGTATCCGCAAATTATCCTGAGGCGATCGGTATGAATTGCCGAATGTATTTGTGGACACATCAAAAATTAGAACAACAGGGTCTCTATTTCAAAACTCGCCAATAGAAAGAAGGTTAATTGTTTTGTTGATAAGAAGAGCAGCAAAGTTGTCATGTATAATACTTACTTATATGAGTTGCCAATAGAGGGCATGCCGCATATTTACCCCTCCAGGACCACCGATCCTATTTTAGGATGCCGACATGAAGAAATGCTACCTTTTAATCAATTAGGTGGAATTATTTTTTTTAATTTGATGACATGACATTGGACGCGCAACAGCTAAGATGGAACTTAAACGGTCTTCTAAGGCCAAAGTCCCTTTTAACCGAAGTGACATGACTTAAAATATTATTTTCTGTTTCCTAATTCTGTAAGCGACCTTGTGGTGTTTTTCCAATCAACAGTGCCCACAATGGGTGGGAAAGTGTGAAGGAAAAAGTTAACATGAACGGACAATATGTAAAATTGGTTTTCGATGCATTAAACACAGAAGCGCTTACAAAGTCATACCTAAAGGCCGATCGGGAATTTAAAGTGTCGTGCAGACAAAGTAGGAGAAATTACTCTGAAAAGGAGGCACGGAAACTGGGGCGCTGCAATAACTCATCGGAATTCTGGAAAATAGTTAAGAAACCTAACGGGGAAAGGTATGTAATCAACAGAGATTTCAGCCCGGATATCCTCTTATAAAATTTTAAAAGGTTATTGAGCAAATCTGTGTGTAGTCCTAGTTTATATGTGACACCAGACATCAGAAACAATATCTTGGATTGCCATATTACATATCAAGAATTAATGCGAGCGCTGCTTTGCCTGAAAGAAAGAAAGGCTGCAGGTTCGGATAGTATACTTACCGAATTTATTAAGTACAATACTAATGATCTGAAGGACAATCGCGTCGGTGTATTCAACAGCATTCTAAATAAAGGGATAGTGCCTAAACGGTTTAAAAAGCTCTGATTTTCTCTATACACAAAAAAGGTGATATGGAAGATCCATCCAACTATCGGCGCATAGCATCCTTAAATGCATCCTACAAAACGTTTGCAGCAATACTACAGAGCCGATTTAATACTTGGATAGTGATAAGCTATTAAAAGAATTTCAAACGGATTTTGTCTGGATTTTTTATTTTTATTTTTTTTTATAATGAGCGCGCGCTCAAGGGGTTTGAGTACCCTTAAGGTGATTATACACAGCGCGGGCAAAGGAAATTTAGGAAGGAAGATAAGAGAGGTACCGATGTACATTGTTTTTAAATGTTTGCAAGTTATAACGACCAGGAAATACAGAGATCGGCAGGGCATTCCATAAGCGAGTTGTACGGCTTAGGAACGAATCACGATATTTTAGAGTACGTCCGAAAATGGGCTTGAGGGTATACTGATGAGCATTCATAGTGGGACGGGTGTTACTGTTGAAAGTTTGAATGGGCGGAATGCTACTGGCGATTTCAGTGGAGCACTGGTGGTGGAAATAGCGATAAAACAAAGTGAGACACGAGACATTTCGTCGGT
Source organism: Volucella bombylans (assembly GCA_949129095.1). Lineage (NCBI taxonomy): Eukaryota > Metazoa > Arthropoda > Insecta > Diptera > Syrphidae > Volucella > Volucella bombylans. Next base: position 204,392,760 of record OX422141.1, read on the forward strand.
GTTCGAGGATGTCCATTGATTGACTGATATTAGTATCGTCAACAAGTTTTATCGCACGATTTTGAATCCTATCTAGCAGGAGCAGAGATGTTTTAGGAGCACCTGACCAGATGTGGGAGTTGTACTCCAATTTTAGGCGGATGAATGCCCTATATATTGAAGCCAGATCAGAGCGGTTGAAGTATTTCCTACATCGCTTGAGGAAACCTAGACATTTCGCAGCATTTTTGGCGACATCAAATATGTGGTCATTCCAACGTAAATTGTCATTGACACACATACCGAGAATGGAAAGTTTTTCGGTTTCGACGATGCAAGTGCCATTCATGGATAATGGCTGGGTGTTTAAATTTCGCTTTAAAGACAGCAGACAGCATTGTGTTTTGGAAGCATTAAATTCCACTCTGTTGATAGTTCCCCAATTGGTTATGCTGTTGATATCGGAATGAAAATAATGAGGTTAGCATACGCTGCCGTTCTCGTACTACAGCCGAAGAGCAGGGCCGTGAGTCCGGGAACGAATATGAAAAGCAGAGAGTACTGTCATCAGCAAAGGAATATATTGGATTAGAAGTAGCAGACAAGAGATCGTTAATGAAAATTAAAAAGAGTGTCGGTGACAGAACAGAGCCCTGGCGCACACCAGCATTTATTTTGTGAATATCAGACTTGAAACCATCCAAGACAACTTGAATTGAACGTCCCGAAAGGTAATTTCTAATCCATTGAAGAAGAGAGTCGTCGATCCCAAATGCACGCATTTTCGACAAAAGAGCCTGATGCCAAACTCTGTCAAATGCCTTAGAAATATCAAGTGCAACTATCTTGCTTTCGCCAGATTGATGTATGCTTTGGTTCCACTTTTCGGTGAGACATGCCATCAAATCACCAGTGGACCTGTTGCTACGAAAACCGTACTGCCGATCATTGAGAAGTTTTCGTGTTTCGAGATATTTCATGAGCTGACGATTTATCAGTGTTTCCATGACCTTGGAAAGAAGGGACGTAAGTGCAATGGGTCTGTAGGAGGAGAGATAAGATGATTCGCCTTTTTTAGGGACGGGCTGGAGAAATGCTGTTTTCCATCTGCTCGGGAAGAGTCCTAAAGAGTAGGATTGATGAAAAAGCTTACGCAGTGGTTTTGCCAGCGAGGAAGAACACCTCTTCAGAAGAAGGGGAGATATACCATCTGGACCAGCGAATTTATGTATGTTGAGATCTTTAAGTACTCTTGCTACTACAAGAGTGCGAAAGTAGATTCGTCCCATTGAAGATTCGACGCACTCAAGTGTAGGCGGAGACAAAGCACAATCTGGGAGTGTTGAGCTGGCCGCAAAGTGTGCAGCAAGCAGATTGGCCTTATCCAAAGAGCTGACAGCTGGAATGTCATTGTAAATGAGCGTTGGGATGGAGGATGAGGCAGAATTTCTAATGTTTTTGACGAACGACCAACAATTTTTACTGCCTTTGGGACATTGCAGTATTTTTTGCCTCAGTTTTTGGTCGTATAGGAATTTCACACGCTTAAGAAAGGCGTTGCAGTCATTTCTGGCTCGTTTGAACTTTTTTCGGTTTTCCTCTGTCGGGTTGGTCTTGTAGGACCGAAAAAACATTTCTCTAACCCTGACGGCCTTTTTACAGCTCGAGTCGTACCATGCCTTTTCTTTTGGTTTGATACTCTTCATCCGATGAGGAATAAAGGATCTCATTCCAAAGAGAATGGTGTCTGTAATCATATCAGCAGCGGCATCCACGTCGCTATCGAGGAAACATAACGACCTGTTAAAATTCCTAAAGAAGCTGTTAAGACCACTCCAGTTGGCTTTCTCGTATTGCCATACGGTTCATTTAGGAATTTTTTCTCTAACTGTGTGGTCAGTGTACGAGAAATTAGCTGACATGACACAATGATCCGACGAGCCTAGAGGGGAGAGCACATCAATGGTGTACTTATCAGGGTGAGAAGTTAAAAACAAGTCCTGGGTGTTGCGGTATGACTATCAACGTCTGGTATTCGCGTGGGCTCATTTACAAGCTGCGTTAGGTTGTTTTTCGCAGCGAAGATCTCAACACACCGTCCTTCGGGTGTTGTCTGTCCAGAATGTCGAAGCCACCCAGAATTGTGTATATACTCAACAGTCGACCACATTTTTGTATTGAAAAACTATAAAAAGAAAACTATACGCTTTTTTTGCGCATTTTCAGGCGGCTTTCGATTCTGTGGACCGAACAACTTTATTCTATAAATTGTGTGGAATGGGAATGTCTTTGAAATTTGGAAGGATTTTACAAAATCTCTGCAAAGATACCAAATCAGCTGTGTGAAATGATGAGGAGTTATCAGAATAATTTAAAGTGGAGACAGGGATGTTCTCTGAGTCCAACCTTTTTTGTGGACTTTCTTTCGGGTGGCGTAAAATTTGCAGGGGTTCACTTAAAGCCCTTCTGTTTGCGGACGACATCGTATTGTCGGAATATTCACCGGAATCCTTGCCATTGATGACAAATCGATTATATGAATTCTGCAGACTATGGAATCTGATAGTGAACTTGGATAAGTCCAAGATACTAATATTCAAAAGAGGAGGAGGTAGATCTTTTCACAATGAAAAACGGTAGCGCGGAAAAAATAGAAGTAGTAAAGGAATATAAGTATCTTGGAAATTCTTTTGGCAAGAAACCTTAGCGTGAAAAGGGATTTAAATGAGAAACTTGTCAAATCTAAATCCGTTATAAATGTAGCCTCGAAGAATTACTTCAACAACTTAAATATTGCACCCAGTAGTGAATTCGGGGTATTTGAAGCCTTAGTCGGGGCAATAAGTCTGTGGGAATAGGCAATATGAAGAGTTTGAAAAGCTGTTAGGTTTTTTCAGTAAGAAAACTTTTCTCCTCCCTAAAAATACATCGAACTACATGCTTACGGTGGAAATGGGCTTAACTCCGCTATATTTAAAAATGCTTAAGCTGTACATGAACTACATACTGAGGGTGATTAGCATGCCAGACAATCGGCTACCAAAGATAGTGGCCCTATGTAGGTATATAGGTAGGTAAAAGTGGCTGTTGGAAAGACCAACCCTCTTAGGCCTATTCACCCATTGTGATGCCACATGAATCTGTGATCCTCCTTGTTATGAAACCAATTTAAGCTTATGATGAGGCGTAGGAGACTATTAACGTCTATATTCTTTAGTTCGCTTAAGTCATTGTAGAAGAAAGCTCCTAAGTGAAGTTTTCTTCTTTGGGAGAGAACTGAACATGTTCAGAGTATGTGGAGAATTATCTCCTCTTCTTCCTTGTCAATGCAGATTCGACAGAAATCGTTTGTAAAAGCGCTAAGCCTTTTTGCATGCTTGCCTATAAGGCACCGTCCAGTGATGACGATTTAGATCCAGCTTTGGCCAGATCTGTTTCGTGGCCAGACATGTTGGTCCAACAGTCCGCCTAACGTCTAACGTCTATTCTTTTATTAGAATACAGCTTTAATATTAATTTGCACGTAGCGATTGGTATACGGATGCTACCATTTTCCGGTAGAATAGATAGAGTGGTTCCAATTTTGGCAAGTTGGTCAGCCCTACAATGCCTCTGTGGTCAGGCACACAACAAAGGTGAAGGTTGAACTGCCCCTCTCGACATTCAAGGGCGGTTTTAGAATTGAATGAGACTGAGTCCAGGGACTTGATAGCGGCCTGCCTATCCGAAAAGATGCGAAAGGAAAGGCTTACATTTAGCCTATCTGAGAACAACACCGCCACCAACCCCGCTATCAGTTTTTGATCCATTTGTGTAAAAGTGGAAAGCTTTCCCTCTATGAAAGCATCTTCCTTCCAGAAAGATCTAAGGCGGAAGCTTACATGATAATCGATGTTCTCTGTCAGGATTCCTAATATATTACGAATATTAGCGTGGCTAAATAAATTATTTGTCCACTGTGCAATCGGTATAAGGTGAATAGCTGCAGTCGCAGCAACAAACAATTCGAAATAGAACTGCATGGTTTCAAGAGTGGATGGAATTAGCTCGTCTGTGTGGCATTGAATTGAACCTGGAAGGAAGGAATTGGAAAAATGTATTATACCGTTTGATAGAACAAGTTGACGAATGGGCCAAAACGAAGTTCTTAGATGAAGCATTGGGATCGCCACGTCGTACAGTCGGCTTAATCACAATCTGGAGGACAGAAACTATTGTAAAGATACTCATACCATTCAGGAGATTTCAATGATGCTTAAACTCCATGGCGAGGTAGTACCTAGTCTAGTCATAAATACTGCAACATCCTGCATTATTCAGTTTGGAGAGAAAGTAGCTCCTCTACTTGTAAAAATAATTCAGTTTGAGCTAACATGTTCAAGTGTCATCATGGAGTGGGGAGATAAAGAGAACAGAGTTACAGTAATTGAGTTGCACAAATGTGGACTAAATGCGAAGTAAATTTTAAAAACCTTGTTGCTGCTATAAATCAGTCGAACTATTAAAAGATTCACAGAAACTGGGGGAATTAATGGGAAAATATCGGGGAATACTTGTGCAAAAAATGCTGTCAACGCGGTGAGTGCTCGAATTCACCGGAATCCCCTTCGGAAGTAGAATGTGTGTTCCTTTGAGATGGGTATTGCTTCCAGAACGATCTCAAGGATCATTAAACATGACATTGGACTTGGAGCGTATAGCAGATCTGCAGGACATTTGCTCACAGTAGCATTAAAAACAAATTTAAAAAACTGCTACCACACGGTACGCGGAGAAAAAGCATCGAACAATTTTGTTTACCGACGAAAGAATTTTTGCTGAAATTCAACAAACAAAACGATAAAGTTTATACACATAACTCGAAAGCAGCTTCACAAATGATTCCCAGAGTTCAGAGAGGTCACCATCCGGCGTATATAATGATTTGGTTTGGTGTCTTGAATGATGGGGTTACTGAACTGCATTTTTGCGAAAAAGACATCCGCTAAAGTGTACGCGTGTCAAATCATTAAACTATGCTCTTTTCCAAAATAAGCCATGGTCATTTCAGCAGAACTCCGGCTCTGGTCACAAGGCCCAGACTACTCAAAAATGGTTAGAAGAAAATGTACCGGACATTATTAAGGCGGAAGATTGGCTCTCATCCAGGCCAGATTTGAACCCCTGGATTATGAATTGTGGTCAACTTGTAGTGTACCAGTTTCCGGCCACCTAGCGCATTTTCTCACTATAATAAATTCGTCCTATAATATAACCTTTTGGATTATATTTTTTCTAATCTTTTTTAAAATTCTATCAAATAAAAATAATTTTATAGTAATTAGTTTAATGCTATTAAAACTGGAATTAGTTTTGTAAAAAAAAGTGCTTTTGGGTACTGGTACCCGACCACTAAATTTCAGTGTCCGGCCACTTTTGATTCAGTATCCGGTCAGGTTGTTTCTTTTGTAGGAAATCTAATTAAACGATTGAAATTAAACACTTTTATCAATAAATAAGTAGGTATGTATTTTTTGAGCCATTATTTAATGCTATTGTAAATTGTAATTAATGTTTAATGACATTTTTCTTATACTTGTTTTATTTGGATAATTAAATAGCACTCTAAAGTTCAGCATTCTTTTGTTTATAATCAGCGAGATAAAAACTTATCCTAGTTTACTAAAACAAACACATTTCTTTAAAAAAAAAAACAAAAAAGGTATTAATTTCAGTCTTTTTTGTAGGTAGGTAGGTGCGTCCATAGCCTACTTGGAACGTAATTAAACAAAATACATTGGTACAAAGATATACTTAAAGTTAAAAAAACCACATTTTTCTTTTACATAAACGATAGGTAGGTATAAGGTTCAGTCTGCTACAATTTTACTGACATTTTTTTTAACTAAATTTAATTCATAAATAAAATAGTAATTAAAAATAAATAATTTAACAAAATAGGTAGTTTCTTAATTTAAAAAAAAGAAACAACAAAACAATATTTCTTTCAGAAAAAAATTAAAGTCTAGCTTACCTACTAAGGACCTTTCAAATATTTTAAGTAGGCACATATCACAAACGAATTTCGTGTGCATAGCGTCTTCATATAGTAAAACCTTATGGAGCTGCATTTAAGGTGATACCAAAAAGGACAAAGATCGCAACTTATGTTTTTGAGACCGTCTTCTTCAGTATCGCTTATTAGCATTTATTGGCATATGTTGCATTTAATGATTTGTTTCTTGGTTTTTCTTTTACGTCCAGATGATTTTTGTGCTTCCTTTTCTTTTTTTCTTCGTAACCTTTCATCTTTCCTTTCCTCTATCGCACCAATCTTTTCTTGCTTGGCCAGTGAAGATATTACATTTGGAGATCGGCAAACCTGTGTAGTATTTTTCTTTTTAATAGGGTGTGGGTAAAATAAATGGTTCGATAAATGAAGCAGAGATCTTGATCTGCAGGGCGAACTAGATGGACTGCTTTCAGTTGAATTAATTTGTTTTAGATTTGAAAATGGTTTTTGAAGTGATGGTGAATTAAATATGTGAATCGTGGAGTTTTTAAAATATTGCTTTTATTTAAAGGTATTGAGGAGAGAGATCTTTTTGAAGTAGTTGGGGTATCCGGAGGTATTGATTGGGTTGAAGATTTTTCTTCAATAGTAGTAGAAGTTACCGTAGATGGCGGTTGATTAGAAGGTGAAACCAAAGGATTCGCTATTGATTCAATTCTGTTTCCGACACTGGTGACTAAAATCGGGCTTGGAAGTTCTGGTGCTCTGAAATCGAACTCGGAATACGTTTCCGGGTTGAAATCTATAACGTCGGCAAGTTGCAACGTGCCATCTTCGTTAACGTCAAAAAAAAACGTTCATTGGCAGTGAAGCAAGACCGGTATTTTGTGTTTCTTGTTCTTGTGGCGCTTGCTCAGGCCTAGGTCTTGATGTTTCTAAGATATATAATATATTAGAGAGACAAATACCAACATTCTCAAGTTTGTCCTTGATTTTAAGGATGACAGCGTTTGCAATAGAGAATGTACCTTCTTTAGCTAGTTGCACAGATTCTATGGCTTCAATTTCAAATTTTCCATTACAACTTGAACGCATTTTCCAAAGTCCACAGCATTAGAATCGAATGGAAAAAGTCCGCATTTCCGAAATCCGTTTTTAATGGTTTCTGCCAAATGGTTGTTATTGGAAAGTACTGTTTCAAAAAGCGGGCAGAAATCTTTTCGCGTTAAAACTATTCTAATGTGTTTTATGTGCCACTCTCGAACTGTTCTTTTCCAATCTTCTTTAAGTGGCTTGAATACGATTACGTCAGCTGGTTGAAGAATATGGGTTGTGTTTGGCGGCAAGTTATAGAAAATAATATTGTTTACGGCACAAAGCTGGCTTAGTGGCATCGATAGGTGCGATTTGTGACCATCTACAAAAAGCAAAACTGGTTTCTTTACTTTTTCGTCATCAATCCATTTGACATCCACCCCGATGAAGTTTTTCCCAGAAATCAATTTTTCCAGACGCTCATGATAATCCTCTTATTTGGTCGAATGTAAGGAAAAACCACCAAAGGCGGTAAAAGCTCTCCGGAAGATGTCATCATTGCTAGGACCGTTGTCTTGTCTTTTTCTTTAGTCATTTGCAATTGGTAAACATTTTTAAAATCCTTTGGAGCTACTACTTTTCCTGTTTTCAGGCACAAGCAAAAGCTGGTTTCATCTCCATTCATTATTCTATCCGGATCGAGGTGGATATCGTTATGTCCGTTTTCTATAAGAAAGCCCTCTAAATCATGAAACTACTTTTTAATGCTGTTTTTTGTCACGACGGCTCTGCCTTTTGATATCGTCTAAACTTCCCTTAAGCTTAAGTAGGGGTTTCGTTTAAGGAATAACCTAAGCCAAGTTTTTCCTGGGCGATCATCTTTGAAAGGGTTATCCCTTTTTTCTGTTCTTATAATTTTTTGTACGGTGTCCAGAAGGTCGTCTTTTTTCAAAGGGAATTCCAATTCGTTATCTGTTTCTCCTCTTCAGGATATAAAATTGTATCAGGTCCTTTTTTCTGGCAAACGTCGTCAACTTTTCCATATATTCTATCCTGAAGGGTACTCCTTGGAGTATTATATGTAGAAGCGGGTTTTTTATGGCTTAATTTGTTTTTACGGATTTCCTTTAGAGCAAGTTCGATTCTTTGCGTACGTGAAAGTTCTTGTGATTCTTCTTCACCTATTTCTTGACTCATTTTCTAAAACAAATAGTTAGTATGAATTTGTTCATTTGCCAAAAATAAGTGACCGGATACTGAAACTTGACATAATTAATACATTTTATTGGATTGTGGAGGTAGACAAAAGTATTTTCTTTCTTTTAAATGTGAACAAGGTAAATTATTCGGCAAATTTCTAGTACTCACTACTCGGCCACCCTGGCCGGTTGCTAGAACATCATATAAAAATTGTGTTTTAGTAACCTGCCGCATTTTTTAATAATTTAAAACAAAAAATTCTTAATTTTTTTTTATATTTTACGATCAATAAACATATTATTTATTAAAAAAACACAAAACTAGTTTATATACTCACGAAGTACACTGAAACTCACTCAATTCGCTGATTAGTTCTATTAACACCCGCGAACTCAAACTTGCACTTCTGGCTCTCACAAAGAACTTCAAAAAACTAAAACTAGTCGGAATGTATTTGCTTATGCAAATAATGTTTAATTTCCTTATTATTTAAAATTTAATGTATAGTGGCCGGGTACTAATGACTGGCCGGATACTGGTACACCTACCGTATGGCCTGCTCTAAAAAACACACCACCATTGAGTTGCTGAAGGCATCCCTTGTGAAAGCAGTGCAAAATCTTCCAATGGAAAGGACTCGTGCCGCGCTTTGACCCTTGGCTAGACCGACTAAGGGCCTGTATTATTGCTCAAGGCCATCATTTTGAAAGAAAATTTATACATTTTGTTTCTTATGTTATAAAGAATATAATAAAAAAGATTAAAAGATATTTATTCGATCTCATTTTATTGCATTTTCAAGCTGTTTCAGTATTGATGGGTAGACTAGCTGCATATACGAATAAAATAAAATCTAATCTAATCGAATCTGCTTACATTTCTACGAACCGCATCATAGACAATATATTTTTCTAAGTAAATAGAATGGCGCCCTTTCAGCGGGTGTTGACGTATAATTTTATTCAACCAAAGTTTATGCCTCCAATTTAAGTCTCAAAACAACTTGTCAAGCCATTTACAGGCCTATCTTGTTTGCATTCCCTCCAAACTAACAATTAATCTCGCCGTAAATGTTTAAAAGCTATGCTCTATATTTTATTATAATCAAACAACATAACAGAAACCAGTTAAATTTCTCTTCAATGTCCCTCAACCAACGCTGATTAATTCAATTTAATTAGTCTTCCGTCAAAGAGTTCGCCCACCCCTTCACTCACACAGATTTTCATTTCCATTTAAAAGCCAACATTCTCTAAATTTGCATACAACCTTTCCAATAAATCCCGCCAAGTCAAGCCATACAAAACCATACCAAGCCATATGAAGCCATACCAAACCAGGAGTGCCCTCATAAAAATTTCCAAGTAGCTATCGCATTTTTATGACTTGGAGCTCTTTCAATATTCAAAAGTTTTCCGGTCCTTAATTTATACGCAATATAGAGAATTTGTAACGCATACGCATCGTGGCACTAGACAATTCGACAATTTTGTGCCGTTGTTCGGTATTGTTATCATAAAAAAGACACTAACCCCACTCAGGGGAGCATTTCATGAGGGATTTTTTAGGTGAATACCACAACTCACAACTCACAGCTCAGAACTCAGAACTCATAACACCGAAACCAGAGACCAGAAGCAAGAGGCCAATAATGGGAATGTGTGTACGAGTACAGTGGGTACCGTGAAAACAGAGAGCACACCAATCTGCCAGGTGACATGGTAAACATTCTCTTTTTTTGGATGAAATTCATTTTGTTTATGACTTGGTGCCACGCAGTATTGAAAACCGTTCCCAGTGCGAAGCAACCCAAAAAAAAAAAATAGGGAGGAAGCATTTTCGAATTGCGAAAATTTCCCCTAAAATTCAGTGCGCATGTCCTGCGAAAAAATAAATAACCTTTCTTAACATCGTGCAATGTCCCTTCACAGTACGAATACTCCCGAGTGTAGTGTTGCTGCTGTCTGCTGCTGTCAAAACTCCAAAACTCCAAAACTCCAAAACTCTATGTGTATATACAATTAAAATAAAAAAAAAGGAACACACGTTCGACTATGACGATCTCTCACAAGGATACACATCTAACATCTTGAAATGAAATTTCAGCTCAGTCATCTGGTATCCTTTCGAGTGCTCGGTAAGCCTATACCAGTTAATCGGCCGGTGTGTGAAATTTCTAAGGATTCGCCTTTAAAACTTAAAGTCCGATTGCATTAGTTTCGGTATTGAACTATTCAAAAAAGACTCGGCGCAGTATTTTCAAAGGTAACCTTCGACGTGATTTTTCGTTTGACGGATAAAACTATCTGGAAGTCGGTTCATCTCGTTGAACCCACGTACGATAACGAGGAAAGGTCTTCGTTTTTTTTTCCCATTTTTTTTTGTTTTTTTCCTTCTCATCTTGTGTAGGGGGATAGCCCGTAAAGTGCCAAATGCGAGTACAAGGAGAAAGACCAAATATCAGTAAAAGTGTATAAAGTGAAACGGATGCTGCGTGTGTACAAACAGAAAATATTGATGAACGGTTGATAAATTATTCGGTATTGCTATTGACAGCTGTGATTTTTTTTTTCTAGGGGATACAAGCTCTCGTATAAAATTTTGCATGGAAAGGAGAGACCCCAAAATGCTTTAGTTCGGGATATTTCGTCGAAAATGTGCTAAAATATTTTCCAGGGTTACGGCAAGATATAATTTAATTACCAAAATCCACATGTTCGGTGATTCTAATTTAATCCTCCGAGGATAATCGCTTTCGCATTCGCATTCGCACCCGCCTTCGCTTTCGTTCTTGCCTGGCCTGGTATTGGTGTGACACATCCGGAGTGCAGAGTAGCAGGGAATAGGGTGCTATCCTGTCAGATAAGCGCTGAGACAGCAGATTCTTTCAACAGACATTGTCAAGGAACGGCTTCAAAACGTTGTCGGATTTACTTAAAAGTAAGCGAAAGAGTTTTTTTTTTTGTTTTTCTGTTGTTTTGTTTGGTTTTATCTACTATTTTTGCATCCTCGCTTTTATTGTTATTGTCTGGAATCTTAATCTGGCCATGGTCGTGGCATGGTTTGCTGTTTCACCGTGACATCCTCAAAATTAAGTCGAATGCCAAAAAATGTAAATTTAATTTCCTAAAGCGGGTGGAATTTAATCAGTAGAATGTTAGTTAGGAGCCTTTTTCTCGTTTGCCTTGATTTTGTTCGAAGAGGAGTTTTCCATTCAAAAAGTTCGTTGAAGACGGAAAGTTAAGGGAATGGTAGACACGCGCTATTCGTGTCTCATTGCGCACGTTGAATGCGCGTGGAATGTCGACCTTAATTAGACATAGATGAGTGAAAGAGCGTTAATTTTGTGGTTCAGCCAGGTAGTAATTTCAGGGTTGAGAGCGTTTCTCAATGGTAAGAGAATTTTCTTGTTTTTTTTTTTTACCTTTCAGAGGAATGTAGCTAATTACGTTTATAGTACTGATACCTGGTGGCCGAGCTCTTATCTTTAACCGGATGAAAGGTTTATGTCGCGTCTTAGTCAAGAGATCTCTTGCAAGTAGATAACCCAATTTGGTGCACTACGAATTCTCGGCTTTGATCCTTGCCATTTGGATGTTGGGATCCATTTTATTCATCATAGTAACAAGTTAAAAAGTTACTTTTATTTTAATTCTCTAAGCCGTTTGTTTTGCAGTCCTTTTCTCATAATATTGGGTTGACGTCAATGTACCTTATGCTGGTGCTGACCAGGATACATATTAATTCTTGAATTTCCTATAGAACATATTTACAGTGAGAATCCTTTTGGTACATTTTCGTTTATAGGAAGCATCTGGAAGGTCTCTCTGAAGCGTCCAACAGTAGTCTGTCATCATTGAGACGTTCCATCTTCCCTGGTATCTTTTTTCTATCTCACCTAGCTCACCTTGCTCTTCACTCACATCTCCTAAATTTTCTGGAAAGTAGTCGAGGTGGGTAATGAAGAAAATGTACTTTTAAGCTCATTAGTCAACCTAAAGCTTGAAATACTTTTAATATTCTTTTGACGATTTGTTTGTAGTTAGGGTCTTTGTTATTGAAAAGTGGTAGAAGAACTTTATGAGGAGACACCAAAGTTTCATGCAGGACGTTCTTTTCGCCAACGTTAAGCTCCCTCGGAGGCCAACACTTTTTGGTCCAGTGATTTGCTCGGTCTCTACTATCCCATAGGCACAAAAAGCAAGGGAATTTGGTAACCCCAGATTGTTGTCCGAGCAACATGCCCAAGATTTTAAAATCACCGCACCCTTGCCAACCGTGGTCCTTATATTTTAATTTGCAAAGAACCAATTCCAGGATCTTGTAGGTTTCCTTGAGGTGTACAGAATGACCGACAGGAATGAAGGCATAGTAACCGCCATTATGAAGCAGAACTGCTTTAAGGCTTCTTTTTGAAGAATCTTGAAGAAATTTGAAGAAATATGCCACTGTGATGGGTCGTATGAGATCTTAAATGTATCCATCAAACCTTCAATATTCGTACAATAAACTAACTCGTCGTCTTGGGCAAAGTACGAAGGAAATAGGAAGTGAAGTGAACTTCTCACGATATCTAAACCAGTAGGAAGACACTCCCGGAAAAAGTACGTTCCTGCTTTTGAGCCTTGATCGAAGCAACTCAGCAGCGTTTTGGGAAGATTCAAGTCTCTTATAAAATCAAAACTTGATTTGTCATAGGGTTCAGGCACAGCACCATCTTCGTCAGAACTTTGAATATCTTCCAAGGTAGCAGAGGCCTTGGGCACTGGTATTTCGGGCCCATGAGAGATGGGAGGAATAGCTGATTGCAGATTGTGGTATGAAATTGACTACTTCCGTTTTGAATTATACCCTTTCACATTACACGAACAAAAGTAACAATCATCCCTATGGTTCTTTTGCTCGCGCCATACCATATGAATCGCATATCGGAAAGCTTTTTTCTTGCCCTTAAACCAATTTCAAAGGTCTTCAACACAAATTACGCGAAGAATACTTAGGTCACAGAGTGCGTTCTTCATTTAGAAAGAAATGATAGTTATGGCCTGTAAACATTCAATAAAAATAAAGCCCATGAATCTTACGCGAGGTTATTCCACACCAAACAGTAACACGAAGTGAGTATAAGGGACGTTGATGGAGATTTTTGGGATTCTGTGTGCCCAAAAATCTGAAATTTTGCTTGTTTACAAATCCACTCAGATGAAAATGTGTCTCGTCGCTCATCATAAAATTTCCTAAAAATTCTTGGTCATTTTCGGGGATGTGAAGGACAGTTTTTCTGGGTCACCAGGAATTGAGTTGTTGGACCAACTGGATTTTGTAAGGGTATAGGTGCAGATCTTTCCTCAAAATCCGACGAATCATGCCACGCGATATGCCCAACTGCGTTGAACGTCGTCGTGTCGATTTTTCAGGATCTGCTGCAACACTTTCACCCAACGACCTGAGTGTTTATATAGAAAGAGACTTTTGGCCCACTCTGTATCTGTTAAATTTTAAAAAATTTTTTAAACTTTCAACTTTTCAAGTTCTACTTACAAGAACAAAGATATTGTAAAAAATATAAAAATTAAATAATTTGCAACTTATTTAAAGTTAGTTAAAAATTAAAGGATTCATCCTCATCATCTTAACGAATTTCGCTTTCAACAGACTCTTCGTCATTGATGTTTCTCAGAAATAGGGATTTGGATAAAGTCAAAGTTTCCTTCGGTATATATCGCATCCTTTGCTCCGGTAACTTTCTTTTACGTGAAATAAATGGTTCCGAATTCAATAATAATGAACTAAATACATCGATATTTGTTCTTTGTTGACTACATTTCCATGAGTGATTTTCACGATAATTCTTCAATTCTTTATTTATCGCTTCTTGAGCTTTTTCACTTAATTCACCTGTAGGCAATAAGCACCATCAACTATTTGTGGTTCATGAATAAAATATTTGTGTTCCGTAGTTGGCATATTACTCCAAGGATACTTCACAGTAAAGTATTTGGCGGTATGTTGACAAAATCCACAAAATTTGTTGATATCAATTTCATTGCCAGTTGAAACCACTTTGTTATATCAGCTGATAATTAGGCGTTTTGCAAACAAAAAAAACCTTTATGGGTGTTTCCATCATTTGAGTTCCCAAATCCTGGCCTTGGCTTGTCAACAATTAGTCCACAAAGTTCTTTGAATTCTCGTTGTATTCGGGCTTTATTTTCTAAAATGATTGCTTTGTCATCTCCTCGGGCTTGCCATTTCTTTTATTGGCTATTTATAAGATATATGAAGAAGGCACTCAAAGAAACGTACCCATCCATGTGAAATCGACAATTCGAATCGTAAGCTCTCACCATTTACTTTTCTTATTATCATATCACCAACGCAATTGAGTGCTTTTGAGGTTGCGCCGCATAGAAAATATTTGTGTGCTAACGATGGTCCTATAAGGGCATTCCTTCAACCACAGCAAATATTAATTTGTATTCTGTTACAGTTAATCCTCCTTCAATAAGGGCATTAGTATACGCCAAATGTTTGACTTCATCTTCTACTCTGTTTTTGCTTCTATTGATGTTTGATTGGACTCTTTGATAAAATTAATTTTTAATGGGCCACAGTAACTTATAGAAGTGGAACAAAACGAGTAAAAAATGTTGTAGAATCATCTGCTTGTTCGCCATGAAAAGCTTGATTGTAATAGTCTAAGAGATCACCGTATGATGTCCTAAGGCATCGAAACAAAGAATGAGTTGCATAAGAAATGAAAGTTTAGTCGAGAAGTATTCAAAATTACCAAAGATTGTAGGGAATTTTTGCCCATGACTTAAAAAACGAAGCTGCTTCCGGTACGTTATTTTTTTAACTTTTCATATTGATAAAGGAAAAGAATAAATGAGTTACCATGCAAAAGACCACATTAAATAGTTCTTGAAGACATTGGGTTGGCAGTTCCAATCTGTCCATGTACCCCTGACAACCCAACTTTTAACTACGCTTATTTTTCGATTGACTATAGGCATAAAGACCAATGTTGTTATGGGTATCAAATTAAAGCTGAGATCTTACCATTTACAAATATATAGGGTTGTCTTTAATAATTTGGCCACATGTATTGACAACCCATGATTTTAGCTCGTAAATTGCATGCACTTTCCGTATCAAATGTATTTCCGCATAAAGCTGAGAGACCACATTTTGTTTATTACAACAAGCCGTTACTGTGCATGTTGTTGTTTTCCTTGCCAATGACATAACCAAGTTGTTTATCGCAAAATAAGCAAATCATTTAAAGCAGTGTAATCGGCTTGTTTACTTAAGCAGTGATCGAAATAAAATGAAGTGTTTCTCTTGTGGTAACAATAAAAATGTATTACGTTTTACAGAGCAGACTTTTGCCAAGTTGTCAATATCGTTAGCTTTCCGTCGCGAAGAAAACTTTAAATATGGTGAAATAGAATTTACTGGTAGAAATTATAGCAGTTTCGGCTACCATTCATCATGCTACAAAAAAGTAACGGTCCTTATGAGTAAATATAAGGAAGAATTTGAAAAATTTTGTCAGACCAGAAGTGTGAGTGAAATCTTTAATACTAGAAGTAACGTTCGAGATTATAATATACTTTTTGTTGGTTTCAGATGATCACAATTCCTTCTGTTGATAACATTTCAAATCCCTTAGCGTCAACTGAAGAAGATTCAATTTTGAAGAACCAGAAAGAAAGGCAGCTTATGAAGATAATAAATTGATACCGTCTGGTATTAATGCAGTTAGTGGACAATGCACTCACTTAGCGTTCGAAAATTATGATCATTTCGTAGACACTTTTTCCGGTAAGGACACATTGCACGATACTGTAGGTGTTATATTCCAATTCTGTCCACCAAATATCGTGACACCAGCTACAATTGATATAAGTGATGCCGCTGGACCACCAATAATCGATTCTAATGAAAATCCATCTGTTGAATACACTGTACCTCGCAAGAGGAGACGATTTGAAGAGATTCAACACGACATACAGACATATTTTCAAAAACCTTCCAAAAACATAAAGTTACTAAAACTTCACCAAATAACAGAAGTGTTGGAGGAATGTAAAACTGAAAAATAAATTGCCGTTCTAATGGGCAATTACCTTATCAGTAGTCAGCACTTGTCTCATGTGGATTGGATATAATTGCAAAACTGTTGTCGATAATAGTGAAGTTCAAAAAATAGGTTATCAACTTATAAACTTATCACCTACTGGGTATAACGTCGTTAATGAAACTCTTGTTTATGCAAGTAAAATTGCGAATCAGTGTAATCAGGAAAATATTATTGTAACTTATGATTTGGCAATTGCTAAAATGGCTAAACAAATCTAAAACGATTGTAGTCCTGATTTTGACAATATTTTTATAAATTTTTATAAAATGGCTTATTTTAAATCATTGGGAAAATACATTGATGGCTCTGGAGTCTTAGACATTTTAGTTCAATCTGGGGTTTCAGCTGCGGGTTCAGTCAACGGTTTCATTGATTGTAAGCATTTTAACAGATGTAAGCGAATTCACCCATTGCTTTCAGGCGCATTGCAAATGTTGTATTTTGCGACTTTCCTAGGGCAGTATGAATTGATTCCAGACAGTTTTGATGACGACTTAATGCATTTAATGGGGAATCACATTGAACCATATGAAAAATTAACGCTACCATCTAGGCTAAGTAATGTTTTGAGGTCTTACCGGAAATTTCGTTCTGAAACTTTGACAGGTGAACACGGAAAAACTGCTAAATACTATGTGCAGTACGTGGATTTTCTTAACACTTTCTTTCGCTTCTCTCGAAGCATTAGAACTAGTGACTACGCGTTGCATATTGATTCAACTTTTGAACTTGCTAATTTATTTTTTTCATTTAATCAGCCAAATTATGCAAGATGGTCATTAAAGCAGTTAAGTGATTTAGCAGATTTAAAATTAAAGGAATCACCATTGTTGAATGAATTTGGTGTAAAAAGAAGAAAAATAAATTTTTCGAGATCACCTGTCGATCTGACGCTGCTAATTCTTTAACTGGTATAAGTCAATTTACAAATTCTATTTTATCAGGCAACGTAGAGCTCTTAGCCAGAGTATGCGAACTAGAATTATAACGCAGTTGCAAGAGGATATTAAAATTAACCGCAAAGATGATGTATCCCAAGAATTGCATACAACTAGAATTAGCAAGGACCGAAAAGCTCTTATCAGCACAATAAAAGATAATCTGAATCCGTTTGACTCAAATGTCAATAAAAATGTATTGTTTAATTATTTAAAACAACAGGTGGATCAGTCTCTTTTAAAGTAGTATAAAAAACTAAAGACTTTTATCGTTTTTAAATAGTTTTTTCTTTAATGATCTGAAAACGTGGTCGATTTGCACGCCACGTTGTGCAAGAATGTTCCATTCCAAAAAAATGGTCGTTTTTCTTACATGCCTCAACATTTAGATGGGCGATGGATGAATACTTTTTCTCCCGTAAAGGTGGCGCTGGTTACCCGAGTGGGGACCCTTAGGTCGAGACCACATTACGAGAATATTGTTCTAAATTTTCTTCTTAAATGCTAATAGTTATTATTTACAAATGTTTACAACTCGGCCCTCCTGACATCCAATCGACCCGATTGGATAACTTATTCTAAATTCAAAATTCAGTGTTGCCTAGGGGATCAGAGCAGTTAGTGTCCAGTTAACCACATACGTAGACGATTCGATTCAACTACCCCATCATAAGGAATTTGTGTCACTTGACAACCTTCAATATCTTTAACAGCATATCTGTCATTCGGCAACTTCTTACTAATAACGTAAGGGCCCTTGTATTTTGGAATGAATTTCTTATTTGTTCCCGTTGTAGTGTCAACATTTTTTACTACTACAAAATCCCCCACGTTATATACCTTTGCCGGTGCGCTATGTTTAAGGAAATACTTCAGATTATACTCTTGCGATTTTCCAATTTGTTTGAGTGCCTCGGAACGATCCTTTTCTAAATCACGACATCCCTGCTCTATTTTATCTTCTAGGTACTCGGTCAGAGTGTCGATAATCCTACCTCTCTGCTCAACACCGAATAAAAGTTCACATGGAGACTTCCGAGTAGAAGAATGCTCTGTATTGTTTATGGCATATTCCGCATCCACAAGATTCCTTACCCAATCCGCGTGTCCCACAGGTTCTGTCAGCTTTGCTAGCATTGCTTTTAACACTCTATTAACCCTTTCCACCTGTCCATTAGCCTGTGGCGACGCCACCGCAACTCTAATGTGTTGGATGTTATTTTTATCTAAAAATTCTGTAAATTCCTGAGAAGTGAAACATGTACCCCTGTCACTTATCATCCTTCTTGGTCGGCTGAAGTTATCAAAGTACCTCTGTAAAGAAGCGCAAACTTCTTTTGTGCTAGTTGTTTTTACCGCGTAAAGCTTGACATGTTTGGTAAAACTATCTACTACTACCAACACATGTTTTCGCACTGATTGCACCGAAGGTAATGGGCCGAAGTGATCTACGTGCACTGTGTCGAAAGGTATGGGTTTCCGAGGAATGTTAAACAGGTTGTGTTGGTTACTACGGGCCGCAGGGGAATAAATTATACATTTAATGCAATTTCGTACAAAGTTATTGACCTTTTTCCTCATCTTCGGAAACCAATAGCTCTTGCGGAGTTTATTAACCGTTTTATCAACCGCTAAGTGACCGATTTTTTCATGTATTATCCGGATTATATTACTCTCCATTTCAACTGGTACGTAAAGTTGGAGGTGATTTGTAGTCTTATCTACCCTAAACACTAAACCATCCTGAAGTTTAAAGTTCATTACCAACTCGTTTTCCAATCTATCCCTAAGTTTCTTTATTACTGCGTCCCTATTCTGAGTTATTTGGGTATTTGAATATTGACATCCATGTCATACACGTCTTCAGAGCTTACCAAATGACATCTACTCAGGGCATCTACGTGTCCCATCGAGGTGCCGCTGCGGTGTTTTACCTTATAATTAAAATTCTCAAAACTGAACAGCCATTTTGCTATTCGTAAGTTCACCAGTTTCTTTACCATGGCTTGCGCCAGCGCATTACAATCTGTCACAATGGTAAATGGAATCCCCATTAGTTGCGTTCGGAATCGCTCTAGGGCGTACACTATCGCCAGAGTTTCCAATTCAAAAGTGTGAAGTTTTGATTCACCCTCGGATGCGGTTTTAGAGAAAAAAGCAACTGGGTGAAGCTTTCCATCGTCCTGTTTCTGCATTAGGACCGACCCGAACCCTATTTTACTTGCGTCGGTATGCAATTCAGTTTCCCTTGTTGGACAATAGATAGCTAGCACTGGGGCTGAAATCAATTTACTCTTCAGGAGGTTAAACGCATCTACACAAGTGCCGTCGAACTTGAATACTGAATCTTTTCTCAACAGAGTTGTTATAGGTTTCGCTATAGTGGAAAATGAAGGAACAAACTTCCTAAAGTATGAAAATAATCCTAAACACTGCTGAACTTGCTTATGGTTCTGCGGTTGTGGAAAATTCCTAATTGCCTCTATGTGTGTCTCATTAGGACGTATCCCAGTAGCGTTAACTATATACCCCAGAAAACCTATTTCAGAATATCCAAATTTGCACTTACTTAGTTTTAACTCTAAACCCCTCTTGTACAATCGACTCAAGACTTCAGTAAGTACTGACACATGGCTGTCAAAATCAACCGTAGCAATTGTTATATCATCAATGAAAACTACTATTTTCCCCGCATCTACCAATTCCCGGAGGACATCGTAGATAAAACGTTGGAAAAAAGCCGGGGCATTCTTCAGTCCGAATGGCATTTTCCTGTACTCATACTGGCCGAGGGGCGTCACAAAAGATGTATATTTTATGGAGTCTTCGTGCATCTGCACCTGATAAAATCCATTCTTCAAATCTAGAGTGGTAAAATACTTTTTCCCTTCAAGGTATTCCAAACAGTCCTCTATCAAAGGCATAGGAAAATTATCCCGAACCGTCTTTTTATTAAGCACTCTGTAATCTATACATAATCTGCCTTCCCCATTCTTTTTCCTAACCAAAACCGTTGCTGAAGCATAAGGGGAACTACTGTTCCTGATTATGCCCCTTGTCAGCAGGTCATCGACTATTGCCCGTACCTCCATTCTCTCCGCATAAGACAGCCGTCTTGGGCCACAATGGAAGGGTACATCATCCGTTACATGGATCTTCATTTTGGAATCATACGGCTCTATCATAATGTCAGTATCGGGGTTGCAATAAGATTTTTCAATTGCTACACTTAAGGCTTCCTTTTTTTGACTGCTCAACTGGGGGCTTATGTCTATCTCTACTTCATCTATGGATCGTGAAATCGTAAAAACCTTTTCCTCCAAGTTACACTTATCTAACTCTAACTGGGACTGATTAATCTGTCCCTTCCTATTAGCCTCATTCGCAAGTATCTGAATGGTATATTCCAACATCATAGGCAACGGCAAATTAACCTTGGCTGTACCGCCAGTTTTAGAAATATTTTTATCCTCGCATAACAAATCGCCCACAGATATAGCCCTTCCCAACATCGGACACTCACTGACTGTTACAAAATTCCTCCTCAGATTAAACAAATCAAACGCACTACAGTTTTTTATGTCAGAGTTACAAATTTCATTATTTTTCTTTATATTCAAGAGTTCGGCTTTTGAATATCTTTTTATTTTCGATTTAAATTTACATAGTGATATATTAAGTTTCTTAAATAAATCACGGCCAATAAGCATTGGTACCGATAAATCGGAATCCGGAAGTACCAAAACAGAATGTCCGACACAGCGATTTCCCGTACTCACATTGCATCGGATTTCGTCATAAATATTTAATTGTTTATTTCCAACACCGTAATATGTTGAAGGCTTCAAAATATCGTTTATTTGAAAGGGAATAACGGACCGTTTAATAAAGCTCCTCGGACTACCGGAGTCAAAAAGGGTTTTAATTTTAATAAAGTTAGTGCGTCTGTTTTGATTATTAATAAAAGCAACACTTACCATCTGTACTGCTGAAACTAACTCTACCCCCTCCTCAGGCAACCAGGCATCAGCATCAGTGAACTCCTTCGACGACTCACCAACAGCTTGGATTTGATTTCTTCTCTTCGGGCACGATTGATGGAAGTGACCCAGCTCACCACACTTAAAGCACGAGCCAGGAACACGCTTGGGCTTAGGACACTGGGACTGGAAGTGCCCAAACTGCGAACAATTGTAGCAACGGGTTGTCTCCGGTTGTGTAGTTGAACCCCCCATAGTAACAGTTGGTGCCCTCAATTTCGGAAGGACAGCCGGTGGTATAGCACGTCCCACATTCACTGGAGACAATTTTGACCGCAGCTTCTCGTATCTGTCCAATTGCACCTTTAGCTGCCGTAGCGTTGTGGCTTGGTACAACATTGTGACCAACGGTGTACGGTCATTCAAACCAGCGACAATTGCGTCAACTAATTCAGCTTCGGGAATGTCGGCTTGATCAGCTATCATCCGCATTTCTACCATATATCGTTGAATACTTTCTCCTGGCCGCAGCTTCCGTTTCTTAAGTTGCTCGTACACTTCCAGAATTGTATGCGAGCGCCCAAACTCCTCTACCAACCCCTTCTTAAGTTGCGCATAAGTGAAGGCTCCCATTGCTCGAGCAAAAAGCTTAGCCGTCCCTTCAAGCAGGCGGCGGGCATAAATCAGCTTGGTGCGGTCATTACACTGCAGCAGGTCGAACATTTCCTCTAGATCACGCAGCCAACATTTGACCTCGTATGCATCATCGCCAGAGAATTTGTTGACCATTGAATCAGCCACAGACATGTCGGTCGGTGTGTAAGGTTGTAACTCACCCTGCAGTATCTCGACCTCACGGTGTAGTAACAGCAGATCTCTTTGCCTACCTAATCGGGCAAATTCCCTTTCCAACTCGGCATCTGCTTGATTATTGATATTAGCGGTTGCTTCAGTTACCGAGGGGAAATGGTTAGCAGCATGTGCAACAGTGGCAGCAGTAATGGAATAGTCGGCAGGGGCAGCGGTCTGTACATAGGTAACAGCAGGGACAGCGGTGGCGGAGGTAAAGCTAGAGACTGTATGGGCATCGGGGGCAGTCTGGACATCGGTAACAGCAGGGACAGCAGGGGCTGCGATAGCATCGGTGTCGAACTGGTAGGTAGATGACGCAATAGCAACCGAAGCGTTTGCTGTGGCTGAAGTTTCCTTGTCATTCTTCAATGCTGCAGTCAAACTGGTGTTCGGGTCAACATCTGGTTCGGAAGGGTTGGCATCCAATTCGCCAGCGTCGACTGGAGTCGATAGACCTTCAAAAAGTCCACGTAATTGGCTCAATGTGGCCGTATCGGGAAACTCGATTCCCACTTGTGAGAGGCAGCGTACTAATTCGCTTCGGGTGGCCGATCGTTTTGGCATAATTATTATTATTTCGCGAAATTGAATTAATTTAATTTAATTGCTGTATCCCACTTCTGAGATATAAAAAACTAAAGACTTTTATCGTTTTTAAATAGTTTTTTCTTTAATGATCTGAAAACGTGGTCGATTTGCACGCCACGTTGTGCAAGAATGTTCCATTCCAAAAAAATGGTCGTTCTTCTTACATGCCTCAACATTTAGATGGGCGATGGATGAATACTTTTTCTCCCGTAAAGGTGGCGCTGGTTACCCGAGTGGGGATCCTTAGGTCGAGACCACATTACGAGAATATTGTTCTAAATTTTCTTCTTAAATGCTAATAGTTATTATTTACAAATGTTTACAGTAGCTAATTTTTTTATTAAATGTGAATGAAATGGGACGGCACCAAAAGCTTTATCCTTTAGCTCCTGTACCACCAGCTCTCTGTCAACCCACAGGAGAGATGCATAAGACTGATAAATCTGTTCTTGCTAGAACCTTGAAATCTTATATCGAAGCCTCAAAGCCTGTATTGCCAGATGTAGAGATTATTGATTGTTTTTACTTTTTACATCTTTTGGGACCATCCGTGCCGCAAACTTTCGGAAAAATTGCTGAAGCAATTTTAATAAAAAATTTGCGCTACAAGTTCTTCTGAGATACATTTGATTTTCGATAGATATATATTACCTTCAATAAAAGACTCTGAGCGCTACAATAGGCATGAGCAGGATGTTCACTATTCCATTATTGGGCCACAACAAGCCAGGCCAAACAATTTCATTAAAAGTTTGAAAAATACTAGATTCAAAGAAGCAATTGTGAAGTTCTAGTCAGATTAAGTATTGGGGAAACAGTTCGATGGCGTGTATACTTGGAAATAAAAAAGTATACATCACAGTTAAAGAGCGATGTTATTCATACCATTCAGAAGGAAATTATGTCATTAAGGCCAAGGAAAATGATTTCGAGTGTTTCCAAGAGGAAGCAGATACGCGGATTATATTTCATATAAGTAAGTGTTCTGAAAATTCAAAAATCATAGTAAAGGCTTCAGATATAGACATTTTAGTAATATAATTAGGTAGTATGTATAAATTTCCCAGTATAGAAGTTTGGATGGTAAATGCTTCGTCAAAAAACAAAGGCCATGATTGTATTAATTGCGTTGCCTTAGCAGCAATTCTTGGCCCAAATTTATGTCGCGCCTTACCTGCTTTTCACTCTTATGTTTCTTTCGTAAAGGCAAAGCAAAACCGTTTCTACTTCTTCAGAAAAATAAACGATTTCAGGATGTGTTTGCTTCACTGAATGATGTCAGGGATATTGATGACGATGCAAAAATGAATCTATTACAAGAGTATACCTCACTGATATATGGAGTTAAAAGCTGCAATACTGTTAATGTTGCAAGGTATTCCAGACTTCAGTATGGAATAAGCGCATGGGGAGGTACATACCTCAATAAACTAGAGCAGCTGAATGTCTTACAAAAGTCCGCAATAAGAAAAGTATGCAAATCAGCTCGCCTAACCCACTCCATTGAATTAGGTACTTAGAAGAATAAATATCCTGCACGACATTTATATTTTTTTAAAGCCCGCAAAATATTCTTCATAAGAGGTGGCTATATGCAGAGCCCTATATCTGACACCCATAATCTACGAAGCAATACTGGTACCGTCTTACATATTCCACCTTTTCACACATCAAGTTTTAGGAACTTTTTCTCAATTGTTTCCTGCAAGCTATTTAAGAGTCTACCCGAGGATATACAAATTATTAGAACTGCGTCTGTATTTCTAAAAAAAGTAAAATCGTAATAAAACTCATAGGGAATAAGGTCTTCTCCTGGCGCTTTTCTACTATTTGAATGATCGATTACTTTCTGTACTTCTTGAATTGAAAATGGTGTCCTTGTTTGCTTCGCTGTACATAGCTCTAAAAATGTCGGTGTTCTGTTCTTGGTACAATTTTAAAAAGGCAAAAGACCTGCATCTAGCATTACTACACCCCATGTCGAACCATTGTTGCGGTAAATTTTCCCGCAACAAGGTTGGCTCTCTTTTCCCTTATAAGTCCTTTCGGTTCCTCTTTTCTTTGAGTGGGAACACCGAGCTCTGGCGGAGGTGGAGGGCAGCCATGGTCCCATCAGCCAGTGGCCCACCAATCCCAGACCTCGGAAAACAACCCACATAGGTTCACGGGAAGAACCCCAGGGTGCGACAGGAGGTCCACCAGGAACACCGTTGTCGGAGCCCATAGATAGACGGGAGACTCGCAACGGGCAGCATCAGACAGGACGTCTGGATGGTTGGGTCGAGATACAATCCCTTCTGGATTGTATCTACACTTTTTCCCTTTCGTTCCGACACTTCAGCTGCCGTTCCAAAGCATTTCCTTTCTCCCCCGCGGGCGTTTTAATTTTTGCAAAAGTCAATTCGATGGGGGAAAAATATCCGGCTATCAGAAATGGAAGAAACTCTGCTTTTCGCAATTTCTTTTTGTAGAACCTAAGAGTAGGCAATAGCTAGGATCCACAGCTTCCACAAACTCGCTCAGTGGAGTTCCCAGTCATAACTGGAAGTGGGAGCGAACTCCGAGACTGAGGAGTTTAGAATGAATGTGCAAAATGGTATGTGTGAGAGGCCTAGTCGGACACGGGGGCACACACTAGCAAAGGGGGCTAGTGTGGTTGCTAGAAATCCCGTCGTTGGGTCCACTACGGCTGAATGGATGCGAGAGAGAATGTGCGTGTGAATGTGTGTGTGTGTGTCTGGCGGGAGCTGTGGATCGTAGAAGATCTGGCAGACACTATGGTGACGACCATAGACTAACTATACCTAGATATCAAACTTTCCAGATTTTGGAAAATCAAAACCGGTTTTCTACTGATCGCCCCTATCCGTGTGACTCTGTCTGTGAATACGTGTGAATTGTGATCAATGGCAATTTTCATCCTTTTTTATACAAACCACGCCCATTTTAACCAAAAAACGTTACACACACTCGTGCAAACGCTCTCATTCTAGCGATTTTACTTGTAAATTGCTCTCATTCTAGCAAATTTTGACAAAGTTATAGGATGCAAAAGTGTTGGAATTCACTTACAGTGTGTCTGTGCGAAAGTTAAGGGTTTGCAAAAGTATTAGTAGAGTTTGACATCTAGGTTAGTTTATCTATGGTGACGACCAGCCTATTGAAAGGGTCAGCCTATTTTTTTTATCTTTCGATTTGCGATTTTTTTTTGCGAGAAGCAAGTTTTTTCCTTTTTGTTGAAGTTTGAGAATTGCGAAAGGCAATTCGGTAGTTTTTTTGATTTTTTTTGCTAGAAAGTAGAGTCGCGATTTCGGGTTTTGGCAAAAAGAAAAAAAAAATAAATAAATAACAATAAATTGAGGAAACCAATAAAGGACGTGGAAAAAGGAATATAAAAAGGGAGACAGGAACGAGGAACGGGATAGTTGGAGTGGCGGAACAAAAAGGGGGAGAGAACGGTGCCAGGAAGGGGCGCAGCACCGCTAGGATACAAAAAGCCCAAAGCTAAGTATAGTGCAGTGATAGTGTAGAAAAAAAAAAGAAAAAAAATTTATTAGAAAGTCGTTTTTTTGTTATTTTGCGAATTGAGACTCCGGTGGGCCGCGCGTGCGGAAAATCCCGAGAAAAGACGGGACACGCGACCCGTTGATTAACGTTTTTTTTTTGTTTGTTCGGGGCTTAAAGAATAGCGGGTCACTCTATCGACGAGTGTACCGTTAAACCAATTAAAAATAAATCGTCGAGCTCCAACGGAGCCGTTATAACGTGGTTAAATTTTTGGTTTTATTTTCTTTTTTTCTGTTCGTTTTTCTTTTCGTCGGGGAAGTCTTTCTTCTTTTCTTTTTTTGGTTTCGTGATTCCAAAAAAAAAAAAAAATCACGTGGCGCCCATTTTTCTTTTATTTCGCCCAGGTTTAGCGGCCGTTAACGCGCTACCTGGTAGAACCCACAGCTGGGATAGCGGGATCCCAGAGAATAAAGTGCTATCGTTTGGTTCGGGGCAACGCCGTATCGGTGCCGGGAATCAAACATAGCACCATCTTTGCTTGTAGCCCCCAATTTTTGTATAATTTTGAGAACGTTGTTTCAATAACCCATAGATGGCTTCGTATAAACCGCTCTGTTTTTCTCACAAATCAAAATAGTTTCTATATAGGGAATTTTAGGAACGATAGGAAACCATTTCTTCAATTCTATTTCTCTCTACGTCCCCTTTACGCGCAAAAAAAAACCCTTCTACGAGCCCCCCATGGTACAATCGTAAACTTCGCTCTTTACGTAACAAGAAAAACAAATTATGGGCCGTTTTCCTTCGATCCAATTCTTTTGCGGACTATTACAACTTTATAACGTCCCCTACCAGCGATACCTTGATAGTGCGCAATCAAGGCTTATAAACGATCCTAAAGGTACAATCAGACGGTTATCCAAACTTGTCATCTGGATGACATGCTGACGTCAGAAAACTTTTGTAATTCGGTTGTCATCTGCATGTAATCTGCGAGCGTGTCATCCGCTAGATGATACCCGATCACACAGTGTCATCCGTTCGGTCGTCCGAGTGACATTTTGTCCCAAAATGGTTGACACGCTTGCTTTGTCATCCGGTTGACATGCCTGGATGACATAGCCGGATGACAAGCGATCACACGAGATGACACTAATGGCACGGATGACACCAATGACACTGATGACAATTTGTAATTAGTTGATTGCGAAAAACGAAAACGTCAGTAAAATAAAAATAAAACAACAAAAAAGTGCCAGCGAAAAACGCGGAGGGAAAACTACAGTTTGCATGTTTATATGGCGCTCATTGTTTGATAAATTTAATCTGCGATACCTGTTATAATAGAAAAATAACCAACGACTTCAAACGGAATGAATAGAAGAAAAAGGAAAACAAATAATCACCATTATCTGTATTTCAATATGTGGTATTGGGATTACAATAGGCGGGATATTGGTCGATGGACGGCCCGCTGCTGATTCGGTGTAGAGTCATTCTGCCGTGGCGTTCAGGTCGGTGACATTTGTGACTGAGAGTAAATCAATTGCATGATTCGACCTTCCAAATTGAAGGCGACGTCTTCTGGAAGTCTTCGCAAATGTGATGCGACCAGTACACCCAACACACAATGCCGATTTTGCCGACGTACTATATTTTCCAACACCTCAGCCACCAAATTCCGAAAGCTACCAGAATTAGATTTCGAGGACTGCGATGGTGATGGCGTTCCCACTGACAACGGCAGTTTTCGCTGTTTCTTTTTTTGCCTTTTTTTCGGCACCGGTGTTGATTGGGCAGCCTCGAGCAATGGTTCAGCGCTAGATGAGGCTACGATGCTTTCGCAATTTCGCCTGTCCCTAGGCCTGATTTTCTGGCTCGAAATTTGCCCAAATGGGCTTTAAAACGGCTACGAAGTGATTTAAACGCGCCTCGACATCGTCAACACCCTCAATATTTACATTAACCGTTACCTGTTTCCACGAATCAGTTTTGGAGTTCGGAGTTTTGTAATCCTTCCGCCCACTATCCCAAAGGACAGGATTTACCTCAACAGCTGCAATTAAAGCACACTCTGTTTGACGGTCCCAGGAAAATAATATTTTTCTGCTCCTTTTTTTCCTGAAAATGTAAGTGTTCTATTTTTGGCTTCAATATCGGCTTCACCATCATTGCCACTCATTTTATAACACAGAAACAAAACGAAAATTAACTTCTAACTATTTCAACGATTCTAGCGTGTCATCCAATGTTAGATGACAATGTGAAAAATCAAGCAATGTCATCCATGGGACCTTGTCTTTCGGATGACACGCTGTCAAAAAAATTTGATCATCCAGTCCCAATAGCGATGACAAGCGATCACACGGTCAACCAAATCAGTCATCTGGATGACATAGAAATCGTGTCATCTGGTATGTCATCCGGTTGACATGTTCAATGACATGCGATCGGATGACCACTTTAGGACAAATTCTACGTCATACTGACGTCAGGATGACCGTCTGATTAAGTCTTTCTACCAATTGGTTAACTACAGAAAAAAAATCTGACAGTTTTCCTCCATCCCTCTCATACGAAAATACATCACCAACCGATCCGCATACCATAGCCAACTTTTTTTAAGCAATCTTTTGCCGATAATTCCGCAGCGCAGTCCGAAGTTGACTGGAACAGAGGAACATCCATATATTGGTATTGGTGTTCCATTGGCAGCGAACAAATTGTATTCCGAAACATTGCGCTGACGACGTGAACGAGTGTGTGGATGGACCCTTATCTACCTTTGTCAGTTACCGCCACTAACGACACCCGCTGTCGTTTGACTACTGATAGTTACAAGGCGCTTGGCAGTTCCTTGCTTTGGCATCGAGTTTATGATGGTACGAGACCGTGAAATGTTGACAGCCAACTTGTTATTGGTTCGGCTCTATGCGACGAGAACATAACCCAGAAAGGTGGTTCCAATCGCGGATTTATTGATTCGTCCAAATTTTCGGACAAATATCCGACCTGTCAGATTGGCTCTTTTACTTGCTGTAGCTTGCGACTAAAAGATGGACTTTATTCTGGGGGCATACTACTGATTTGATGCTGAGGAATGACTTAATTTATTTTATCGGCAATTTTCGATGAAGTGTATGCCGCAAGTATCGACTGCGCACCCATTGGAAACCTATCCAGCCAAATTGCCTTCAAAGTGTCGTCAATCATTGCTGTTTCACATAATTGTGAGGGCTTTCTGTCGCTCTCTATCGAACCTCTGTCTAATTTGCTGATCTCTGACAGGGTCAAACAAGAAATGAGTTCTTCTTTTAATCGTATAAAAGCATTACCTTGAGGTGGGTGTATAATGATGTTCTGGACTTTTGTTACAGTCATGTAGTCGAGAAGTGCAGCGACGACGTTGAATTTGCACACGTCGGATCACAAGTTGATAAGGGCGAACTGTGCTTCTAGTTGGGAAAACGAAAGTCGTACGTATGCTCGCCAGAACGGTGGTGGTTTCACTGCTGTGCGATTTGCTTTCACTTCGGGGGCTTGTGTAGTTTCCATCTGTTGCATCGATTGGGATTGCAATTGTTGAAGACACGTTATCTGTTCTGGATCGTACTGCTGATTTGCACTCTATGCAGGGTTGACTTCAGTCTGAACGTTATTTCCACTTGCAGAGGTAGCCGATGAACTCCCACTTGCATTGTCTTGTATGTTTTCACCCGAACTTTACAAAAAGGATTTGTGTTTTCACTGTGAAATATAAACTTTAATGCCTGTGGAATGTCATTTACATCCCCATTTGGACAAAGAATGAAAGTTGCATTACAATTGCAACTTTTAGTATAGTTTCCACAGAATTTCTTCACTAAGCATTGAAAATGCAAAATGATTGCCTGCCGAAATACATAGCCTTCTATATTTAAGGCATATACGAGTATGTATTTGTATATTAAATTTTGTGTTCCATTGACATTAGGAAGGTTTCAAATAATTAATCATATTGCATCTATTGTGTTAAGCTAAGCCGATTAAATACGTAAATAATATATCGAAGTACCGAAACAATTACTGAATTCATGTTCGGTTTCTGGCAATATGATTCAGTTCTTACGAAGCCTTCCACAGTTGCCGTGCTTCCTTCTTTACTGATCTAAACCATCATCCAAAAGGATTATCAACACCCTTAAAATATTTGTACTCAGCCCAACTGAAGGAAAATTAGGAAGGAAAGAAAGAAAGTTACCGACATGCTTTGGTTTTGAATGTTTGCAGGTCATAATGGCAGCTTGCTTATGAAATGTAAGTTGTACAGCTTTTAAAGAATCACGATCACGGTCGAAGGTTTGCTTGAGGGTAAACTGATGAGCATTTATAGCGACTGTTGCTGTTGAAGGCGTGAAGGGGCAGAATGCTAGTCGACAATTTGTGATGAAACTGACGATAGAACAAGATTGGAGGATGTCAACGGGCAGGGAAATATTAGCGTCTGCTATTAGCTTTATCGCATGGTATTGAACAGAGTCTAATCCAGAAGGGTTTTGATTTCTAATTTTGTGTAAGAGAATATCTTATAACATACACTGAGGCCATATATGACGAGGAAGTGAAATATTTGTCACAAATTGCCTAAAGAAATTGTTTAGTTGAGAATATTCTGACTCTCTACCACTGGTGGGGGGAAGTCAATAACAACACAACTATTTTAACGAACTGAACTTTATTTAAATTAATTTAGCCTTAAATACTACAATTTTGCTTATTCTACATTATTTACACACCTTAAGTAGGCTAAGAAACAAATCGTACGAGGTGTTCAGTTACGTGGCATGTGCAAGTAACTTGAAATGCACTGATTAGTTCTCAAAAAAAATGCAGAGTTTTAATTTGTGCGTTGTTCGTCGTTTGTTGTTCGATGCTTGTTGTTGTGATTATTCACAACATGCTGGGGCCGGCTTAAATGGACGTCACGCAGAAGTCTGATTCATCAAGTTTTCGGGTTGTAGAGGGTTCAATGCTATGTAGCTGCGTGCCTGTGGTTTTACCTGGTTTGTTCTTGAAGAATCGCGTTCTTATGTTTATAACTATGAAAATAAATGCAGCTATAAAGAGCAGTGTCGTAACAACAAAAGCAACTACAGCAGAAACAACAAAAACAACACCAGCAGCAAAAACAACAACAACATCAGCAGAAAACAGTAAAGCAAAGGGTGCCACCAATCAACACCTTCAACATGGAATTAAAAGACACCATTGAGCTATGTAAGTCGGCTATAGGAAATAATTTTTTTATAAAGCGTTTAAGTATTAATAGACATGCGATCCACTGCAACACAGTGGAGCGCTATAATAAGATAAAACAATTACTGAAGGACACGACGACGGAGTTCTTCTCCTTCACACCGAAGGGTGAAAAGCTGCAAACTATGCTGCTGAGGGGGTTAGAGCCGTCTACTGATCCGGAGGAACTCCTCGCACTGCTGAAAGAGAAAGAGTGCGAAGGGCTCAAATTCGTGGGGTCAAGCCGTTTGTCACGGCTAGAGCTAAAAGGGAGAAGCGGAAACTACCGTTCTTCCTGGTCCAACTAAGTCCCGACAGCAATCTGGATGGTCTAAGGAGTATCAAAGTCCTAGACTACCAGGTTGTACACTGGGAAAAATTAAAGAGGAGCGAAAACATTTTACAATGTGTTCGCTGCCAAAGGCTCGGGCACGCCGCGTCGAACTGCGAAATGCAGCCTCGATGCGTGAAGTGCGGAAAGAACCACAAATCCGAGGAATGTGCTCTAGGTAAGGACGGAGAGTCTGAAAAAAGCCAACTCTCTTGTGCGTTATGTAGGAACACGGGACACACCGCAAACTATCGGGGTTGTCCCAAATTTCAATACATAAAAAAGTAAATCTGGCTCGGCAGCAGAAAGTGGAAGTTAAGCGACCACTCGTGCAGGTACAAACACCAGCCGTTACTCCCCACATTACCTACGTCCAAATGGCGGCAGGTAGGTGTAATACGGCACAAAAAACAAAGGTAGCTTCTCAGGCCCCAGCGCCTAGAGCAGCTGAACCAGTACCTGACATGCTAGCAATCTTACTCTCAATTCAGGGGCAGATGGCTCAGCTTCAACGTCAGATAACAGAACAAGCTACGCGGGTAGATCAAATATACGCGCTGCTGCCAGGCCTAACGCACTTACAGCCGTAATGGGTACGTACATGGCGGAGCAAACTCTGAAGGTCCTTGCTGTGAATGTGAATTCACTGATTAGGCTCGAACGACGAGCCGCACTATTTAAGTTGCTTGAAGACCAAGCCCCTGATGTGCTTTTGGTGAGCGAAACTAAGCTTACCAAGAGACATAAAATGAGGCACAGAAGATACAAAATAGTACGGAGAAACCGGCCCAACTCCATTCAGGGAGGAGGCGTTGCGATTTTCGTACGAAAAGGTATACGCTTTAAAAGAGTATACAGTCGTGTAGTACGTAGGTTCCAGGTGCTGGAAGCATGCATCGTGTATATCCCTCTCCGTAGTGGAAAGCGGTTGTACATGGTGTCTGTCTATGCGCCTCAGGCTACTCAATCCACTTTATTCATCTCAGAGCTCGAGACGCTTTTTCGATTTCTGAGACTGGAATTTGAAGACAACTATTTTCTTATCGGCGGAGATTTCAACGCCAAGCATAGCGATTGGGGAAATAATACACCAAATACTAGAGGAGGGAACCTACTATTCAATTGGTGGGGTCAGCACAGTGTGATGTATAGACTCGGGCTTAAGGCGACGGATAGTCCGTCGTTTCCCAGACACGGGTCCTATTTGGATCTCCTGCTATTCGACTCACGAATACAACTGACATGCACTAACCAACAAACTACAAACTGTCTACGCACTTTCGTGTATGACAGTGACCATTGCGGTCTCAGAACCGAAATAACTGTTCCCAACGAAATTGCGGAATTGGATGAGTTTGTCCAAAGGCATTCCTACAATTATAGTAGGGTGCGTTGGACACATTTCACCAGAACACTGACTAGAGCTATCTCCTCGACTTTACAGACCGTCCAACAGAAATCTGTCAAACGAGGAGATTGACAGGTATCTAAGACTAATGGACGAGACAATCAAACGAACAATGGACAAAACGATACCTCGGTACCAACACACTGACGAAGAAAACTTATTCCGCAACGCAACTATTGACGCACTGCACCGACATAAAAGTAGGCTGCTGTCAAGACTAAAAACCTTGTACAGACAGTTTACTGACAGACATAACCCGGAGATCATGACACTGAAGTCGTCGATTAAAAAACTCCAAACATTAATAAAGGAAAATTACAGAGCATCTGTAAGTTTGTATTGGAACAATAAAATTCGGGCTGTAAACACCAGCAACCCGAATATGTTCCCGCAAATAAATAAAATATTTCGGAGAAATAATCAGAACGACCTCCCATGTCTTAAAATCGCCCGAACGACGAACAACGAACAAATACTGGTAACAGCGGGCATAGATCCAAATGAGGCTGTTGATGATGATAACTTCTTTGTGATCGAGGATCCGCAGGAGCAGGTAGAGGCTATAGGAGCGACTTTCCAGGAAGTGTACAAGGCGAATGTTATCATTGGCCCGAACCACGATCTGGAGAATCGAGTCCTTGTGCACAATTTCTGCCTTCGAAATGAAGTTGCGAATTGGCGATTCGTGAGCTCGGGTTTCACCCAGTTCAGTGACGAAAATATGGCAAATAATGCCATCACCAACGATAGGGTACTACCCCCGTTCATTTCGAAGGAGGAGCTCCAAATGATCTTCGATTCACTTAGAAGTAAGAAATCAGCGGGAACCGATGAAATACCGAACATTGTGCTTCGACATTTCTCTCTAGAAGCGGTGAACATTTATACCACCCTGTTCAATAATGCAATGAATAACGCACATTGTCCAGCGCATTGGAAAACTGCGGTGGTACATCCCATCCCCAAAAGGGATAAAGACACTTCCAATCCGGCGAATCTCCGCTCGATTAGTCTTCTTCCAAACATCAGTAAGGTTTTCGAGAAGGTGATCAATAGAGTCCTGACTAAGTGGGTTGAGGACAAACATATAGTTCCGGATAATCAATTCGGTTTCAAGGCGGGGCATGATATCATTCATGCTGCGTCTAAACTGGTTTCTGATATCCAATGGAACAAAGGCAAGAAACAGTGCACTGGTGCCTGCCGGATTGACTTGGAGAAGGCCTTCGATACCGTATGGTTAGAGGGACTCTTTTTCAAGCTGGACAGGTTGGGCATTAGTAAACCACTGCTGTATATTCTTTTTGATATGCTCTCCAGTAGACAGTTCATCGTGAAGAATGGCGATGTGACTTCTGCTGGAACATTTAACATTAAAAACGGTCTGCAACAAGGTGCGGTAAATTCGCCGATCCTGTTCAACGTGTAAATGTGATCTGATAGGTTCACTTCACCATGCCATAGCGTACGCAGACGACTTAATCGCGTACAGAACAGGTCCAAAGATTGAGGTCATTAATATGCTTTTGCAGCGTGACTTCGACAAAATTAAGCGATATTGCGATGACTGGAAGTTGAAAATCAACTTTCAGAAGTCGGAAACTATTCTGTTTAGGACGCCTTTGTCTGGGGCCTCTAGGGATACCAGAAAGAATTGGCGAAAGTTTTCTATCGTCGGACAACACGGACAGCCACTTGCTTGTCGAAATGTAGTCAGATACCTTGGGATCTGGCTAGATCAATTTTTGTATTTTAACAAACATATAGAGGTTACTCTCTCCAGAGCCAAAGGCGCTTTTGCCCTTACAAGGAGACTGTTTTATAGCAGCCAACTCGATGCG
Source organism: Volucella bombylans (assembly GCA_949129095.1). Taxonomy (NCBI): domain Eukaryota; kingdom Metazoa; phylum Arthropoda; class Insecta; order Diptera; family Syrphidae; genus Volucella; species Volucella bombylans. The sequence goes on from OX422141.1 coordinate 204,427,831, forward strand.
AGGGTGAAGGTGATCTGCTACATGGCCCTTATCCGGCCTATGCTTGTATTTGGATGTCCCGTGTGGTTTAACGTGAGAGCAAGTTTATTGGAAAAGATTCGGGTGTTTGAGAGGGCTTGTCTTAGGACTTGTCTTCGCTTATACAGAACACCAGAGTCTCAGTACATAAAATTCTATCCTAATGAGGTCTTATACAATAAGGCGAACCTAATAAGAGTGGACAATTTCGTCATTAAGTTAACTCGAAGGCACATTGCAAGAGCAATGACCTCATCGAACAAACTGATCTCCGGGGCTTTCTACCCCAATTATATGTATCACGAAAGAGTTCGCTTTGACGGCTTTATTCCTCCAGAAGCGTTCCTCTATCTAGATAGTAAAGGTCTGGTCCAGGACAGATTGGGGGTTCCGCTAATCTTCCACGTCGCTCGAACAGCTGCGGACAGGCGACTCAACTACGACAGAGACGTCGCACACGGCAGTGCGGAGCGTCTCCGGTTCAGTAGGGCGGTAGGGAGTCGCGACATGAGGGATGTTGCTCGGCAGCACCAACAATTTTGGTGGCTGGTTGAGGGAGGGGAAGTTTCGTCGTCCAATTCCTCCAGTACTGGGTAGCTCCATAGGAAGCAAAGTCGGTCGTCTGACTATTTTATTAGCCATGGCCGGCTTACATAGCTTTAGGTAGGATTAGGTTAGTTTTTAAGAAAAAAAAATATATAAAAATGAAAAATTAAAAAAAATAAATAAAATAAAATATATATATATGCATATACTTATATATTAAGTATATAGGTATTATAGATGTATATGTATATGTATGTGTGTGTGTGTGTTGGGTGTGAGTAGGTTGGGTGGGTTGGGTAGTCTGTGGGTTTTTAGTTTTAAGTTTTTATAATATAAAAAGACAGTCCATTTACTAAGTTTTTAGTTGAAATTTATTTTCTTAGTTCTAATATTAAGTAATGTTAAATTGAGTATAAAATTAGAATGTAAGATTCGTCGAAAGACATAGTTTAAGTGTTAGGTTTAGCTTAGAGCGCCCGCATGGGGCCAGTAAGTTAGAATAAGATTATTTGTAGGTTATTTAAGCTAATTTTTAAGCATTTTTTTGTCTAGCATGTAAGAGTAAATTAATTAGTTAAATAAAAATGCATTTAAACTGAAACTGACAGCAGTGTCGTAACAGAGCCGATGGTGGTGTAATGTTGGATCTTGTGTGTCCTCAGTAACAGCAGCGATTTTTCCTGACCTTGTTGGACTTCAAGAGCATTTTCTACCTTGCCAATATCTTTAAATATGTCTGACCGTAGAACTGGAGCTTCTTGCCTCATGTGCGTGAAATTCGTCAACAGCTGCGATATGTTGCTTGTTGGCAAAAACGATGCTTGCAATCGACTTGACAGAATTCGTTTCCCAATGATGATCATGCCTTTTTGACGTATCATGCAGGTTTCTTTCAGACTTATGGTTCCGCTGCCAAATAATGAGATCTGCTTCGTTTCTTGGTCACAGATACCGTCTACACTTCTTTTAAAGGGCATGCTAAATATTCAGGTATTAGGATGATGCATCTCTACCCAATATGCTCTGGCAGCAGCTGTATGGGTAGTACAGGCTGTTGAGAGTAAGTTGTTGTGTTGAAGTATGCACTAATGGTGGAGCCAGGTGTATAAATTGGATGGACTAAATTGCACCAGTACATGCCAGCTGACCTCTGCTTGCAGGAATTGATTTCTTGCTTTGTCATAGGGTAGCATCGATCCAATTGTAGACTAACTAATAGGTACAGTACGTGAAATTCCCGTTATGCCAAGTTGATGCTGGTAACACATTGAAAACCTTGAATTCCTCGTTGAACAGTAAGGGAATCGTGATTTCAATAATAATGTTTTCATCTGTTACTCTTCCCTTTGGATGAAGGTCTTTATAGAGTTGGAGAATCGGTTCACGTTGTCGTTCCCCCGGTATCATTAATGTGCGAGGGATGTTGTCATGTATCCTTATCAATTCATTCTGCAGCTGGCTCACACTAAGTATAAGAGGATGCATTGCTGCCCTGATGTGTTGATAGTACAATATCCAGCATTATGTTTTGAGTGTTCTGGTAGTTGATCATCATTAACATTGCATTCATTGCGGTAGATACTAAAATTTTAAATGAGTTGAACTTATCGTGTTGTTTATTCAAGTCATTTATAAGAGAAGTCAGAAAGGCTTGTTGTTTTTGGTTGGACATTCGTTCTTTCTTGAATATATTGATTGTTGAATCGATGATGGTAGTTTGATTCTTCATTAACTGTAATATGTGTTCTTCATTTCCTTGCACCATTTCAATTGTTTGCTCGTCTTTTTGAGCAAATCGTTGATCCAGCACTCCAAAGAGCTCATTTGCTACAGTTCCCATGAAGTCGAATGGTGATCGCTTACTCCTTAATGGCACGTTGTTTGCGTGCAATAGCACATCGTTATTCAGTTATAACTGCTGCAATTGTTGTTCGAATTGTGCCAAGGTATTATCGCAAAGAACTGTAAAGCCTTCAGATATATTTCTAATGCAAACGTCTTTCATCCGCCACACGCATTCCTTGTATGTGTAAAATTCGGACCAGTAGCTTGTCAAATGTTTGCGCGGCCAACGTCTTCAAAGAATATACCAGGCTAAGTTTCGAATTGATTGACGTGGACTTGGTTCATATTCTGATCAGACATAGCTGTGGTGATAAATGCTGCTATTAAGCATATCCAAAAAAGAGGATTGTTTGTTGTTATATTATGTCTACCAGAGCGCTTTCCCTGGTCTTGAGTATCTGTATTTATTTGATGGCAATTTGTTAAATCTTTAGTTGCAAATTGAGTTTGAAGTATTGCATTCTCTTCAGCTGTATTTAGTTCATAATTGGGTAATGGGCATAGTTTAGCAATCGGTCTTTTGTAGTGTGAGCCGTTACTCAGAACTGTTGCAGCTCGAACCCTTTTATCTTTTCCTGGGTGTACCTCCGTCACCTTTCCTAGTAGCCATTTTGTAGGTGGCAGTCAGTCATCCTTTTGTTTCCATTTGGAGCCTTGCTGAAGTTGTGATAGATAGTCATTCGACCAAGCTTTCCAGAAGTCGTGAGTCATTTTTTTGGATTAACATCCACCGGGAGCCGTAACTACGTGTTTGGTCAATTACTGGTTCAGGTAAGGCGTTGAGCGCAGATCCAATTAAAAAGTGACCTGGAGTGAGTATCAGCTTATCTTCAATATCGTTGCTTACAACGGTAAGGGGTCGAGAGTTTAGGCATGCTTCTATGTGGGTAAGTAGCGTTGAAAGTTCCTCAAACGTAAGCGTTGTTTCACCAATTATTCCTTTCATATGATATTTCACCGACTTAACACCTGCTTCCCATAGTCCGCCAAAGTGTGGGGTAGCAGGCGGAATAAAATGCCATTTTATACCATCAACTGCCAACTTCTCAGTGATTTCATCTCTCCACTGTGCTATAGTCAACTTGATTAAGCTCTGTATCTCTTTGTTTGCTCCTATAAATGTCGTGCCACAATCAGAGTAAATATCTGAACATACACCTCTTCTTGATGTAAATCTTCGGACGGCAGCCAAAAACGCCTCTGATGTGAGGTCGCTTACTAGTTCTATGTGAATAGCCTTAGTAGCTAAGCACACAAAAACTGCTATGTATCCCTTTCTAGTGCGATTACCTCTTCCTTTGGACAAAAGAATTTTTAGTGGGCCAGCATAGTCTACACAGAATGAGTAAAGGGTCTCCCATTATTTGAGCTTTATTTATTGCTTTAAAGCGATGGCATCGTACGCATTCGTGAATTGCTTTCCTGACAACTCGTTTGGATTGCAAAATCCAATAGGACTGTCTTAAAGTTGCTAAAGTCAGTTGAATACCTCCATGCAATGTTTTTTCGTGAGTGTGCTTCACCAACAACCTTGTAAAAATACTACGGTATGGTAGTATAATTGGATGTTTCTGGGATTCTGTCAGAGGTGCATTTTCCAGTCGACCTCCGACTACTATAATGTTGTCCTTGTTCATTAGAGGATTCAATGATAACAGCTTACCCTTCCTGTATAGGAAACGTCCACCTTGCAGACTGGCCCATTCTTCTTTGAATTCCCTTTGTTGAACGACGCGTATGACGGTCTTACGACTGGCTTCTAACTCCTTTGTTGTCAATGGTCCTACGTGTGTATTCGTCCTTTATGGAATTCAGTTCAGAATTTTTGAAGCTGCTTTTCTAAGGAGGTTTGTACTACCATCCCAGTTACCCTGACACCATAGCCTTTCTGGGAAGATGTTCGACCTTTTTTTTTTTTTTATAATGAGCGCGCGCTCAAGGGATTTGCGTACCCTTAAAGTGATTGTACACAGCGCAGGCAAAGGAAATTTAGGGAGGAAGAAAAGAGAGGTACCGATGTACATTGTTTTTAAATGTTTGCAAGTTATAACGACCAGGAAATACAGAGATCGGCAGGGCATTCCATAAGCGAGTTGTACGGCTTAGGAACGAATCACGATATTTTAGAGTACGTACGAAAATGGGCTTGAGGGTATACTGCTGAGCATTCATAGCGAGACGGGTGTTACGGTTGAAAGTTTGAATGGGCGGAATTTCAGTGGAGCACTGGTGGTGGAAATAGCGATAAAACAAAGTGAGACACGAGACATTTCGTCGCTGTTCGAGGGTGTCCATTGATTGACTGATATTAGTATCGTCAATAAGTTTCATCGCACGGTTTTGAATCCTATCTAGCAGGTGCAAAGATGTTTTGGGAGCACCTGACCAGATGTGGGAGTTGTACTCCAATTATGGGCGGATGAATGCCTTATATATTGAGGCCAGATCAGAGGGGGTAAAATATTTCTTACATCGCTTGAGGAAACCTAGACATTTCGCCGCATTTTGGCGACATCAAATATGTGGTCATTCTAACATAAGTTGTCATTGTCACACATACCGAGAATGGAAAGTTTTTCGGTTTCAACGATGCAAGTGCCATTCATGGATAATGGCTGGATTTTTAAATTTCACTTTAAAGACAGCAGACAGCATTGTGTTTTGGAAGCATTAAATTCCACTCTGTTGTTAGTTCTCCAATTGGTTATGCTGTTATCGGAATTTAATGAGCTTAGCATACGCTGTGGTTCTCGTTCTACAGCCGAAGAGCAGGGCCTTGAGTCCGGGAACGAATATGAAAAGCAGAGAGTACTGTCATCCAAGGAATATATTGGATTAGAAGTAGCAGTCAAGAGATCATTAATGAAAATTAAAAAGAGTGTCGGAGACAGAACAGAGCCCTGGGACACACCAGCATTTATTTTGTGAATATCAGACTTGAAACCGTCCAAGACAACTTGAATTGAACGTTCCGAAAGGTAATTTCCAATACATTGAAGAAGGGAGTCGTCGATCCCAAATACAAAAGAGCCTGATGCCAAACTCTATCAAATGCCTTAGAGATATCAAGTGCAACTATCTTGCTTTCGCTATACTGATGAACGCTTTGGTTCCACTTTTCAGTGAGACATGCCATCAAATTACCAGTGGACCTGTTGCTACGAAAACCATATTGCCGGTGAATGAAAAGTTTTCGTGTTTCGAGATATTTCAGAAGCTGACGATCTATCAGCGTTTCCATGATCTTGGAAAGAAGGAACGTAATTGTAATGGGTCTGTAGGAGGAGAGAGAAGAAGATTTGCCTTTATTAGCTACGTTCTGGACAAATTCTGTTTTCCATCTGCTTGGGAATAGTCCTAAAGAGTAGGATTGATGAAAAAGCTTACACAGTGGTATTGTCAGCGTGCAAGAACACGTCTTCAGAAGAAGGGGAGATATACCATCTAGACCAGCGGATTCATGTATGTTGAGATCTTTAAGTACTCTTGCTACTACACGAGTGCGAAAGTAGATTCGTCCCATTGAAGATTCGACGCACTCAAGTGTAGGCGGAGACAAAGCACAATCTGCTGGAAGTCTTGAGCTGGCCGCAAAGTATGGAGCTAGCAGATTGGCTTTGTCTAAAGAGCTGGAATGTAATTGTAAATAAGCGTTGGGATGGAGGATGAGGCGGAATTTCTAATGTTTTTGACGAACGACCAAAAATTTTTACTGCCTTTGGGACATTGCAGTATTTTTTGCCTCAGTTTTTGGTCGTATAGGAATTTCACACGCTTAAGAATGGCGTTGCAGTCATTTCTGGCTCGTTTGAACTTTTTTCGGTTTTCCTCTGTCGGGTTGGTCTTGTAGGACCGAAAAAACATTTCTCTAACTCTGACGGCCTCTTTACAGCTCGAGTCGTACCATGCCTTTTCTTTTGATTTAATACTCTTCATCCGATGAGGAATAAAGGATTTCATTCCAAAGAGAATAGTGTCTCTGTCATATCAGCAGCGGAATCCACGTCGTTATCGAGGAAACATAACGCCCAGTTAAAATTCCTAAAGAAGCTGTTAAGACCGCTCCAGTTGGCTTTCTCGTATTGCCATACGGTTCATTTAGGAATTTTTTCTCTAACTGTGTTATATGTGATATGACACAATGGTCCGACGAGCCTAGAGGGGAGAGCACATCAATGGTGTACTTATCAGGGTGAGAAGTTAAAAACAAGTCCAGGGTGTTGGCGGTATGACTATCAACGTCTGGTATTCGCGTGGGCTCATTTACAAGCTGCGTTAGGTTGTTTTCCGCAGCGAAGATCTCAACACACCGTCCTTCGGGTGTTGTCTGTCCAGAATGTCGAAGCCACCCAGAATTGTGTATATTGAAGTCGCCCGTAATAACGATTACGAGTGCACTGGTGGAGCTGTGCACTCGACGGTGGTCGACTCGGTACTGAGCCTGTTATGAGCCACCCTAAATGAGAATTTTGTGCTATTGGGAAACCCTTTGTGCCCTTTCGCATTCCTTCTAGGATTATTTCTCCATATATGTCAGCACCTAGTATCATGTCGATAGTACCTGGAGCATTATATCTTGGATCGGCAAGGGTAAGCTCTTGAAACTGTTTGGCTTTTAAAGTTATTGTTTTCTCGGCTGGCAGCAATCTTGTTAGTTTTGATAGAACAAGGGCTTGTACGTGTATCTTGAATTTTGATGCTATTCTTGATGATATGGAGAAATTTACTTTACTACGTACAGTTCCTGCATCTGTTGCTCCTAGACCACTAACAGGTACAAACACTCTTTCTTTAGATAGTCTAAGCGATTGAGCTTCTTCTTCTGTGATCAAAGTAGCTTGTGAGCCTGGATCAATAAGGGCTCTTATTTGCCTGCTTTCCCCGTTATTATTTTTAGCAATGATTAAGGCTGTGGCAAGGAGGACGCTTTGGTTATGATCGCCATGGTTAACTTGGGTTTGCTCTGATTGAGTTATATTAGGTTTTCGTTTTTCGAAATGTTCCATGTGCAAAAGTGAATTTTGCCTTAAATACTACAATTTTGCTTATTCTACATTATTTACACACCTTAAGTAGGCTAAGAAACAAATCCTACGAGGTGTTCTGTTACGTGGCATGTGCAAGTAACTTGGAATGCACTGCTTAGTTCTCAAAAAAAGATGCAGAGTTTTAATTTGTGCGTTGTTCGTCGTTTGTTGTTTGATGCTTGTTGTTGTGATTATTCACAACAGAAATTTTGTAGCTTTTTTGGCGACATCAAATTATTATTATTATTATTTTATTAGCATTACAATAAATTCTTAAGCTAATACAGAAATTGAAAAATGAGCACTAGCTACAGAGGCTTTCAGCTCTAAATGAAACTATGTAATATGAAATATGCTATGTGATAGCATATATGTTAGATACATTTTATATAACTAAATTCTCATTCTGGAGGAAGTTGTAAACTTTTGTTATATTTTCATGGTTGATTGTATTAAGTAATAGGTAGACTGATTGATTCCCTCAAAGGATCTGGAGATTTGGCATGGAATTTGTCCGAGAATATGTGCTATGTCGATTATCTTATTGCAGACTGGACACTGTGGTGGGCTGTTCTTCTTTAGGATGTGTTGATGCGTTTGAATGAAGACGGACGAAGTTGGTGTTCATTGCTTTAGATGAGGATGTCGGGTAGGTAGTGATTTTGGTGACTTCGCCAATTTAAAAGTCGGTGCATCTTAAACTTTTGGGTGATCTGTTTTTGCAGATCATGCTTTGTAAGTATATCAAAGGTGAAAACAGGCGCATTGTTACAGGATTTTGCGGCCATATCAACAAGTTCGTTACCTTGTATACCCATGTGACTTGGAACCCACATAAGTTTTATTTTGTTGGGGTATTTTGTGAGGATATCTCTAATGTGGTTTATAAGTCCAGTGTTGTGGTTGGGGTTTAATGAGGCTTCTAGCGCTGATAGGCTGTCAGTGCATATTATGGCTTTCCCCCTTAGTTTTGTCATTATTTTCACTGCTTCGAGTAAAGCAATTGCCTCTGCAGTGAAAATTGATGCGTTTTCTGGCAAAATTCCGGCTTTTAATATAGATCCGCTTTCTGAGGTGACGGCAAAGGATGTGGCGTGTATTGTTTTAGATCCGTCTGTGAAGATAGGTTTCCATCCTTTAGATTTGAGTTCACCAATTGCTTCGAGAAAGTGTGCCTTGTAATTACCGCTGCCTGTATTGCTTTTTTTATGCTCAGTCAGAGTCAGTAGAACCGAAGATTGTTTTATGCACCAGGGTGGGTAAAATGGGGAGTAATTTTTCATTTGTTTGATGGGAAGATTAAATTCTCTTGCGATATATATTGTTCGAGCTATGGTTGATGGGAGACGCTTGGTTGTTTTTGATCTGATAACAGCGGTAATGTCCTCGTCAATAATGGAGTTGTATGAGAAAGAAAATTTCGCGAGAAGTTTGGTAAAACATTCTGCTTGTCTTTCTTCTAAAGTAGGAAGTCCTGCTTCTGCCATTATATTTTGTATTCTTGATGTTCGATAAGCGTTGATACTCCTTCTGGCTGCTTGATGATAAGTCGATTTTAGGATGTTAAGCGTTATTTTGGGACATTTACCATATATGAACAGTCCATAATCAATTTTACTTAAAACTAAAGCTCTGGTAATATTACAAAGGGAATTTATGTGTACGTTCAATCTTTTACAAGCTAAATAAGCTTAACAATGTTGGCTCTCCTAGCTAGGCTCTTCTTAAGGTCTATACAATGTTGTTTCCAGTTGTATCTATTATTAAATATCAGCCCTAAGATTCTTAGATTAGTTACATTTTGCACGCTAACATTATTGAAACTTAAAGCTAGATTGTGGGCAAGCTACTTTACGACAAACATGCAGTGTCTTACATTTATCTAATGAAAGCTTGGCACCAGAGGCGGAGGTCCAATTTAATATTTCTTTTAATAATTCAGATAGGATAGATTTGGTTCTTTCTAGATCATTGAGCTTGCACATGATGAAAAAGTCATCTGCGTAGCTGCAATGATCCAGATGTTTGTATTTTCCCACTATTGTGCTTATTTCGTCAAAAGCTATAATGAAAAGAACCACCGACAAAGGGGATCCTTGAGGGATACCATTGTGAAGTGGAAGAGTTGAGGAGAAATGGTTGTTAACCTTAACCGAAAATTTTCTGTTCATAAGAAAAGATTTTACATAACCAAACATTTTTGGGCCGATGCCCCATGCTTTTAATTTGTTAATAATTAGATGAATACCGATTTTGTCGAAGGCCTTTTCGAAATCTAGTGATAACAAAGTAACGTGATTTCGAGACGATAGGGCATTCGAGATATAATAGTCCAGGTGTAATAAGGCATCGGCACAACCTCGATTGGGTTTGAAGGCAACTTGATTCTCGCAAACGAGTTTGTTGGAATCGACAAACCAGAGAAGGCGTTTTGCAACAATTTTTTCTAAAACTTTAGACAAACAAGAAATTAGCGAAATTGATCTGTAGCCAGAAACTATATTAATAGGCATGTTAGGCTTGGGCAGGGGGATAATAGTAGCTGACTTCCAGTTTTGTGGAATTATGCCAGTTTCAAGAATCTTATTGTATAAGCGACAAAGCCTTGATTTTGTTGACGGTGGTAGGTTTTTTAGCATAGGGTAAGATATGCGGTCCCTGCTTGGCGTTTTGCCTTTTAATTTGGAGAGGCAGCTGTCCAGTTCCAGATTTGTTATCGCAACTTCAATGTGCCTTGCTGATGGAATTGGGGTAGCTGATGGGGGAGCATCATGAAGGCAATTGTTCTTCTTGGTATTAAAGCTGTTCGAAAAGTACTCGTCTTTTGACTGATTTGACCAAGTGTGGGCAAAGAAATTGCTAATCTCTACTGGGCACGAAGAAGGGCCAGTTGGTGTTTCGATGCATTTAATGGAACGTGGAACGGAGTTCCCAGTTAGGCAGCGGATTTTATGCCAAATTTTGGACGGGGTGGAGTTTAGATCAATTGAAGAAGTGAACTCTTGTAAGCTTTTGGCTTTGCTAATTTTCATTTCTCTCCGGAATAAAGCATTGGATTTTTTATAGGCTATTAGATTGGTATTGGCGGGGTGTTTCTTAAAAAGTCTCCAAGGTCTCACTTTCTCGGAATTTAAAATTTTTAATGTGGTGTTCCACCACGGGACATAATGTCTGGTGCGGGATGAAGCGATTTGGGGTATAGAGATATTGGAGGCGGACCGTATGGCTTTTAGGATCACTGCGGCTTCTTTGTTTATGTTGGACGACGGTGTATGTTTTAAAAGAAAATCAGAAATATAAATTTTAAACTTGTCCCACTTGGCCTCATCAGTTTTAAATTTGGGGATTAGCTGCGCGTTTGACTTAGCGGAGCCTATTGCAATGTTAGTAACAATTGGAAAGTGGTCACTGTTGTAAAGATCCTCAAGGATTCTCCAAGAAATTCGCGGATGAAGTTCTGGTGAGCAACAGGTGATATCAATGTGTGTAAAGGTTCTGTGTGTGGAGAAGTGAGTAGGTGATCCGTCATTTAACACCATGAGGTTGGAGTTAAGCAGAAAATCCTCCAAAATAGCTCCCCTGGAAGTTGTAGATGGGGAGCCCCAAAGAACGCTCCAGGAGTTAATGTCACCCACAAGTAAAACGGGGTTTGGACTTGATTGAGGGTGGGGAAATTGAGAGTTGTTAGTTGGATGCATTGAGTTTAGTGTCTGTGTGTTTTGATTAATGTCGTTTTGTTGTTGTTGAAAGATTACTTTATTTGTGTCGTGTGGGATTATTGTTGTGGGATAAGATGTAGTTATTAGCGGGGTAGGGGTTTTGAGAAGGGAGAGATGTGTGTTTAATTGTTTGTGGTTAGGTTCGGCTGGGGTATTACTTTGAGTGAGAATTCTGTTTTTAATAATTTCAGCCATGGAGGATTTGGTTCCGGGGTATTTAATTGGAGGGGGTAGTTGATGTAGCATCGGATTATCATTATATATTTTCCAAGCTTCACGGATTGTGCATCGACGTTTGATTTTGATATTGTTGACCGACTTATGTCGCAGAAAAGTTGGGCATGCTGGGTCGGAAGATGTGTGAGTATCGTCTCTGCAGTTAATACAATGCACTCATGAGCATTCCACGTGCGGAGGGGGTAGACAGCAATTTTTGCAAGTTGGTGAATTATTGCACCTGTTTTTGGTGTGCCCCAATTTTTGGCAAGATACGCATCTCATCGGATTTGGGATATATTCGTCTACCTTGCAATTTACCCATCCTATTTTTATGTCATTGGGACGTTTAATGAGATCAAAGGTAACGATTGCGGCACCTGTCGGGACTAGATCAGATTTAATTTTTTTTTTGATTTTTTTTATGTCGATTATTTTTTTTTTTTTTTTTAATTCATTCAGCAGCTCATCTTCTGGTATGTCAATTATGTGTCTGGAAAAGATTCTACCTTGAATTGAGTTGAGTCCAACATGCGAAACTATTTTTACTGGAATAGAAACCGACGTGTTTGGCCTTGATGAATTTTTCAGCCGTAAAAAGATTTGAAACTTTTACGAGAAGGTCGCCGGATCGCATTGGTTTAACCTCCAAAATGTCTTTGGAAATATATTCCAATCCACGGTTTATTTGGAAAGGATTATATGCAGAGAGTGGTTTAATATTGTCATTGTCACCTAGTTTTTCTAATCCTGATACTACTACATACCGGGGAAAATTTTCATCATTTGAAGAGACTGTTGGGAGTGCTGGGAAGTTGTCATCAATGCATTTGCGTTTTGTTTTTATGTTCCGATTTAAAGGAGCGTCCGGAGAAAAGCCCCTAAATCGGTTACGATTAGGGGGGTCCGAGCCCCCTTTCATCTTTTATTTTTAGACAAAAGCGTGAAAATAGAAAAAATACGCCAATGAAAACTTGGTTTAAGTTAGGACGCGTGGGCGGGAAAAATTGACACTTCGAATGTAAACAAACGAAAATAAAAATGATATATATAAACCAACTACGCTATTTCACACACGTCTTTACACGGCGATTGCCTGACAGAGACTGACATCAAATTGAAACATAGGTTTTCGATTCGATTTCATTTCGACAATCCAGGTACCTTACATGGATAATTTCTATGATTTTTTTTAACCATGGTAAACAGCATTTATGTTTGGACTCATAAAATTCCAATGAATAGGAAAAGTGGAGAGTACTGTCGACAACAAAAATATGTATTGGAATTAGGAGTGGCAGAATGGGCCCTTAAGACACAACCGCATTTATTCTGTGAATATTAGGGTTGAAACCATCAAAAACAACTTGATTTGACCTTTCCAAAATGCACGTAATATACAATATTTTTGGCAAATGGTCTTAATGCCAAACTCTGTTAAATGCCTTTGAAATACCAACTACAAAAGATGATTTATTCAGCTTTTACAAGGAATGGAATTGTTTTGGTTAAAGAGAGTATAAATGGAAACAATATCATCATAGACGAAGAAGAAACTTTGAATGCGATTACTCTGAGATGTCAAGCAAACAGACAAGACGAATGATGATGAAATTCTGTGTCCAACAATCTAAAAAATTACGTAATGTTTTTCTATCTCTTATTTATTCCTTCTTTCTCTTACCTTTTCTTTATAATTTTAAATCTCTATCTTCTTTCTTTCTTCCTTCTTATTATATTATATTATTCTTAAAACCTAAATCTTTACCTTTAATTAAGTTTTGTGTCAAGCTTTCCGAAAGTGTTGGTGTTGGTTTTTTTGTTGTTACTAGGTGCCCTCGCTGGCTCTAACATCGAGGGCGGTTCCATGGTCGAATGCAATATCCTGGTTGATATATTATGCAAACAAAAGAAAGGTATCAATATCTGTCACCTAAATGCCCAAAGTTTAAAAAATAAAATAGACGACTTGCGTATACTTTTTGATAGTAGCAAAGTTGATATCATATGTATATCTGAGACTTGGTTAAAGCCGGAGATGTGTGACGATCTTTTCAAACTAAATAATTTTAAAATTAAACGCGCTGATAGATGTAATAAACTGGCAGGAGGGACAGCTATTTTTATTAGAAATTCGGTTAATTTTAATGTCATAAAAAAGTCGTCATTCAACGAATCAATAGAATATCTATTTATTGAAATAGTGAGTGAATGTGGTAAATTTTTAGTTGGTTGCATTTATATGGCACCTGATGTAGCGCTTTCTACCTTAGTAAGAAATCTTCTAGAAGAGTTAGTTCCCTTGTACACTGATATTCTAATTTGCGGAGATCTTAATATTAATTTATTAGATAATAAAAATAAACATTTCATTGAAATGGTGGATTCTTTTGGCCTAAGTTTTATTAACACCAAGCAGCCCACACATTTTAAACCAAATTGTACATCCACCTTGTTAGATGTTTTTCTAGTTTCTAGTACCAACTTGGTTATGCATTATGACCAACTTCTGGCACCTGCTTTCTCACATCACGACTTAATTTTCGTGACACTTAACGCGCTTTTTACCAACACAGTGGATACGTCTGCAATCTATTACGATTATTCGGGAATAAATTTAGTGGATCTGTTCAATGATACTCGAAACGTTGACTGGTCACCTATTTACTCAACATGTGATGTTAATAAACAGATTGAATACTTTAATAATAATATTTATCTCCTTTTTAACAATCATGTGAAAGCAAAACATAAAAAAATTAAGAAAAATAATTGTCCATGGATAACACAAGAAGTAAGAAACCACATTAAGGCGCGTGATGATTTATATGCGAGATGGCGAAGATATAAATGTTCTGTTATTCATAATGAATTCAAGGTTGCCCGTAATGCAGTCACTTATCTTATAAGGAGAAACAAAAAATCCTTCTTTAAAAGCCAATTTAATCCCGGTGATTCAAGTTCCACTTTTTGGAAAAACGTTCGTCAGGCTGGAATAAGTCGAAGTAAGCAGTCTATTACAGATCAGATAAATATCGAGGAATTGAATCAGAAATTCGTTCAACCCCAATCGACCGTAAGCTCACACGTTCCTAATTCCTATACTAATCAAGGAGATACTTTTTCACTTTCTTGTGTTGACATAGCGGTGGTTGGCCATGCAATTTTAAAAATGAAGTCAAAAGCTATTGGTTCAGATAACATCCAACCAGAATTTATTAAGACTCTCCTACCCGTTTTACTACACCAGATAACGTTTATTTTTAATACTATTTTGACCACTTCTGTTTTCCCTGATATCTGGAAAATAGCCAAAGTTTTGCCATTACCTAAGCCCTCCCCAGCTAACAAAACCGAATACCGCCCAATCTCCATTTTACCATTTTTGAGCAAAGTTATGGAAACAATTATGAGCAATCAGATAAAGGTTTTTCTTAATAATAAGAAACTAATTGCTAACCATCAATCCGGTTTTCGTGCAAAACACAATTGCACCACGTCTCTGATCAAAATTTGTGAAGATATTCGTGCTGGGTTCGACAAGGATATGGTGGGATTGATTGTATTCTTGGATTTTTCAAAGGCATTCGACAGCGTCAATCATAACATTTTACTGAATAAACTTAAGACTAAGTTTTCCTTTGAAAACTCCTTATGCAAGATTATCAGATCATACCTTTTCAATAGGTCACAGTATGTGTTTCATGAAACTAAGTGCTCCAGTAGATTAAAGGTTCCAATGGGCGTCCCACAAGGCTCTGTACTAGGACCCCTCTTATTTTCATGTTTCATTAACGATATAATTGAATATTTTACAGATTCCGAATACCATATCTATGCAGACGATGTTCAAATTTATAAAATGTTTTCAAAAGCGGATATAATTCCAGCCTCTAGCAGAATGAATCAGGAATTGTGTAAAATCTCATCTTGGGCGGCTAAAAATGAGTTGAAGCTCAATCTAACAAAAACTAAAGCCATGATCTTAAGCAGAAGCAAATGTAAAGAATACTTCCCTACTCTCCTCCTCAACCAGAACCCAATCACATATGTGGAAAACACAAAAAATCTTGGGGTTTACTTTAATTTCGACCTAAACTGGGATGTACATATTAATAGGACAGTTTCAAAAATCTATGGTGCGCTTCGAGGCCTAAGTCCCACAGCAAAGTATTTACCAACCAATGTGAAGCTCAGATTAATAAAATCATTTATTTTACCCATTTTTCTGTACAGCTGCGAGCTATTTGCTAACATGAGCTTTGAGTCCAAGAGAAAACTTACTGTTGCGTATAATAGCTGCGCAAGATATATATTTGATCTGAAAAGATACGACCACATTTCCGACTACTCTAAACAAATAGCGGGCTGCTCCTTATCAAATCTTCTGAAATATCGAACTTTGCTCTTATTAAAAAAAGTAATACAATCTAAAGAACCAAAATATCTTTTTGACCATATTAAGTTTGCAAGAAGTAATCGGACATTGCAAATATTTCTACCCAGATATAAGTACCTTCTGACCTCAAGGCAATTTTTTGTTCATGCCGTTCAACTTTGGAATCAACTTCCCCTCAGTATTAAACTTATAAGCAACACAAACACTTTCGGGAAAAAGACCTTTACATTTTTTGCCGAAAACTCCTAATTCCTGCATTTATTTTTTTTTTTTTTTTATTTTTTTTACATGTTCTATCATATCTTCTCATATCTCCTCTCTCTTCCCTTTCTTTTCTTCTTTATCTTCATTTAACTTTTTAAACTGAATTCCCTTTACAAGTTTAAGTGTATTATATAAAATGTGTTAACTCTGAAATGTAATATAAGCATGTGCACCTTAAAAGATGTAAAATTTATATCTTATATGTACAATGAATATAAATAAATAAATAAAATACAGTGCTTTATCCAGATTAGTGTAGACTTTGGTTCGACTTGTTGGTGAGACACGCCATGTAGTCATTAAGAAGTTTTCATGGGCTGATGGATTATCACCATTTCTTTGAGGATTCGCTTTTTTCTCAGAGATGGACGGGAATGCTTTTTTCCATCTACATCATCATCTTGGTCTTACTATTGTTTCGATTCATAGAGGGTCGAGAATAATGATTTATTTAAAATGGTACAAGAACAAAATATTGGAATTGACCTCTACTTAAAGTGGCGCTATAGTCTGCGGTTGGCCTGGACTTCGTCTAGCCATTTCGCTCTTTAGCTAGCTGTATCCAGTTTTGCACACTGATGTGCAAATTGTTCGAGATCCGCTTCCATTTGTGTTCCATGCATGTGTTCCTCCGGGGTGGATTCGAATATTTTTCGGACCGGAGCATTGATGACCATCCGCTCTACATGACCCAGCCACCTCAGTCGCTGAATCTTCATTCTACTGGTTAAGTCGATGTTGCTATACAGTCTGTATAGTTAGTCATTGTATCCCTTTCTCTACTCCATGCAGATGGGACCGATAATCGCCCGAAGAAATTTCCTCTCAAAGCAGCCAAAAGCACTCTCACCCAATGTTGATAAAGTTCATACCTCTGCGTCATAGAGCAGGACTGGGTCACTTTTGTTGTTTGAAAAAGTCAAATGTCTTGTTACGCCAAAGAAGCAGCTATTGGCCTGAGTGATTCTTCCTTCGATCTCGATATAAGACGTTCTGTCCGAGACGACGGTGTTGAGTGTCTTTTCTTGTTGACAGCATATACTTGGTCTTACCCTTTTTGACCGTTGAACTCATCTTCACCGCTTCCACCACAATATTCGCGAAAGCACTACTGACATCACGCTGCTTTCTACCGATTATGTATATATCAAGCGGCGTATGCGAGAAATTGGACGCACTTTCGAACAACTGTGCCTCTTGTGTTGGCGTTCGAGTTTTGCAGTATTGTTTCAAAAATATTGTTAAAGAAATCGCATGACAGCGCTTTGTCTTGTCTGAACTATTTTTTTGCATCAAATGCTCCTTGACGGAGCATTTTCCATCTTCATCCTGCACAAGCGGACGAGTTTAGCAGGGATGCCAAAACTAGACATTGATCTGTATAGCTCGTCTCGATAGATGCTCTCATACGCGGGTTCAAAATCGGGGAATATATATGTATAGGTGGTGGTGTTAATATTTAATCGATGGTGGACTTTCGTGGCCTAAAGCCACACTGACATGAACCAGTCAAGTTGTTGTCGAACGGCCTCAAGCGGTCACACAATACGCATAGATAGAATCGCAGCTGAGAGAGCCTCCTTTCTTGAGGGGCGAACAAACATTCGTTCGACCATATTTTACAGGTCAGTTGGTGTATGCTCCAAGATATGATAGCTTTATCTGAAATCAAAAAAAAAAAAATAATTTGAATTTTTGACAGAGTTTTATGCAAAAAAGTACAATTTTTGGTCAAATCTACACCACTATTGCCTTGCAAAATAAGTTGTAATAAAAAAATAAAAAAAAACAAGAACTTCGCTCAATCACCAAACACTCCTAATTTAGAAGATTTTTGTAAAGTTTTTGAGAAATTGTATCCACCAACTTTAAAAATATAGTCTTGATGAAACTTGCTTATTACCAGTTGGTCCTTTGGAACTGCATTCGTCTTTTTCTAAATGATCCTCATGCCTCTCTTCAAACTCTGCCGTATCTAGTTGTTTCTGCCATGTCTCACACCTAAAGGTAATTCGACTCTTAGAAAGGGAGAAAAACCGACAAACAAGAGCTAGCAGCTGCCTCGATATACATCCGACGCACCTGCCTTACCGCGCCTTCTGAAAAGAATTTCCAATTTCTTTTTGGCAATGTTTCCAGCGGTTTTCAATACTTGATTCAAGCGGCATAGGAACTCTTAAAAGATCAAGAAAGACTCGATCGGAAAAGGATAGCTGTACGTTAAACTTCCTCACAGTATTAGCCTGTCTTTGCAATGTTTGCGATATCCGCAGCCATGCCTTTAATTGCCCCAAGCATACTTAAAGAAATATTGCCCAATAGTTACTCTACGAATGTGTCATTGTCGCTGGTGTATCAATTGAGTGTTTTTGAAGTCTCTCAATAGCCTATTTACAAAGCCATCCAAATAGATATATGCCTCTTCACTTATGATGCCAAAGAATGGTCCCTTTCCTGTAGCAGTTACACCAATTGATTTTCAACAAATATAATCCAGACACTTCAAATTGGACTGTAATATGTTGACTTCCCTGTCGCCCAGAATTAGCTTTATCTCAAAATGTACGAGTATCCAAATTTTCACAATTATTTATTGTGCACTGAACAGTTGACTTGCGTGGTATTATTATTATTATTATTGGACCGGGTCTACCCCGGACGACTTTATTAAGCTTATTAACAAGCCAAACTTAAAACTAGACTTAAAAACTAACAAAGATATACTTAACCTAATAGGGCGAGGAGAAATGGTGGACGGGGGAGATGTTAAGGGAGTGACATATTGAGCAGCGCTGTTTTTATTTCTTGTTTGCTGCTATTTAGGTCAAAGACTTCGGCGTAGTTGTTCGTTATACGCAACATTTTGGATGCACCATACCGAAAAAATATTCAAGTCATCTTGCAGGCAATGGGAGTCAGAAGGCAATGAGATGACTTTGGAAATTCTCATGTCATCAGCGAAAATAGAAAGATTAGAGTTAGTTAAAATTAAATTTATATCATTAATTGTGAGGATAAAGATGATTGGACCAAGGTGACTACCCTGAGGGACACCAGATGTTGCTTTAATGGGTTCGGATATTGAAGATCTGAAGATGACCCTGTATTCTCGGTCTTCTAAATAGGATTTGGTCCATGCCACAAAATGAGGGGAAAAGCCAAGTTTTATTAGTTTAAAGATGATAAGTTTGTGAGAAATTTTATCGAATGCCTTGCTGAAATCTGTGGAAATTGAATCGACTTCATCACCGTCTTCTAAAGCATGAAGAGTCCTAGAGACGAACTCTGTTAGGTTAGTGGTTGTTGATTTACCTTTCAAGAAGCCGTGCTGATTTGTGCAGATAGTTGACCTACAGTACGGAAGCAGTTGTTGATAGACTATGCTTTCAAAAAGTTTGGGTATGCAAGAGAGTTTCGCTATGGGCCTATAATTATCGACTTCGGCTTTACTTCCTTTTTTATGAATAGGGATAATGTAAGATTCCTTCCATAGGAAAGGGAAAGTACTTGTTGAGACAGACAAGTTAAATAGAGCAGCAAGAGGAGGACCGAGATGGGTAACACACTCTTTTATTACAATAGCCGGAATTCCATCAGGGCCGGACGAGAAATCATCTTTAAGTTTATTAATGTTTTCAGATACCAAAGTTGTTGTTATATTTAGTGAAATGGCTGATGTCTCAGGATAGTTTCTCATATAGCTAAAGTAGCTAGGATCGGGTTCAGCTGTTTTCTTAGAAAAGGATTTGTTAAAAAGAGAAGCAAAGAAATTTGCAATGGTTTTTGGGTCGGCAGAAGATTCACTAAGAAATTTAAGAGTAGATGGGTAGCCGTCTCACTTTCTTTTGGTATTAATAAACTGGTAGAAGCGTTTAGGGTCCGAGACTAAGCTAAATTGCATGCGGTAGAGGTACTCAAGGTAAAGAGACTCACAAAGTTCAGAAAAAAATATACCGATCGATAATTACTGTAGTCGGAATCAGATCGGGTTCTTAAGAATTTGTGCCACAACTTGTTTCTGTTATTACGGAGAGAGCGCAACTCATTGTTGTACCAGGGAGGAGCAGATATGCAGTCCTTTCGGAAGGTATACGGAACCGATTGGGCAAAGCAGGAGAAAATTAACGAATAGAACGTTGATAGGGCAAGATCAATGTTAGTTGTCTCACCAATAAATTCAAAGTTATTGTTGCTGATGAGGTTTTTAAGTTTGTTAAAGTCGGTTCTACGGAAGTCAAATGAGAATGAATTTTCCGAATCGACACATGTGTTGCCATTTTCATATGAATATATAATTGACAAGGGGGGATGAAGGCGGTCTAGTTTAGAAAGAAGATGATCACTCCTATAAACGACACAGTTATCTGAATCGGATGTGAAGACAAGGTCGAGTTGTCTGTTCATTGTGTTAGTTATTCCACTAATCTGAAGCAGACTTGAGTTGGTTAGGCAGTCCACCATCAATATTTCTATTTCAGATGTCGAATTACGAGAGACAAAATGAGACGAATCATCGGAAGGCTCCCATATAAGGTGAGGGAGGTTGAAATCTCCTACTAGAACAATGCAATCTTCAGGTTGTGCATCCTCAGTCAAAAAATCAACTGCGTGAACTACAGGTTGATAAGACTCAATGGGTTGAGATGGGTGAATGTAGCAACAAAGTACGTAAAGACATCGTTTGGGGAGCGTAATGTTGGCGCATACTAACTCAAAGTTTTCAGTGTGGGGAATATCGACAGGAGTTGCGTGAAAGCAGTTCCGGATTGCTAGTAAAACACCACGGCCATAAGGATTATCAGCTCTTTCAAATCCATCTTTTCGAAAAACGTTGAAATTTGGAGGAATTTGGATGGTTTTCCATGTCAGGAATTAGATTTGTTTCAGTAAGAGCAATTAGGTCATAGGGAAACTTTTGAGAATTGAGATATACCGAGGAGATTTTAGAGCGCAAACCTCTTACATTTTGGTAGTAAATGGACAGGCATTGTGGACTGGAGGATACAGATTTCAGTTTGTTAGGAACTGTAATAGTTTTTAAAATTTGAACGAGTTCTTTGCAAATGGGAAAGACGTTTGGAGCTGACATGCGAAGACAACGTAGAAAGATCATTATGAACTTCGTCGGAAGAGATGTCGAAACTCTCATGGTAGCGAACGAAAATTTGCATTAATTCGGCTGGCTTAATAGGAAGACCTTCTCGTTGAATTTCTCGTTTTGGTTATGCCATCAATGCAAACGGAGTTGGGTTTGTCGTGTAAGTAGGCAAGGTAGAGCCGAACATTTTCATAAATGCGGCCGTCTCTCAAACGAGATACTACATAACGACTGTCATCATTCATATCAGAAAATTTTTTAGTGAGTTTGACAGTTGGTGGAAGGAGTGGGTCAAGGTATTTTGGGTGAGAATCGGAGGCACGAGCGGATGATGAAGGGACAGGATGGTCAAGCACCCCGGAACTAGAATCTTGACTAGTGAGGGGGTTGGATCAGGTGGATTGATAGATGAAGATGAGGAATGGGTGGTTGGGTTTAGTATATGGGAGCTAATAAAATTAGGATATTTGTCGGATGGGGCATTGTTAGTTGGAACTTGGGTAGAAGGCGCAGGAGCAAGGTTAAATGAAACTCTGTTTTGAAGCGGTTTTAAAGACTTGGTGAGGGGAGGGAGAGAATTTGGTGTAGCGACTCTGGTGTTCTTTTTAGATGGTGCAAAGGGGGGAAGGAGTGAGGAGAATCTTGGAAAGATATTGGTCTTAACCCTCTACCGCATACAACGCCATATATGGCTTTTCATTTTTGCGTATAGATTTGCGGCAGAACTAAACAGTTACAAAAACCAACGGTTATTTTGTTGTATTGGCTGTTATTTGTGGCTGCAGAACGCACATTGTTTTGTTTTTCCGCTTATCATCAGCAATGAAAACCTCATTTTAGCTGATCAGTGCGCACGGTCACTTCGTAGTCGGAAAATACCGAAAATAAAATTGCTTTTTCCAGAAGTTACAAAAGAGGTAACTTACTTATCTATTTTTTTCTACAAAGTATATACTCTGGTAAGTAATATTTCTGTGATTGTTTTCCAATTGGTACATGTACCGCTCAGGAACTACGCATTTTATCAAACAGCCATATATGGCTGTTTATGCATTTACGAAAATATCGGTCAAACATCGACATGCCATATTTGGCTTCGTATGCAGTAACAAAAAAAAATAATTATGGTTTTGTCCATTTTTTTTATTTTATTTTACTGCAAATAGGCACCTTTCTCATGGCATCAGCGAGGTCCTTTTTCAGTACAAAAAGATTTTATTCGATTCCCGGTGATGGCTTGGAAAGTGAGGAGGAAATACCGGAGTCAGATGATGATGCAGTAGGTAATCGATCTTCGGACTCTGAAGAAGTGGTACCTGAAACCGATGAATCTTGTGAATTTAGTTCTGAAGATGAGGAACCTTTGGCAAGTTTAGTGACGAAAAAGAAAGCAGATCGAAAGAAAGAGCAGAAAATAATTTGGAGAACAAAAAAAATTGGTACATACAACGAAGAAGACTTTCCATTTTTAGGAACCTGTGAGCTCCCAGAAGCGATGTCTAAGTTTGAAACTCCAGCCGAGTTTTTTTCTTTTTTATTCACCGAGGATTTGATTGAGATGATTGTACATGAATCAAACCGAAAGGCTCTACAGGAAAATATTAACAAGCCAGCCAATATTATGCAGGAGGAAATGGAACAATTTATTGGCATTTCTCTCTTCATGTCATTGGTGAAATTACCATCAACGAGAGGATATTGGAGTTCTGAAATTGGTCAACGTCTTGTTTTTGAGACAATGACATGCAACAGATGGGAAGACATAAAGCGACATCTTCACTTTGCGGATAACGACAAGTTTATCAAGCGCGGTTTGCCTGGACATGATAAGCTGTTTAAAGTAAGGCCTCTTCTTAGTAAAATTAGAGATCGGCTCCTTCTAATTCCAAAGGAAGAATTCCTTGCAGTGGATGAACAAACGGTCCCAACAAAATGTCGGCATGAGCTTAAACAATATAATCCCAAGAAACCTCACAAATGGGGTTACAAGAATCTTGTTTTAAGTGGCGTATCCGGTTTCAGCTACGACTTCGATCTCTTTGCTGGAGAACAAAGCAACACATATCCAGAGGATGCTCCAGACGTTGGCGTAAGTGGAAATGTTGTTTCACGACTAACTGCTACTGTACCAAGACACAAAAATCACAAGATTTTTTTTGATAATTGGTTCAATAGCCCAAAGCTTCAGGTACATCTGACCAAAACGGGTCTGCTTTCGTTAGGAACGGTTAAACTTAATAGAGTACCCAATATTGATGTTCCTACAGAAAAGGAAAGGAGAAAGAAAGGTCGCGGGAATATGATCGAGAGAGTTGCAGACATAGATGGTGAAAAAGTGTCCTTTGTATCCTGGTACGACAACAAAGTTGTAAATATGCTCTCAACTTTTGTAGGATGCGATCCAATGACAAAAAAAAAAAACGATACTGCAGAAAAGAAAAGAAGTACATGGAGATCGACTGTCCAAAAGTAATAGATGTATACAATAAATACATGGGAGGTGTAGATCTTCTGGATTCAATGCTTGGGCTATACCGAATAAGTATCAGATCTAAGAAATGGCCCAAGAAAATTTTCTTCCATTTTTTGGATTTATGCATCGTAAATGCGTGGATATTATGGCGTCGAAAGAGCAACGTGTACATGGCCCTATTTGATTTCAAGATGGCGGTAGCCGAGAATTTGTGCAAGGCTCGTATAAAGTTTTATAAAAAGAAGGGCCGACCAGCTTCCAACATTGGTACTCCGACAAGCACAAAAAAAACTTCGGATTCTTGTCATTCGACTCCGACTTCTATTCAGACGAAAAAAGCTAAGAAATGTTTGGCACGTCGTAGACCTCTGAATGCAGTCCGTTTAGATTCAGTGGATCATCTTCCAGAATGGAAAAATGATCGGCAACAATGCAAAAATGATTGCAAATTTCGAACTTTTGTCTTCTGTCCCAAATGCATCGTTTATCTTTGCTTGAACAAAGACAGAAATTGTTTTATGTCTTTTCATATTTAACTTTATTTCGTATAAACTTATATTTTATGTACTGTTTTTTATTCCTTATTCAATAAAATGTTAACGTTGAACTACAAAAATTAAAATATTTGAATAAAATGTTTGATTAAAAAAAGAGTGATTGCATAAAACTCCATATATGGCAAGTATTTTTTAGGTTGAAAAATGACAGCCTGCATACGACGCCATATATGGCGACAATTTTTTTTTCAAAAACTGGCATAATTTTTTAAATTTTTTTTTTCATGGATATCTTTAGTATGGTAAATAAAAAGTAAATCCGACATATTTTTTTTTTTTTTTCAAGTGGGTCATAATTCATGCAGTAGAGGGTTAAATGACCAGTTTGAGTCGGGATGTTGATGGGATGGGGTAGAATTGTTCGGGCTATGTTTTCTTTTAATAGTAAACTTATTATCTACCATATCCTTCCATTGGGTGATGACCATCTTTTCCGTTATTGGTATGCCGTCCGATGATTTGAACATCCAATCGTATTTTGTGGGTATACGTATTTCAAAACACTGGCCGTTTTTGCTCTTGACTTTGCCAACTTGTTTACATTTGACGTCTTGTATACCGAATTTACTCCTAAAAAGGGCTTTGATCCAGGACGGGCTTGCGTGACGTGGGGCAGCTTGGAGGAAGAAAGTAGACAGTTCCGGTTTTTTGATCACTTCAAAATTAATTTTATTTAATTTTTGAATTCTGTTGGTCCATTCGGGGAGAGCCCAGGATGTCCCAAAAGCCCTAATTATTGGCAATGGTCTTGGGTCGGGATTGGTGATCGAAGTTGCATTTATCGTAGAGGGTTGAACGGAAGCTTCGGTGGTAGCGGCTATTGAATGAGTAGGGGCTGAAGTGGTTGAAGGTGATGTATATACTCGTAGCTCGTCGTGCAAGGATTTGTTACTCGGGCTTACTGCAGATGGAGGCGCATGCGGCTTACTAGAGATGTGCTTTAATTCCTCCAATATCTGCATCGTGGTTGATCTAGTGGATGCAGCTTCCTCACTAAGAAAATTGAGGTCATGTTGGATGGATCCGATGTTTTCGGTATGTTCAGCATGCTTGAGATGTAGAAGAGTTGATTGGTCAGCCAATGTTGACATAATTTTTCCCAACTGAGTTGAAGTTGACTGAATCGCTGGTAATGTGTTTGAGCAGAGAGACTTATCGGAATCTGCTAATTTAATGATTTTAGAGTGCAGGGATTGAACAGCTGATTTTATGGCGGTTATGCTGTTATCGATCGAACAGTTTAGATTGTCATGGCTCTCTGAAATGAGTTTAGTTACATTTTTACTGCCGAATTGAATTTCGCATTTCAGCTCTGCAATCGAGTCTGCAAGCCCAATTAGTTGCTGGTTATTACATTTTATAGCCAGCATTATATGTGCCAGGGAGATGGTCCGGCATCTCTTCGAGATGAGTTTTAGCGTTTCTGCTCAAACCAATGCATATGGGATGGAATTTCTTTCCACATATCCCATTACATGTAACCATTTCCACTGTGTTAGTAGGTAAAGCGCAGTCAGCAAATCCACAGGAAGACATGGTTAAATTATTAGCAAGTAGGTTATTAAGTATTATTATTATTATTATTTTTTTTTTTTTTTTTTAAGACACTGTGTTTTGATGACACTGAGAAGTTATGGTGTAAGTGAATGGGAACAGGTAATGTGGTTCGAATGGGGTCAAACACGAAACCAAAAAGGAAAAAGTCAAACAGAAAACAATTATTCACAAATTATAGCGGAGCGAAATTAAAACACGTCCGAACTTGACGGTGGGTACTTGCAATGTGTGATATATGTATAAGTAACAACAAAAACTACAAAAAATGTTCTACGCAATTGAACAATTCAATTGAACAACTATTCAAATAAAATGTTTTAATAACCTCAACACGTCTTTGCGGCGTGTAAGTTAAGTGCTTCACAGTAAGTTGTTATCCAAAACTCCCCAACTGACAAATGACAGTCAAGCCAAAATGATATAAAACGCACCCTGTAGAACAGCAAAATAGAACACTTAAGGACATTTTTGTCATTATTTAGCAAATGCCTGTCCCTGTCAGTAGTCGATACGATTAAGGGTGAACAACTACTGCTCGTTAGTCTCATTCGAAGTGTTATAGTACTGCACATGCTTAGCACAGTCATATACGTAACACAACGAACTCGACCCTGGACAAAAGTCCATCATATTTAAGTAAGTGTGTAAGGTCATTGCATTGTTTAACCATATTTATGGACGACATTCTACACTTAGACTTTGCTCACACTTGCCGATTCGGCAGTTGTACAGTTCAATCCTACATCTAGTTGAAGATACTGGAAATTATCCACTGCCTTAACCGAATGTCCAGCATAGCATACTTGACCCAAGGAGTTTGTACCGGAATTATTTGAATTTATTGTGTTAATTTTAGCGCAGCTTTCTTCGGATATCCATTTCCTGTGTGTGATAAACCGAATAAACTCTCTGATGACACGTACGAAATCTTTTACCTTTTTCAAACAGATAGAAAATGTGTGGAGTGATTCAACGCACTGTTGCTGTTGATGTGGTTGGCACTGGAGAATCCACAGAGAAAACGTGCTGATTCGGCATCAAGTGTGTTTTCCAGGTGATCTTTAAATAACTCCAGGACCTTTTGGTTTAGCATGCGAGTTACAGAATATCGTACGCAAATTCCTCACCAAATTCCTACAAAAATGGTACATCTAAAGCTCTCCCCACAAATGGGTGCGGTAGTTCGGCAGATGCTACTTTCTTTGGTCATAACAGTTCTGTTCATTATTTTGAGTGATTTTATTGTGTTACTGATCCCATCCTTACTGAAAACTGCTCTCACATTTGGACGTTTATTGCGTCGGAGACCTAATTTTGATTTGTCGCAAAACACTATTGGAAGCACTGTCCAAAACCATAGAAAAATGCTCCTCCATTCTCATAAGCTGGTCCTCATCCGAAATAAGCAAGGAACCTGTTGGAAATCAAAGTGACAAGTTAACGTTCCAGCATTGCACAAGAACAGAAAAAAGGAATAACAAAATCGCTTCCCTCTTTGACTTAGACGTTTATGAAGTTGATGAAGTGTTGTCATACATACTCGACAGTTTACTCTTATTTACATTTAAAGTGAGTGAAACAAAAAAACCTACAATAAATCCGTTTAACATAATCCACTATTAATCCAATATTAAAAAAAAAAAAAACTTTAAGGTTAAGCGGGTTTCAAAAGTTC
Source organism: Volucella bombylans (assembly GCA_949129095.1). Taxonomy (NCBI): domain Eukaryota; kingdom Metazoa; phylum Arthropoda; class Insecta; order Diptera; family Syrphidae; genus Volucella; species Volucella bombylans. The sequence goes on from OX422141.1 coordinate 204,455,225, forward strand.
ATACCCATATCTCCAAAATGTTTATGATGAGCTGCTATTGGTAAAATCTTTGCTATTACGTCGGCTATCATAGTTTCACTTCTTAAAAAAGTACATTAATGATATTTTGAGCTACTGCTTCTCGAACATAGTGATACCGGACGTCAATATGTTTGGTCCTTCCTTGATTGGTCTGGTCTTGTACTATGTGCTTCGATTGTCACAGTAGATATTGATGTGCCCTTTGTATGGCTTTAGCTCTGTCATAATGTTGCAACAATATGCTGCGTCCTTAGCCACGGATGATGATGTAATGTATTCGGATTCTGTCCTAAATATGACTGCGACCTTTTGCCTTCCCAATGGAAGGCTCCATCAGCGTATAAAAGAGCAAATCCAAATAGTGCCGAGCTGACCACCGACGAGTGCACACGCGACACCAGTGCACTCGTAAATAACTCAACAGTGTAGTCTTGTGCAAAAAAAAAAAAAAAAATAAAGTAAACGCACTCCAGCATTCCAACAACACTGTGCCTCGCGCGCGAGTGCAGAATAAAAAAACAAAAATAATAATAAAAAAAAAGCGAAGTGCAGTGGAAAAAAAACAAACAAATAAAATCATAGTGCGGGCATCCCACATCTCCTGCCCCTGGTCAAGTGCTGTTCTTTGCACCAAGCCACTGCAGTTGCCGTATAACTCCATTGCACGGCTAAAACAATGACTGAGTGCATGTAACAACCGACGGATAACGGGTTGTGAGTGTGAATTTGGTTGGAGCACAGTTTCTTATTGTTGTAAGGGCATAACACCTACAACAATTTGGTTCGGTAATGCAACGTTTGAATTTTCACTTCACAGCCTTGCTTAGCATCGTCGGTTGCTGTGTTTTTGGTGTTTGCTTCTTGTAATGACTAGCGAATTTAAAGTTGACGTAGAAAATATACCATAGGTGGGCTAAAAAGTAATCACTTTTCTGCTTACGTCCACGTCTGTAAGTACAGACCAGCTGTTTTGGACCTTAGTGAAACACAGGTAGATCCCCGCCCACACCTCTCAGATTACGCTGATCTGAAGCTATGAATTAGTGTCATTATTCTTTTGCCACCGCGGTCACGCCATTTACGTGCGTAGTGATGTTGCTTACCAAATTCCACCACAATGTGATCCACGTTCCAACCCGGAATTCAACTTCATGTGGTGAAAATTCCATCTCTGTAAGCAAATTATCCACTACAGCTTTATTTATAGAAGCCCCAAACTGGACAGCAATTCGACCTTTAACGAGCTTGACTCCATGCAAAGAATTGTATCCCTGTATCCTCATACTGAAATCGTTATTGCGGGCGATTTAAATATACACAATTCTGGGTGGCTTCGACATTCTGGACAGACAACACTCGAACGACGGTGTGTTGAGACCTTCGCTGCGGAAAACAACCTAACGCAGGTTGTAAATGAGTGCACGCGAATACCAGACGTTGATAGTCATACCGCGAACACCATGTACTTGTTTTTAACATCTCACACTGATATGTATACTGTTGAAGTGCTTTCCCTCTATGCTCGTCAGACCACTGTGTTATATCAGCTAATTTCGCGTATACCGAGAACACAGTTCCAGAAAAGATTCCTAAAAGAACCGTATGGCAATACGAGAAAGCCAACTGGAGTGGTCTTAACAGCTTCTTTAGGAATTTTAACTGGTCGTTATGTTTCCTCGATAGCGACGTGGATGCCGCTGCTGATATGATTACAGACACCATTCTCTTTGGAATGAGATCCTTTATCCCTCATCGGATGAAGAGTATTAAACCAAAAGAAAAGACATGGTACGACTCGAGTTGTAAAGAGGCCGTCAGGGTTAGAGAAATATTTTTTCGGGCCTTCAAGACCAACCCGACAGAGGAAAACCGAAACAGTTCAAACGAGCCAGAAATGACTGGAACGCCTTTCTTAAGCGTGTGAAATTCCAATACGACCAAAAACTGAGGCAAAAAATACTGCAATGTCCCAAAGGCAGTAAAAATTTTTGGTCGTTCGTCGAAAACATTAGAAATTCCGCCTCATCCTCCATCCCAGCGCTCATTTACAATGACATTCCAGCTGTCAGCTCTTTAAACAAAGCCAATCTGCTAGCTTCACACCTTGCAGCCAGCTCAACACTTCCAGATTGTGCTTTGTCACTGCCTACATTTGAGTGTGTCGAATATTCAATGGGACGAATCCACTTTCGCACTCGTGTAGTAGCAAGAATACTTATAGATCTCAACATACGAGCATAAATCCGCTGGTCCAGATGGTATATCTCCCCTTCTTCTGAAGAGGTGTTCTTCCACGCAGGCAAAACCACTGCGTAAGCTTTTTCATCAATCCATCTTTCCGAGCAGATGGAAAACAGCATTTGTCCAGCCCGTCCCTAAAAAAGACAAATCATCTTCTCTCTCCTCTTACAGACCCATTGCACTTACGTCCCTTCTTTCCAAGGTCATTGAAACGCTGATAAATCGTCAGCTCATGAAATATCTCGAAACACGAAAAGTTCTCAATGACCGGCAGTACGGTTTTCGTAGCAACAGGTCTACTGGTGATTTGATGTCATGTCTCACCGAAAAGTGGAACCAAAACGTAAGCAAGATAGCTGCACTTGAGTCATTTGACAGAGTTTGGCATCAGGCTCTTTTGTCGAAATTGCGTGCATTTGGCATCGATGACTCTCTTCTGCAATGGATTAGAAATTACATTTCGGAACGTTCAATTCAAGTTGTCTTGGACGGTTTCAAGTCTGATATTCACAAAATAAATGCTGGTGTGTCCCAGGACTCTGTTCTGTCTCGGACACTCTTTTTAATTTTCATTAATGATCTCTTGACTGCTACTTCTAATCCAATATATTCCCTTGCTAACGGCAGTAGTCTCTGCTTTTCATATTCGTTCCCGGACTCACGGCCCTGCTCTTCGGCTGTAGAACCAGAAGAAATACTTCAACCCCTCTAATCTGGCTTCAATATATTAGGCATTCATCCGCCCAAAACTGGAGTATAACGCCCACATCTGGTCCGGTGCCCCTAAAACCCCTTTGCACCTGCTAGAGAGGATCCCAAATCGTGCGATAAAACTCATACGTGATGCCAGTAATACACAGTTATTCGACATCTTCGGCATAATGCCTCCTGTCTCACCTTGTTCTATCACTATTTTCAGCACCAACGCTCAGAAATTACCAGCAACATTCCGCCCCTTCATGTTTTTAACCGCAACACCCGTCTCGCTATGAATGCTCATCAGTTCACCCTCAAGCCCATCTTCGGACGTACCCTGAAATATCGTGATTCGTTCCTAAGCCGTACAACTCGCTTATGGAATGCCCTGCCGAGCTCTTTATTTCCTAGCCAGTATAACTTGCATACATTTAAAACCAACGCACATTTGTATCTCTCTTTTTTACCTCCCTAACTTCCTTTCGACCGAGCTATGTGCAAACATCTTAAGGGTACATAATACATAAATTTTTTGCGAATTATGTATCCTATATCAGTATATGCTGGTCCGTCTTGGGTCCTCGACATAATGAAACAATGCATTCACAACGTATACGACATCTGTCTATATTCGGTTTTGTCTACAGATACTCTTTCCCTTTGTTTATATAGAGTTTTCCAATAAGGACTTGACAGCTTTTTTTTTAAATAAAACGCAAACCATTTGAGATATTTCAAAAACTTTATTATCGGCTTGAAGTACAATCAAAACATTTATGAATGGAACTCGACTTCGTTCATATGGCCACCACGGGCACGTTTGCAGCGGTCGATTCGTTGGACCCAATTTTCAACGACTCGGCCACACATTTCGGCCGAAACGGCCGCTATTTCGCGTTCAATCTTGGCTTTGAGCTCTTCCAACGTCGTCGGCGTATTGGCATAAACCAATAACTTAACGTAGCCCCACAGAAAATAGTCAAGAGGCGTTAAATCGCACGAACGAGGCGGCCAATCGACTGGCCCATTTCTTGAGGTAACACGCTCACCATGCTTACTCTTCAATAAATCGATTGTAGCGTGTGCTGTGTGGCTTCTGGCACCATCCTGTTGAAACCACATGTCGTCCAAGTCCATATCTTCGAATTCTGGCCAAAAACAATCGGTAATCATGGCGCGATAACGCTGACCATTCACAGCAACGTGACGATCGTTATCGTCGACGAAAAAATATGGCCCAATAACGCCGCTGGCATGCAAACCGCACCAAACAGTTATTTTTTGTGGATGAAGTGGTGATTCATGAAGCACATGTGGATTTTCACCCGACCAATAATGCATATTTTGCTCATTGACGAACCCATTGAGCCAAAAATGAGCTTCGTCACTGAAGATGATTTTGCGATGAAATTCATCATCTTGGCGCATCTTCTCCAGAGCCCAATCGGAGAACGTACGTCGCTTCAAATGGTCCATCGGCTTCAATTCTTGAGTCAGCTTGAACTTGTATGGGTGTAAACCAAGATCCTTACGCAGAATACGCCATAATGTGGTCTGAGCGATGCCCAATTCTTGAGAACGCCGTGGAATTGACTGATTTGGATCGTTTGCTACGGACTTGAACGGCAGCGATATTTTCGACACTTCGCCCAACCCGTTGTCTCACTGACACGGCAACATCACACAACGAATATGCAGACTCAAATTTTTGCACTAAACTTGTTATTGCCTGTCTACTAGGGCGAGAATTACGACCGAAAATTTGAGTTAACGCTCTGAAGGTTGCAGTCACCGACTCCGAATTTCGGTAGAAAATTTTTATAATTTGCAGACGTTGCTCGTTCGTGTACTTTACCATGATGAAGATGTTGAGTTTACTGAATAAATTGACAGTGACAGTGTGATGATTAGTGAAAGAGTGTGTCCACAAATTAAATTCAAAATTGTCAAGCCCCTATTGGAAAACGCTTTAAATCCGGCTCCCTTTGAAGTTTTGATCCAGGTGATAGTTTTGTTTCCTCTAAATTATAGGGTCTTAACAAACTGATGATGTGCGAGGTTAGTCCCAGAAACACACAAAAAATTTGGGAAAAAATATCTTTATTTCTCTACGTAGTCTCATTTTAGTTCAATATACTTTTTCCAGCGATGTTCAACAGCTTCGATACCCTTTTCGAATCGTCGAACTCCTTAAAATGGCCGTCAACCACAGACTCCATCTCTTTATTGTTCGCAAATCTTTTGCCACGGAACCATTTTTTCTAGTTCGGAAATAGAAAATAATCCGAGGGGGCTAAATCTGGCGAATAGGGTGCACGAGGAAGCAATTCGACCATCAACTCATTGATTTTGGCTATCTCGATGACGTATGTGTGAACTTGTGCATTATCTTGACGAATCTTCGCCAAATGTGGCCGTTTTTTCTTGTCCACATAGTACACGCCGTTGATTAGTGAAAATTATCCCAGGCGCATCCCAAAAACCTGACGCCATGACCGTGCCTGCAGGTGGAACTGTCTTTGCCTTCTTTGGAGCCAATTCTCCCCCTTTGAGTCCATTATCTGAACTGATCCTTCATCTCGGGTGTGAAGTGATGGACTCATGTTTCATCCATGGTT